>CM038676.1:283352618-283987184 GCA_021605205.1 Aegilops longissima
GCAACAAGAAATTAAGCTACTGCA
Source organism: Aegilops longissima (assembly GCA_021605205.1). Lineage (NCBI taxonomy): Eukaryota > Viridiplantae > Streptophyta > Magnoliopsida > Poales > Poaceae > Aegilops > Aegilops longissima. The sequence continues at coordinate 283,352,643 of CM038676.1, forward strand.
CCCAAACGTGCCAACAAAGCATATGGCAGTGATCTACTCAAGATGCTTGACAAAAGATGAACACTGAGCTACGGCTAAATCACATCATAACAGGTCCAAACAAGCATGGCAAAAGTGCAAAATATATCAGCTTCACAGACTTAGTGAAATTCTGAACATGGCAAAATCAGCATTAGGAAGCAATGTTGAGAGCAAGAAAACAACATGCTACAGGAACTTATAATAGCAAAACAAGGCATGGCATGAATCTACTCAAAGCATAGAACAAAAGTCCCTTAATGACCATAAGCCAAAAGGATCGAGAAAATATAGTAACACCCATGTCAAAATAGCAAGTTTAGTTAACAGATTCAGCAACGGGCATGGCAAAAACAGATAACAAGTAGGCATGTTTAAGAGCTCGATGCACTCACTACAGAGCATTTCATGATAAACTAAGCATACATACATCAAGAAGACATGGCATAGAAGATATACATGGCAAGAACAACATCATAGCATACGGATCAACTACAACAACCTTGGCAAAATTGAATAACATGTAAACAATCTGCCGGAAACATTTTATAGCAAAAGTAGAGCTCGATTGACTCAAGCTATGGCACTCCATAATTGCAAACAAAGGCATGGATGGATAGAGCATAACCATATGTTCAAAACATCCTTACTGAAGTATCTCAAAATATGCATGGATCTCTCGGTAGCATCAAGTTAACATGGCATAAAAATATCAGCAAAAGCAGGGCTGAAATCAGCAACATCAAGAAGCCTAGTTTGCATGCTTGTGCTAGTCACCACAGAGATCACAAAACTACATGGCATACACCCCTGGAAAGATGGCATGGCATATTACAAAACACATGTAGGACTCAAGATCATAGGGTGCACACATCAATCATGGCAAAAATGACAAAAGTGCATGTTCTGTTAAGAAACAGAAACTAACATCACATAGCCCTCTTCTAACAGCATTTCGGGTATCAAGATGAGCTCAACTGAAAATGATGCAATGAGATGAAATGATCTACTCTTCGAGGCGAACATTTTGACATATTACACGCATGAAATGCAACAATTTGCAGATAGTTATGGCATGACGAAAATGCAACAAATATCACCGAAAAAATTGACTTGGAGGATTCGGGGGGAAGGAGAAAGTCAACCCTGGCAGAACCCGATCGGATCGAGGCCGGATCTAGCCGGAGGTCGAGGCGACCGGCGGAACTTCTCGCGGGCGGCTCGGGGCCGGGAGAGAAGCGCCGGCGCCTTGGCACAACCTGGCGCTAAGCGGCAGCCCGGCCAGCAACGAGCGGCAGCGGTGGCGGCGTCGGCCGGCCGGGATGGCGGCGGCGGCGGCGGGATGGCGGCGGCGGCCGGCAAGCGGCGGCGGCGGCGGGCGGGCGGGCGGCGGCGTGGGCAGGCCTTGGGTCTGAGCCAGAGGGGCGGGCCAGGCTCTGCAGCGGGCAGGGCCTGGCATGATGGGCAGGTGCCGCGTGGCGCCCTTCGGTTCGTCCGGGCGGCGGCGAGTTTCGTCGTAGCGGACGGACGTGTCCGTAGCGGAGAGGAAGCGGGGGCTAGGGTTTGGGATCCGGTTTGGAGGAGATGCATATTTATAGGTAGAAGGAGCTAGGAAGCTCCAAATGAGGTGTAGTTTTCGCCCACGATCGTGATCCGACGACGGAGAGCATGGAAGTGACTTAGATGGGTTATTGGGCTATTTTGGAGGGTGTTGGGCTGCAACTTAAAAGAGGCCTTTGCGAGAGTGCGGTTAACCGTTGGAGTACCAAGCGAGCTCCAAATGACCGAAACTTGACGGTGGTCTACGGTGGTATACCAAGGCCACTTGACAAACCTCGGTCCATTCGAGAAAGTTTACCCGCTCACGGAAAAAGCGTAAAAGGGGCGCGGGAGACATAGGAGTGCGGATTGCAAAAGCGGACAACGGGAAAATGCTCGGAATCATGAGGCGAACACGTATGCAAATGAGATGCACATGATGACATGATATGAAAATGCATGACATGGACAAATGCAAAACTGAAAGACAAAACCCAACCACGGAGGGAATATCATATCACAATGCGAAAATGGCAAGAGTTGGAGTTACAAATATGGAAAGTTACATCCGGGTGTTACAACACTCCACCACTACAAGAGGATCTCGTCCGAGATCTAGGACTGAAAGAACTCCGGATATTCGAGCGGAGGTGATCCTCGCGCTCCCGGTGGCTTCTCGGTCGAATGGTGTGACCACTTCACTTTCAGGAATTTGATTGACTTGTTGCGAGTCTTGCGCTCGGTTTCTTCAAGAATAACAGCAGGTGCTCATGATAAGAGATCTTCTTGAAGGTCAATTTCTTGAAGTTGATAGTGCGCTCGAGTCTTGAAGCACTTGCGAAGCTGCAACACGTGAAATACATCGTGCGTTCGCGAAGTTAGGCGGAAGCTCAAGTTGATAGGCGAGATCGCCTCTTTTGCCAATGATCTTGAAAGGACCCACGTATCTAGGGGCAAGCTTCCTTTGATACCGAGCGGCGAGTGCCTTTCATTGGAGAGGCGCGAGGTAGACATGGTCTCCGATTTCAAAAGCCACATCACGGTGCTTGTCATCATAATAGCTCTTACAGCGCGATTACGCGGCTTTGAGATTCTCACGAATGACTTTGCACATTTCTTGACTTCGTGATCAAGTCATTGCCAAGAAGTTGGCGTTCACTGTCTCGGACCAATTGAGAGATCGGCACTTTCGCCATAGAAATTTCGAATGGGGCCTTGCCGAACTTCGCTTGGAAGCTGTTGTTGTAGGAGAACTTCGGCATATGGAAGACAATCTTCCCACTTCATACGAAGGAAATGACACAAGCCACGAGCATATCTTCAAGGATTTGATTGACTTCGCTCGACTTGGCCACTTGTTTGAGGATGGAAAGCTGTCTTTGAAAGCGAATGTTGGTGCCCATGGCCGTCTGAAAAGAATCCCAAAACTTGGAGGTAAAGATGCTTCCACGATCCGAAGATATCAATTGTGGAATGCCGTGCAAGGAGACAATTCTGGATGTGTATAGCTCTGCCAACTGAGCTGCTGTGATAGATTCTTTGATAGGAAGAAAATGAGCCACTTTAGTAAGCTTGTCAATGACAACGAAGATAGCATCATTTCCATGCTTGGACTTAGGAAAACTAGTCACGAAGTCCATTTCAATATGATCAAACTTCCATTCTGGAATAGCAAGAGGTTGGAGGAGACCAGCTGGTGGTTGGTGTTACCTTTCACTCTTCTCAGACATCACATTCATTCACGAATTGAGCAATTTCTCGCTTCATTCGAGTCCACCAATATGACTGCTTGAGGTCATGGTACATCTTCGTACTTCGGGATGAATGGATAGAAGCGAATTGTGTGCCTCGTTCATAATGACTTTCGTAGATCACCCTTTGGAACCACAATCCGGTCCTCGAAGAAAAGAGTATCTTTGTCATCAATGTGGAAGCACTTGTACTTGGAAATGCCCTTGTCGATACCACGTTTCACCTTTTTCACCATGGTATCCGGGAGTTGAGCCTCACGAATCTGATCTTCCAAAGTAGGAGAGACTATGAGGTTGGCAAGAAAGCCTTGAGGAACAACTTGAAGATTCAGCTTGCGAAAGCTTCACAAAGATCCGGTTGGAAGGGCTTGAGGATTAAGCTGTTGCGATAAGCCTTCCTGCTCAAAGCATCTGCAATGACATTGGCCTTGCCGGAGTATATTCAATACTTGGGTTGTACTCTTGAATCATTTCGACCCATCGAGTTTGCACGAGGTTGAGGTTGGGTTGAGTGAAGATATACTTGAGACTCTTGTGATCGGTGAAAATGTCCACTTTCCTTCCCAACAAGAGATGTCTCCATGTTATTAATGCATGGACAACTGCCGCCAACTCAAGATCGTGAGTGGGGTAGTTCTTTTCGTTGAGCTTCAACTGGCGAGAGGTATAGGCCACAACTCTCTTCTCTTGCATTAACACAGCACCGAGACCTTGAAGAAAGCATCACGAGAAAACTTGAATGGCTTGGATTCATCGGGAGGAGTCAAGGCAGGGCTGTGACGAGTTTCTCTTTGAGAGTATTGAAAGCAACGTCACACTCGGAGACCGGACATACTTCACATGCTTGGAGGAGGTTGGAAAGAGGCTTTGCAATCTTAGAGAAATTCTCAACGAATCTTGACAATAGCTTGCAAGACCAAGAAAACTGCTGAAGCTGCTTGACGATACGAGGAGGTTTCCAATTCACAACTGCGGACACCTTCTCGGGATTAACAGCGATGCCCTTGGCGGAGATGATATGACCAAGATAAAGCACTTCATCAAGCCAAAATTCACATTTGGAAAACTTAGCATAAATTGATACTCTCGAGCTTGTCTAGCACCAATCGCAAATGTTTGGCATGATCCTTCTTATTCTTGGAAGACCAAAATATCATCAAGATAGACCAAGGCGAATTCATTGGTGTAGGGGTTGAAGATGAAGTTCATCATCCGAGAGAATGTTGGAGGAGCATTGACAAGGCGAAAGACATGACGGTATATTCATAAGAACCAAAGCTTGTTCGAATGCTGTCTTGGGAATATCTTGTTCACAAATCTGAATCGATGATAACCCATCTGAAGGTCAAGCTTGGAGAACACTTTAGCACCTTTGAGTTGCTCGAAAAGCTCATTGATGTTGGGAAGTGGATACTTGTTCTTGATTGTCTTCTTATTCAATGGGCGATGTCGGCGCAAAAGTCGGTCCGTGCCATCCTTCTTCGGACAAAAGAACTCCACAACCCCAAGGAGATGAACTCGATGCGATCAAACCAGGCGCTCTTGTTCATCGAGCTGCTTCTTCAATTCCTTCAGCTCATTAGGTCCAAGCTTGTATGGGCGCTTGCAAGCGGGTTCGATGCGGGCTCAAGATCGATGGCAATTCAAGCGGCGGTGAGGAGGCATTCTGGAAGCTCTTACGGAAAGACATCTTGATACTCACAAGCAATGGAATCGAGAGATAGCATCAATTCGCCCTTCTCATTGAGAGAAAACAACCGAATGGTTTCATCACGGCGGCATAGATGATCACATCATTAGAAGAGTGAGTCAATTGAATTTCCACAGCAGCACAATCAAGCTGAGCCTTGTCTTTGAAAGCCGATCCATCCAAGAATAAGATCAATATCCGAGTCACCAAGGACAATTGGTTTAGCAGAAATCTATAGTCGCCCATCTTGATACCGACATTGGAACCAACAAACTAGAACTCATGTGCTTGCCCGGGGAAACAATTGCTAGAGGTCTATCCAAAAATTCCGAAGTGAAATCGTGCTTGGCAAAAAACGGTCTTGACATGAAACAATGCGATGCACTAGTATCAAATAAGACTTTTGCAGGAATATCATTAAGCGAGAGATTACCCATTATCACATCGATAGATTCCTCCGCTTGAGCTGCATTCATCATATTCACCTTGGCATGCTTTGGATTATGCTTGACCCTTTGCATTGCTGGAAGATTTCACGGGGGAGGAGGCGGAAGGCGCCTTTGGTTGAAGCATTTGTTAGCATAGTGACCTTCTGCTGACACTTGTTGCAAGTCACCTCGAGGCGGACGGTGATAAGGAGCATTTGACCTTGGAGCTTGAGAATTAGACTTGTTACGATAGCTTTGGGTTGGGCGGGTGGGAAGATCCACGACCACCTGAGTTCTTCTGCGATAAGGCTGGCGGAGCGGAGGAGGTGGAAGGTAGAACTTCTGCTGCTTAGCTGCCACTTGAGAGGAAGAAGAAGACTGGACTACATCCTGATTCTCTTCTTAGAAGCCTCACATTTGAGCTGGGCAGCTTCTTGCTTGATGCCATGTTGTAGAATTCATCATACTTTTACGGCTCAAAAAGCACGAGAGCTAATTGCAGATCTTCTCTGAGACCACCTCTGAATTGATAGATCATACTCTTTTCATCGGGGACGTCTTGCTTAGCAAAGCGGCGAGTTTACTGAGCTGGATATTGTATTGATACAGACATGTTGCCTTGCTTGAGATTGCGGAACTCCTCACGCTTTCTCTCAACAACACTTTTGAATGTGGTGAGCTCTGAAGTCTCGGCGGAACTCATCCCGGTAATGACCGACCTCCTCTGGAATCTTTGTATTCTGGTACCACTCGGCAGCTTGGTCCTTGAGTTGAAGCGAAGCAAACTTGACAAAGTCCTCGGTCGACATTGCTACATTCAAAATGTTTGCAGATGTCCACAAGCCAATCGTCGGCGTCTGTGGCCTCGACAGACGTAAACCGAAAGACTTGGCTGATTAGCGAGGCCCGGTGAGAGTAGCAAAGTGCGGCTGGTTGTTGCCTTGACCTTGATTTCCTTGACTGCCTTGCCCTTGAGTGCGCTCTTGCAAGAGTTGCAAAATCATCGAGCATTGGCATTGGTGGCTGCCATGATAGCTTGCCATGCCTCCGGGCGGAGGTGGAGGTGGAGGTTCGATGACTCCCATCATTTCGTTCCGGATTACGGCGTTGGCGGAGCCATCTGAAGAGGGTGACATCCGTTAGCACTTTGATGAGCAGAAAGACAAGTTGAATCAATGGATAGAAATTGCAACATATAGTCTTCACAATAAACATTGAACAAGGATGAGCGAATGAATTCCAAAGTTAACATCACCGTCCATTAAGGTGAGAAGCCACTTGATTAAGGGTTGATGAAAAATAACAAAATACGATTGGAACAAATAAGTGGTAAGGATTGCCCAATCACAAACCAAATATCTGCGGGAAGAAATGCTAAGAGCTACTTGAATCCCACCTATAAACTCGAAACTTTCGGTTATGCAATCTGGTGTTGGGGATACGGGGACACAAAATATATCACCCAAACTACAATACCTAGATCCATTTGTATCCATCCGTCAACACATAACCAAGAAACCTTGAAATCGTGTACCTCGACCTTGAAAAGCATCCGTTATCTGAGTCATGGCAATACTCGAGCTCGCCCGATCTTTGGGTTATCGGGGTTATCTCACCAACAAGCTGTACAAAAGAGATTTGATGTCGGTAAAACTCAGGTATTCGAGAATCGCAGCGATAAAATTGTGGCGACAACACCTCGAGCTCAACTCCGGGACACTGCCACAACCCCTAAATGTCGGGAGGCACCAAGAACAATGTTCTCGTCACAAAACCATCGGAACGATTACAAGATACCCTCGTGATCCTAAAATTTTTTAGTGAAATTTGAGGAGAGGAGAATCAAAACTTCTACGTCAGGAGACCTCACGGAGGCGATGAATGGACTAGGGAGTAAAAAGAATGCTACTCTCGATATATATAATCCTAAGACTCAAAACATTTTCCGTTCTAGACTCAACAACGCCACAAACAATCAGCGGGGGCTCCTAAGTGGGGATGGCTCGATTACCAACTTATAGCGCCCTCGATGCGGCTATATCTCCCGTGTCGAAGCACGACTTAGAGCATAACCGCATTGAAAGCAATGTCATAAGTGAGGTAATCTTCACACAACCCATGTAATACATAAGGGAAAAGATACATAGTTGGCTTCGATCGCCACTTCACACAATACATAAATAAACATCCATCATTCAGATTACACTCAAGGTCCGCTATGGAACCAAAATAAAAGAAGATACCCCAAATGCTACAGATCCCGATCGTCCCAAGCTGAGCTCCATCTGATCATCAGGAAAAGACACATAGTAACGACCACGTTCCTCGTCGAACTCCCACTTGAGCTCGGTTCGTCACCTGCCTTGGCATTGTCGGCACACTGCAACTGTTTTGGTAGAATCTGTGAGTCACGGGGACTCAGCAATCTCACACCAGAGATCAAGACTATTTAAGCTTATAGGAAGGACAGAGTTGTGAGGTGGAGCTGCAGCAAGCGACTAGCATATATGGTGGCTACATTACAAAAGAGAGCGAGAAGAGAAGCAAAACACGATCGTGAAGCTAGTAGCGATCAAGAAGTGATCTGAACTACTTACGTCAAACATAACTCCAACACCGTGTTCACTTCCCGGACTCCACCGAGAAGAGACCATCACGGTTACACCTTGATTGATGTGTATTTTATTTAAGGTCAACCGGGTTTTCTATAACGGACATTAACAAATTCCCATCTGCCTCATAACCATGCGGCACGACTTTGAAAGATAATACCTGCGGGGTGTCCCAACAACCCATTATAAGCTCTCACGGTCAGCGAAGGATATTCCTTCTCTGGGAAGACCGATCAATCTCGGAATCCGGACTACAAGACATTTCGACAGACAATAAAACAAGACCAGCAAAGCCGCCCGAATGTGCCGACAAATCCCGATAGGAGCTGCACATATCTCGTTCTCGAGGCACACGGATTGTCCAAACTTCCGATAGGTCATCTCGAGTTGCCCCGATGGCCACGGTGGTCGACAGTTTGGACCAGCACTCGAGAGGAGAACTGGCCGGGGTTAAAATAAAGATGACCCTCGGGCTCGCGAAAACCGGGGAAAAAGGCTTAGGTGGCAAATGGTAAAACCAAAGTTGGGCCTTCTTTGGAGGAGTCTTATTCAAAGCGAACTGTCAAGGGGTCCCATAAATCACCCAACCGTGTAAGGAGCAGCGAAATCAAGGAACATAACACGGTATGGCGGAAACTAGGGTGGCAAGAGTGGAACAAAACACCGGGCATAAGGCCGAGCCTTCCACCCTTTACCAAGTATATATATGCATTAATTATAGCAGATATATTGTGATATCCCCAACAAGTAAACATGTTCCAACAAGGAACAACATCTCCATGTTCAACAAGGAACAAACTTCAACTTCACCGCAACTAGCAGCGCTATAAGAGGGAGCTGAGCAAAGCGGTAACATAGCCAAACAACGGTTTGCTAGGAAAGGATGGTTAGGGGCTGACATGGCAATATGGGAGGCATGATAAGCAAGTGATAGGCATCGTAGCATAGGCATAGCAAAAGAAGCGAGCAACTAGCATAGCAAAGATAGAAGTGATTTCGAGGTATGGTCATCTTGCACGCAAGTTCTCGAGTTGTCGAAAGCTTGATCCTCGTAAGCGTTCTCAACAGGTTCCTCGTTCACGAACTCGTCTCCCGGCTCTACCCAAAGCAAGAACACAAACAAAGGAACCACAATAAATCACGGTGCAATGCACAAGCAACATGATGCAATATATGGCATGATATGCGAGAAGTGATATGCAATGCGTATGCGCGCTCCGGAAGTAAAAATGATGAACCATGCATCAACTTGGCAAACCAAGTATGCCGCTGGAAAGATGAGATGATTTCGGTTGAAATCGATATAAAGATCACCGGAATCGGATGCACGGTTTGCAAATGACAAGCAAAACAAGAATGGCACAAATCTGCCATTAACAGCATGATGCCACTTAGCAAGCAACAAGAAAATAAGCTACTGCACCCAAACGTGCCAACAAAGCATATGGCAGTGATCTACTCAAGATGCTTGACAAAAGATGAACACTGAGCTATGGCTAAATCACATCATAACAGGTCCAAACAAGCATGGCAAAAGTGCAAAATATATCAGCTTCACAGACTTAGTGAAATTACTGAACATGGCAAAATCAGCATCAGGAAGCAATGTTCAGAGCAAGAAAACAGCATGCTACAGGAACTTATAATAGCAAAACAAGGCATGGCATGAATCTACTCAAAGCATAGAACAAAAGTCCCTTACTGACCATGAGCCAAAAGGGATCAGAAAATATAGTAACGCCCATGTCAAAATAGCAAGTTTCGTTAACAGATTCAGCAACAGGGCATGACAAAAACAGATAACAAGTAGGCATGTTTAAGAGCTCGATGCACTCACTACAGAGCATTTCATGATAAACTAAGCATACATACATCAAAAAGACATGGCATATAAGATATACATGGCAAGAACAACTTCATAGCATACACGGATCAACTACAACAACCTTGGCAAAATTGAATAACATGTAAACAATCTGCCAGGAAACATTTTATAGCAAAAGTAGAGCTCGATTGACTCAAGCTATGGCACTCCATAATTACAAACAAAGGCATGGATGGATAGAGCATAACCATATGTTCAAAACATCCTTACTGAAGTATCTCAAAATATGCATAGATCTCTCGGTAGCATCAAGTTAACATGGCATAAAAATATCAGCAAAACAGGGGCTGAAATCAGCAACATCAAGAAGCCTAGTTTGCATGCTTGTGCTAGTCACCACAGAGATCACAAAACAACATGACATACACCCCTGGAAAGATGGCATGGCATATTACAAAACACATGTAGGACTCAAGATCATAGGGTGCACACATCAATCATGGCAAAAATGACAAAAGTGCATTTTCTGTCAAGAAAAAGAAACTAACATCACATAGCCCTCTTATAACAGCATTTCTGGTATCAAGATGAGCTCAAATGAACATGATGCAATGAGATGAAATGATCTACTCTTCGAGGCGAACATTTTGACATATTACACGCACGAAACGGAGCAATTTACAGAGAGTTATGGCATGAAGAAAATGCAACAAATATCACCGAAAAAATTGACTTAGAGGATTCGGGGGGAAGGAGAAAGTCAACCTGGCAGATCCCGATCGGATCGAGGCGGATCTAGCCGGTCGGCGGCGGCCGGAGCGGCTGTTCGCGGAGTGGCTTGGGGCCGGGAGGAGAGGCCGCGGCGCCAGCCGCCATGTGAGGCAGCCGGAGACAGCCTTGGCGGAGGCTGACAGCAGCCGGCGGAGATGGCGGCAGCGGCCAGCAGCAGGCCAGGGCAGCGAGGAGTGCGGGCAGGCGGAGGCGCGGAGGCAGCGTGGGCGAGGCCTTGGCGTCTCTGAGCCCATGAGGCAGCCGCCAGGCTCAGCCAGGGCAGCATTGTGATGGCAGGTGCCACGTGGCGCCCTTGTGGTTAAATCTGAGTGTGCGGGAGTTTCGTCCGTAGCGGACGGACGTGTCCGTATGTGGAGGGCGAGGGCTAGGGTTTGGGATCCGGTTTGGAGAGGAGATGCATATTTATAGGTAGAAGGAGCTAGGAAGCTCCAAATGAGGTGTAGTTTTCGCCCACACGATCGTGATCCGACGACGGAGAGCATGGAAGTGACTTAGATGGGTTATTGGGCTATTTTGGAGGGGTGTTGGGCTGCAACTTAAAAGAGGCCTTTGCGAGAGTCACGGTTAACCGTTGGAGTACCAAGCGAGCTCCAAATGACCGAAACTTGACAGGTGGTCTACGGTGGTATACCAAGGCCACTTGACAAACCTCGGTCCATTCGAGAAAGTTTAGTACCGCTCACGGAAAAACATAAAAGGGGCGCCGGGAGACATAGGAGTGCGGATTGCAAAAGCGGACAACGGGAAAATGCTCGGAATCATGAGACGAACACGTATGCAAATGAGATGCAAATGATGACATGATATGAAAATGCATGACATGGACAAATGCAAAAACGAAAGACAAAACCCAACCACGGAGGGAATATCATATCACAATGCCGAAAATGGCAAGAGTTGGAGTTACAAATATGGAAAGTTACATCCGGGGTGTTACAACACTCCACCACTACAAGAGGATCTCGTCCCGAGATCTAGGACTGAAAGAACTCCAGATATTCGGAACGGAGGTGATCCTCGCGCTCCCAGGTGGCTTCTCGGTCGGAATGGTGTGACCACTTCACTTTCAGGAATTTGATTGACTTGTTGCGAGTCTTGCGCTCGGTTTCTTCAAGAATAGCAACGGGGTGCTCATGATAAGAGAGATCTTCTTGAAGGTCAATATCTTCGAAGTTGATAGTGCCCTCAGGAGTCTTGAAGCACTTGCGAAGCTGCAACACGTGAAATACATCGTGCACGTTCGCGAAGTTAGACGGAAGCTCAAGTTGATAGGCGAGATCGCCTATTTTGCCAATGATCTTGAAAGGACCCACGTATCTAGGGGCAAGCTTCCCTTTGATACCGGAGCGACGAGTGCCTTTCATTGGAGAGACGCGGAGGTAGACATGGTCTCCGATTTTAAAAGCCACGTCACGGTGCTTGTCATCACAATAGCTCTTCTGGCGCGATTGCGCGGCTTTGAGATTCTCACGAATGACTTTGCACATTTCTTGGCTTCTGTGATCAAGTCATTGCCAAGAAGTTGGCGTTCACATCTCGGACCAATTGAGAGAGTCGACACTTTACGCCATAGAAAATTTCGAATGGGGCCTTGCCGAACTTCGCTTGGAAGCTGTTGTTGTAGGAGAACTCGGCATTATGGAAGACAATCTTCCCACTTCATACCGAAGGAAATGACACAAGCCCTGAGCATATCTTCAAGGATTTGATTGACTCGCTCGACTTGGCCACTTGTTTGAGGGTGGAAAGCTGTGCTGAAACGAATGTTGGTGCCCATGGCCGTCTGAAAAGAATCCCAAAACTTGGAGGTAAAGATGCTTCCACGATCCGAAGATATCAATTGTGGAATGCCGTGCAAGGAGACAATTCTGGATGTGTATAGCTCTGCCAACTGAGCTGCTGTGATAGATTCTTTGATAGGAAGAAAATGAGCCACTTTAGTAAGCTTGTCAATGACAACGAAGATAGCATCATTTCCACGCTTGGACTTAGGAAAACTAGTCACGAAGTCCATTTCAATATGATCAAACTTCCATTCTGGAATAGCAAGAGGTTGGAGGAGACCAGCTGGTGGTTGGTGTTCTCGCTTTCACTCTTCTGCGGACATCACATTCATTCACGAATTGAGCAATTTCTCGCTTCATTCGAGTCCACCAATATATTTGCTTGAGGTCATGGTACATCTTCGTACTTCGGGATGAATGGATAGAAGCGAATTGTGTGCCTCGTTCATAATGACTTTACATAGATCACCCTTTGGAACCACAATCCGGTCCTCGAAGAAAAGAGTATCTTTGTCATCAACGTGGAAGAACTTGTACTTGGAAATGCCCTTGTCGATACCACGTTTCACCTTTTTCACCATGGTATCCAGGAGTTGAGCCTCACGGATCTGATCTTCCAAAGTAGGAGAGACTATGAGGTTGGCAAGAAAGCCTTGAGGAACAACTTGAAGATTCAGCTTGCGGAAAGCTTCACAAAGATCCGGTTGGAAGGGCTTGAGGATTAAGCTGTTGCAGTAAGCCTTCCTGCTCAAAGCATCTGCAATGACATTGGCCTTGCCCGGAGTATATTCAATACTTGGGTTGTACTCTTGAATCATTTCGACCCATCGAGTTTGCCTGAGGTTGAGGTTGGGTTGAGTGAAGATATACTTGAGACTCTTGTGATCGGTGAAAATGTCCACTTTCCTTCCCAACAAGAGATGTCTCCATGTTATTAATGCATGGACAACTGCCGCCAACTCAAGATCGTGAGTGGGGTAGTTCTTTTCGTTGGGCTTCAACTGGCGAGAGGTATAGGCCACAACTCTCTTCTCTTGCATTAACACAGCACCGAGACCTTGAAGAGAAGCATCACAGAAAACTTCGAATGGCTTGGATTCAGAACAAGCTTTGGTTCTTATGAATATACTGTCATGTCTTTCGGCCTTGTCAATGCTCCTCCAACATTCTCTTGGATGATGAACTTCATCTTCAACCCCTACACCAATGAATTCGTCTTGGTCTATCTTGATGATATTTTGGTCTTCTCCAAGAATAAGAAGGATCATGCCAAACATTTGCGATTGGTGCTAGACAAGCTCGAGAGTATCAATTCTATCTGAAGTTTTCCAAATGTGAATTTTGGCTTGATGAAGTGCTTTATCTTGGTCATATCATCTCCGCCAAGGGCATCGCTGTTAATCCAGAAGGTGTCTGCGCGTTGTGAATTGGAAACCTCCTCGGAATGTCAAGCAACTTCGCGATTTTCTTGGTCTTGCAAGCTATTGCGAAGATTCGTTGAGAATTTCTCTAAGATTGCAAAGCCTCTTTCCAACCTCCTCGAGAAGCATGTGAAGTATATACGGTCTCCACGAGTGTGGCGTTGCTTTCAATACTCTCAAAGAGAAACTCGTCACAGCTCTGTCTTGACTCCTCTGATGAATCCAAGCCATTCAAGTTTTACGTGATGCTTCTCTTCAAGGTCTCGGTGCTGTGTTAATGCAAGAGAAGAGAGTTGTGGCCTATACCTCTCGCCAGATTGAAGCCCAGCGAAAAGAACTACCCCACTCACGATCTTGAGTTGGCGGCGGTTGTCCATGCATTAATAACATGGAGACATCTCTTGTTGGGAAGGAAAGTGGACATTTTCACCGATCACAAGAGTCTCAAGTATATCTTCACTCAACCCAACCTCAACCTCGAGCAAACTCGATGGGTGAAATGATTCAAGAGTACAACCCAAGTATTGAATATACTCGGGCAAGGCCAATGTCATTGCAGATGCTTTGAGCAGGAAGGCTTCTGCAACAGCTTAATCCTCAAGCCCTTCAACGGATCTTTGTGAAGCTTTCCATAAGCTGAATCTTCAAGTTGTTCCTCAAGGCTTTCTTGCCAACCTCATAGTCTCTCCTACTTTGGAAGATCAGATTCGTGAGGCTCAACTCCTGGATACCATGGTGAAAAAGGTGAAGCGTGGTATCGACAAGGGCATTTCAAGTACAAGTGCTTCCACGTTGATGACAAAGATACTCTTTTCTTGAGGACGGATTGTGGTTCCAAAGGGTGATCTATGTAAAGTCATTATGAATGAGGCACACAATTCGCTTCTATCCATTCATCACGGAAATGCGAAGATGTACCATGACCTCAAGCAGTCATATTGGTGGACTCGAATGAAGCGAGAAATTGCTCAATTCGTGAATGAATGTGATGTCTGCGGAAGAGTGAAAGCGAAACACCAACGACCAGCTGGTCTCCTCCAACCTCTTGCTATTCCGAATGGAAGTTTGATCATATTGAAATGGACTTACGTGACTAGTTTTCCTAAGTCCAAGCGTGGAAATGATGCTATCTTCGTTGTCATTGACAAGCTTACTAAAGTGGCTGATTTTCTTCCTATCAAAGAATCTATCACAGCAGCTCGGTTGGCGAGCTATACACATCGAATTGTCTCCTTGCGGCATTCCACAATTGATATCTTGGATCGTGGAAGCATCTTTACCTCCAAGTTTTGGGATTCTTTTCAGACGGCCATGGGCACCAACATTCGTTTCAGCACAGCTTTCCACCCTCAAACAAGTGGCCAAGTCGAGCGAGTCAATCAAATCCTTGAAGATATGCTCAGGGCTTGTGTCATTTCCTTCGGTATGAAGTGGGAAGATTGTCTTCCATATCCGAGTTCTCCTACAACAACAGCTTCCAAGCGAGTTGGGCAAGGCCCCATTCGAAATTCTCTATGGCGAAAGTGCCGTACTCCTCTCAATTGGTGCGAGACAGGTGAGCGCCAACTTCTTGGCAATGACTTGATCACGAAGCGAAGAAATGTGCAAAGTCATTCGTGAGAATCTCAAAGCCGCATAATCGCGCGGAAAAGAGCTATTATGATGACAAGCACCGTGGCGTGGCTTTTAAAATCGGAGACCATGTCTACCTCCGCGTCTCTCAATGAAAGGCACTCGTAAACCCGGTATCAAAGGAAGCTTGCCCCTAGATCGTGGGTCCTTTCAAGATCATTGGCAAAAGAGGCGATCTAGCCTATCAACGAGCTTCCGTCTAACCCGGCGAGCGTGCGATGTATTTCACGTGTTGCAGCTTCGCAAGTGCTTCAAGACTCCTGAGGGCACTATCAAATTCGAAGATATTGACCTTCAAGAAGATCTCTCTTATCATGAGCACCCCGTTGCTATTCTTGAAGAAACCGAGCGCAAGACTCGCAACAAGTCAATCAAATTCCTGAAAGTGAAGTGGTCACACCATTCCGATCGAGAAGCCACACAGGGCGCGAGGATCACCTCCGTTCCGAATATCTGGAGTTCTTTCAGTCCTAGATCTCGGGACGAGATCCTCTTGTAGTGGTGGAGTGTTGTAACACCCCGGATGTAACTTTCCATATTTGTAACTCCAACTCTTGCCATTTTCGGCATTGTGATATGATATTCCCTCCGTGGTTGGGTTTTGTCTTTCGTTTTTGCATTTGTCCATGTCATGCATTTTCATATCATGTCATCATTTGCATCTCATTTGCATACGTGTTCGTCTCATGATTCCGAGCATTTTCCCCGTTGTCCGTTTTGCAATCCGGCACTCCTATGTCTCCCGGCGTCCCCTTTTATGTTTTTCCGTGAGCGGGTACTAAACTTTCTCGGAATGGACCGAGGTTTGTCAAGTGGCCTTGGTATACCACCGGTAGACCACCTGTCAAGTTTCGGGTCATTTGGAGCTCGTTTGGTACTCAGCAGTTAACCGCACTCTCGCAAAGGCCTCTTTTAAGTTGCAGCCCAACACCCTCCAAAATAGCCCAATAACCCATCTAAGTCACTTCCATGCTCTCCGTCGTCGGATCACGATCGTGTGGTAAAAACTACACCTCATTTGGAGCTTCCTAGCTCCTTCTACCTATAAATATGCATCTCCCTCTCCAAATCCGGATCCGAAACCCTAGCCCGCTCCTCCGTGCGCGCCGGACACGTCCGTCCGCGCCGACGAAACTCCCGCCGCCACCCAGGCGAACCATGGCGCCACGTGTGCACCGGCCACCTTGCGCGCCGCCCGGCCCGCCGAGCCAGCGGCCCGGCCCCCCGCCCGCCTGCCCGCCGCCGCCTCCCAGCCTGCGCCCGGCCTCCGCGCCTCCGCCGCCCGCCCTCCGTCGCCGCCGCCCGGCCGCCGCCGCCGCCGCCATCGGCCGCCGCCGCCGCCTCCATCGGCCGGCCCCGCCGCCCGCCCCGCGCCGCGCCGCGCCCTCTCCTCCCCGGCCCCAAGCCACTCCGGCGAACAGCCGCTCCGGCCGGTCGCCTCGACCTCCGGCTAGATCCGGCCTCGATCCGATCGGGTTCTGCCAGGGTTGACTTTCTCCTTCCCCCCGAATCCTCTAAGTCAATTTTTTCTGTGATATTTGTTGCATTTTCGTCATGCCATAACTATCTGCAAATTGCTGCATTTCGTGCGTGTAATATGTCAAAATGTTCGCCTCGAAGAGTAGATCATTTCATCTCATTGCATCATTTTCATTTGAGCTCATCTTGATACCCGAAATGCTGTTAGAAGAGGGCTATGTGATGTTAGTTTCTGTTTCTTAACAGAACATGCACTTTTGTCATTTTTGCCATGATTGATGTGTGCACCCTATGATCTTGAGACCTACATGTGTTTTGTAATATGCCATGCCATCTTTCCAGGGGTGTATGCCATGTAGTTTTGTGATCTCTGTGGTGACTAGCACAAGCATGCAAACTAGGCTTCTTGATGTTGCTGATTTCAGCCCCTGTTTTGCTGATATTTTTATGCCATGTTAACTTGATGCTACCGAGAGATCTATGCATATTTTGAGATACTTCAGTAAGGATGTTTTGAACATATGGTTATGCTCTATCCATCCATGCCTTTGTTTGCAATTATGGAGTGCCATAGCTTGAGTCAATCGAGCTCTACTTTTGCTATAAAATGTTTCCTGGCAGATTGTTTACATGTTATTCAATTTTGCCAAGGTTGTTGTAGTTGATCCGTGTATGCTATGAAGTTGTTCTTGCCATGTATATCTTCTATGCCATGTCTTCATGATGTATGTATGCTTAGTTTATCATGAAATGCTCTGTAGTGAGTGCATCGAGCTCTTAAACATGCCTACTTGTTATCTGTTTTTGCCATGCCCTGTTGCTGAATCTGTTAACGAAACTTGCTATTTTGACATGGGTGTTACTATATTTTCTGATCCCTTTTGGCTTATGGTCATTAAGGGACTTTTGTTCTATGCTTTGAGTAGATTCATGCCATGCCTTGTTTTGCTATTATAAGTTCCTGTAGCATGCTGTTTTCTTGCTCTGAACATTGCTTCCTAATGCTGATTTTGCCATGTTCAGTAATTTCACTAAGTCTGTGAAGCTGATATATTTTGCACTTTTGCCATGCTTGTTTGGACCTGTTATGATGTGATTTAGCCGTAGCTCAGTGTTCATCTTTTGTCAAGCATCTTGAGTAGATCACTGCCATATGCTTTGTTGGCACGTTTGGGTGCAGTAGCTTATTTTCTTGTTGCTTGCTAAGTGGCATCATGCTGTTAATGGCAGATTTGTGCCATTCTTGTTTTGCTTGTCATTTGCAAACCGTGCATCCGATTCGGTGATCTTTATATCGATTTCAACGAAATCATCTCATCTTTCAGCGGCATACTTGGTTTGCCAAGTTGATGCCTGGTTCATCATTTTCCTTCGGAGCGCATCGCATTGCATATCACTTCTCGCATATCATGCCATATATTGCATCATGTTGCTTGTGCATTGCACCGTGATTTATTGTGGTTCCTTTGTTTGTGTTCTTGCTTTGGGTAGAGCCGGTAGACGAGTTCGTGAATGAGGAACCTGTTGAGAACGCTTACGAGGATCAAGCTTTCGACAACTCTGAGAACTTTGCAGGCAAGAAGACCATACCCTCGAAATCACTTCTATCTTTGCTATGCTAGTTGCTCGCTCTTTTGCTATGCCTATGCTATGATGCCTATCACTTGCTTATCATGCCTCCCATATTGCCATGTCAGCCCCTAACCATCCTTTCCTAGCAAACCGTTGTTTGGCTATGTTACCGCTTTGCTCAGCCCCTCTTATAGCGTTGCTAGTTGCAGGTGAAGTTGAAGTTTGTTCCTTGTTGGAACATGGAGATGTTGCTCCTTGTTGGAACAGGTTTACTTGTTGGGGATATCACAATATATCTGCTATAATTAATGCATTTATATATACTTGGTAAAGGGTGGAAGGCTCGGCCTTATGCCTGGTGTTTTGTTCCACTCTTGCCGCCCTAGTTTCCGTCATACCGGTGTTATGTTCCTTGATTTCGCGTTCCTTACACGGTTGGCTGATTTATGGGACCCCCTTGACAGTTCGCTTTGAATAAGACTCCTCCAGCAAGGCCCAACTTTGGTTTTACCATTTGCCACCTAAGCCTTTTCCCCGGGTTTTCGCGAGCCGAGGTCATCTTTATTTAACCCCGGGCCAGTTCTCCTCGAGTGCTGGTCCAAACCTGTCGACCGCCGGTGTATCGAGGGCAACTCGAGATGGCATATCGGAAGTTTGGACAATCCGATGTGCCACGAGAACGAGATATGTGCAGCTCCTATCGGGTTTGTCGGCACATTCGGGCGGCTTTGCTGGTCTTGTTTTATTCTTGTCGAAATGTCTTGTAGTCCGGGATTCGAGATTGATCGGGTCTTCCGGTAGAAGGAATATCCTTCGTTGACCGTGAGAGCTTATAATGGGCTAAGTTGGGACACCCTGCAGGTATTATCTTTGAAAGCCGTTCCAGCGGTTATGAGGCAGATGGGAATTTGTTAATGTCGGTTATAGAAAACCGAAGTTGACCTTAAATAAAATACACATCAACGGCGTGTGTAACCGTGATGGTCTCTTCGGCGGAGTCCGGAAGTGAACATGGTGTTGGAGTTATGTTTGACGTAAGTAGTTCAGGATCACTTCTTGATCGCTACTAGCTTCACGACCGTGCCTTGCTTCTCTTCTCGCTCTCTTTTGCGAATGTAGCCACCATATTTGCTAGCCGCTTGCTGCAGCTCCACCTCACAACTCTGTCCTTCCTATAAGCTTCTCGCGGGTGTGAGATTGCTGAGTCCCGTGACTCACAGATTCTACCAAAACAGTTGCGAGTGCCGACAATGCCGGTCAGGTGGCGCAACCGAGCTCAAGTGGGAGTTCGACGAGGCGTGGTCGTTACTATGTGTCTTTTCCGGATGATCAGTAGTGGAGCCCAGTTGGGACGATCGGGGATCAGTGTAGCATTTGGGGTATCTTCTTTTATTTTGGTTCCGTAGCCGGACCTTGAGTGTAATCTGAATGATGAATGTTTATTTATGTATTGTGTGAAGTGGCGACTGTAAGCCAACTATGTATCTTTTCCCTTATGTATTACATGGGTTGTGTGAAGATTACCTCACTTGCGACATTGCTTTCAATGCGGTTATGCCTCTAAGTCGTGCTTCGACACGTGGGAGATATAGCCGCATCAAGGGCGTTACATGGCCCCGTCCAGCAGCGGATACCACGCTCTATTAGGGCGAGAGGCATTCACAATTTTTCAAGCTATACCCCATTACGAGTACATGAAGCTCAAAATGCCCGGACCCAACGGAATTATCACTCTCGCTAGTGACCCGGACATAGCGCTCCGCGCAGAAAATAAAACAGCCGCACTTGCCCTTGAGGCGCTATCCGAAGCCCTAGCGGCAGAGGAACTCACTGCGCGGCGCTCCACGGTGAACAGGGACGATGTGATACTCGATAGTCAAATTCCAAGTCCATCCAACGGACCCTACAAAAACGGCCTCCATCGTGGCACAATTAAACCCTGATGTGGATGCCACACTACGAGAATTCCTACGCGAAAATTGGGACATTTTTGCCTGGCACCCTTCAGACATGCCAGGAATCCCACGCCGGCTGGCAGAGCACAGCCTAAATATCCTAAAAGGATTCAAGCCAGTCAAACAAGCTCTTCGACGTTTCTCCGAACCCAAGAGACAGGCCATGGGAGAGGAGCTAGCCAAACTATAAGGGCATATTTATCCCGTAAGTGTTTTGGTGATTGATGACGATACTTTTGCGGACTAATCGTATGCTTTGAGTTCTTCAGATGGTTCATCTCTAGGCTCGAGACGATTCGGTGCCCCTCGGAGACTATTGAAGACGGCGTCGTCCTACGTTTCTTTTTGGTGGATTTGAGTCGTAGGAGAGCCGTACTATTAAGAGGGGGTCCGCGTCGGAAAGGTTAGGGCGGAATTAACACGTACACTTGTCCCTCCTTTCCCTGCACTTTGGAGCTTCCCTTCATTATCTTGGTTGTGCGGAAATCTGACAACTGCCACTGTACTTGCGGTAGTACCGCAGGTACACACGGTAGTACCGCGGGGTGCCACGGTAGTACCGCTCCTCAGGAGCGGTAGTACCGCGGCTCCCAGGCCTAGTGCCGCTCGGTCTTGGTAGTAGGGCGGATGTAATTTTTACATCCGCGCCCACCACGGTAATACCGCTCGTCCAGTAGCGGTAGTACCGCTGGGACCCATGGTAGTACTGCTCCCTATGAGCCGTAGTACGTGGCCCTCCTACCGATACCGTAGTTTCACGGTAGTAGGCACGCAGCCTTCTGGTAGTACCGCTCCTAAGGAGCGGTAGTACCGCGTCGGATTTTTGCACTACCGCGGTTTCAGCGGAAGTTAGCACGGATGTAATTTATTTCATCCGCGCCCTTCTCGTGTCGTGACTCCCCGCCTTGCGGTAGTACCGCAAGGGGAATGAGTAATACCGCATAGCGGTAGTACTGCTCCCTAGTCGAACTAGTCCCGGCTTTTGTCTTTGCTACTGCCACGTAGTACCGTCTTGACCTCATGATAATACCGCGCCCTTTGAGCGGTAGTACCGCGTCGCTGAGCTGAATAAGTGGATAACGGTTGGATTTTTCCACGACTATATAAGGGCTTCTTCAACCTCTAGTTGACTACCTCTTCTCTCTCTAAGCTCCATTGTTGCTCCAAGCTCCATTTTGGCCCGATCTCTCTCCTAGCCAATCAAACTTGTTGATTTGCTCGGGATTGGGTGACAAGGGCCGATCTACACTTCCACCACGAGATATTTGATTCCCCACTTATCCCTTGCGAATCTTGTTACTCTTGGGTGTTTGAGCATCCTAGGCGGTTGAGGTCACCGTGGAGCCATATTCCATTGTGGTGAAGCTTCACGGTGTTGTTGGGAGCCTCCAATTAAGTTGTGGAGATTGCCCCAACCTTGTTTGTAAAGGTTGATCGCCGCCTTCAAGGGCACCAATAGTGGAATCACGGCTCTTGCATTGTCGAGGCGTGAGGAGATTCCGATGGCCCTAGTGGCTTCTTGGGGAGCATTGTGCCTCCACACCGCTCTAACGGAGACGTACTTCCCCTCAAAAGGAAGGAACTTCGTTAACACATCCTCGTCTCCACCGGCTCCACTCTTGGTTATCTTATCCCTTTACTTGTGCAAGCTTATTTGTGTTCCTATCCTTGCTTGGTCGTGTGCTTGTGTTGTTGCATCATATAGGTTGTCCACCTAGTTGCACATCTAGACAACCTTTATTATTGCAAAGTTTAAATGGGTAAAGAAAAGCTTAAAAATTGTTAGTTGCCTATTCACCCCCCCTCTAGTCAACTATATCGATCCTTTCGATTGGTATCAGAGCCTCGTCTCTTTTTAAGGACTTTACCGTCCGTAGAGTATGGTTGGCGTCGTAGATGATGTGGGGAGCACTCGGTGCGAATCCGACATCATCTACGGAGATAGAGTACCTCGATCTCGTGAGGAATTCAATGTGGCGTTGGACACATTGAAAAACTCCATAACGACGAGGTCAAGGACATGTTTAAGGAATTCCTAGAAGGGCTTAAACTTTCCACCGCACCGTGAAAGTGGGTGATCCGCCAACACGGGAGCGGATGCTAACTCCGATAAGGGGAAGCTACTAGTGAAAAGCCCCTCGTCTAGTGGTAAGAATGGCACGGCATCTTCGCCCATGTGCAACCTCCGTTTATGGTGGACCGATTCCTTCCACTCATTTGAATCATGTCGGTCCACCACCTAAGATTGATAAAAGGAGGATTTTGATTCTTGGGTTTATCGTTTTAAGCGTCATTTAAATCATGTGAACACTAACCTTTGGAGAATCATTGAAGAAGGTTTCTATCCGCATGATCCGAGCAACTTTTCTCCTAGAGAGGTCGTGGACCATCAATTCAATGAGAATGCTCTCTTCATCATCCAAGAAGCAATCCTTCCCAAGACCTCCCTTATCTCGGCCTTACTCCGTGCCAAAGATGCTTGGCTCAAGGTGGTTTCCATGTATCGAGGAAGCGCAAGCATTCAACGTTCAATTATGAAGTGGTCCAAGATGAAGCCGATGAGTTTGCAATGAAGGAAGAAGAAGAACCTCGTGAGCTCTATCGGAGAGTAACCAAGCTTGCTGTCTCCCTCGGGATCATGGAAGTAAGGACACAGATGACAAGCTGGATCAAGCGCCAAATTTCTCAAGGCAATGATGCCCTACCACAAAGCCATGTCCTCCGTCATCCGTCAACGACCGGACTTCCACACCTTGTCCTCAAGTGATGTGTTGGATGAGTTTGTGGCTATGAGCATATTGGACAAGACCACCGACAATGCGGTGCTTCGCTCCCAAAGAGAAAAGAAGCCCAACCTCGCTTTGAAGGCCAAGATTTGTGTCAAAGAAGATGGAGAGGAGGAAGAAGAAGAGAGCAACCTCGAAGATACTAAGTATGATTATCATGAACACATGGCCCTTGCTTCAAGACAATTTTGGAGCAAGAAGAACTCAAGGCCCAACTTCAACAAGAGCAATTCAAGTGGCTCTAAGGGCAAGCAACGAGTGAGGACGTGTTTCAATTGTGGCAATGTGAGTCACTTTGTTGCGGAGTGTCCATATGAGAAGAGGGAAGACAATGGTGGCAAGCTCATCCGTAAGGACAAGGCCAAGTCTTTCCCCAACAAGAGCAACTTCCCAAAGAAGACTCCTCACAAAGCCTTGGTGGTTCAAGAAGAGTACAATGAGGATGATGATGATGATGAGGATGGTGAACCAGTTGCCATGGCCTCCGTGGCCATTGCAATGACTCCTCGGG
Organism: Aegilops longissima; assembly: GCA_021605205.1. Taxonomy (NCBI): domain Eukaryota; kingdom Viridiplantae; phylum Streptophyta; class Magnoliopsida; order Poales; family Poaceae; genus Aegilops; species Aegilops longissima. Next base: position 283,376,438 of record CM038676.1, read on the forward strand.
TGTCTCTCTTCGGTTCACCCAATGAAAGCATCACCGCCAAGTGCCTCATGGCTAAAGCCACCAACAAGGTAACCCCAACATGAAAACTACCATCATCAATCATTCTTCTTTGTGGATTGCATTGATGAACATGAGGGGACTAATGTAGAGGAAAATGAATTTGAGATCTTTATGAGTAAACTCAAGGGCAAATCCAAGAAGCACCGTTGCTCTCTTGGAACAACTTAGTGAAGCCAATGTCATGATCGAGACTCATGAAGAAACCATCTCTAAGATGGAAGGGCATAGTCGTGACTATGCCGATGGGATTCGGATCTTTCCAATGCTCTTGAGGAAGAGCATGGTCTTCGTTTGGCTCTTGAGGAGTCACTAGCGATGATCACGCTAAATTAAAGAAAGACCTTGATCATGCTCTTGTTGTGTCTCGTGTGCTTAGCTCCGAGAAGGCAAAGCTTGGGGTTGATCTTGCTAGACTCAACGAGGACTTTGACATTCTCGACAAGGCTCACAAAGTCTTGAAGGGTGCTCATGCTAGTCTCAAAGAGTCTCATGATCAACTCCAAGTGAAGCTAACCAAGGAGAAAGCCACCTTTCCTCATATGATATTGATTGATAATGCAAATGCTACTAACCCATGTTGTGAGCATGTGCATCTTGTTGAGAGAATTCTAAGTTGAAGGAGCAACTTGAAAAGGGCCTTGTCACATGCATTCAAGGTAAGAAGAATCTTAACGACCTTTTGAGTAATCAAAAGGAAGTTGTGGCCAAGGAGGGGATTGGGTTCGCGCCCAAGCCCAAGAGCAAGAAGAAGAATGACAAGACCAAGCAACCTCCCCCTCTCAAGCAAACTTTTGTGAGGGAGGAGAGGGTGCTTCAAGAAGAAGAAGAACCGTGCAAAGGGTGGCAATGTCAAGAAGGACAACGTCATCCCCATGAACATAGCCGGCGACTTTAACCCCTCTTATGTGTTGTGCCGTGCTAGTGATGGGCATGTTTACGCTAAATTTGTTGGTTCTTCTTATGAGTACATTGAATGGTCTATTTGGGTTCCTAAGACCCTCGTTACTAACATCAAAGGACCCATTACCAAATGGGTACCTAAAACCAAGCATTGATCTCTTGTAGGGGTTTGCTTCCGGTGGGGGATCATGGTTGCTCGATAGTGGAGCAACAAATCATATGACCGGGAGCAAGGACATGGTGGTGGACGTGCAAGAGATTCCATCTATGCCCACCGATGTCGAGTGGGGTGATGCATCACATTCTAAGGTATTGGGTCTCGGCAAGGTTGTCATTTCTCATGATCTTACGATCGAGAAAGTCATGCTTGTTGAGTCCCTTGCATACAATTTGCTTTCCGTTCGTCAACTTGCAGTCATGGGTTTTGCTACTTTCTTTGACATTGATACCGTGGCCCTCTTGTGGAGCAAGACTCTTAAAGTAGCCTTTGTTGGGCATGTTGAAAACGGTCTCTATGTGATTAACTTTTCGGAGCGACCCACTAAGACCACGACATGCCTAATGGCTAAAGTTGACGTGGGATGGCTTTGGCATCGCCGTTTAGCCCATGTCAATATGAGTCTTCTCAAGGGGGACCATGTCCGTGGACTAACAAATGTTAGTTTTGTCAAAGACCGTGCTTGCAGTGCTTGTATTGAAGGAAAGCTTCATGAGAAGGCTCACCCTCCCACGACTATCATATACTCAAAGAGACCCTTGGAGCTCCTTCACATGGATCTCTTTGGGCCACCATCATTTGATAGTCTTGGAGGAAGAAAGTATTGCTTGGTGATTGTGGATGACTATTCGAGATACACTTGGGTATATTTCTTCAAGAGGAAGAGTGAGACTCAACAAACCGTCATCGACTTTGCAAATGAAGCTCAACGTCAACATAATGCAAAGATCTTGACTATAAGAAGTGACAACGGCACTGAGTTCAAGAACTACACCTTGGATGAGTTTCTTAGTGATGAGGGAATCAAGCATCAATATTCTGCACCATATACCCCTCAACAAAATGGTGTGGCGGAGAGAAAGAACCGGACGTTGATGGATGCGGCAAGGACCATGATGGCGGAGTTCAAGTCTCCATACAACTTTTGGGCCGAAGCCATCAACGCCGCTTTTCATGCATCCAATCGGCTCTATCTCCATAAAGGCTTGAACAAGACTCCTTATGATATACTCACCGCAACAAGCCCAACCTCAAGTACTTCCGGTGTTGGGTGTAAGTGTTTCATTCTCAAGAAAGGTGTTCGTTTGTCTAAATTTGAAGCTAGAGCTCATGAGGGCATATTTGTTGGTTATGCTACAAACTCTCATGCTTACCGTGTCCTCAATAAATCCACGGGACTTATTGAGGAGGCGTGTAACGTGGAGTTTGATGAGAATAACGGCTCCCAAGTGGAGAAAAGTGGCACTTGTGATGTAGGTGATGAAATTCCTCCCAAGCCATAAGAAGAATGGGAGTTGGCTTTATCCTACCCATTGAGGAACCCCTTGTGGCGAAGGAGAAGGACAATGCTCCACTCAAGTGGAGCCATCACCAACCAAAGGCCCTGCACGCTTCCAAGAACAAAGTGAAGGCCCTCAACCTCAAGAACAAGACCAAGGGCAAGATCGTGCTCAAGGCGATGATATCACCTTAAATGATGCCCAAGGTCAAGTTCTCTCCCCGAGCATGCTCAAGATGAAGGTCATGCTCAAGACGGCGCTCAAGATGATCAAGTGACCTCTCCTCATCTCACCTCCGAGGAGGCATTAGGCGTCGTGCCGCCAAGATTGCTTCAAACTCACTACCAAAGGCCATCTCATGGAGAATGTGGTTGGAAGCCTAAGAAAAGGGTAAGCACTCGTAGACAATTGGCAAACTATTGTGAACATCACGCGTTTGTCTCTTGTGTTGAACCTCAAAAGGTCTATGAGGCGCTCGAAGACTCGGATTGGCTCAATGCCATGCATGAAGAACTCAACAACTTTGAGTACAACAAGGTGTGGAGATTGGTGCCAAGGCCATCGGAGAACCACAGCGTCATTGGAACCAAGTGGATTTTCAAGAACAAGCAAGATGCTCATGGGAACATCATTACGCAACAAGGCAAGATTGGTAGCACAAGGCTACTCCCAAGTCGAGGGTATCGACTACGGTGAAACCTTTGCTCCGTTGCTCGTCTTGAATCCATTCGTTTGTTGATTGCTTATGCTTCCCATCACAACTTTAAGTTGCAACAAATGGATGTAAAAAGTGCTTTTCTTAATGGTCCCATTAATGAGTTGGTCTATGTCAAGCAACCCCCCGGGTTCGAGGACCCCTACTTCCCGGATCATGTGTATCAACTCGATAAGGCACTCTATGGACTTAAACAAGCCCCACGTGCATGGTATGACCACCTTACCGAGTTGTTACAAGATCATGGTTTTGAAGTGGGGCAAATCTATCCCACTCTTTTTACTAAGAAGGTCAATGGGGAGTTGTTTGTATGCCAACTATATGTTGATGATATTATCTTTGGTTCTCCTAACAAAGCTTTCAATGAGGAATTTGCCGCTCTCATGACCTCCAAGTTCAAGATGTCTTCGATGGGAGAGTTGAAGTTCTTCCTTGGTTTCGATATCAAACAAAGAAGAGAAGGAACCTTCATCAACCAAGCCAAATACACTCAAGACATGCTCAAAAGATTCAAGCTAAGTGATGTCAAGCGGCTACTACACCAATGCCCACCAAGTGCCAACTTGACATTGATCCCAATGGTAAGCGGTGGATCAAAAGGTATATCGCTCCATGATTGGATCCTTGCTTTACCTTTGTGCATCTAGACCGGATATCATGTTGAGTGTGGGAATGTGTGCACAGTTTCAAGCCGCACCAAGGAAAGTCACTATGTGGCGGTCAGCGAATCTTTCAATATTTGGCTCATACCCCAAACTTTGGCTTATGGTACCCAAGAGGAGCAAACTTCAAGCTTGAAGGATTCTGATTCGATTGGGCGGAGACAAAGTGGATAGGAAGTCCACTTCGGAGGTGCCAATTTCTTGGTTGCTCCTTGGTAAGTTGGTCTTCCAAGAAGCAAAGTTGTGTGTCTCTCTCGTCCACGAAGCGGAATATGTGGCGGCCGGTAGTTGTTGTGCTCAACTCCTATGGATGAGGCAAACTTTCAAGAGTGCGGTGTCATTTGTGACAAAGTGCCTCTTTGGTGTGATAATGAAAGTGCCATCAAGATTTCTCTCAACCCGGTGCAACACTTCAAGGCGAAGCACATCGAGATTCGGTATCATTTCATCCGGGATCACATTAGGCGAGGAGAGATTGAGCTCAAGTATGTCAACACTCGGGATAACCTTGCGGATATATTCACGAAGCCCTTAGATGAAGCAAGATTTGCGAGTTAAGGCATGAGCTAAATATCATTGATTTGAGAAATGTGACTTGAGCCGTGCACTCCCCACCACACTCAACTTGCTGTCTAGTTTAGGTGTAGGCATGGACATAGGGGAGTATTGTTCTCTCAATGAACTCTCCCTCCCCCCATTATGCATAAATCGATCACCTCTTTCACATTAGCCATTTTTGATGGTACTTGTGTTCCAAAGACGAGTTTTGGTCATGGGCCCAAGGATAATTCTTCGCGGTGCCATACCATCCTACTCAAACATAGGTGGCTTCGGCCACCGCCCTCTCTCCTTGAGAGTCCTTGTCGTTTGGTGGTTTCTTGTTGTCTTTTGCCTCTGGTTTGTGCTAGAGTTGTGGTTTCTTGTGTGTGAAAAGTTTCATTGCAAAGGCCCTTTTTTTGTTTCTGAAACATGCGGTAACTTGAGTTTCACGGTACTACCGCGGCCAGCTGCGGTACTACCGCAGCCAGCCACGGTACTACCGCTTCCGGGAGCACGGTACTACCGCAACCTCACGGCAGTAATTTTTTACTGCCGCCCGGTTGAGCGGTACTACCGCCTCGGTGCGGAACTTCCGCCCGAGCGGTACTACCGCGATGATACGCGGTACTACCGTGACGGTTCGCGGGCGTGGGGATAAGGACAGGCAGGGGGAGTTCTAACTCCCCATACCCATTCGCTGCCTTCTCCCCACGTCGCCTCCTTCTCTCCCTTGCTCAAGAACGGAGCCGGCGTCTCTCGCCGGATCTCCTCCACCGGCTGCCCTCCCGTGATTCCGACCGGTGGGATCGTTCCCCACCACGTGCTCTTGCTATGGACCCAGGTTTTTCCCCAATTCCCTCTCCGTGTTGTTGGTATTTGGCGTTTCTAGGTTTTGGGGAGGCTTGTGTGTTCTTGAGATTGATAGGCCTAATCTCTGCAAGAATAGGATGAAGGAGTGTAGTATTGCATAGGATTTATATGTGTATTGCTGTCATGCGCTAGATCTGATCACGGTAGCACCGCCGTTGTTTCGCGGTTCTTTTCAGATTCAAATCGATAGTTGGATCCGCTGCGACGCGGTACTACCGCCCCGATGGCGCGGTACTACCGCTTGCACGGTACTACCGCCCCTCGGGTGCGGTACTACCACGCTCTGTGCGGCACTACAACTCTACTTCCGCTCCAACCACGGTACTACCGTGATCTCGCACGGTACTACCGCGTTTGGAGGAGTACTACTGCTTTAGTGCCGCAGGCAGTGGCAGTCCTACCGTGCCTCACACCTATCGCATGCCAACTTTCTCATATGTCTCCTATGTGTTTCTTCTGCTTTTTCGTGGCCTTTGCATTGATCTTCTTTGCGTCTTTGGTGCTTTGCGTGTGTGGTTCAGGTGGTGGCTCTCGCCGGTCCAATCACAACCGTGACACTGGCTCCAAGCGTCTGCGCAACCCCGGTGAAGCACCAGAGGGCTCCTCCTCTGCCCCCAAGCGCCATGTCAAGACAAATGCCACCAAGTTAAAGGAGCCCGCCAAGAGCATGGATGAGTTGCCCCATTCTGACTATGTCCGTCTTAGGCAAACTGATCCGTACGTGACCCCTCGTTCCTCACTCAGGGGCTGTGAGCTGTTCTGGAACAAGCATCAAACCAATGTCTATCTGGACGTCATCAAGAACAAGCAGAATACCTATGTGGATGTGATGTGGATTGACATGCATCACTTGAGGAAGGAGAAGTTCCGTGCCTACTTTGGAGAGGCTCTGGACTTGGTGGAGCAGTTTGGCATTGAGCATATAATCTCTTTTCACCTTGACTATGATCCTGAGCTCATTGGTCAGTTCTTTGCTTCTGTCTACTTTCACCCCAATGAGGAGAGGAGGATGACCTGGATGACAAATGGCCGTAAGCTGACTGCTACCTGGAAAGAGTTCATGGATCTGCTCCAAGTTCCTGATGACGGGCTTGACTCCCCCGTGGGTGTTCGTCCCCATGCCAACCCTGACTCTGCCAACAAGGACATGCTTGCACCATTCATGTTGATAAAACACTTCCAAGTGGCAAGATAGGATTGGTGCTCAACTCTTTTTTGGATATCATGTACCGCATCTTCCGCAACTCCTTGTTCCCCCGCATTGGTGACAAGGACAAGGTTCATGCCTATATGGTGGATATGATGCTCATCTGCGAGGAGGCTCGTGTGTCTCAGACTCAGCCACTTGATATCTCACACATCATGTGGTGTGAGCTTCGATTTGCCGTGTTCAACCGCAAGGTGCCTATATCTGATCAGATCTGTCTTTCACTGCTGATCTTGAGGACTTGGGAGAAGATGTTCCTGGTGAGGAGTTCCTTGCCCTCGATTGGATTCACCATGACCCCATCTGTCTGCGTGTCAAACCCAACTGGGCCAACACTACTACTCGTGCGGGCGTCTGCTGCTAGGGCTGCTGTTGGAGAGGAGGATCTTTGGCGCCGAGAATGTTGATGAGGGCCATGCTGCTAGGCCTTCCCAGAGCTCCTCTATGCCTTGTTGGGCCACGAAGTGAAGGACAAGATGAAGACTCTTTTACGCATGCAAGCCAAGGCGCGTCTGGGACTCATGTGGCATCCAAGGAGAGTCGTCGCCGGGACAGGAAGATCTTGAAGCTCTATGGTGAGGATGTGTCTCATGGATCTGAGGAGCACATCACTCCAGAGCCGAGTGGATGGCGAAGCAAGGCTACAAGTGGACTGATTACGAGGAGGGCGTCGAGGAGTCCATCCTGCTTCTTGAGGAGTCGGACGGAGAGGGTTGGGACGAGTTCCCTTCTACTTGATCCACCGCTTGTGTGTAGGTGTCCTCTCTGCATATTTGGCGTCTCGATGCCAAAGGGGGAGAGAGCGTAGGGATTTGCGAGTCTTGTGTTCGTGTTTGGTGTGTTTATTGCGTTTTCGGTTGAACCTCGTTTGAATCGTTTGAACCTCGTTTTAGTTGCTTTTCCTTCTTATGGTGTAAGACATATGCACTCTATCTATCTTAGCAAGCTTATGTTATATCGTGCTATATGTTGCTTAGATGTTATTCTTCGGACCTTTGTCTCTAAAATATAGGGGAGTGGTGATCCTAGTTAGTGTGCTATGCAGTCCAAAGCATTCATCCAGTGCACACGTCTAGGGGAGCCCGCTATATTTTGGAGAGGAGGGTTTGCTCTTGCTCTATATTATTGTATCTTTGTGCAAATCCGGTTTTGTCATCAATCCACCAAAAAGGGGGAGATTGTAAGGGCATATTTATCCCGTAAGTGTTTTGGTGATTGATGACGATACTTTTGCGGACTAATCGTATGCTTTGAGTTCCTTAGATGGTTCATCTCTAGGCTCGAGACGATTCGGTGCCCCTCGGAGACTATTGAAGACGGCGTCGTCCTACGTTTCTTTTTGGTGGATTTGAGTCGTAGGAGAGCCGTACTATTAAAAGGGGGTCCGCGTCGGAAAGGTTAGGGCGGAATCAACACGTACACTTGTCCCTCCTTTCCCTGCACTTTGGAGCTTCCCTTTGTTATCTTGGTTGTGCGGAAATCTAACAACTGCCACTGTACTTGCGGCAGTACCGCAGGTACACACGGTAGTACCGCGGGGTGCCACGGTAGTACCGCTCCACAGGAGCGGTAGTACCGCGGCTCCCAGGCCTAGTGCCGCTCCGGTGCGGTAGTAGGGGCGGATGTAATTTTTTACATCCGCGCCCACCACGGTAGTACCGCTCGTCCAGCGCGGTAGTACCGTGGGGACCCATGGTAGTACTGCTCCCTATGAGCCATAGTACCGTGGCCCTCCTGCCGAGTACCGTAGTTTCACGGTAGTAGGCACGCGCTACGGTAGTACCGCTCCTAAGGAGCAGTAGTATCGCGTCGGATTTTTGCACTACCGCAGTTTCAGCGGAAGTTGGCACGGATGTAATTTATTTCATCCGCGCCCTTCTCAGGTCGTGACTCCCCTGCCTTGCGGTAGTACTGCAAGGGGGAGCGGTAGTACCATGCAAGCGGTAGTACTGCTCCTAGTCAGGCTAGTCCTGGCCTATGCTGCTGCCGCGGTAGTACCGTGGCCCGCCACGGTAGTACCCGCTGACCTCATGATAATACCGCCCCAGCGGTAGTACCGCAGCGTCGCGAGCTGAATAAGTGGATAACGGTTGGATTTTTCCACGACTATATAAGGGCTTCTTCAACCTCTAGTTGACTACCTCTTCTCTCTCTAAGCTCCATTGTTGCTCCAAGCTCCATTTTGGCCCGATCTCTCTCCTAGCCAATCAAACTTGTTGATTTGCTCGGGATTGGGTGACAAGGGCCCGATCTACACTTCCACCACGAGATATTTGATTCCCCACTTATCCCTTGCGGATCTTGTTACTCTTGGGTGTTTGAGCATCCTAGGCGGTTGAGGTCACCGTGGAGCCATATTCCATTGTGGTGAAGCTTCGTGGTGTTGTTGGGAGCCTCCAATTAAGTTGTGGAGATTGCCCCAACCTTGTTTGTAAAGGTTGATCGCCGCCTTCAAGGGCACCAATAGTGGAATCACGGCTCTTGCATTGTCTTGGGGCGTGAGGAGATTATGGTGGCCCTAGTGGCTTCTTGGGGAGCATTGTGCCTCCACACCGCTCTAACGAGACGTACTTCCCTCAAAAGGAAGGAACTTGGTAACACATCCTCGTCTCCACCGGCTCCACTCTTGGTTATCTTATCCCTTTACTTGTGCAAGCTTATTTGTGTTCCTATCCTTGCTTGCTCGTGTGCTTGTGTTGTTGCATCATATAGGTTGTCCACCTAGTTGCACATCTAGACAACCTTTATTATTGCAAAGTTTAAATGGGTAAAGAAAAGCTTAAAAATTGTTAGTTGCCTATTCACCCCCCCTCTAGTCAACTATATCGATCCTTTCACAAACTATTGGAGGCCAGATTCATCAGAGACATTAAACATCCGGACTGGCTAGCAAACTTGGTAATGGTACCAAAGAAGGACAAATCCTGGCGCCTATGTGTCGATTTTAAGGACCTTAACAAGGCTTGCCCAAAGGATCCCTTCCCCCTCCCCCGCATCGATCAAATTATCGACGCTACCGCAGGACACAATTCATCGTGTTCCCTCGACGCATACTCTGGCTACCACTAAATTAAGATGGCGGGGCCAGACCAAGCCGCAACAGCATTCATCACTCCATACGGCCCATTCTGCTTCAACACAATGCCCTTTGGGCTCAAAAACGCCGGCGCAACATATCAACGCATGATTCAGACATGTCTGGCAAACCAGATCGGCAAAACAGTGGAGGCATCGTGAGCGATGTGGTCGTCAAATCCAAGCATGTCGAAACCCTAGTCGACGACTTGAGGCTCACATTCGATAATCTCCGAACACATGACATCAAGCTCAACCCGGAAAAATGCGTTTTCGGCGTACCAGCTGGAAAGCTCTTGGGCTTCATTGTATCCGGTAGAGGAATTGAAGCAAACCCAGCCAAGATCCGAGCTCTGTCACAATTGGATATCCCCAAAGACCTCAAACAAATACAAAAATTGGCTGGATGCGTGGCGGCTCTAAGCCGCTTTATCTCCCGCTTAGGAGAAAAGTCATTACCCCTTTATCGCCTCCTCCGGCTCACCGAACACTTCGAGTGGACGGATGCTGCCACGGCCGGACTCGAAGAACTCAAAGCCATATTGGCAACAAATCCGGTCCTGGCCGTGCCCAACATGGGCGAACCAATGCTATTATACATCGCAGCAACCCATCAAGTTGTAAGCGCGATGCTCGTTGTCGAACGAGAAACGGAAGGACACAAGTTCCCTCTCCAAAAACCAGTTTACTACGTGTCCACTGTCCTAACTCCATGCAAGTAACGGTACCCGCATTATCAAAAGATAGCATACGCGGTGTTCATGGCATCCCTGAAGCTGCGACACTACTTTCAAGAGTGTTCGATAACAGTAGCCTCCGAAGTACCTCTTAATGACATTATAAACAACCTCGACGCAATGGGCCGGATCGCTAAATGGGCCATTGAGCTCCTCCCGTTCGACATAACCTACAAGCCACGGCGAGCTATTAAGTCGCAAGTTTTGGCTGATTTCATCGCCGAATGGACTGAAGCCGAACTCCCTAAAGAGTACGGCGCATATTCCAACTAGATCATGCACTTCGACGGCTCCAAAATGTTGGCCGGCCTAGGGGCTGGCGTCGCTCTGACGTCCCCAACCGGAGATACAATCCAGTACGTACTTCAAATAATGTACACGGACTCCAACAACGCAGATGAATACGAGGCCCTTCTACATGGTCTCCGGATGGCAGTCTCCATGGGCATTCAACGCCTAGAGGTGCGCGGGGATTCGAACCTCGCGATATCCCAAATAAATGGGGACTTTGATGCCAAGGATCTGAAAATGGTAGCTTATCGCAATGCCATCCTAAAGATGTCAGCTCGGTTTGAGGGGCTCGAATTTCACCATATAGCCCGGGATAACAACCAGGCAGCAGACGTGTTGGCACGCATTGGCACAAAGCGCGATGTCGTCCCCCCCCAACATCTTCCTAGAGAGGCTTTTCAAGCCATCCGTACTATGGGAGGGAGAGTCCGGAAATAACAACCCGGACCCAACCACACTGCCCCACACCGAACATTCCGACATAGTTGGTGGTCCCGCCAACGAAATAACACCGTCAGCCCATGCAATAATGGCAGTCATCGCCCCGTGGACAGAACCATTCCTAGCCTACCTAACTAGGCAGGAACTTCCCGAGGACCAAAACGAGGCCCGCTGCATAGTGCGGCGGTCTAAGGCCTATAAGGTCCATGAGGGAGAGCTTTATAAGAAAAGCACAACCGGAGTCCTTCAAAGGTGTATCTCCGAAGAGGAAGGGCGGAATCTCGTGGCTGAAATTCATGCCGGACTCGGTGGGCACCATGCCGCAGCCCGGGCCCTTGTAGGCAAGGCCTTCCGTACAGGATTTTATTGGCCGACGGCCCGGGCAGATGCTCAGGACTTAGTCCAACGATGCGTCGGTTGCCAGCTCTTTGCTAATCAAAGCCACATGCCACCCATCGCCCTCAAAACTATACCCATCACCTGGCCCTTCTCGGTCTGGTGGCTTGACATGGTTGGACCCCTTAAAGGAGGAACCCACAAGCAAAAATACCTATTGGTCATGGTGGATAAATTCACCAAATGGATAGAGGCCAAGCACAGTAAAGGCGGCGAATCCGGACGATGATAGACTTCATATCGGGGTAGTACACGTTCTGGCGTCCCCATAGCATCATCACGATAATGGCATGAACTTCACGGCCGACGAGGTCAAACTCGGTGCAAAAACATGGGCATCAAGCTCGACTACGCTTCAGTCTATCACCCCAAACTAACGGTCAAGTCGAGCGAGCAAGCGGTCTAATCATGGCGGCATTAAACCCGGACTAGTGCGGTCCCTCAAGGAATCTAACACGCCTTTGGGTAGAAGAGCTCGACTCCGTACTGGGGGGCTGCGGACCACGCCGAATCGCACTACGGATTCACACCATTTTTATGGTATCTGGCGAGGCAGTTTGCCTGCGACATAATTCTTGACTCACCTCGGCGTGCGCATGTATGAATAAAGAAAGCCGAGCTCGATCGGCGGGACAGCTGGGCGCCTTGGAGGAGGAGCACGGCGTGGCAAAAGCTTGTTCGCGGTCTATCAACAGCAGAGCTCGAAGATATCAAAGCGAGGAAATGCACGGCCCAAAGCTTACAATGTTGGCGAACTAGTTCTCGCTTTGCCGGGACAAGAAAAGGACAAACTCAAGCCCAAATGGGAGGGTCCCTTCATCATCGACCAAGTCCTGACGGCGGAGCGTACCGTCTGCAAACGCATCGGATAACCGACTTGAGCCAAACCCATGGAGCGCAGCCCGTCTCTCGAAGATTCTCGCCTAGCGCCGGATTACGAGTTCGTCTCCTTCCTCCGTCTATATTTTATACTTTAAGCTGTCTTTTATTTCTCTCCTTCTCCCTCCTTTTTCCGAAGCCGTTAAAGGCTCGTTTGCGCATTGTTCGCACACACTTGACGCGCTATCCGCGCTCATTATACCTGGGGGCTTCTTTAACAGAAGCTTATTTATATGGGCTTTATGCCCAACACATGTGTCACACTTCCGCATGTACCTTTTATTCACCATTATATGCATCGATATGACTTAAGTTTTGGCCAAGCTGGGTTGCTGGCTCTGTGCTTACCCCTCGTTCCCGATTGTTCGGCTAGGTGGTAAAGGAGCACCTCTGCGATTATTACCGGCGGGTCAGCGGACGTGTACCTCGAGTGGGTGAAGTGGAAGCTAAGCGTTCTTAAGGGAATATTCGTTCGGTGAACTAAAAGGCGATTTTTATTTTCATTTATCTGCCCCGGATGCTTTTACCTTTTTTCGCAGTCCGGACATGCACTTTAGGGCATGCCTCCCGAGAAAGGAACCCCTAACGGAACTATTCTCCTTGGAAGATGTTTCTTACTAACCATGTAATATAACATAACTAGTTGGGCACTTATGCGATAAAGCACTCATGACCCCTCGCTTGGTCTCCACGCATGCCCCGGCTTTTACATAACCGCGAGGGTATTCGGACACACTCCGGACTATTGGGTCCCGAGGTTGAAGCGAAAAGGTCCGCTACGACAAACGATCTATGATCCGGCTAGAAGGCATTTTACATGTCATTTTAAATTACATAGTCAAATTGACTGATTGTATTCCTCTTCAATGCCATCTAATAGGCTGTCTAGTTTACAATCCTGCTGGGAATACTTTGTGGCCAACTGTACTTGGCCGTACACTAAGCTCACAGGGATCTCCTTCCCGTCGGGCCCCACAGGTCCGACCTCGGCCATGTGGTTTGGGTCCGCCTTCGTGTACCGGGTCTTCACCATGGCCCGAGCCTCCTGGCGCCTTGACGACAGGCCGATATCTTCCATAGTCGGAAGCGCCGCCGTGCTCCCTGAAGCTTCTCTGCAAGCTCTCCAAGGCCTTTGGGCAGGGAGATAGATGGCCACAAGGCCTGGGCAACACCTTTCATCACCTGCCGAACTTCGTTCGTGCGATTCTGATAACTTCGGGAAGAAGGTCACCCATAGAACCGGGCATTTCCTCTGCGGGGCGACTGTGAGCATACCTCTGAGACATAACTCATTAATTGACTTCCTCGCCGAACTCTTTTTCAAAGTTCGCTCAAGCACTTACTATAAATGCCGCGACGAAGTTGCCGATTCTCCTTCACGGAGTCAGACAGCTGGGCACGAACATCCTTTAGTTCCTCACCCAGCTCGGTGTTGGCATCTTGGAGATTATTTTTCTCTTGCCTCACCCTTGTAAGCACATTCTCGCTGGCCTTCAACCGGCGTAAGAGCTGTTGCTTGTCCGGATCTAGTTCGGCGCCATCTGCAATATTATTGTCAGATTTACACACACGCCGCACTTCACAAACTACTTATCTTTTGAAGCATATATTACCGGAGGGGTCTCTGTGGCTCCCCTCATGGCGGCTAGTCTTGACCTCAAGTTGGGCCTTGCATTCTTCAAGCTCTGGGACAGTCGGGTATTCTTTTTGTAAGATCCTGCATAACAAATGATCCTTAAATCATTTATTCTAACTATTTTAAGTCTCGGCGCTCTTGGCATATATAACCGTCAAATTTCCTCACCCGTATGTCCTTTACATACTGCTCCGTGGCTCTGCTAGACCATCTTGGCGGCACTTGAGGTGCGCATCTCCCGAATTGAAGGCATTCAATGCCTCTTGGGAGAAACATGTCGTCACGAAGAACTGTCCGGTGGCGCTTTGTGATTCATGGCGCTCCACCTCGGAGTTGGTGGCGGACAATCTGTCGGCATCCTCTGTCGGAGGCGTCCGACGACGCCTCGTGCTCGCCTCCGCTTGGACCCAGCTTTGGAGCACAGGCTGGCGGAGGCTCGATTAACAACCTCTTGGACACGATCCGCGGCGCTCTTTTTCTGAAAAAGACCACCAGCGTTAATCGCCTTCGAGAATCAATCCTGGGAATATGGTGACGCGCCATACCGTTCTTGGCGGCGTTCCGACCGGACCGCACTTCTTTTTAGCATGTGGGGCCGTACTGCCCCTTGTTGGCTAGCCGCCGCGGGCTCGGCCTCCTGCCTCGAAGGCACCCTCTGCGAAACACCATTGGTATACGGTGATAAAAAATAAGCACGGATGGGTCATTATCAGAGTATTGGGACCTCGGTCTCAGTTACCTGTGAGGCTGGAAGTATTCCGGGGTAATCGGCCGTAATGGCAACCAAGGCATTATCGATGCTCAGTTGGTGAAATACCCCATCAATCAGCTCCACCAATATGTCCGGATCCTCTTGGGAGGCCGGATCGAGGAGCCGTTCCGGATCCTCGGGTTGTGGAGGCGGGCTGTTTATGTCTTTTACAGCCTGGCGCAGTTCCTGCATCAAAATCACAAAATGAGATACCTAACCATGGGAATACGGATCGGATGTGCAAAAAAGAAATGTCTGCTTACCCAGCTTCGAGGATTGTTCATAGAAAATCCGTTCAATGGATTGACGCGGAGAAAATCCTCCTCTTCTCCCTTGTACAGCGCGGACAAGATCTTCACGAGATCGGTGACCGATCCCGGCCCCTTACAGCCATGACGGGTGGCATCGTCCTCCCCGTTGAAATCCCACATGGGGTGGCCCCTATACTGGAGCGGCTGCACCCCCCGCATAATACATGTGGCCATGACACTGATCATGGTCAGTCCGGAATGAGCTAACAATCTTATTCGGCTCATCAGGTAAAGGACGTCCCTGTCGTCTTCCCTCTGGGAGCTCCGCGGGCGCCAACTCAGGTGTTTCTTCAAAGGAGCATTGCTGAACTCCGGGAGACCGATCCGAACAGGATCCGGCAGTGGGACGTCTTCTATATAAAACCATTCCGAAGGCCAGTCTTCGGACGCCTTCTTCGGGGTTCCGGATAGATATCCGGTCCCGGTGATGCGCCATAGCTCGGCTCCGCCCACTTGATATATTGACCCCTCATGAGAACGGGGTACAAGGCAGAATAATCTCTTCCACAGGGCAAAATGAGCCTCGACGCCCAAGAACAGTTTGCAAAGGGCCACGAAGCCCGTGATGTGCAAAATGGAGGCAGGTGTAAGGTGGTGCATTAATCTGGGGAAGGTAGCAGGAGATGAAGCTGGCACGGTGCAGCGTTGGCGTGAGGCGGAGCGCGGACGACGTCAGAGAGCGACATCGTCCAGCTTCAAAGCTGAGCTCCTCGAGCTGATCTAGGGCGAGGATAAGAACCACTCGTCGAACTTGGGTTGGACCTTGCGGTTGGTCTGAACATGCGGATGTCAAAGGCGTCTGGCTGGCCGGTGCGATGAAAGGATCTTGGAGACTGCGGCCATCGTTTACAATCCCGTCGCGAGGCAGTGTCGACGGTGAGGTTGAGGGGCCTTAGCGCCAGGGGCGCACCACTGGGAGAAGCGAGGCGGTCCGCATGGCAGATTTGGTGGGGAGGAGGCCGATGATGACGAGCAGCATGTCGTCGGGAAGGATCTTGATGAAGTCGGGCTCGCGGGATGCGGTTTTAGCTCGATCCGCCTCCGCTTGTTGGCTGCCTCGCCGTCCATCTCAACCGGGGCGGCGCTGGTGTACACGATGTCTTTGGTGTGTGTTGTGTGCTGGGTGTGCTTGAGTCGCGTCCTTACATGCGTGCCGCCAAGCGGTGGTGGTGTCTTGAGTCGTCCTTGCGCGCAAGAAGTTTGTCCTCAATCGCCCTCAATTTACTAGCATGCAGGTGCTACCCGAGTGGTTTCAACTTTGTTTACTTCACCGCGTGTCGGATGGGCCTCTAGTTTACTTATTTTCACCCACCGCCACACGGGCCAGCACACAAAGATCTGAAACACGGTGACAAGGCAGCATGTGGATTGGTTGACGGTCAACTAAACAATATCTGAAGCTATCTGGCTGACACAATGAGCGTATAATCTGTCGGTATAGAGATCGAGTGAGAGGGGAGGCCCGTGAGAGATAGCAGAGAGAGAGAGAGAGAGAGAGAGAGAGAGAGAAAGAGCTACTCCCTCCGTTCGATAATGTAGTTCCAACATTTTTTTTAAGTCAACTTGAAACTTTGACCAAGTTTATAAAGAAATTACTTATATCTACAATACCAAAGATAAATGATAGTCTGAAGTAAGTACATGTTGTGATGAATCTAATGATCGTTCCAGATGTAAATGTTTTCTCCACATATACCTGGTCAAACTTTTCTGAGGTTTGACTTTTCAAAACATCCATATGCTTATGGACTTGACAGAGTCCCTAACTAGAGAGAGAGAGAGAGAGTGAGTGAAAAAAGTGTGTGTGCATGTGTGAAAGAGACATGGACAACACACGATAAAAGTAGAGAAAAAGCATGCGTGTCTTATGCAAACATATCACACATGCATCTTCGACAACGGAGGCAAGGTGAGGAGATAGTGTGTGGTTGTTTAGAACCGAGAGAGCAAGACCCCTAGCATGGTCCATGAGGGGTCTGACAAACAAGGGAGAGAGGTCGAGAGAGACGTACGGAGAAAATGCAGACATGGGGAGGAGAGAGTGTATGTTTGTCATAGAGATCCCCCGGAGATCGTGATGGGACTACATGGGTGGGAGATCGAGTGACAAGGTGTGTCTTGCGATAGAAGATGCCCCGGGAGATATTGAGATAGGCGTATGGATGGAAGGAGACAATCGTGTGTTCTGATGGATAGTAAGAGATAATCATACTTAGGAGGGGTGCTTGCGTCTATGATGGAGTGAGGGATTATGGTACTTAGGGGGTGCGTGTCACATGGAGAGAGAACAAGGGCGGAGAGTGTTGGATGTGTCTATATGTATAGCGAAAGCGAGACATGTGTATGTGTGAACCAGGGAGATATAAGGCCAGTTTGGCTTGTGTCTGAGCATCTTTTGCCTAGCACAGGGGTTGTGGCTGGATTTCATGCATGCTTGTTTGGTTGCTACCATGTGAAAAGAAAGCCCGCCTGTCACAGGTTCCTTGCACTTTAATTAGCTTTGGCTGAACTCCGGACACTGCAAGTAGCCTCGCCCAGCGACCGATTTTGAGCGCTGGCCGTGCACAGTGGTGTAGGCCATGAGGCTAACAACAACATGGATGGATATTAGCATTAAATAATTGATGCATGGATTGATTGATGGGGCGTTGATGCTTTGCTGGCGGGCATGAACCAAACGCTTGACACCACACAAGCTGGCCAGGCAGAAATATTTTACATCTCACATCCACACCGGCGATACCGGCCATCAAGGCATGAGGTTAGGTCACGAACCAAACTGACCAATAAAGTTTGAGAGAGATTGAGGAGCCCGATAAGGCTGAGTGGTGCGTCGAGATAGCTGAGAGGGGAAAGAGATATTCCATCCACTCGATAATGCAGTGCATGTAAATTTTTTAGAAGTCAAACTTTGGAAACTTTGATCAGGTTTACGCAAATGTTATTTATATCTACAATACCAAAGATACATCATACAAAACTACAACTCATGGTGAATCTAATGGTATATGTTTGTCTTACTAGATGTAATTCTTTTTCTCCACGTACATGGCCAAACTTTGTGATGTTTGACTTTTCAATAAATCTATATGCTATGGACCGAGGTGAGTGCCTCAGTCGAGACAGATCAAGTGCGTGTGAAGGAGAATGAGTAAGTGTGCAAAAAGAGTATGTGTGTGAAAGAGAAAGTGACAACAAATGATAAAGTAGAGAGAGAGAGTGTGTGTTTTCGTTTCTTATGCGAGCATATCACGCATGCATCTCCGAGATGGAAAAGCGAGGCGAGGAGATACATGAAGATAGCTAGTGTGTGATTGTTTGCAGCGGAGAGAGACACCCCTGTAGCACATGTCCAATAGAGGTCTGGCCAACAAGGAACAAAGGTCGAGAGGGACACATGGATGGCATGGATGCATGGGGAGGAGAGAGGTGTGTTTGTGATAGAGATCCCGTCGAGATCGTGAGGGACTATATGGGTGGGAGATCGAGGAGTGCGTCTTGTGAAAGAAAGATGCCCGAGAGAAATCGAGATAGACCATGCACATGTTTGTGATGGAGACTAAGATTAGCTAGTCATATACATATAGGGGGACTGCGTGTGCCTACAATTGAGTGAGAGACCATCATACTTGGCTAGCTGGGCATGAGATTGTGTGTGTGCGTGTGAGATGGAGAGAGAGCGAGGGGAGAGATAGAGTTTTAGATGGGCCTATCAGTGCGAGTGAGATATGCATGTGTATGTGTGACCAGGTGGATGGAGAGTTTGAGAGAGGGGGGGGGAAGAGCTCGAGGGCGACATAGTGGTGCGTGAGAGAGTTACGGGCAAAGAGCCAAGGAATTTGTGTGCGTCGATGAGTGCACCCAAGATATCTAGCTTGGACTAGCTAGACTATCATACATAGTGTCTTGAGAGAGACCTATAGATGGTGTATATATGCATGCGAACTAGAAAGACCCCTCCACACACACACAAGAGAGAGAGAGAGAGAGAGAGAGAGAGAGAGAGAGAGAGGAGAGAAAGGAGATGGACCAACAAGGTTTTTATGTGGGATCGTCGACAGAATTGAAGATTGTCGGTGAGAGAGAGAGAGAGAGAGAGAGAGAGAGAGATAGAGAGAGAGAGAGAGAGAGAGAGAGAGAGAGAGAGAGAGAACAAGAGTCCGGGAGAGGGGGAGGTCGTGTTTTATGCATCAAAGACTGATATAAACCATGTTTCGATATAAACTTGCATCCAAATATTTAAATTGGAGAACATGTTGTCTGCAATCCACACATGAATGGATATATGCGTATATCAAACAAGTTCATTAATTTGACTTTCAACATGTTCATGGAGTACTATAATACTGTACAACATGCTACTCGATTGAGGTGTTCAATTTTGGATTTAGTTCACTATTTTGACCTACTGAACGAGCTATTTCATTGAATCGAGATATTTCATTTTGGATTTGATTCGCGTTTTTGAGTGAGTCAACTATTTGTCATATAGTAAATCTCTAGCAACGAGCATGTAAAAACACATTACTCCCGAGCATCATCTGTCCATCTAAAAAAGAAGTGGCAAGCTAATATTTCAAAATTTGATCCAAATCGACTTGGTAAGGTAGACGTGGATGCTCGTTCTCCCAAAATTTGAACGAACCGTTAAACATCCTCTCTGCTTGGTGGGATTTGCCCGAGAAAATAAATGGGAGACGCAAAATTACCGTCCTATGTGGGACACACATCAATTGGCCCATTGTACATCGAGGGTAGGTTTGTAACTTCATCCAAGCGCGCCTTCTCCTCGGCCGAAAATACATGTGCCGAATAATTCATAAACCATGGTCGGCAAAACATGCTCTCCTTGCCCGAAATAGCTTGCGCCCACTCTTTCAAAACACGCTCTCCTCGCCCGAAATTGCTCGCACCCACTATAGTTCAAAACACGCCCTCCTCGCCCGAAATTGCTCCCGTCCACTATTTGGGGAGAAGCAAAGTTACTCTACTATCCCCGACCCTCAGTACACAAACCCAAGCCGAGAAGCCTATAGGCAAGGGTAGAACTGTAACTCCCCCTCACATTTCAGACAAATGCGCCCGTAAGACATGGTTCCACTCCCCTACCAATTCCTCCCGCCCCGCCCGCCCCCATTCATACCTCGTGGGCGCCAATTCACCTTCTCCCCGGGAAGCTCCCTTCTCTCGAGCCGCGAAACCTCAGCCCCACCTCCATGGCGTCCCCCACCGCACCAATTTCACAGCCGCCCTCCTCACTAATGCTGGAGACACTGTCCATTTGCCGTCGTGCACTGGGCCGTGTGCCTCTTACTCCGTGCTGCTGGTGCTGCCTCGATGACGGCCGCGTGAACCATACCGTAGCCGATTCACCCCTGCCATTGTTCACGGTGCCGGAGCGGCTCCAACTTCGGATCCGTCCAGAGTCCTGGCGCTGCTTCCGTGTAGCCGTCGACCATCGCGACATCGCTCTTTCCCTGCCGCCGGTCGCCACCGCAACCGCGCCGGCCTCACCGACTCGACAGCTGGACCTGCCTACTTCACCATGCCGCCAGATAGGTCACACTCTCATCTCAAACCACTTTATTTAGGCGTCAGTTGTCTGAATTTTTATTCTGGGCCAATCGATTCCTAATGGGAAGCAGCACCCCTCAAGGCGGCGAAGCTCCTAGGCTGCCGGTTGGCTGGTGTCTAATGTGAGGGTGCGGGGCCGCAAGTTCGCCGCGGAAGCAGCACTTAGATGGCTATCTTTTAGAGTTGCGTGGGTTGAAGGTACTGCCGCCACCGGATCTGGATGACGGGGAGTCTTTGTGGATTGGCCCGGGGGCGGCGCAACCACGGCAGTGCGGTGGGGCGGGGAGCGGGGTTTTGGCCGGGGCCACGGACGGCAGAGGCAGGCTGCTCTGCCGTTGGTTGCTGGCTCTTCAGGGAAGATTCCGAACAGTGTCAGACGAGAGGCACAAGACGGCCAGCCATCCGGCGTAGATCGGACAATACCAAAATAAAATAAAATCGTGTGACCCCAATTTAGTCTTCAGTCAACAGACGTGTGACCACTCTCGTACCTTCTTGTTGATCTCTTAGTGTATTTCTTGAGATCAAAGAGATATGTCGTTCTTAACATTATCGTTATCTGCATCTTGAGACACACCGTCTTCCGACTCACATGCTGCTCCAACAAGGGAAGCATACACGGAAGGGAGCTATAGTCCCCACTCAGCAGTTCCACTGCATCGAATCGCGTGCCGACATGGACAACCACAACAAGCTGCGGGGCCATCGACAAGTCGACACATGATGCTCACTCCTATGGATGGCAGCCAGATAGTTTGTACCCTCATCTTACTTGTGTTCAACATTTATGGCTTTGTTATTCATCTAAGCATGGAAAATAGATCATCACATTTCACTGTATATTCATGCTGATCTCTTACGGGTCTTGTTCATAGTTCAGCTAAGATACTTGTTCTTTAGGTAACGCTGTTCCATAGTTATCATCCATCAGCCAATGCTATCCCACAGGCTGGTGATTATAGTATTATACCACTTCTAGTATTACCTATGTTGTTCTTTAATACTTTTGTGTGCCATCTAGTTAATCTAAGTACAAACAATACATATTCTGTAGCTTTCATCCGTGTTCTCCCTTTAGTTTATGAGACACATTGCTGCTAGTTAACCCTAGTCCTACTATTTATGTCGTCTCCTCAGGCACTCATTACATAAATCTAACTACTAGTTGTCTTCCATGCATATCGATATAATTGCACACACTTGATATATCCACAAGAACCTCACGAGCAATGTAAAGGCCAATAAACTTGATGTCAATGATACCCAATATGATGGAACATGTAAAGGCAGTTCTTGAAGACTTGCGTAAAGATGATGAATCCTCTTCACCCCATAATGTCCTTGCTCTAACTTGGCCTATGATATGGGTACAACATGCATATAATGTCACAGAGTGTATCTACTACATTTGCAATGCCATGTGCTTAGCATGCTGATCATGCATGTAAATATGTCATGCCTTCCTGTTTTTCAAGACCTATTCCATTCATGATAACATGTTATCAAATTCAAATCTTGTCATTCTACTCTATCACAATGCCATCTCGCTTAATTTGGACATCATGCTTCGAATATCTTATGCATTGTTATTCATCGGTATGTACTTCATCATCTACCATACCATGTTTTTTACATTGAATTGCTGTTCTAGTGCTCTGTTGCAATGCCATCTTATTTTCCCAATCATACCGTGTATGTTGCCTTAGTTATTTCTGTGCGTATTCCGCTAGCATACAGTTTTACATTCAACTAGTGTTTTTTTGCTGTGTTGTCTGTCGTATCCCTAGCTCTTACACCATACTCCCTCCGTCCGGATTACATGTTGCGAAATGGATAAAAAGGATGTATCTAGAACTGAAATACGCCTAGACCCATCCATTTTTTCCGGATGGAGGAATACATGTCAATATGTCATGCCTTTCTATTCTTGATACCTATTCCATCTCTCTGCATGCATGTTTTATAATTAAAGCACCATTCTTCTATACAAGGCATGCAAGGGAAGGCGACTATGTTAGAATCGAAGGGTTACAAACAAGGCCTTTGCAAAAGATCCAAATGCCGGAGATAATAAACCAACTCCAGTTTTATAGATCTTGCTCGGCCGACGAAGAAACCCAACTCCTCACGATAATAAGCAGATTCCAGTGGCCAAAGAACTAGTCCGCTCGATCCAGCAAAAATATGTCAACTCAATTCTAAGAAGCGTGTGCGTATCCTTGCATCATGAAATTTTATAGCATGCTGATAATATTTTCTACATGTTTCTTACCCATCTCTCTTTTAGAAAATAAGCTTAACGAGATAGAAGAATTTCTGCAATGGTATTGTTTATGAGGAAAGATTCTTGCAGAATTCTCGTGCTCCAATGTAGATGTAAGTACCTGTTGTATATCACTATATTTTACATCAGCATGTATTTTGTTAATCGGCGTGAATCCAACCTTTATCGATCTAAATTTAGTTGTAGCAAAAGTATGATTAAAGGCCACAATGTTGATTTTGCAAGGAAAACTGCACAGTAGTTTTGCATCTGAGCTGCATGAGTGTACTATCTCATATCGGTGGGTTTGAATACTTTGGTTGTGCAGTGGGTTTTCGGTGTTTTTTACTATGTTGTCATGTCGTATCCTAGCTCTTACATCATACTCCCTCCGTCCGGATTAAATGTCGCAGAAATGGATAAATCTGGATGTATCTAGAACTGAAATACGCCTAGACCCATCCATTTATTTCGGATGGAGGAATACATGTCAATATGTCATGCCTTTCTATTCTTGATACCTATTCCATCTCGATGTAGCATGTTTTATAACTGAATCACCATTCTTCTATATAAGGCATGCAAGGGAAAGCGGCTATGTTAGAATCGAAGGGTTACAAACATGGTTTTGCAAAAGATCCAAACGCCAGGAGATAATAAACCAACTCCATTTTTCATAGATACTTGCTCCAAAGACGAGAAAACCCAACTCCCATCGATAATAAGAAGATTCCGGTGGCCAAAGAACTAGTCCGCTCGATCCGACAAAAGAATGTCAACTCCATTCTAAGAAGCGTGTGCGTATCCTCGCATCATGAAATTTTATAGCATTCTGATCATATTTTCTACATGTTTCTTACCCATCTCTCTTTTAGAAAATAAGGTTAAACGATACAAGACTTCCTCCATTGGGATCCTATTCGAGGAAAATATCTTGCGGGAATTCTCTGTGCTCCAATGCTGATGTAAGTACCTGTTGTATATCACTATATTTTTAAATCAACATGTATTTTGTTAATCGGCGTGAATATAACCTTTATCTGATCTAAAATTAGTTGTAGCAAAATGTTAAAGGCGCCAATGTTGATTTTTGTAAGGAAAACTGCACGTAGTTTTGCATCTTGAGCTGCATGAATGTACTATCTCATATCACGCACATTCTTGAATTGTAGTGCTTCTCTGGTTGCCCATTCATTCATTGTGTCAATGTTGCTTTCGTATTACCTTACGGCTGATGATAGTTGTGCCATATTGTGTTAATTTGGTGTAGGCTAGTTGCCCAAGCGTTTGTTGTGTCAATGTTGCTTTCCTATTATCGACTTGGCCAATGATAGCAATGCTAGTGTGTTAATTTTGTGCGAGCTGCTTGAAGATAAGAAGACAAACTCTAAAAACAGCAAAACAACCCCATTGTTTCTTTCCGGTAAATCTAGGCCAGGTAATATGGAAATAACTCATGATTAATCTGTTTGGTTCCGTCCTAATTTATGTTATGATGTAGTGGTGAGACACTCTCCACTATCAATAATACAAGCCTACCAAAATCGCCATCTGAATCTGTTAGGTATCCTCATCTCGAATGCAACGGAATAAATGTATGTTTGTGAACCAATTAATGGCTGAAGCAATGATGGAAATGGTGGATGAATCGGAGGTGCAGAGTCGTGCGACACAACAAGCGATCAATGTTTTCGAGAGACGAGTGTAGCAAAGCAGCAAGAACTTGCCCACATGCTTATGGGCATCATCGTGTTGAGGTTGCAGATTGTGGCGTTGTAGATGGTTAGGTTCGCTCATTTATTTGCACTTGGCATCAATCTTTGATTGCCCAAAGGATGTAATTTCTGTAATATATCTTTGGATGTGCAGCGTTATTCCACGTATGCCGTACCTTTGCTTGATCGGTTTTGGTCACATGCATAATTGCTCGTCGTAATGGGCTCAAATTATCTAATTTGGCCTAAAGACATGAACAAACTTTAGTGGGCCCATTAAGTTAATGGGCGTTACTAAACCGAAGTTAATGGTCGGCCCTCTTACCTCCGGGTCGTTAACGAGCCGACATCGAAGCGGGCAACAGGTGGCCCCAATTTATTTCACGGGTCGTTAACGTGGCCGTTACTAAGTTTAGGCTACATATGGCCCAACTATCTTTGTAGGCCTTTAGTAGGCGAAAAAGACAGCGAGCTTGTCTTTGGACCATGAAGAGCATGGGCGCTAAGAGGCGAAAGTCGGTCGTATTGTAAACGGCCCAAGCGTGTTGTGGGCCTTTAGCGAGCTGAAAGAGAAACCGAGCTGCTATTGGACCATGAAGGGCATGGGCCGTTAAAAGGCCAAAACTAATGTCCGACTACAAATGGCCCAACTCATTTATGGCCCGTTAACAGGCCGAAAGGCACACAGGGCCGGGAATTGGCCCAACACTTAAATGGGTCGCTAAAAGGCAAAACTCAGGTCCGACTACAAATGGCCCAACCGATTTATGGGCCGTCAACAGGCTGAAAGTGACACCAGGCCAGAAATTGGCCCAACACTTAAATGGGCCGCTAAAAGGCCGAAACTTAGGTCCGACTACAAATGGCCCATCAGATTTATGGGCCGTCAATAGGCTGAAAGACACACCGGGCCGGAAATTAGCCCAACATTTAAATGGGTCGCTAAAAGGCCGAAAGATGTACATCCTGAAAATTGGCCCATCCATTAAATGGGTCGTTAACAGGCCGAAATCTCATCAGGCCGTATTGAGCCCAAATATATAGCGGTCGTTAGCGGGCTCGAACTAACGATGGGCTGCAATGGTGTCAAATCTTTAACGGGCCGTTGACGGGCCGAATTGGCACATCTCGTATGGGCCGTGGGCTTAAATGGACCTGACACAAGTAGGCCTTATATGGGTCGGCCTGCTAATTTTTACTGGGCTGACCTTTTTCACCGGAATGGGCCACTGTTGGGCCATGCCACGTGTTGACCTATCATAGGCGCCTCCTGTCCAATGAGTGGATGACATCTGTCCCAACGGTGAGGCAACACGTGTTTCCTGCGGCCAATGATGATTTTACACGTGGAAAATCCCCATTGGTCCGGGCTGTTAACGGGTTATCGGATCCAAAACCGGACCCAATAGCTTAACGACGTTCCATTACGGTGGATGCCACGTGTCGGTCACCCTTGACGAAAGCACTTCTGTGACGCGCGATTTATTGTTATGGAAGTGGACACTTCCGTGATGATAATTTTGGTAATGTCATGGAACACTTGTATGACAGCACAGGTATGACTATCTTGATTCTGTCTCAAAATCGTCATGGATGTACATGCATGAAAAAAAACGCGACCTACTGTGACAAACACGTATCATCACGGAAGTGTATTTTTTTTGTAGTGAGGGGTAGTCTGTCCCATTGAAGGTAGGACACCCAGCAGAGACCTTGATCATACCTGCGGTCGACATAACTAAAACTCCAGGCGGTTAAACCAAAATCACACAGAACAATGGAGTACCTTGCTCTAATACCAATTGAAAGTGCGTTATATCGACTGGAGGTGGGGTGAATAGGCGATTTTTATGAATTCTTCACTGAGGAATTTCAGCGTGAGGAAATTCCTAAGCGAAGAACTACTTGCAGCGGAATAAGTACTCAGATGCTAACATAACAGAACAGAAGCATGGTCATCATGATGAAATGAAAACAGACACAGAGTACCGAAAGCATAGACACAGGATAAAACAAGATGAAGACAAACAGACTGAAGAAATTGAGAAAGTCTTCAGTCAAAGTCTTCAAATAGATATGAACAAGCACACAACATAGTAACGAGGAAATGGAAGTTGAGGAAATAGAACCAGTAGGCTTGGTGAAGACAATGATTTGGTATACCAGTTCCAACTGCTGTGACAGTTGTACGTCTGGTTGGAGCGGCAAGGTATTTAAACCTGAGGACACACAGTCCCGGACACACAGTCCTCACCATATTCTCCTTGAGCTAAGGTCACACAGACCTCGCCCAATCACTCGTGGTAAGTCTTCAGGTGACTTCCAAACCTTCACCAACTCGGTCACTCGGCGATCCACAATTTCCTCTTGGATGCTCTAGACCATGACGCCTAACCATCTGGAAGATGCACAGTCTTCAAAGGTAACAAGCATCGGATCCACGCAGGATCGATCTCTTCAGTGATGCTCAATCACTTTGGGTTTGTAGGTGTTTGGGTTTGGGTTTTCCTCACTTGATGATTTTTGCTCAAAGTCCTCGAAGGATAGGATGCTCTCAAATGACAAGTGTCAATTTCTCTCGGAGCAGCCAACCAGCTAGTGGTTGTAGGGGGCGGCTATTTATAGCCTAGGGAGTAGCCCGACATGATAAGACATAAATGCCCTTCAATGATATGACTGTTAGGTGGGTAGATATTTTGGGACAGCTGGCACGTAGCACAACAACAGTCAGATATTTGAAGCTCAAATTCCTCAGGGCTATCATGTTCCTCACTTGTAGGCAATCCGCACTGGCGAATTCCTAACTCCTCAGTCAGAACAAATTCCTCAGAGACCAGAAGAACTTCGTCTCGGTCACTGAAGAAATTTGACTGAACTGTATGAGATTTCCAAAGGCTTCACTCGAAGGGATTGGTAGGTGTAGGATTTTGAGTTGAGCATCACATGGAAAATTTTCCTTACTATTTCCCCGACCCCCTTTAACAGTATGGTGTTTCCTATGACTCAAGAAGGGGAGAAAGAAACTACGAAAACAAAAGTCTTCACGCTTCATGTTCCTCGAATGAATACCAAGTCTTCAGGATCACACCAATTTCTTCACTTTCAAACTCTTCAGATAGTCTTCAGAAATCCAAAGTCTTCAGTCGAAGATATTCATTTTTAGGGGTCGACATTCTCTGTAAATATCAAACTCCTCATAGACTTATAGACCTGTGTACACTCACAATCGCATCAGTACCTTAACCTATAAGTCTTCAATACACCAAAATCACTAAGGGGCACTAGATGCACTTACAAGTTTAGGTTTTGTTTTTGTTTTTTAGGTTTCCATTTAGTTTAGTTTAGGTTAAGTTTATTAGGTTTAGTTTAGGTTAAGAAGAAAGAAGAAAGATGAAAAAGAAGAAGAAGAAGAAGAAGGGGAGGAGGAGGAAGAAGAAGATTAGGGGTGCATGATGACCCACAAGTATAGGGGATCTATCGTAGTCCTTTCGATAAGTAAGTGTGTCGAACCCAACGAGGAGCAGAAGGAAATGATAAGCGGTTTTCAGCAAGGTATTCTCTGCAAGTACTGAAATAAGTGGTAATAGGTAGTTTTGTGACAAGATAATTTGTAACGAGCAACAAGTAACAAAAGTAAATAAAGTGTAGCAAGGTGGCCCAATCCTTTTTGTAGCAAAGGACAAGCCTGGACAAATTCTTATAATAGGAAAAGCGCTCCCGAGGACACATGGGAATATCGTCAAGCTAGTTTCCATCACGTTCATATGATTCGCGTTCGGTACTTTGATAATTTGATATGTGGGTGGACTGGTGCTTGGGTGCTGTTATTACTTGAACAAGCATCCCACTTATGGTTAACCTCTATTGCAAGCATCCGCAACTACAACAAAAGTATTAAGGTAAACCTAACCATAGCATGAAGCATGTGGATCCAAATCAGCCCCTTACGAAGCAACGCATAAACTAGGGTTTAAGCTTCTGTCACTCTAGATACCCATCATCTACTTATTACTTCCCAATGCCTTCCTCTAGGCCCAAATAATGGTGAAGTGTTATGTAGTCGACGTTCACATAACACCACTAGAGGCTAGACAACATACATCTCATCAAAATATCGAACGAATACCAAATTCACATGACTACTAATAGCAAGACTTCTCCCGTGTCCTCAGGAACAAACGTAACTACTCACAAAGCATATTCATGTTCATAATCAGAGGAGTAATAATATGCATAAAAAATCTGAACATATGATCTTCCACCAAGTAAACCAACTAGCATCAACTACAAGGAGTAATCAACACTGTTAGCAACCTACTAGTACCAATCCCGGACTTGGAGACAAGAATTGGATACAAGAGATGAACTAGGGTTTTGAGAGGAGATGGTGCTGGTGAAGATGTTGATGGAGATTGCCCTCTCCTGATGAGAGGAGCGTTGGTGATGACGATGGCGATGATTTCCCCCTCCCGGAGGGAAGTATCCCCGGCAGAACAGCTCTGCCGGAGCCCTAGATTGGTTCCGCCAAGGTTCCGCCTCGTGGCGGCGGAATTTCGTCCCGAAAGGTTGCTTATTATTTTTTCCTCATTGAAAGACCTCATATAGCAGAAGATGGGCATCAGAGAGCCACCAGGGGGCCCACGAGGTAGGGGGGGCGCGCCCCCCACCCTCGTGGACAGGGTGTGGGCCCCCTGGTCTTCATCTTTGGCAAGGATTTTCATTATTTTTAACTAGATGTTCCGTGGAGTTTCAGGACTTTTGGAGTTGTGCATAATAGGTCTCTAATATTTGCTCCTTTTCCAGCCCTGGATTCCAACTGCCGGCATTCTCCCTCCTTATGTAAACCTTGTAAAATAAGAGAGAATAGCCATAAGTATTGTGACATAATGCATAATAACAGCCCATAATGCAATAAATATCGATATAAAAGCATGATGCAAAATGGAAGTATCAGTGCATCACCGAAGAAGCCGGGTCGAGCAGGTTAGGGGGTTCCTCGGTGTCGATGGAACCGTAAATAGCAAGTATCGTCGGTGCGAGATACATGGGACCGTCGGTGTCGAACACTATATCCACGTCCCACAAGTGACGCCGGCGTCCGGCGTCCCACAACAATAGTTCTCGGCGTCGATGGCGGTCGAACACCATTGCGAATTTGTCTTGCAGCCTCTGCGATGACGATTAAAAGCCAAGTGTTGAAACTTGAAACACCCAAACTGACTCAAGTCGGTTTGGTTGTTTGAACTTTCAAAACTTAGCTTTAATCCTCATCGCAAAGGCTGCCAGACAAATTCGCCAAGGTGTTCGACCGTCATCGGCCACCAGAATTATTGTTGCGGGACGTCGGGCGCCGACTTCACTTGTGGGATGTGGATCTAGTGTTCAACGCCGAGCGCCACATGTATCTCGCACCGATGATACTTGCTATTTAGTGTTCCATCGACGCCGAGGAACCCCCTAACCCACTTGTCCTGTTGTAAATATTCAGTTAGGTTGACAAAAAACAAAATTGCTATGTTTTTACGCCAGATTATACAGTGTGGACATTTCATGGCGAGTCTGCCCAACGTGCCAGAGCCGAGGTGCTTCGTCGTCGCACCGACGAGCATGGTACCGGGATGCAAGACATGGTGCAAGACTTTGATTATGCTCGGGACTCGGACTATGAGATGGAGGAATCTGCAAAGGCCTTCAATGAAATGTTGGAGTCTTCAAAACGTCTTCTCCACGAGCACAGTGAGCTTTGTCAGCTAGATGCCATCTCACAAATAATGGCTCTGAAGGCTCAATTCAACTTGGGTAGAGAATGCTACGACGCAATGATGACAGTATTTGGACGTTTTCTACCCAAAGGCCATGTACTACCTGCAAACATGTACCAGTCAGACAAAATCCTCCGTGCTCTTAAGATGCCCTATGAGAAGGTACATGCCTGTGAGAAAGGATGTGCCTTATTTAGGCTTCAGTACGCGGACTTGAACTGTTCTCCCATTTGCAAGTCATCCAGGTATGTTGTGGTAGACAACGGTATGGGTGAGAAGACGCAGACCAAAATCCCCGTTAATGTTCTTCGGTATATGCCAATCGTACCAAGACTTCAATGTCTTTTCATGGTCGAAGAGATGACCAGACAGATGACATGGCACAAAACGGGCAAAAGAACCCAACTAGATGCAGATGGGAAGCTGATGATGGTGCACACATTGATAGGTGAAGCATGGAAGAGCTTTGATGCATTACATGATGACAAAGTGGCAGATCCAAGGTATCCTCAAGTTGGCATCAGCACGGATGGATTCAGTGTGTTTGGTCTGACGGTAGCCCAATACAGTTGTTAGCCCCTATTTGTCTTTCCACTCAATCTCCCGGACAGATTATGCAAAGAAATAAAATTTTCCCGACGTTGATAATTCCAGGGCCCAACTATGCGGGGAAGAATATGAATAAGTACATGCAACCGCTGAAGGACGAATTGCAAGAAGCATGGGGTAATGGGTTCAAGACATACGATGCCTTTAGCAAACGGAACTTCATAATGCGTGTCTGGTACACGTACTCGACGCATGGCTTGCTGGCGTATGTGCTATTCATTGGCTGGTGTGTGCATGGAAGGTTCCCGTGCCCCACATGCAAGGGAGCTCTTGAGTTTCATTGGCTTCAGGCCGGTCACAAGTTTTCTTGCTTCGACATGCATAGACAGTTCTTGGATCCTCGCCATAAGTTCAGGAAAGACAAGAAGAACTTCATCAGAGGTTGAGTTGTCAAAAACTCTGCACCACCTGGCTTGACAGTCCAAGAGACCCTGGATAAGTTAAACGCTCTCGAGCCAGATCCAGAGCATCCGGGGTATTTCAAGGGGTATAATTCGAAACACGACTGGACTCACAAGACATGCTTGTGGGATCTACCTTACTTCAAAGACCTCCTTTGCCCACACAACATCGACGTGATGCACACTGAGAAGAATATCGCCGAGGCACTTTTTGCTACATTGTTCGGCATAGATGGGAAGTCAAAGGATAATACTAAGGCTAGAGTCGATTTGGAGGCGCTATGTGATAGGCCATTACAAAACATGAAAGAACCGAAAGGAAAGCTGAACTGGACGAAGCCAAAAGCATGGTTCAATCTTGGAAGGCTAGCTATGAGGGAAATTATCTTGTGGGTGCAACAGAAGTTGATGTTCCCCGATGGGTATGCAGCGAATCTAAAGAGGGAAGCGAGTCTTGATAAATTGAAGATATTTGGTCTCAAGAGTCATGATTGGCACATATGGATTGAGCGGGTAATCTCGGTGATGTTGCTTGGCTTCATCCCTGAGGATGAATGGCTAGTACTGGCAGAGCTGAGCTATTTCTTCCGTGTTCTTTGTGCAAAAGAATTATGTCCTAGCCTGCTAGGAGAAATGGAAGAGTTGGCGCCAAAGTTGATCTGCAAGTTAGAGAAGATCTTTCCGCCGGGCTTCTTCAATCCAATGCTGTCGGTGAAGGAGATACCGAGTATTATGGAAGAGTTGAAGCAATTTATGAACTTCAATTCTATGGTGCATACCCACCAAACATCGTAGTCTTCAAATGTTATTGGTTCCAGCTGAAGGAGACTAGAAGGACATGAACACTTAGGACTAGTGGAAATCAAACAAAGCACCCATTTGGATGTTCTCGATGTTTATATTATGGCTCAACAGGCAACCCAAGTTTTCTATCTACCGTGGGCCTATCAAAGTGATCCAAATCTCAATGGTTGGGATGTCATTTATGAAGTGCCGCCACGTGTTAGACCACCTCCCACCAATGAAGAGGATTATGAACCTCATATTAACCAAGACACATATGAAGGAGAATTCTTCCAAGAAACACGGCTTTCCAAATAAAACGTTTCAAGAACCGCTCTACTTCACCCAGAACATTGAAGTAGATAGGGACAGTGAACACGACTTCACCCCTGAGCCAGAACAAGAAGATCCTGAACTAGACGAGGTTACTGTTGTGGATGACCTGTCAATGCTTGACCGATTACGTAAAGGTGGCCTTCCACATGATGATGCATTTATTAATGATGATGATGAGCACGTCATTACTGATAGTGATGATGATGATGCATTTATTGATCCCGCAGCATTTATTGAACCCGATGATCCAGATTATTATTAGGTATTCAATTTTTTATGTTGCACTTGATTTATAGTTACTTGTATGATTGTATAATTTATATAGTTAATTGTATAATTTTCTTACTTTGTATGATTGTTTCTTATACATAGTGACATGGTCTTGATTTCCGTCCCCGTCGGCCCTCGCCCGCTTTATGATTTGGATGTGGTCAATTCGGTTTTATAACTATTTGTTGCATTTTGCATTTATGACAATTATGGCCATCAAGTTGACATAGAGATATTCTTATCTAGGAGGTATGTGAACCGGAATTTGAAACCGACCCTCTTGTCGATAAGTTAAATTTAGTTGAAAATGAAAATGAGTATTTGAAAGAAAAAATTAAAAGAATTGAAGAAGAGAAGATGACATTGGAGTTGTATGTTGCCGATGTCGTCGATGATCACAAGATGAAGATGGATGCAATGCGCTTGAAGATGGATGCGGTGCGCTTGAAGATGGATGCAATGCACCTGAAGCTTAAGAAGATTAGAAAATATGCCATTGATAATGAGGCTTGGTATCATTACGCCATTGGATCCATTGTTACCTTTGTTGCGATCTTCATCGCATTTGTTATGATGAGGGTAAGTTTTCTCTAGTGTTTTGCTTAACAAATGCATACTTAGCTTATTTTCCTCCTAATGGCATAATTACCTAAGTTAGATAAAAATGGCATTAGTTAGAAGAAGAAGATAAAGAAGAGGAGAGGAGAAAAAGAAAGAGAAGAAAATTTCTTCTTCTTCTTCTTCTTCTTCTAGCTAGTCTTCTTCTTCTAGTCTTCTTCTTCTTCTAACTTTCTTCTTTCCCAATTTGCACATTTGCTTTCGATGAGGAAGCTTGCGTTGATGGAGTCTACTCTTCTCCTTGTCCTTCCTTTTTGTTTTGATTTTGTAGGATGAACAATGTGAAACTTGCTACCTATATATGTATGTATGGATGAAACCATTGTATGCTTGTTGTTGGATATGTTGCATATGGACTTTTCATTGGTATGTATATGTGTTGGATGATCATATCCATATGGCAGGGATATGGTTTGGTATGTATATGTGTTGTTACGCTTGTTGAAAGTATCTTCAAATGTGTGTGTATATATACATATATATATATATATATATATATATATATATATATATATATATATATATATATCTGAAATTCAGTCAAATTGAATAAATTTAAGAAAAAAACAAAAAAAATAGGGGCTGTACAGGCTCTTTGTCGTCTGCTGGCAGACGGCAAAGAGGTTTTCCATCAGCCAGCCGATGGCAAAGCTGTCACGTGGCAGCTACCTGTGCAACCTAGGGGCACTGGGCTGGCCTATATGGTTGTTTTACCGTCTGCTGGCGGATGGCAAAGACCTTTGCATCTTTGCCATCTGCCAGCGGACGGCATAGCATGCCACATGTCAGCTACCTAGGCTGGCCTACATGGGCGCTTTGCCGTCCGTTGGTAGACGTCAAAGATGCAAAGATCTTTGTCGTCCGCCAGCAGACGGCAAAGCATGCCGTTAACTCCCTAACGGACCTAACCTGCCACATGTGCCGTCCAGACCCTTTGTCATCTGCTGGCGGACGGCAAAGACCATTTCATCTTTGCCGTTCACCAGTAGACGGCAAAGAACCCTTTGTCATAGCTCGTTCAGCCGGACCTGTACTGTCTGCTGGCGGACGACAAAGACCTTTGCCATCCGCCAGGCATGCATTTGCCGTCAGCCATGGCTGACGGCAAAGTGCCTGATTCCTGTAGTGCCTATATGCGGTATTTTCGTGCCGTTCTAAGCAAATTTGTATGTGCCATCTCTAATTTTCGAAATAAATTTCCGTTTTGTGTGCCCGTACCGCTCATGAAGCGGTAGGAGGTGGCCAATATTTTCTATGCTAGACATGTTATTCTCAAGATGAGTGTGTATTCACTTGTCATTGCACAAGAGTATGGCGGTAATAGGGATGCCCATTCTAGAAATGAAAAAGAAATTTACTTTATGTTGTCAAATAATAAATTCCTTGGGAAGTGTTGGTATGGACGGTACCCGTGGATACGGCTAGCCGTGAATGTGAAATAATGGTGGAAAAAGGAATACACTTTATTTTCTGTGACCGTCTATGATATATCTAGAATGGAAAGTGTTGGGAATTACTCGGTCGTTTTTGTTGATGGGAAAAGTATGCCTCTAAAAAAGATTCTCTCAATTTAAGCTTTGAGCTCTGGCACCTCTACAAATCCCTACTTCTCTCTGCGAAGGGCCTATCTATTTACTTTATGCAAAAAAATAGTCTCCATCTCTTATAAAGCACCAACTAACGGGAACTATGATCGTACTTGAGCATTGGATGTAGCTAATATGCGAGTATGTTTCATGAATGGATCAATGTTTGACCATGATGGGCTAGGAATAACTTTCTTTAGTATTGATATTTTGAAAGACACAGTTGCTTCTTGATATGCTTGAGTATTGAAATCTTCATGTCAAAACTAGACTATTTCTTTGAACCATATAAAAGTCCATATGTCCATGCTACAAAAGAAAAGAATATGTGATGAACATGTTAGGCAGCATTCCACATCAAAATTCTGTTTTTATCATTTACCTACTCGAGGACGAGCATGAATTAAGCTTGGGGATGCTGATACGTCTCCAACGTATATATAATTTTTTATTGTTCCATGTTGTTATATTATCATTCTTGGATGTTTTACAGTCATTTTATAGCAACTTTATACCATTTTTTGGGACTAACCTACTGATAGTGCCCAGTGCTAGTTGCCGCTTTTTTTTCTTGTACTTTGCAGAATAACAGTACCAAACGGAGTTCAAACGTAGCAAAAATTTTTGGAGAATTATTATGGATGAGAAGAAACAACATGGGCCAAAGAAGTACCAGAAGGGTGCCCCGAGGGGGGCACAACCCACCCGGTTGCGCCTGGGGGCCCAGGCGCGCCTTGGTGGGTTGTGCCCACCTCAGTGGCCTCCTACACTACCTCTTTGCCTTATAAATCCTCAAATATTCCAGAAGCCCTAAGGGAGTCGACGAAACACAATTCCAGCCGCGGCAAGTTCCATAACCACGAGATCCAATCTAGACACCATCACGGACAGGTTCATCATCCTCATTGGTGCCTCTCCGATGATGCGTGAGTAGTTCATTGTAGACCTACGGGTCCATAGGCAGTAGCTAGATGGTTTCCTCTCTCTCTCTCTCTCTCTCTCTCTCTCTCTCTCTCTCTTGATTCTCAATATAATGGTCTCTTGGAGATCTATTTGATGTAACTCTTTTTGCAGTGTGCTTGTTGGGATCCGATGAACTTTGAGTTTATGATCAGATCTATATCCATGAAAGTTATTTGAGTTTATCTGATCTCTTATATGCATGATTACTTATAGCCTCGTATTTCTTCTTCGAATATTTGGTTTAGTTAGGCCGACTAGATCAATTTTTCTTTCCATGGGAAGAGGTGCTTTGTGATGTATTCGATCGTGCTAGCGACAGTGTATGGGTATATATACTCTGCGTACTCGTACTGTTGAAAATTACTTCAAACCACACGAGCTCGTGCCCCAGCACTGTCGTCCCTTGGTCTACGGATCATCGCCGTCTCCGCCTGTGCGCCGCCGTTGCAGGCCTCCGCCGTCGTCAACGGAAATCTTCTCTACAGTTGTCGCCGTAGCGAGCCATCACCAAGTTAGGGTATGGTTCGAACCGTTTGTGTTCTTTTCCCCATCCGATTCAATGCACAAAGCTTTTGCCTAGTCTCTCTCCACGTATGAAATCATTCTATCCAGCAAAGAACTCCTTAGATTAGATTTGCTGATAAATCTTAGGGTTAGGTTTCTATCGAAATCATCTTGGACCGACCGAAATGGAACTTCCGATCCCACTGATTGGACCTGGCCATTGCACTAAGTACAACTCGGTCTGACCGAAGTGTACTGATCAGTGAGACCGAAAGCGAATTCTAAGTGAAACCCTGTTAGGATGGAGAGTATATCGACCAGAGGAGGGTGAATGGGAGATTCAAATTTTCTTTTGAAAGTTTTGAAACACAACCCAATCACATCAAAGGAATATAAATATGAACAAAATTGACAGAGTCAATCTTCTTCATCAGAAGCATATTCATCAATGAAAGCATTAACAACAGTACGAGATTGATAGATCACAGGTTTAACCACAAAGAGGGTAATACAACATGCAAACAGATGTAACAGAAAGAGGTACAACATGGATGGAACTGAGTGAAATGCTACATAACTATTTCACAAGTAAATCTAAAGTATAGGAAAGAGACGAAGAATACAAACTAGGATCAACACAGATACACAGTAAGAAGACACACAACAAAGTGATCAAGAATACTATCGGCATGGAGCACGAACGATAACTGCTGAAGGACATGCAGTGGAGTAGAATTAACCAGTGGTGCTTGATGGCGACAGAGAGATTTGGTAGACCAGTTCACCCTTCTGCCAAAGGGCTACCTCTAGTTGGAGGGGTTGTGTCTTAACACAGAAGATAAACTCCCTTCACCCTATTCTCCTTCAACACAAAGCTGATCAGTCTCAGGTTGATTTCACTCGTGGTAGATCCTTGTCGGCGATCTAAACCTTCGGTCGACCTCCGTGAACCACAATCACTCTTGGTTGCTGAAGATCAGGCTCGGTGAAGACAATGACTCTTCATCACTCGAAGCCAAAACCTATCCGTCTAGAGAGTGCACAGCTCGCAAGAGTAATAGGTACAAGAACTCTCACTCAGAACTACTATGATGCTAAACCACTGTCTAAGTTTGGGCTCTTGATTTTTCTACCGCTGGATCTTAAACTCAAACCACTTAGAGAGGGGTTGCTCAAATCAATCTTCTCAGAAATCTCAAGCGGCGCAGCCAACGGACAATGTCGGAGCGGGGTGGCTATTTATAGCCATAGCTTTCCCTGATGGGAAATGACCAAATTGGGCATCTGGCTCAGCCAATGGCCGAATGACATGATTCCAACGGTCGGATTTGAGCACAATGGTAACATTTCTTGCGGAGCAAGTAATGCTAACTCCTCAGTCTGAAACAGATCTCTCGCAGTGAAGAAGAACTCAGTCTCTTGTGGACGAGTATTTGCTCGAAGCACAAAGAGATTTCTCTCGCAACTTTCATAGGTTTTGACTAAGCATCACAACGGATCTAAGCATCGAGAACCTATACCCCTCTTCATAGTACGGAGGTCCTATGATTCAAATGAATGAAAGAAGAACAACTAAACGAATGCTACACTTTCACATTGTCTTTGACTTCCATCGCCGCAGTCAATTTCTTCGGATGACAATACCGAAACAAAAGCTTCGCTTCAGCAGTAATCTTTCGAGGGGTCGATTTCTTCACATCAATCTTCTCGACTCTATCACTTCAATGAATATAGCTCGTTCTTCTCTGCAACACAGATGTACTTCAATGAAGTTCCTCGAACTCAGCACCAGAGACAACATATTCTTCAGTGCACTAGCAAACAAATCAGTCTATACATGTTTCTGTCAACAATCTCCAAAACACAAGGTAGGCAGATATTGCACCTACAATCTCCCCCTTTTTGAATGATTGTGGACAAAACAAATCACATCTAATGATAGATAAAAAGTGAAATGTAATGCGAAGAATAACTAAATACGAGAGATAAGTATGAAGATAATATATCCCCCCTTAAAATGTGCTTCGTTTTTCAAAGAATCGGGGAAAGGTTATATTACTCTTCATATGAGTGTCATTGATAGCAGATCATACACTTGAGTTCTTTCAATGCACTGGACGGTGTCTGAGGTAGTTCCTATCACAAAAAAAACTTTGACGAAGGTTAGATGTAAAATAAGCATTGATTGACTTGTGACAAGGATATGTCATGAAGGTTTTCCCAGAACACAATTTGAATCGACATGAGAACTAGTTTTCCTGCATGTTAGGTATTCGATATGATCAGAGCAGGATCAAATAATAATGCGTTGCTCATAGTGGATATGCTTTGAAGGTGATTTTCCTACAATATAGATGATGCAAATGATATTTGTGAGGAAAAACACTTTGTCAGTCTTATAGATAACCTTCAATAAGGCATTTGTGCACATGCTGACTTTATCTTCCTACACGGTTAGACAATGAGAGACGGCAGTGAGAGCATATCCAACCACAACAATTATAGTGTTTTTAGTACTTGAGGGACTTCTCCAAAAAGGTATCATCATTTGATGATTCTCTATTCTTCTTTGAGTAGCAGTTATGTGTCCCTGTAAGATAGATAATCGTCTATGATAAGCATTCACAACACAAACACATTTTAAAGATACCTTCAGACAAATAGTGTGAGGTAAACGATATTGCAGGTGGGGGTTATTAAAGTTACATGACGATCGACTATTTTAGCACCACATGCGGTGCGATAAAGTTCTTGAAGCAAATTTGTTTGAGGGAAAACCAAATAGCAAAAGAAAACACCCTGCAAACCCCGATAAACTATCACTCGATGTAATTCTCCCCCTCCTTATCAACAAGTGTCAAAAAGGAAGGGAAGACATTTGAGGATTACTCCGTGGGAGAATCTTCTGAATCAGAATTGAAACCACTCGTAGAATCAGAGTCAGAAGAATGCGGAATGGTCGAGGCAGAAGCAGGAGTAGCAAGCTTGGCCTTGGAAGACTTGGAAGGATGGGCATCTGGCTTGTAGATACGAGTGCCAGCAGTGTCTGTGATTTCATCATCATGATTGACAAACAGCAGATCCGTTGAAGCAGAACGTTGTGGGAGCACTGGGTTTTTTCTTCGGATGCGCGGTACTGCAAGCAAGTACAGATAATTGTATTCCTTGAAGAGGCCCTTCTTGGCTAGATCCTTGCAAGAGTAATGTTTCTCCAGCAAGGTCCATGATCGCTTCCTTGCATCCTTCTCATGCAGAAGAATTTGACGAGTGTGATTATGAATCATATTCAACTCAGCCATCAAATCCACCTTTTCCTTTCTATCCACCCTGATGTGTATTTCCGGAGTCTGTTGTGTGTGAATACAAATCTCATAGAGTGATGGATTTTCTTCGCGAGGGATTTCAACCCTGACTTCCTTGACCTTCGGAGCATTTTCAGACGCAGAAGCATTTGCCGTAGCATCGACTGGTTCCTTCCCTTTGCTATTATCCTTCACAATGCGCAAAGTGTCATGAACTGGTAGTATGAATACCTTCGGCTCGCAGCCCCAGAAGAATTTCTCATTTGTGAGCTGCTCGATTACGAACATTATCCATGGAGCATAGGGCTTGAGCAATTGAGGGCTATCTGCAGCACATGCCAGGTTCCGAATAAAAAGATCAGGAATGCCAAACTTGATTCCTTGAGATATTTCTACAAGAGCATTTCCTACAATGCCTTTGATGGAGTTGTGCCGGTTTGTTGGCGTGATGGTATTACACAGAATGTGGAATAACACTTTATAGTCATAAAACAACTTCTTCAGATCAACATCAATGCATTTGTCGCCCACCATGCTGGGATCCATCAAGACATGGAGTTGAGCTTCAGACACTTCCCAGAAATGCAATTTGTGTTCTCTATCATTCTCAAATTCACATCGAGGCAAATTTACCAGGGCCAAAAAATGATCTGCCGAGCATTTGATTTCCTCTGCCAGCCATCCATTCAAGCGTCCTGGTTGAAGTATTTGCTATTTCTCCTGTGATGTACAGCATGGCAAAGAACTGAAGAATGACTTCCTTGTTCCAGCCATGATTAAAATGCATGAAACCCTTCAGAAGAGCATGTTCTATATGATCAATTGCATTTAGGAAGCAAGGCATTTCTTTGAGCTTGGCGAAGTTTAACATCTTATGATTGAAGATTTCGTGCTTGCCAAACAAGATCCGAGCATAATAGACTGTCTGTTCCTCTGTATAGAACCTCGATGATAATGAAGTCTTTTCTCCTTCATAAGGGCTCACCCCAAAGAATGCAAGCTCCGATGAGTGAAGCTATTCATTGAATGTTGGGCCATTAGGGCCATACTCAGCTGGAAATAGCGGAAATGATTCCTAAGGATTTTTCCGATGTTTTCCTCGCTAATTTCCATCAACTGAACATCATCAGAGGCTGACACATTTTCATCAATGGGCTTCAATGGTGCAAGAGACTTTGTAACCTTTTCTGAAGTAGATGGCATATGATCACTAGACTGATCGTCCTTTTTCTTTGTTGGAACTACTTCAACAGCTTTCTCAGATTCAGGCACTAGGGCCTTTTCTTTCGATGACGACTCAACTGTGGGTGGCACAACAACCTTCTCAGACTCTTAAGTCACAACTTAATCTTCTTCAATCTGCTGAGGCAACATTGGTGGTACAACTTGGTGTGGCAAAGCTGGTGGTGTAACTTCTTGTTCTTCCTCTTCGGGAGCCATGGGCTCTTCAAATTTCTTCTCTTCTTGTTCTGGATGTGAAGTCAAAGAACTAGGAGCAGGGTCAACCTCCATCAAGGCAGGGGCACCAGATGAGGAGACCGTTGGGATATTTCCTTGGGAAGCAATTAGTCCCCTGTCGGTGTCAAAACCGACGGATCTCGGGTAGGGGGTCCCGAACTGTGCGTCTAGGCGGATGGTAACAGGAGACAAGGGACACGATGTTTTACCCAGGTTTGGGCCCTCTTGATGGAGGTAAAACCCTACGTCCTGCTTGATTAATATTGATGATGTGTGTTACAAGAGTGGATCTACCACGAGATCAAAGAGGCTAAACCCTAGAAGCTAGCCTATGGTATGATTGTTGTTCGTCCTATGGACTCTGACCGTCCAGGTTTATATAGGCACCGGAGAGGGCTAGGGTTACACAGAGTCGGTTACAATGGTAGGAGATCTACATATCCGTATCGCCAAGCTTGCCTTCCACGCCAAGGAAAGTCCCATCCGGACACGGGACGAAGTCTTCAATCTTGTATCTTCATAGTCTTGGAGTCCGGCCATGACGATAGTCCGGCTATCCGGACACCCCCTAGTCCGAGACTCCCTCAGTAGCCCCTGAACCAGGCTTCAATGACGATGAGTCTGGCGCGTTGATTGTCTTCGGCATTGCGAGGCGGGTTCCTCCTCCGAATACTTCATAGATCATAGTCTTGGAGTCCGGCCATGACGATAGTCCGGCTATCCGGACACCCCCTAGTCCGAGACTCCCTCAGTAGCCCCTGAACCAGGCTTCAATGACGATGAGTCCGGCGTTGATTGTCTTCGACATTGCGGCGGGTTCCTCCTCCGAATACTTCATAGAAGGTTTTGAACACAAGGATAGTGTCGGCTCTACAAAACAAGTTCCACATAACACCGTAGAGAGAATAATCTTTGCACAGATCTGCTGACGTATTCCTCGACGTGACATCACACCACGCCAGGACTTTATATGAATCTTTTTTATTGTTCCACCTCAGCGTGTTTAGCGAGGCGGTTTCCTTGGCACGTCTTATCAAAGCGTAGATCATGCCCCCTTATTCCTGGATTCTCATCAATACGGACGTGGGTAACCTAACCATGCCCGTTGGCCTGCCTTCTCTATCGAAGGCGAGTCCTAATCGACCATGGGATGGGCTCTTGGTATTTAAGCTCTTTATGATGAGACCAAGGCCCTCTTCTTCTTTACACCCTCCATCGAGTTCGCCTCGCGCTTCGAGTTCCAACACCCAAAGCTTCAGATTCAAGCGCTTCGGACTTTCGGCGATGTCGGCTCCGACCAACGGCCGATGGATGTCTTCCTCCGTCACGAAAGAAGATGTGCTAAAGCTGCGAGGCGCCAGTATCGTCGGCGAGATCTCGTGATAGGCTTCCTGCTCGGGGCAGGTCATTCCCACTCTGAGCCCGGCGAGAACGTGGTGTTCGTGTCCCACTTCCTTCGGGTTTAGGCTTCCGACGGACCCCTTTGTGCGGGGCTCATTTTTTATTATGGGCTTGATTTCCATGACTTGAATCCGAGTCCATCCTCCATATCTCGTCATTCATTGTCGTATGTGAGGCCTTCCTCCATATTACCCCCCACTTTGGATTGTGGCTCAACACCTTCAAGGTGGAGCCAAAGATGATCAAGGGGTAGCAAGCGGAGTGCGGAGGGGCGGTCATAAGCAAATGTGCTGATGCTCCGTGGCCCGAGGGCTCTTTTCAAGAGGAGCTTGGTTGTAGCGGAGTGGTTTTATATCACCGCTCCTGGGGCACCAAATGGGCGGCGCTCCCGCCTTCCGCTCAGTCCACCACAGCGGCCGGCATCATGGGTCAACAAGGGGCTCGGTGGGGGCCGTCCAGGGCGTTCCCTGCTGCAGGGCCGTGTTCGAGATCTCCGGAAAGAGGATCAATCTGGTTGCGATGGCGCATATTATGGTGATCCGGTGCCTTCAGCCCTGCAAGCGTCGCCCCCTCCGCTGTGGGAATTCAATCCAGAGGGACCACGAGCTCTCAAAATTTTATGGGCACGACGCCTGTGGAGATGTATAAACTGTTCTTGGATCACTAGAGAAGTGTCCGGACTTGACCGAGGACGCAGGACTAAGCTGCAATCGCCCAGATACTCAAGTAAGTAGTCCCAGAACGGACAAGCTGTTCATTCATTTATTTCATATATATATATATATATATGCCCTTTAAAGGCCGTTTCTTGAACAGGAGTGGATAGCCAAGGCAAAGTTAATAAGGTGTCGGCTCCCTCCGGAGACCACGCCGGATCCCATGTTGGCCAAGATGTTGAAGGTCGCGCTTTTGAAGAAGGCGAAGGGGGAGCGGGAAGCAACCGCCTCTGGAAGGAGGATATCAAGGAAGGAGGATTAAGAGTCCCACCTTCCGAGGAGAGAAGAGGACCGCTTGAAGATCCGGAGGTCAAGGCCTCAAAGAGGGGAAGGAATCTTGGCAGAGAGTCGTGCTGGGAACTAACCCAGCAGCATTATTTCCCCAAGGGATCAGCCCTCCAGCCAGCCGTAAGTAAAAAGAAGGGTCTTGTAAATAAGGAACATCCTGTATTTATTCATGAGGATAACCAAATTGTACCTTGTAGTTCGGACTTCAGCCCTTCTCGTGAGCTCGTCTTGAGGATCTTCTTCCGGAGATGATGGAGAGCAACGCCTCCACATCGCACCCTCATGTGAGGCGGACGACCGGAGGTGTCGTCGCGGAGGTTCCCAAGTCTGGCGGGGCGGAAGGTCCGGCGCCAAGTGGCGTCTTGATCGGAGGAGCTGAAGGATCTGCTTTCGAGGCGGCTATTTCGAGAGGATTACCGTGCTCTAATGGGTAAGGTGATTGAAAGAATTGCATCCACGGAGAGCGGATTGCATGAAGCCGTCAGAAGCTTACTAACGGGGTTTGAGGTACGCAAAAATGATGTACCTTCGACAGTTATGCATATAAAATGCATACAGATAGATAGTAGCCCACGAGACTTGGTATGTTGTCAAAATTGACAATGTGCGAGATCAAATTCTCGATTATAACATATCGCCGCTCTGAACAGGTGGCGGGCGTCCGAGGCCAGCCGACTGCTGAATATGCCGAACTAAAGCGGCAACAGACGAGGCGGATCACGGACATCGCTGGTCAATAAGCGGTTTGACGAGTCACAAGGTATCGACCTCTATCGGACACCTTGTAAGGGAGCTTGACGCCCATGTCTTCTTGTTTGTATGCTTAATGCATATGGTGCCGCTGCCGTGGAGGAGCTGCGGGCAGAACTTCGCCCGAGCGAAAGAGCAAGCCAGAATTAATGTCGCGCGGCCAGTAAAAAGCGGCGAAAATAGAAGCTGAATGGGCTGCTCACTTTGCCGAAGCAAAGAGGAGATGGCCGATATGGCCAAAAGTTAAGGAATACTACCGATCGCTGCACGGTTCTTAAAAAGGAACGTCAAAGCGGAACAAGAGGGTTTAAAGAAGGCCGCCGCCGAATCAAGAATGCCCAATCGGCTTTGAGAGCTGCCAAGGAGGAGCTGAGTCGGGCGGGGCAATTCGGCTGGAAAACCGTTTACGCTGCGGAGGAAATATACAGATCCAAAGTATGCTCGCTTGGATAAATTGTGGAGTTCAGAGGATGCTTATCTGGACTTGGCGGCGAAGCGCCGGGACGCGATTGAGCACTTCCGGGGCGAAGGGGCCTGAAGGGAAGAGCTATATTGGTCGCAATTCCATAGTCCGAGCGTCCTCTGCCGCGACCGATCGATTGGCGAATGGGCGAGCTGAATCGATTGTCCGGATTTGCCATGAAGCATGTCTTGACTCACTTGTGGCGGACGGACCCCACCAAGAGCTATT
Source organism: Aegilops longissima (assembly GCA_021605205.1). Taxonomy (NCBI): domain Eukaryota; kingdom Viridiplantae; phylum Streptophyta; class Magnoliopsida; order Poales; family Poaceae; genus Aegilops; species Aegilops longissima. The sequence goes on from CM038676.1 coordinate 283,421,396, forward strand.
TTGGTTTAGTGCAGCAGTTTCTTGGTGCGGTGCCGCGTATCGACGCAATGAAGCGATCGTCGTGTATTGAGGGAGCGCGGATGGCTCTTTCCCGTGTCAAGACATACTGGGCAGAGATGAAGGCCACTGACGTTGCATCCGGGATTGAGACGGAGGCCGAGTACCGCCGAGCACTACTTTGAAGAAGTCCTGTCGGCGCTCGTTTAATAGAGACGCATGCTCGAAGGATATTATGTTTAAATGACATGTATGATTTGTGAAAACAATGTTTCAATGTAATATAAGTGCTTTTTATACTTGTGCGTTCAAGTAGTAAACTACTCCTGTCGGCCGTTTATGTATATGTGTAGATAACTGAAAGATGGCAGTCCTTGGCTTCAGCCCCCACGCACATAGTGCGGGGTGTTTAAAAAAGCGCTTTTCACACTTAATCCAACGTCTTGGTCCTGTTAAGGAGGTGAGGCGTAGCAAACCGGCAACTGGACTATAATGCTTTATCACTTTCACTTAGCCATAGGAGTTCGAGGGTGGGGCTACTCTATAGCCCACAGGGGCACCGCACTCTCCCGAATTCGAGTGCGTATGTGCTGACCGAAAACCGGTCCTTCGTTAATCGGAGGAATCCTAAACATTCTTGTGAGTCATCGAGTGGTTGACCAGTCTCTCGCTATATCATGACATCAATTTTCGGCTTTCTCTCTTGAGGTGCTCGCCCGGCGAACCGGGCACAATCGCATAGTTCTCCGGTGCCGCGTTAGCCGTGAAAGCGGGCGTAAGGCAGCAAAACACAGGAGCCGGGCAACCCAACATTTGACCAAAGACATGATTCGAGCTGATGCATATAAGGCCTAACTCGAGGCGCCGAATACTCCCTAAGGTATTCGGTCTTTATTAAAATGGGCAGAATAATGCCCTAAGCCCCTGGTGTCTAAGTACGCGCAAAAATTCTGGTGCGGCTAATGCCAAAGCACCAGCCTCCTCCTCGGTTATATAAAGGAACCGGGGATGTATATCAACAAGAGACAGTGAAAAAAGGTTTACGCAGGGTCTTAATCTGAAAAGAATCCTTGCAACGGGTCCCTCTTGCGTCTGCGCTTTGTGTCTCCGTTGTGCGTATCACGGGCGGGTGTAGCACGTTGTTCATCTGTAAAAGAGAGGAACTTAGTTTGAAAGAAAAAGGGTCGTGCGAAAGGTGTACTTATTATTAAATAAACAAAGTACGGTTCGAAGAATTAAATAAAATTGAGCTTTATTGTCTCTTGTTATACATGTATGCGGCCCCTCGTATGGGGGTATGCCGCTAGTAGGCGCCTGACTTGTCTAACCGAGTCCGGGGTTTGAATGACCGATTCAGGTTCTTTGCCTAGCAGAGCCGGATAGCTGAGGGGCTGTCAAGGCAGTCTCCCGTTCTTCCGTGCTCAAGTGACACTTAATACTTCCCTTTAACGAGATGATGCCGCGTGGACTGGGCATTTTAAGTGTTAGAGATGCATAATGCGGTATTGCGTTAAAGCGAGCGAAAGCTGTACGCCTCAGTAGTGCTTAAGGGCTACTGCTGAATGGGGCGATGGGGAGTGAGCGTTCCGCGACGGGGGTTGTCGGATGAACCGAACACAACCTCTAGTGGTACAGAGCCTGTATAATAAAGAAGGCCTGGCGTCATTCCTTTGAAGGAAGTGCTGCTATAGCGAATTTTGGTAGGTTCTATCCCCATTATGCGGACGGTGTCCTGGTATGGCAGGTGCCACGCTGTGTGTTATCACATGAAGTGAGTTCACTGTTTTGACTTCTAGTGGGAAAGTCTTTTGTTTTCCAGAGTGCTGCTTTTGGGTTTCGTCACTTTCACTTGGTGTGTCGAGCCCCTTGTGTTCGGCGTTTAAGTCGGCCGGACTGCTTGAAGACCCAACAATCTCTGTGGGTATGGTTTGCAGGCTTCCCGGAGGTACCATGTATTTGACATAGTCTATCCGTAATCTTGTTTAGATTGGATAGCTCGTCACCGTTATCCTTTAGGGTAGTGTTTTGTTGTTCGCCGAGAGTTTTTGAATCCGGCGTTGACCGCCGTACTATTTGGGCCATTTTCCTTATTCCGCGCTGATCTTTTCTGCGTCGTGATTTCATTCCATCCCTGATTTGGATGTACTCGGACGCTGGTGTTGCATCTAGCCAGCCAGCTGTCTTCCCTAGCATAAGCGGGTCATGAGGCTTGTTAATGCGGCCATTGTTCTTAGCTTTTCTTGGCGAGGTGTCTGGCGAGCCATTCGTCTCGGACGTTGTGTTTGAAAGCTGCTAAGGCTTGACATCCGGACGATCGACTATTTGGTTCTTTTAGTAAGGAACCTGTTCGAATTTCCGGCTGACTCTCCGGGCTGTTGAGTTATGTGACTTAGATCGTCTGCGTCCGGAGGGCGGACGTAGGTCCCCTGAAATTTGCCCGAAATGCATCCTCGAGCTCTTCCCAGCTTCCAATGGTATTTTGGGAGGCTCTTAAACCAATGCCGAGCTGGCCCTTTGAGTTTAAGGGTAAGTATTTTACTGGCGTGGAGATCATCTCCTCTAGCCATGTGTATGTGGAGGATGTAATCCTCAATCCAGACTCCAGGGTCTGCTGTTCCGTCGGATGCCTCTATGTTTACGGGTTTGAATCCCGCTGGAAATTCATGATCCCGCACCTCATCGGTGAAACATAGGGGTGTCTGGCGCCCTATATTGGGTGTGCCATGGTTTTGAATTTTGGCGTGTTGCATTGCTTTGAGGAGTGTGCTTTCTTGGCCCATAGATGGACCTAACTGGGCCATCCTTTTGATGTGAATCCTTAGGCGGATCGCATATTGGCTTGTGTGCGGCACCATTCGCCGCTCTCTTTTTGCCGTGAGGTCGTCCATCCGACCGGGTGGCCTTCTTGCTTTTTAATTGTGGGGGCTCTAAGGCCTCCTCGTCGAATTCGGGCAGTAGCTTTCTTTTGGGTAGCTCTTTGTTCGGCGATCGTCACCGTGCTTTATCTGCGGTGCTGAATACTTTGGTCCATCTATTCTGAGTGCATCTTCCGCTGTTTTGAGCTTCCGCTTCGCTTTTTTCAGGCTCTGCGATGACAGCGAGCCTTTTCTCGGAGGTCATTTTGCTCCAATGGTTTGTCTGGGCGTGAGGTCGTCCGGACTGTTGTCTTCGCGGGGACAGATTGTTTATCAAGTTGTCTTGTTCGGACGATTGCTCGATAGCTTGTTCGTTGTCCACCGGTTCGCCCTGCTCTATGGCTGGGTCTTTGTTGAGGCGGGACTTTGTTCGGCGTTTATGTTGCCGTTTTGACTGCTTTTTGAGGGATTTATCCTTCGTGGCGTCCCGTTGTTCCTCGTCTTCATTTCCTTTAGGTGTATCCACCATGTATACATCATGGGATGAGGTTGTCCAGCATCCTATAGGTGCTGGTTCATTGTTGTCTCCTACATCGTCGTCCATACCGTCGATGTCTTCGGAGTCGAAATCGAGCACGTCGTGTAAGCTTTCAACAGTGGCTATGAAGTGAGTGGTGGGTGGGCATTGCGTTTCTTCATCGTCCGCATCCCAACCTTCCTGTTCGTAGTCCGGCCAGGGCTCTCCGGATAAAAAGAGAGACTTTAGTGAATTCAGGATGTCGCCAAAGGGCGAGTGCTGAAAGATGTCCGCAGCCATGAACTCCATAACGGGCGCCCAATCGGATTCGATTGGCAAGGGCGCGGAGGGTTCGGAGTCCGAGAGGAGTCCGGCACCGGAGTCGAGGTCTTCGCAGCGGACGAGGATGGAGTTCGCTCGATCGCCGTGAGATTAAAGCCCCCGAGGTGGTGTCCAACCACTCGTCCTCGATCGGGGAATCCGGCTCCGGATTAAGGGTCGGAGCGGATTCCGGTGCGGCCTCCGGGGCACTGTTCGGCCGCAGAGCTAGATCATGCCCATCGAGACAGTGCGGCACGCTTCGCTGCGGCTCGAATCCGTCGAAGATCAAGTCTCCGCGATATCGGCCGTATAGTTTAAACTTCAAATCTGACTGACGGCGGGCGTAGCTTCGATCTGCTCCAGATGGCCAGCTTAATTGGCCCGCATACAAAAGCCGCCGAACACGAAGATCTGTCCGGGAGAAAAGTCTTACCTGGACCGCGTCGTTGTTGATGATCAAAGGAGCCATCGGGCCTGTTGGTGGCGACAGCAGGAACTCTCAATGAAAGCACCAACGTCGGTGTCAAAACCGGCGGATCTCGGGTAGGGGTCCCGAATCTGTGCGTCTAGGCGGATGGTAACAGGAGACAAGGGACACGATGTTTTACCCAGGTTCGGGCCCTCTTGATGGAGGTAAAACCCTACGTCCTGCTTGATTAATATTGATGATGTGTGTTACAAGAGTTGATCTACCACGAGATCAAAGAGGCTAAACCCTAGAAGTTAGCCTATGGTATGATTGTTGTTCGTCCCATGGACTACAGCCGTCCGGTTTATATAGGCACCGGAGAGGGCTAGAGTTACACAGAGTCGGTTACAATGGTAGGAGATCTACATATCCGTATCGCCAAGCTTGCCTTCCACGCCAAGGAAAGTCCCATCCGGACACGGGACGAAGTCTTCAATCTTGTATCTTCATAGTCTTGGAGTCCGGCCATGACGATAGTCCGGCTATCCGGACACCCCCTAGTCCGGGACTCCCTCATCCCCCCTCAACCTTCTCACCCTCCTTGGTGAATCTAGAGGGTTCAGCTTGAATTTCCTTCAAAGGCAATGAAGTTGCCTTTTCCATCTCAATCTCTTCGTCAATTCTTTCTCCAGGAACACTTTGCTCGGGCACGACATTAGCTTCATCAGGATTAACCAGATAAATGTCCACTACATTAGCTTCTTGTGCAGCTGAGGTAGGAATGATGACTATCACAGACACAGATTGTTGTTTGGTAACTTCCTCGAGACGAGGGGATGGAGGAATTTGTTGCAGTGGGACACTTGTATCAATGGGTGCTTCAGTAGTTACATATTGGATATGACGATCCTTGATCTCTTTCGGCTTATTGGCTCTAGCCTGAGCTCTCTGGCGTTTCTCTTCTCTTTCTCTGCGTCAAGCAAGATCTGCTTGATACTTCAGCTCTTTATTCCTTCGATCGCAGAGTTGAGAGACATCCATCTTCATCTTTGAGTGCCAATCAATCTTACTGTTTCTCATGGTAGTTAAGCCTTTGGTGATCTCAAGAATTCCCTTGTTCACATCTTTTCTTTCAGACTCAGATTTAGCTTCCCTTCTCATTTTCTCAAGAAGCTTGTTATCATCGATAGCTCGATTGAGTTATTTGGTAATTTCTCTTAGCTCAGAGAGAAGTGCTTTGCCACCATCTTGGTAACATCTTCAGGCGGACCCAAACTGCTTAACTCGGCTGGATTTGCTTCATAGGAGGCACCTTAAATGATGTCAAATATCAGATCAAAATTATATTCCTCTTTGGGTGAAGGAACGATTTTCCTCGCCTTCTTGGCAGGAGCAGCAGCTTTTTCATCAGTGATCAACTTTCTCTTCGCCACTGGGGCGGCAGAACCCGAAGGTTTATCGATGAAGATGGGAGCAAGCCTTGGTGAAGATCTCGTGGTGAAATCTTTGCTGGAGATGGAGTATGGTACGGCTTATCAAGCAACGCTCTTTGATCATACATGGGAATTTCTTCACCAGCATTATCATCAGAAGAATCCTCATCATACGAAGCAGATGCAACCTTCCTAGATTTACTTGCAATGGACTTCTTCTTCGGGGCTTCAGGGGAAACAAACTTCCTCTTCTTCTTTTCTTTTCGGGCATACGCCCTTTCCTTCTTCTCTAGCACATCCTGTTGAGTCAACTCAACATTTAGTTGTTCCACTTGATTTTTCTTCGCCTCTTTGGCGTCAAGCTTGGCCTTGGCCTTTGCACGTTTCTCAACTTTCTAGGGAAAATCGTCTATAGTTTTCAATGAGTCTACATGGGAATTGGGAGGAGGAGCTGGTCTGGCTTTTTCATCATTAGGACCTTGGCAGCCCTCCGCAATGCAGTCATTCCACGGAGGAGTGAATGCAAATATGATCTCATATTTCCTTTGGACATTCTCATAATTGAACCATTTCTTTGCCCAATGACGGTGAATCTTCTGTAGCCTGTTGTTCCTTTCCTGATAAGTTCCTACTCCAGGTGGAGTCTTGTATGTTTCCTGATCAGACATCTCAGCTGCGGTATTCCTTTCTCTTCCACGACCACTGTTCTTGGGATTTCCATTAGAAAACATGGTTCTAGAGACTGTGACTAGCTTGTCTTCTGGCTGACTCTAAGCAGAAGGAACATCATCATCTTCTTTAGCAGATTCAGATTCGACCTTTTTCTTCGGTGCTTTCGGCGGCTTTGCAAATTTTGTTTCAACCATCTTTGTTGTGTTAGCCACACATGGCTGTTGAGGAATTTCTTCCTCGGACCCATAATGCTCATCCGAACTGTTTGCCATTACCACTCCTGAGAGAGAAATGCAAATACGAAAGAGAGCACATGAAGAATTCACAAACATGCACAAAAGTAATTTAACTCAAAACAGATAATTTTTTGGAAGAAGAATGGGATTCATGGCATACACTTGCAAGATATCGTCGAGTGATTTGCAATATGCCTAAAGGTGGCATAACCAATCCTTTAATCTTTCGATGCATACACAATGAACCCTAGATCCAAGAGACTAGTATGAGGAACTACTACAAACCGTACATGTCATAACTTAGTGAACCCTAAAGATCTATCGCAAGAATATAACACAGGATAAATGGCGTCGGGAAGTACTGCCTTAGAACAGGAAGGGAATAGGGCAAGTTCTAGATCTGAATGCCCTAACTTGGCGAGACAGATCGACTACGGCAACACGGGAGAGAGGAGTTACCGCACTGGCGCGACCGATGGTGACGGAGCTCCGAGGAGTTGCACGGCGAGGCTTGACGTCGATGCTGCTCCGAGCTCAGGCTCGGACAGAGAGCGAGAGAAGAGGTTTGAGGCCAAACAGAGAAAGAGCTAAGGAAGAAGAGACCCAGAGAGGGGGTATATATAGCCTGAGGGAGAAACCGCCCACTCCGAAATCTATGAACAAAAAACTCGGGACGTTCCACATTCAACGTACGGGATCATGATCAAGAGATCATGGGCATGTGTCAGCCATTTCCGGTGAAAATCTCGGTAACTGAACTGGATGCTGAAAGGTTTGAGGAAGCGCAAGCGCCAAAACAGATGAAATGTTGAAGTTGATTTCATTCGCGATCAAGGACATCGGAGTGAAATCTTCTTCAGATGAAGTCGCATGCTTATGACTCGAAGGAGCCGAGAACAAACCCGCAAGAGAACTGGCCCGAAACACAAAACCTACTGGAAAAAGAAAAACACAAATACTTCAAGAGAAAACCTAGAAAGATAAGCACCAACAATAATTGATCTCAGGGCTTGAGATAAACAAGAGATATCCCTGAGAGGGTTTCCTGCAAGAAATGATTAGTTCTTCTTTACAACCCACACTTGCGTGGAAGGTGAGGATCTCATCTGCTTTGCCTGGCTAGGAATATTTCTTTGGTGAGTCCTGCGAGGCACATGTGCGTTATGATAATAATCATATGAATAGGCATTGAAGTTGTTTCCTGATACATGAGTGTAATGATTTGATGATGTGCGCATGTACTCCTTGTGACGTAGTATAGGGTGATAATCATCCGAGAATGATATTCGAGTAGACTTGGAATGACATTCATTTCCTCGTCGATGATTATCCTGCACGGTTAGGTTAGCAGTAACAGATAAATTTTCAACGATGCACTTCTTTACCCAAATTTGCTTCATGGGTGAACCTGTCCTGCAGTTAGTTCTGACATATCGAACGAAAACCTTACCATTCTGTTTTTTGAAGAGTTTGTAATTAGAGTCATCAGACTCGTCAGTATCAACAGGAATGGGTGAATGATAGCCAGTTAGTGTTTCAGGTTCGAGGGTTTACTCTTTGCATGAATCCACGTCGTACGAGGATACCATTCAGGAGTCCAATACGATCCATCCACATTAAGTTTCTTTTCGAAACCTAATCCTTCCTTCGGAGGATTTTTGTGAAGTATGGACTTCTTGAGCACATCACATAAGGTCTGATGCCCTTTTAGGCTCCTTAGTTTTCCAGTCTCAAGTAAGCCCGTTAACCTGCAATTTTCTTCAGTAATAGCAGCAAAATCCTCGGAAGAGGGGTCAGTTGTGGTGCCAACTTCAGTAGTAACAATATTCTCTTTGGCAACATTAGAGGTTTTAATGTGAGATTCAGTATTGCTACGTTCTAGGCATTTTAAGCAAGGAGGTACAAAACCATCAGGAATTTGAACAGATTGCTCGACGAAGAGAGAAGCTTTCTCTAAAACCAGCTCGTTATGAGACTCTTTCAGTGACACGAGTTCTTGATTCCTGTTGAGGAGTTCATTTGATAAACCCTCGTAGTCAACTGTAAGTGAGTCATATCGAATGGTGAGATCATCAATAGTTGATGAAAAAGCATCTTGCTCTTCAATCAACTTTTGATTCTTCTCCATCTCGTCGACCAGTAATCCTTCAGTTTTCCTGAGATTCCTTTCAAGCATTTTGAGTTCATCTTGTTGGAATTTAGCAATCTTGACCAGCTTGGCATAAGATATAATTCAGGAGAATATTCATTCATGGATCTTAGGGTTTTGGCAGATACCTGATCCTTTGACGATTTTGCCATGAGACAGAAGGCGATTGGCTCATCATCGCTTGAATCATCATTACTTCAAGCATCACTATCAGTATTTGATTCGCTGAAGTTCTTCGATGATTCAATAGCAATGTATGCATTACTTCTCCCAGTCCTTTTCTAGAATTCTTCATCATCGGATTCAATGTCAGTAGCTTCTTCTTCAGAATCCACCATCAGATCTGCATACGCTTGGTTTAGCCATGAAATCCTCTTCATATTCAATTCGATGACTGCTCTGGCTTTCACGTCAGTGACTGGTCTCGTCGAAGAAGATGATGAAGTAGCAATTTCCTTCGAGAGCTTAGTATGATGATCCACTCGAGTAAAACCACTGCAGTGAAGGTATTTCCATCTACTGCAAGATTTTTCTTCCCAACCAGGGCAATCAGCGATGACATGGCCGAGTAATTTGCACATGAAGCATTTTATATCTTTACGAGGCAATCTTCTTCTCGATGATTCTGGCTCATCATTATTTGTGAGGTAGAGATTGTGTATTTTCAGATCACTTAGCCTTTGAGTGAGCATTTCAAGTTTTCTGGTGATGGTGTGTTGACTCTCGACATCTTCTTCTTCTTCAGAACTGCCATAGTATGAGAGAAATTCTCCTTCACTTTCTGAAGAAGATTCTTGATTAGCATTTTCCAGCTCCAACTTTTCTTCATGAATGGACAGCAGTGTCATGACCTCAACATAGTGAAGCTCTTCATAGTCAGTTCTTTGTTTGATTTCTGACATAATGGGATCGAAGGATTCATCAGGTGCTCTCAGAAGCTTGTTGACTACATCTCTATCGGTGATATCAGTTACTCCTCGATGATGTAATCTTTCAAAAAAAATTATTAGTCGATCAGTGAGTTCCATGACACTTTCCTTACGAAGGCTTCTGAATCCAATGAACATAGCTCGAAGCATTTTAGTGTGAAGATCTGATCGGGCTAGAAATTCTTCATGGGCACTGTTGAGAGCATCCCAAATTTGCTTTGCTGTGTTGAGCCTGTGAAACCGAAGGAAAATGTCTTTTGATAGACTACCACGATGATATATTTTGCTTGAGCATCCAACTGCGGATTTGGTTTACCATCGGAAGTCAGATCATTTTGTTGCTGAATGGTGAAGCCATTTTCAACAATTTGCCACAGGTCATAGTTGACAGCTTGAATTCTGATTCTCATTCGTTCCTTCTAGTATAGATAGTCATTTTCATCGAAGATGGAAAATCTTTCAGAGTGCGAGGATCTACCTGCAAGCGACATACTCAAAACTCCAAGGACGTTAGACCTTTAATAAACAGAGACAGAGAGTACCTGCTCTGATACCAATTGTTAGGACCGAGAGTATATCGACCAGAAGAGGGGGTGAATGGGAGATTCCAATTTTCTTTCGAAAGTTTTGAAACACAACCCAATCACAGCAGCGGAATCTAAATATGAACAAAATTGACAGAGTCAATCTTCTTCATCAGAAGCAAATTCATCAATGAAAGCGTTAACAATAGTACGAGCTTGATAGATCATAGGTTTAACCACATGAGAGTAATACAACATGCAAACACATGTAGCAGAAAGAGGTACAACATGGATGGAACCAAGTGAAATGCTATAGAACTATTTCACAAGTAAATCTAAAGTACATGAAAGAGATGAAGAATATAGACGAAGATCAACACACATACACAGTAAGAAGACACAGAACAAATTAATCAAGAATACTATCGGCAACGAGCACGAATGATAACCACTGAAGGAAATGCGGTAGAGTAGAATTAACCAGTGGTGCTCAATGGCGACAGAGAGATTTGGTAGACCAGTTCACCCTTCTGCCAAAGGGCTACGTCTGGTTGGAGGGGTTGTGACTTAACATGGAAGATAAACTCTCTTCACCCTATTCTCCTTCAACTCAGAGATGATCAGACTAAGGTTGATTTCACTCGTGGTAGATCCTTGTCGGCGATCTCCAAACCTTCAGTCGACCTTCGCGAACGACAATCACTCTTGGTTGCTGAAGATCAGGCTCGGTGAAGACAATGGCTCTTCATCACTCGAAGCTGAAACCTATCCATCTAAAGAGTGTGCACCTCTCAAGAGTAATAGGTACAAGAACTCTCAATCAGAACTACTGTGATGCTAAACCACTATCTAAGTTTGGGCTCTTGATTTTTCTCTCGGTGGATCTTAAACTCAAATCACTCGGAGAGGGGTTGCTCAAATCAATTTTCTCAGAAATCTCAAGCAGAGCAGCCAACGGACAATGTTGGAGCGGGGTCACTATTTATAGCCGCAACCTTCCCTGATGGGAAATGACCAAATTGGACATCTGGCTCAGACAATGGCTGAATGATATGATTCCAATGGTCGGATTTGAGCACAACGGTAACATCTTGCAGAGCAAGTAATGCTAACTCATCGATCTGAGACAAATCTCTCGCAATGAAGAAGAACTCAGTCTCTTGCTGACGAGTATTTGCTCGAAGCACAAAGAGATTTTTCTCGCAACTTTCATAGGTTTTGGCTAAGCATCTTAGCGGATCTAAGCATCGAGAACCTATACCCCTCTTCACAGTACGGAGGTCCTATGACTCAAATGAATGAAACAAGAACAACTAAATGAATGCTACACTTTCACTTAGTCTTCGACTTCCATCGCTATAGTCAATTTCTTCGGATGACAGTACCGAAGCAAAAGCTTCGCTTCAGCAGTAATATGTCGAGGGGTCGATTTCTTCACATCAATCTTCTCGACTCTATCACTTCAACGAATATAGCTCGTTCTTCTCTGCAACACAGATGTACTTCGATGAAGTTCCTCGAACTGAGCACCGGAGACAGCATATTCTTCGGTCGTGTATGCACTTTGTCTCTCTGTGTGCACTAGCAAACAAATCAATCCATACCTGTTTGTGTCAACAATCTCCAAAATAGAAGGTAGGCATATTGCACCAACAAACCCTAGCATCTCGGAGTCACCAAAGTGCAACTCGGTCTAACCAATGTTGTATGTTTAGACTCTATCAATGCTTCGGAGTCATCGAGATTTCCATATCGGTAGCTCCAAAATGCTTTCTGTAGAAAACTAACATTAAGATTTTGACTCATTTTTTTCAAAAACAGCTGCATTTTTGTGATACTCATCCTCTCTGCTCAGACCCATCTATTCACATGGTATATTTGCAATATGTCTGAAGCTAGTGATAGTCAGAACCAATCAGAGGAGCAAGTCAACCTCAGTCAGGGCACTAGTCCAAGCAACAGCTATGATGATGGAAGTAGAAGCACCCCTGGAAACTTGCCTAAAGCTGCTACTAGACAGAGGAAGAAGACAAATTCTGACAGTGAGGATGAAGATTTTGTAGTTGAGGAAGAAAAAGTGACCTCAAAGAAGAAAGTGCTAAGGAAGAAGTATGCTGCAGCTACTACTACAAAGCCTGGTCCCCAAAAGAAAGCACTTGCCAGAAGGATTACTATGTCCAAGCCTAGAAAAGTTCCTACTCAAGAGACAATGCAGTTCACACTTGAACAGTCTGAAGATGATGATGAGGGTGCTGGAGGAAAGCAGCAGAAGAAGAGAGCTAGAACAACAACTGCTAGAGTGCTTGGAAAGCCTTCTATGAGGATAAGTGATGAGGAGGACGAGGAAGAGCAAGCAGAAGCACCCCCTGCCAAAACTCAGAAGTTAATGGCTGATGCCATTAAGACTAGTGCTGCTCCCTCCAAGCCCCAGCCCAAAGTTCCAGATCAAGCACCTAAGTCCACAGCTCCAAAGAGATCCACCAGGAACATTCCTGCTGCTGAGAAGAACAAGGCCCCAGTGCCAGAGGTCCAAGAGGATGATGAGCCACTAGTGCTCAGGAAATTGAAGCCAAAGATTCTAGACCACAATGATGATCATCCAGTTGCTGAAAACATGAAACTAAGAAAGGATGCAGGTCTGAGACAGTGGAGGAAAAAAGATCCATATGCCACAAGGAGGAGGACTGCTGTTGATTACCGTTTCCACACTAGAGAACAGTACGACTTCTATGAGACCGTGTTGCTTGACAAGAAGCCCATTGTATGTGACATGAAGTGGGTTGATTGGAATTACATTGATGACAATGAAGATTACTTTCCCCATGTTCATGAGAGCTTTAGGCTGAATGGTGTTGATGTTTTTGTTGGACAGTAGCTAACCAAGTGGAATGATGAGATGATAATGCAGTTTTACTCCACTGCACACTTCTATCCATATGGGAAGATAGTGTGGATGACTGAGGGCACAAGATACCAATCATCAATGTCAGAATGGGCTGCTCTTATCAATGCCCCAAAAGAAGAAGAAGATGATCTTGATGTATATAGTAAACCCGGGAAGGATCATAACTCTATGGCTCACATGTACAAGCCCATTCCTAATGAAGCCTTGTAGACTCACAAGTTTGGCTCCATATACTATCTGCTTGCTAGATTCCTACCACAAACACCATACTAAGGCATACCCTCTTTCCTAAGTCTGGAGATCATAGGATGATATGTGGTCACTCCATCAACCTGTTGCCTCTGTTTGATGTTCCCCAAAAGTTCAGGGACATGAGTTTGATAGTTGAGTGTTGCGGGATATCCGCGACCACCCATTGGACCAGGTGGACCCACTTGGTTCGGCGGGGGGACGTCGCATTGCACAAAGAGCAGAACAACGCGTGGCAGCACGGTAGAAAGCACACAAGCAATTTACCCAGGTTCGGGCCGCCGCGAGGCGTAAGACCCTACTCCTGCTTTGGTGGATTGATGGTGGAATGAATGTGGTGATGCGTAATACACTTGCCCGACAGGTGCCGCAGCGACTACGCGCATATGGTGGCTTGGGGTTGTCAACTTTCCAACCTTCTAACCCTTCCTACGAGCCATGGGCCTCCTTTTATAGATTAAGGGGTCACCACAGTGGAAAGTGGCCATTATCCACTAATATGATAGCAAACAGTGTTATCATACCTAACTCTATTGGCTGACAGGGCGCATTAAATGCGCCGCTTAGTGTCAAATCACTGGTTGCCCGGCAAGGCCTGCCGGGCTGTCATGCCAGCTCCGTGCTTCTTCCATTGACACGTCGCAGGACGGGTGTCGTCTGTGGGTTTCTTCTGTAGGAAATGGCTGCCATGTGGCGAATGAATACCACTTAATCACCTTGCGGCTTGACACCGCACTGATTGACGACGTGGGTCGTATTTGAGCGGTTGGTGGCACTACAAAAAAAAATAAACTTCCGTGATGATACGTGTTTGTCACAGTAGGTCGCGTTTTTTGTCATGCATGTACATCCATGACAAATTTATGACAGAATCAAGATAGTCATACCTGTGCTGTCGTAGAAGTGTTCCATAACATTACCAAGATTATCATCACAGAAGTGTCCACTTCCATGACGATAAATCGCACGTCATAGAAGTGCTTTCGTCAAGGGTGACTGACACGTGGCATCCACCGTAACGGAACACCGTTAAGCTATCGGGTCAGGTTTTGGATCTGATAACCCGTTAACAGCCCTGACCAATGGGGATTTTCCACGTGTAAAATCATCATTGGCACAGGTGTCACTCATCCAATGGGCGAGACACGCCTATGATATGTTGACACATGGACCGGCCCATCAAGTTTAAATGGGCCGGCCCAACTGAAGGCCCACAAGATTTTGCGGACCATAATGGGCTAGCCCAGCTAAAGGCCCACGAGATTTTGCGGACCATAATGGGCTGGCCCAGCTAAAGGCCCACAAGATTTTGGGGTCCATAATGGGCCAGCCTAGGTAAAGGCCCACAAGATTTTTGAGTGCCATAATGGGCCGGCCCAGGTAAAGGCCCACAATATTCTTGCGGATCATAATGGGCCGGCCCAGCTAAAGGCCCACGAGATTTCGCCGACATTAATGGGCCGGCCCAGCTGTTAGGCCGACCCATTAACTGGCTGCCATGTTTTGGGCCAAATGCCGGCCCATATTTGATCCGGTCCATTAATGGCCTGCATGCTCTGGGCCTAATACTGGCCCATATGAGATCCGTCCCGTTAAAAGCCTACCACAGTCTGGGCCAAATTATGGCCCAGATCTGGTCCGGCCCTTTAAGAGGCTTTGGGCTCAATTATGGCCCATATCAGATTCGGCCCGTCAACTAGACACTATGGTTTTGGGCCCACTTGCTAAAGGCCCACTTAGTAATTCGACCTGATATTAGTTTTGGCCTGTTAAGGGCCCGTTTAACATTTCGGCCCTATATTAATTTCGGCCTGTTAAAGCCCGTCATATAGTTGGGCCTAACTACGCCCGCTTTGCATCCGCCCGCTTTCATGGTGATATCTGATTGGGCCAAACAAGGACCGAGACAATTTTGGCTGTTAAAAGCCCGTGATTTGATTTGCACAATCATGGGCGGGGTTCATTTCGGGCTGCCGCCGTGAGCTGTTCGGCACGTTTCAGGCCCAACCTACATCTTGATTGCATGACGGCCCGATTATGTACCGTAATTTTACGGTTTGGCCGGTTTACTGCGAAGACAGGATATATATATAGTAAAATAACTGCAGAATCGTCAATAATAAAAACCTAGACTATACAATAAAGAAATTACGACATATTACATCCACTTGGCATCAAAGTTCGTCACTATGATAATAAAGCACAAGCAGACAGCAGATTACATACACTGGGCATCAAAGATTGCCACCAGTGCAAATAAACACGCCGACAAAATAATATACAAAACCGAAAGCACTTCAATAGAGTTCAAGAAAGGTTAGCCTCATTTGAGCTGCAGCATAGCACCTGTGCAAGATGATGAGACTGCGCTTGTTCAACACTTATATCTTCCTCACTCTGAAAGATAAACAAGCAAACAGATGACAGGTTTTGCACATAAAAGTATCAATGCTGACAATTCATCACATTTCTTACTGACAAATAAAGTGACGCAGTTTAAAATTGCATTAACACAATATGGTATTGTTTAGGTCAAGACATGGCAGGAAATGACATTGTGAAGGAGTTGGCAGCTTCACAACACCACTGGATTACAGATCAAGAACTCATAAGTATCAATGGTTAGTGTGCTGTCAATTTATACCATTTCAGATTGGCAAATAAAGAGACGGTTTAAATAACAGTAGTATGATATGACATTGTTCATAGTTAAGACATTGCAGAATATGACATTGTGTTGTAGTGGGTAGGTTCACCACACCACTGGATTACGGATGAAGAATGAAGCATACATGCGGTGCAAAAGAAGATCACTTGCTCAGTATAGTTTAATTTACATGGTATGAAGAAAGAACTTGGTTGTACAACTGAAAACTTAAATTGAGAAAGGACAAACTTTTGTTTATGAACTACATAATAAACTTTAAACAAGCAATTTGATGCAAACACCAAAAATAAACAGCTGTTGCAGTCATGCCTAACCAAATATATACAACAAAGTTTGAAGGCTTGAGATGGACAAACTTACATTATTGGTGAAGACAGGCTCTATAAAGGCCTTGTCCATGCCGATGGGGGGCAATTCAAGAAGTTTACCACGAATCTTCTTCAAAAGCATTGCCTTTATTATACATTTTTAAGAGTAAATATAGATGTGATAATATACAAAAAATGGAGAATATTTAAGATAAGATGAAGAGTGATGCTACATAACCAAGTAGCTATAAATGTAAGTGCAGCGATATAGGCAAAAGGTACAGCCAAGAGCAATGCACAGCTAAACTTCTTCAAGACCAACCTTATGGTAAGAGTAAATATAGATCGATGTGTAGAAAATGGAGGCAAAGGAAAATAAGCTGCGAGTGATGGTACATGAACAACTACTGTCATTATAAGTACATCGATAAAGGACAGCATGTACTTACAAGAACAATGTAGAGCTAAAAAACATTGGCATTGGATATATTCTACACTAATGTAACCATTCATACAGATCGATAATTTGGGCGAACAATTGATAAGCAAGCTATCATGCATACTGCTGTCACATAATGAACCGGTATGTATGCAAATACAGTGATACAAGACAATAGGTACTAACAAGAGCAAAGCAGCGGGCAACATATTTGCGATATCCTGTTGTTCTTGTCAAACCGAATTCTTCTTGAGCAGATTTCCGCAAAAAGATCCGTAAGGCACATGCGAAAAAGTAGAAGTTCAAATTGTCATGTGATTTCATAGACAATACCTCATCCCGAGGAGCGAGACCATTGCATAACAAGGTTTTTCCATTCAATGTCTTCTAAATTTAGCACAGGAGACTTCACTGGAAATTCGTTTATAGACTTGCCATCAAAGTGTGATTTCCTCAGGTAACACCGATACTGCTGCAATGCTTCCTTGAAAAGCACAAGCAAGCTTTGCTCGTCATGACTATCCAGATTGACCCTCGCCTAGTTACAACAATGTAATGTAAATCATTGATGTGTTCAACCAGCAGAAAACAGGAAAATAATAACCATTAATAATAGCACTTACACGTAAGTTGGACAGGAAGATGTGAAAATGGTGTTTGTCTTCACAATAATCCTCCCATGATGGGAATATATGCACGTAGTACCTAACAACATTGAAAGCATTGTCTTTTAAACTGGGAATAAATGGATTGGGGTTCCAATCTGCAGGAATTGGCCGTCTCTGACGTTGGGATAGGTCTTCGGCCGGTGGACTTGCTGTACTTTTTGCTGGAGTGGGATTTTTCTGTGGTACAGCTGGTGCTATGGCAAATTAAATCGGAATACCTTTTGCTGGAGTGCAGGTCCTGTGTGGTGGGGCTAGTGGTGCGGTTAGTGAAGTATGGGTACAGTCTGCTGGAGTCGGTCCTATGTTTTGTGTCACTGGTTGTACAACCAATATAAGTGGGGTGCTGTCTGATTTCTCCGGCACCACCATGTTTTTCAAGGACTTTACTGGTGCTCCTTCAGGTTCGGCAATCACCCTCTTCCTTTTTTATGTCTGATGCACTAGAACAACATTTGAGTGGAAAAACATGGTATGATGACAGATGGAATATGTATTGATAATGGATGGGCATGGCATCTCGACATATATGATGAGTAAACTAAGAAGATGTCGGTGCAAAAAAGTAGAAGAATTGGAAGACAACATATGCAAGATACCCGCAATCAATAAAACATTGCCAAATTAGAACAGGCACCTTGATGGGTGAACAGGACAGGCCATCTGCCTTTGACTCCCGAGGTTAGAATAGTCATTAGGATCATATTCGAACAAGAATCAATAGGTGGGGAGCGTATGAGTTTCATTGCATCTGAATGGCACTCAATGACTTGGTGCCAATTTTGTAAGTCATTGCGGTGTTTAGCTTCAAGAGTGGACTGCTGCTAGTGCGACACAAAGCAGCTACACAGATCATAGTGTAGATATAATGGGAAAACCTTAAGCATCGAGTAAAATCAGCAAAGTGGAACTTGCTGGAATATATGTGCTAGTATTGCGGTATGGCTAGAAAGGCTTCGATACCAGCTCTCTTCAAGTGAAGGTGCGGTACTTTTTAATATCGATGTAACTCTCAAAGGCGACACAGCTCCCGCATTTCCTTGCTATTCTTATAGGATTCAAGTGGGCAGGCCACTACAAATCCTATTCCTATGTTTACAAGATCCTACGAATCAAAGAGGCTCAAAGTGTCCATCACAACCATCCGTATAGACCTCTACACTGCAAATGTCCCTGCTCATCTTCAGTACAAGGAACATATTGTACTACTATCATACTCCGTCCGTTCCAAAACATAAGTCTTGGTAGAGATTTCCAATATGGATCACATATAGATGTATTTAGATACATTTTAAAGTGTAGATTCACTCATTTTGCTCCATATGTAGTCCATGGTGGAATCTATACAAAGACTTGTATTTAGGAACGGAGAGAGTACATATTAAAGAAGAACGGAAGAGGAACATGGTAAAGAAGAGCAAGTAGATTTTGGATAATAAAATGTTGGTTGCGCAGTGCCCACACATGATGAACCAGAGCGCATTAAGAATGCAACTCCCAGTTGTATCTCGACCATCTCAGGCGGTTGGATGAAGATCCTACGTCTCCTAACCCTTCTTCTTCCTCGTCTCTGATTCTTCCCAGACAGAACACCGCACGGGCCGCCGGCCGGACCACCGGCCCCCACCTCCTGTGTTCCTCCGCCACCCACACCCCCATCCCCGCCCCAACCCCCACCCTCGTCGAGTTTTCTTCGTTTGGCGAGGCCCCACAACCACCGAGCCCTTGATCGCCCGCGAACTCCGTGACTCTGAAAAATCGACCGACCCAATTTTGAAATTTAGTCTCTGTGATTTAACTAGTGTGGAATATAAAGGGAAAATCATAAGCATTGGGAGTATAGTGTTGAGCGTGCCATGGCGGATCTGAAGGTGCAAACCGGACAAAGGCAACCGCAACCAAGACAAGAAATCGAGTAAAGCGGTGGCGATCTATTTTCTTGCTGCGATAAATAAGTTGAGCAGAATCTGAAAGAGTACCACCTCAGTGCGGCGCCGTGTCACGCATCTGCTGAGAATTTGACAAGGCGGTAGCGATGGCTGTCGGCAGCGTGGAAGCAGATCTAGGAGGGTAGACGGTGGTGGCGGGCGTGGTGGGCGAGACGGTCGTAGGAGCAGCGCCAAAGGCAAAATCGATTTACGGCGAGATGAAGCGAGAGGACGGGATGCAATGATCCCGGTCCGCGGGTCAGGATGAGAGAGGTCGATCTCTTGTAATGGACGGTGGCGTCGGGGTATCAGCTCCGGCATGGTGGAGGAGGACGGCCGTGGATGGGGTGGCGGACGGCGGACGGAGGAGGTGGGGTGGAGAGGGTGTTTTGGCGCCCACGGAGTACTGAATGGGGAAAAGGGAGGTAGAGAGGAAGGGGGATTCAGGCGCGCTTGTCTCAAATGCGAGAAATTTACAAACTTAGCCCCGCTTCAAATTTCTACTACATCACAGCAACACTAGTCGGTTGGGGATAGGACGGTAATCTCGCATACACCAATATTTGCCGACGAGAGTTTGTTTTTGGCGCCCACCGTGTATGAATATGAATCGGGAAGGGATTCGATTTGGTGAGGACACACTGTGTTTTGGCGCCCACCGTGTATGAATCCGGGTGAGAGGCGCGTTTGGGTGAAATTACAAACCTACCCCTATCGAAACCTATAGAAATTCAGCAGATAGGCTTTGCGTGGCAGGGATAGGCAGTAGTGATTTCCATCTCGCAGATTTTGGTTTCGGGCAGTTACTGCGACTTTCCCCGCTTCGTTCAAATTTTGCAGAGTGCACGTTTACCGTGCCAACTCAATTCGAATCCCGTTTGTATTCTATTTTTTTCTAGGCGGGATCCATTTTCAATTGGAATTACATTCTATATACATCATTTTTTTATATATACTTTCAAAAGCACAACACTATTTATACATAAATATGGTTTACAAATGGCATGATCTCAGATTCATAAGGTTGTATCCATCAATTTGGATTTTCAAATATTTGAAACCACTATATGTTGAAATCCAATGTATGCATTCCTCGCTAACTGTCTCCAATTAATGTGTGTTTCATGCGGGTTTTTTTTACTTCTCAAACAGGTATAATGTGTTTCACACACGCAACATATAGTGTAATCCCGTTTAGACATTAATTGCATATAAACCATGCATTGTTTGTAACTGAAGAATCTATGGATCACCAATATTGATAAACTATATAACATTACACGTGTGCCCAAATTCAAATGAATATGCATGTTTGATACACCAATTTGCGTTATGATATTATCAATGTCGTGATCTCCAGTTTAAATATTTGAATCCCCTTTAATCCAGATATTTGTCTCATATAGCTATCACTCATGCTTATATAGGACTATCTCTCTCGACCTATACGCATTCATCATCTCTCGGGTATCTCTCGTGCTACTGTATATGTCGACAATGATCTTTTATCTTAAGTAACACACTTGACGGTACTCTCTCCTCGACCTTCATCACTCTATCTCTCTCTAAGTATATCTCGCTCCTGCTATGTGTCTCTAACTATGATTCTCCATGTGGAATCTCTTTCTCTCACACAAACACAAAACTTTGTCTCCCGGGTCTCATTTCTCTCTACTATTCCCATGTGTGCCACTCGCACACCCTCATCTGAGATGTCTTTCGCTCCTTAGATATGAGAACCTCGACTCTTCCTCTTCAATATCTCTTTCTCACACACAAACACAAATTCTGTCTCCCGTGGTCTCATATTTCTCCATTGTTCTCTTGTATGTCGCTCACACACACCCTCTCTCCCTAGAGATATATTATGTTCCTCAGATGTCTCTCTAGCTATCACTCTCGTTGTGAAATATCTTTCTCTCTCGCAGACACAAAACTCCGTCTCCCTGGATCTCATTTCTCTCCGATATCTGTTTGTATGTGACTCACACGCACCCTCTCTCTATCTCACTCACACCCACTAAGGGAGTCCTGGATTAGGGGGTGTCCGGATAGCCGGACTACCATCATCAGCCGAACTATCATTGGCCAGACTATCATCATCGACCGGACTCCAAGACTATGAAGATACAAGATTGAAGACTTCTCCCCGTGTCCGGATGGGACTTTCCTTGGCGTGGAAGGCAAGCTTGGCGATACGGATATGTAGATCTCCTACCATTGTAACCGACTCTATGTAACCCTAGCCCTCTCGGTGTCTATATAAACCGGATGGCTTTAGTCCGTGGGACTAGAACAACAACCCTTACAATCATACCATAGGCTAGCTTCTAGGGTTTAGCCTCCTTGATCTCGTGGTAGATCCACTCTTGTAAACATCCACAATATCAATATCAATCGAGCAGGGCGTAGGGTTTTACCTCCATCAAGAGGGCCCGAACACAGGTAAAACATCGTGTCCCTTGTCTCCTGTTACCATCCGCCTAGACGCACGATTCGGGACCCCCTACCGAGATCCGCCGGTTTTGACACCGACATTGGTGCTTTCATTGAGAGTTCCTCTATGTCGCCACCGATAGGCGTGATGGCCTCTTCAATCGATAATGACGCAATCTGGGTGAGACTTTTCTCCCGGACAGATCTTCGATTCGGGCGGCTTGAATGCGGGCCAACTCGCTTGGCCATCCGAGCAGATCGAAGCGCCCGCCCGCCGTCGAGTCAGGTTTGGAAGCCTAAACTTCACGGCCGATATCCGCGGGGTCTTGATCTTGATGGATCTGAGCCACAGCCGAGGGCGCCAAGGCTGTCACGATGGGCATGACCTAACTCGCCACGGACAGCACCTTGAAGCCTCACACGAATCCGCTCCGACTCATAGTCCGGAGCGATCGCTTCGGATCGAGGACGGATGGCTGGACACCGCCTCGGGCTGCAACTTCTCGGCGATGGAGCGAACACTTACCTTGTCCCGCATAAAGCTCATGACTCCGAGGTGCGGACTCTTTGCGGACTCCGAACCTCCTGCGCCCTGCCACGAATCCGATTGGGCGCCGATCATGGAATTTACCGCTGCGGACGTCTTTCAAAGACTTCGCCCTTGGCGATATCATAAATTCACAAGCATCTCGCGCTATTCGAGAGCCTGGCGAACTCGGCCAGGATGGTTGGGACGCGACGACGAAGAAATTCAGACCCCACCCACCACCCACTTCGTAGCCACCGTCGGCGATTTAACCGACGTGCTTGACTACGACTCCGAAGACATCGGCGGTATGGATGGCGATGCGAGACTACCAGAACCAAAGCCTACAGGACACTTGGAAGACCACCTCGTCATCGACATATACATGGTGGACACCCCAAAGGGAAGCGATAACGAGGAACAACGGGGCGCGCAGAGGATAATCTCGCCGATAAAGAACCAAAACGGCGGCGTGAAGCGCCGCCCTAAGTCCCGCCTCGATCAAAGCAGCCTTCCTAACGACCCAGCGATAGAGCAGGGCAAACCAGCGGACGATGAACAGGACGAGCCGGATAATCAACCCCTTCACGGAGCAATCAACAGTCCGGACCCAACATCGGAGCATAAGAACATACACAAAAAACTCGTCACCACTGCAAGAAGTTTGAAGAAGGCGAAACGGAAGCTCAAAACAGCAGAAGACACGCTCAGAATGAAGTGGAGCAAAGTATTCAAGACCGCAGACAAATATGGCAATGGCCATCAAACTAAGAAACTACCCGGCGCAAGTTGCTGCCAGAATTTGACGAGGAAGCCATAGAGCCTTCACAACAAAAATAAAGAGGCCGCTGGCGGATAGACGGCAGAGGACAGGCCCAAAGCGACAAGCGGGGCTGCACACAAGCGAATTATAATCACAGGAAAGCGGACGGCCCAACTAGGTCCATCTACGGGCCAAAAAGAGGATCCCAGAAGTAACACACCACGACAAGTGTTCAAGACAGCGGCACACCCAAATATAGGGCGCCGACACCCGTATGTTTTATCGATGAGGTCTTTGGATCATGAATTTCCAGCAGGTTCAAACCCATAAACATAGAGGCATCTGACGGCACAACAGACCACAGTGCGGATAGAAGATTATATACTACACATACACATGGCTAGAGGAGATGATCTCCACGCCATAAAATACCTACCCTCAAGCTCAAAGGGCCAGCTCGGCATTGGCTCAAAAGCCTCCCGAAAAATCTTGTTGGAAGTTGGGAAGAGCTTGAGGGCGCGTTTAGAACAAATTTTCAAGGGACTTATGTCCGCCCTCCGGATCTGAGCGATCTGAGTCATATAACCCAACAGCCCGGAGATTCAACGCGCAAATTCTGGAATAGGTTCCTTACCAAAAAGAACCAAATAGTCGACTGTCCGGACGCAGAAGCCCTAGCAGCTTTTAAACACAACGTCCGAGACGAATGGCTCGCCAGACACCTCGGCCAAGAGAAGCCAAGAACAATGGCCGCGCTAACAAGCCTCATGACGCTTTTTCGCGAGAGAAGACAGCTGGCTAGCAAGATGCAGCACCAGCGACCAGTACATCCGAGATCGAGATGGAAGCGACAGATCCGGCGCGAGAAAGACCAGCGCGGAATAAAGAAAAAGCCCAAAGACACGCCGTCAACGCCGGATTCAAAAGCTTCATGCCAAACAATACAACACGGCCTCTTAAGGAGAACAGAGACGAGCTATCAAATTTAAACAAAATTTTAGATCGGATATGTCAAATCCACAGTACCTCCGGAAGGCCTGCAAACCATACCAACCGAAATTGTTGGGTTTTTAAACAGTCCGGCAGACTCAACGCTGGACACAAGGGGCTCGATGCGCCAAGTGAGGACGATGACTAACCCCACCAGCAGAGCACCGGAAATCAAAATACTTTCCCACAAGAAGTCAAAACAGTAAACTCGCTTCACGTGATAGTACGGAAAGCCAACACGGCACTCGCTAAGACAAGTGTCGCACGATCCACCCCAGTGGACCGAGATTGGACGTCAAAATCAATCACTTTCGACCATCTGGATTAGTCTAGAAGTATCCGGAACGCAGGATAGACTGCCCTGATATTGGATCCCATAATAGACGGACTTCAAAGGAGTGGCGCCAGGCCCTTACGCCAGGTGCACAGTTTCATTATTACTAGAAGTTGTGTCCGTGTCACCTGACAACTTCCGACGAGAAAAGCTAACCTTTCATGTCGCCCCATTTAAAAGTAGCTATCAAGCATCGCTGGGGCGGAAGCTTTATCCGCTTCAATGCAATACCACATTACGCGTCTCTTACGCTTAAAATGCCAGTCCACATGGCATCATTTCATTAAAAGGTCGCTTGAGACCCGGACACGGCTGGGCGAGTCGAATAAATAAGCTAGGGGCTACCTAGCCGCACATCCCTTCACAAGGGTTTGCACATATAAGCCATAATGAGCTAGCATAGGCTCAGCTTTCTTAATCTATATTTCAATTTTTATGCACTTTCTCGCATCGATTTCTTTTCCAACCAAGTTCCTCTCTTTTCTGAGATGAACAGCGTGCACACCCGTCCGGATACGGCTGCGCGGAGACACAGCGCAGACGTGCGGTAGGAACCCGTTGCAAGGACTCTTTTCGGACTAAGACCCTCGTAAACCTTTCTTCTTGTCTCGTGTTGCTATAATCCCTGGTTTATCATTATAACCAGAGTGGAGATCTGCGTTTGGCATCGGCCGTGCGAAAGAATATGCCGTGCACGGACACAAGGGGCTTAGGGCTTTGTTTTGCCGCTATTATAAAGACCGAACACCTTCGGGAGTGTTCGCTGCCCTCGAGTTAGGCCTTATATGCATCAGCTCCAATCATGTCTTTGGTGAAATGTTGGGTTTGCCCGGCTCCTGTGTTTGCTGCCTTATGTTCCGTATCATCGGCTAACGCGGCTCCGGGAGAACTCTGCGATTGTGCCCCAGTTAATTTGGCGAGCACCTCGAGAGAAAGCCGAAAACTGATCATCATGATACAGCGAGAGACTGGTCAACCACTCGATCGACTATGGGAATGTTTAGGATTCCTCCGCTTTGTGAAGGGCCATTTCGGCCAGGCACATACGCGCCCGAATTCGTGAGAGCGCGGTGCCCCAGGGGCTATGTCGTAGCCCCACCCTCGAACTCCATGGCTAAGTGAAAGTGATAAAGCATTATAGTCCGGTTGCCTCGTTTGCTCGCTACCACCTCCTTTACAGGACCGAGACATCGGATTAAGTGTGAACGCGCTATTTTTGCGAACACCCCGCACCTTGTGCGTGGGGGCTGAAGCGACGACTGCCATCTTTCGGGTTATACACACGTATACATGAGCGGCCGCATAGGAGATATTCTATTACTTGAACGCACAAGTATAAAAGGCGCTTACATCATAAATATCGTTTTACAAGCGTTCATTTGAGCGTAACATTTTTTAGCACTGCGACTCTATTACACGAGCACCACGCAGCACTTCGCCAAAATAGTGCTCGGCGGGTAACGGTTATCATCCGAACCGGGGTCGCAACAGCGGTGGCATCCATCTCTGTCCAATGTGTCTTCACACGGCGGCGCCATCCGCGCACCCTCTATGCAGGCCGACCGCTTCATTGCCTTGATATGCGGCACCGCCCAAGAAATTGCTGCAATAAGCCAAAGTAACTCTTGGTGGGGCCTATCCGGTCGGATATGGGTCACTATATCCGTCATAGCAAGCCCGACAACCTATTTAGCTCAGCCCACTCAGCCAAACGATCGGTCAGCGGAAGTGAACGCTCCGGACTATGGAATTGAGACCAAAACAACTCTTCCGTCTTGTGATCCTTCCGGCGAAAATGCACAACGGCATCCGCCGCTTTTCGCTGCTAAGTCCATATAAGGTCCTCCGGACACCATAGTTAGCCCAAATGAGCATATTTTGGATCCGTGAACCTTGGCGCAGCAGAAAAAGGCTTGCCGGCTACAATATCCCCGCCCGGCGCAGCTCTTCCTTCATAGCCCGCATTGCGAGCGGGCATTCTTAACCGGCGGTGGCCTTCGCAGGTCTTCTTGACCCGCTAGGCGCTCCTTCCCAAGAGCCTCATTGCGGTCGGTAGCATCCTTTAACTTCACGGCCATTTCGCTATCTCTTCCTGCTCCGCAGTGTCGACCCTTCGGCCGCTAACTCCTCGGCCGCGCCTTGAGCCGCCGCATTACTCCTTCGGCCTGCTCCTTGGCTCGAGCAAGTTCGGCCGAAGGCTCTCCACGGCAGCGGCACTATCTGCATTTCACGCACATGTTGTAAGGAGATGGCTTCGGCTCCCTTACCAAGTGACCGTGCAGTAACACTTACCTTGCGACTCATCAAGTCTCCTGTTGACCAGCGTGATGTCCGCATCCGCAGCATCGAGTTGCCGCTTTAGTTCAGCAACTCCATCAGTCGGCTGGCCCCGGACGACCCGCCACCGCATCGACGGACGGAATTTAAACCTGCGATTTTGATCCTCGGCACGCTGTCGATTTCGACAACCTACCGAGTCTCAGGGGCTACTATCTATACAGGGCGCATTCTACATGCAAAACTGTTAAAAGGTGTGTCATTTCCACGTACCTCAAACCCCGCCAACAAACTCCTGACGGCATCGTGCAACCCGCCTTCGGCGGACGAAATCCTTTCAATCACCATGCTCATCAATACGTGCTGATCTTCTGAGATAGACGCCTTCTCAAGCAGATCCTTCAGCCGTACACCGCTTGGCTCGAACTATCCGGCTTTGCCAAACCGGGTGCTCCCTCGCGACGACACTTCAGCTCGTCCGCCCTATCCAACGGCGCCCGGACGGGCGTCTCGCTCTCTATCATCTCCGGACGAAGGTCCCCCGAAGACGAGCTCATCTGCGAAGGACGGAGATCCGAACTACAAGGTAAAAACTTTAGTTATCCTCGAAGCACAAATTAGGATGTCCCTTATTATAAAACTCCTTTCTTTCTACTTGCGGCTCGTTGGAGGCTGACTCATTAAGGAGATTGTGCGGCGGGGCCTCCCGGACGCAGAGACCCTCTGCGAAGATTTCTTCCCCGTTTAGGGGCTTTTGCCCCGGTCCTCGGAGGCAGTCCTCTTCTCCCCTTAGGGGAGGATTCTCGATCCCCTCTTTCAAGAGCCTCCTTAGGCGAGGCAGTAGCTTTCTGCTTTCCCCTTCGCCTCCTCTGAAGGCGCAACCTCAAGCATCCGGACCAGCCACGGGATCCGCGCGGTCTCGGGGGGGGCGGACATCAGATTAATTTTGCTTCCGCTATCCACTCCTGTGTAGAAGGAGGTTGGTCATAAAGCGAATCATCGAAAGGCAAACAAACGGTATGTCCGGACTCGGAACTACTTACTTGAGTATCCGGGCGATTGCAGCTTAGGCCAGCATCCTCGGTCAATTCCGGACGCACCTCTTGCGATCCGAAGAATAAGTTGTACATCTCCAGGGGTGTCATACCCATGAAGTGTTGAAGAATCCGTGGGCCCTCCGGATTGAACTCCCATAGCCGGAGAGGGCGGCGTTTGCAGGGCAGGAGACGCCTAATCAGCATAACCTGCATCACCACCACCATATCGATCTCCCTCGTTAGGAGATCCCGAATCCGGCCCTGCAGTAGGGGCACGTCCTTTGATGGCCCCCAGTTGAGCCCTTGGTTGACCCACAACATCAACCGTCGTGGAGGTCCCGGGCGGAATAAGGGCGGCGGCTTTTGTCTGCGGCCCCTCGGAATGGTAATATAGAACCACTCTTGCTGCCACAGGCCGAGCTCCTCTTGGAAGGAGCCCGCGGGCCACGGGGCATCGGTCCTCCTACTTATGGCCGCCCCGCCACACTCCGCTTGACGCACCCCGATCATCTTTGGCGCCACATTGAAGGTCTTCAGCCACAGGCCGAAGTGAGGGGTGACGCGGAGGAAGGCTTCGCAGACGACAATAAATGCGGAGATATGGAGGATGGACTCCGGAGCCAAATCATGGAATTCCAACCCATAGTAAAACATGAGCCTCTCACAAAAGGATCCATCGGAAGCCTAAACCCGGCGGAGGTGGGATACTGGCGACATACTCGCGGGCTCGGGGTGGGGATGGCCTGCCCTTCGGCAGCAACCTGTCTGAAATCTCATAAGGCAGTACTTGGCCTCCGCAGCTTTAGCACGTCCTCCTCCGTGACGGAGGAGGGCATCCACCGCCACGGAGGTCGGAACCGGACATCGTTGGAAGTCCATGGCGCTCGAATATGGAGCTCTAGGTGCTGGAACTTGGGCGGGAGAGGATTCGATGAAGGATTGAAGAAAAAGCGAGCCTTGGTCCCGTTATAAGGAGGGAGAATACCAAGAGCCGTCTCCGTGACCGTTTGGGACTCGCCTTCGATAGAGGGGGCGTGGTGAACGGGCGCGGTTGGGTTACCCACGTCCGTATTAATGAGAATCCCGGATTAAGGGGAAACACGATCTCTGCTTCGACAAGACGTGCCAAGGAAACCGCTTCGCTAAATGCGCTGAGGTGGTAAAGTAAAAAACAATTCAAGTAATGGCTTGGTAGTGGTGTGACGTCATGCCGCAAAAAGCGTCGCAGATTGAACTTGTGTATATATTATTATTCTCTCTACGGTGGAATGTGGAATTTATTTTGCGAGCGGACACTATCCCGGTGTTCACAATCTTCTATCATTTGGAGGAGGAACCCGCCTTGCAATGCCAAGCAATATCTGCCACGGACTTATCGTCATTGAAGCCTGGTTCAGGGACTCTTGAGGAGTCTGGATTAGGGGTGTCCGGATAGCGGACTACCATCATCACCGAACTATCATTGGCGGACTATCATCATCGACCGACTCCAAGACTATGAAGATACAAGATTGAAGACTTCTCCCGTGTCCGGATGGGACTTTCCTTGGCGTGGAAGGCAAGCTTGGCGTCTGGATATGTAGATCTCCTACCATTGTAACCGACTCTATGTAACCCTAGCCCTCTCCGGTGTCTATATAAACCGGATGGCTTTAGTCCGTAGGACTAGAACAACAACCCTTACAATCATACCATAGGCTAGCTTCTAGGGTTTAGCCTCCTTGATCTCGTGGTAGATCCACTCTTGTAAACATCCACAATATCAATATCAATCGAGCAGGACGTAGGGTTTTACCTCCATCAAGAGGGCCCGAACCTGGGTAAAACATCGTGTCCCTTGTCTCATGTTACCATCCGCCTAGATGCACAGTTCGGGACCCCCTACCCGAGATCCGCCGGTTTTGACACCGACACCCACACACATAACCCAGCCTTCTGATCCACTCGACTCCTATCTCTAACACACACTAGCTAGCATCTTTATCTTTCTATTTATCTGTTTCTCCATCAACCTTCTTTCTCGCCCTCACTCTTGATTCCTATCACGCACCTTACATATGTTTCCCTCTACATGCAGTCAAGTGCCCTCTCACACACATATATAACTTCACCCTTCGAACCACCCGACGGTCATCTCCAACACCCAAACTAGCGGATGTCCCTCTAGCTAGCATCTCCATCTCTGTATCTATCTGTAGTTTCTCCGTCAACATTTCTTTCTCGCACGGAGTCTTGCTTCCTATCACCCACACTATATATGTCTCTCCATACATATGCATTTATAGGTTGGTCTCTTTTGCACAATCGTTGCGCCTCACTCCCTCTGCTCGCCATAGATGCATGCTCCAGCCCACGCCACTATCTCTTAGAGACAAAAATACATGCTCAATTGTCGGGCCTTCTTCCCTGCATTCTCACATGCATGCATATTGTCATACCTATCCGTCTCTCCCATGTCGTTGATCTTATGACTTATGTCTTCTTTCTTTTATCTCGATCATGCGCGCGCGCACACACACACACATCCCACGTATACATGTATACCTCTCACACATGCACGTTCAAGGTCTCTATGTCTCCATACGTAGTTAATTACCCTCAATCCTAACGCCACATTGAATCGTTCTCCTCTTTTGTGCACATAACTTCCGCCTGGATGGGTAAAACACACACACTCACACTTAACAATCTCCTTCTAGATACCCCCCGCCGCCTCTCACTCTTCCCTATATCCCAGAAACCAATAAGACCATCCCTTTGTTTAATTCCCCTACATGCACCATCGATATATAGTAGTCTTCCTCGGTGTCTCTCGAACAAACACGTTCTCTCAAGTCGACTCCTCTCACGCCACAAGACACCTTCTCTTCCCTCTCTCGGGCATTTTCTCTCTACGCACCCCATCGTTGGTGGCCTCGCCATCGCATCACCTCTCTATGATGAAGCCATGCACACTTAAATTACATCCGCCACAGAGGACCCCACACACACACACACACACACACACACACACGCAGCACGCACCCCCCCACACACACACACTAAGACTCCATCTCTCTCTCACACACACACTCACACAAACACACACACACACACACACACACACACACACCACCCCCCACACACACTAAGACTCCATCTCTCTCTCTCACACACACACACAAACTAAGACTCCGTCTCTCTCTCTCCTCTCTCTCTCTCTCACACACACACAAACTAAGACTCCGTCTCTCTCTCCTCTCTCCTCTCTCACGCACACACACAAACTAAGACTCCGTCTCTCTCTCTCCTCTCTCCTCTCTCATGCACACAAACTAAGACTCCATCTCTCTCTCTCTCCTCTCTCTCTCTCTCACACACATACACCCCCCACACACACTAAGACTCCATCTCACACACACATGCTCTAGGCGGAGCATTTGTTCCTACCACCCTTCATCCAACCTTACCCGTATGATAAACAATCACCTTTATTTACTTGCATAACATGGACAAATTCCACTTTACTTTAGTAGTCAGCAAACTTATCATCTATACCCTTATAAAAAAAAGAGTCGGTGATGGTGTGCCCGCCATCTTGTAATCTGAGACCGTATGATCTATATCGAGGATAGAAAGCAAACTATGATAATTTTACAAAGATACCCACACCTCTCTCCACATCATTATCTCCCGCAGCCTCATTGCTCAACAATTAAAAAGGAATAAGTCTCGGAACAATCTAGCATGCATGGTGGCCTTGCCACTTTGGCGCAAATCCATCCCCATGCCTCCGCCCATTCCGACCACCAGTCACCACCATGCTCCAGTCCTCCTCGCCTTATCTCTCATCTTTCATTTTTTCGATGACATTCTCGAGATACCAGTTTTCCAATAAAATTCTCGAGATATTATTTTTTACACATGGGATTACTCCTGCATGGGTCAATCACAACAGGTGTTCTGTAAAAAAATGCATATTGATGTTCCGTGCAATGCACGAGAATCTTGCTTGTAATTATATAACGCAAATCACGAGTAGGAAGTGACATTTTTTTGACACAACCACGTTAACATTGCCACGTAAATCACTAGCTAAAGTAAATACAATTATACTTATATCCCGATGCAAAAGGTTGAGTACATGTCCAAAGAGTAGAGTCACACACACGCACTCTGTCTCTCAGAATCTCTCTCACACACACACTAGTTACGTGACGCCCACTTAAGCAGACACGTATGTTACAATTTGTGCACCCATGGGTACACGTGATGCTGCGCATTTATTTAAGCCGGAAGGCGAACCCAAACAGTAGCTGCATTCATTCCCCTCCCGCTGCCTCTTCTCTGGTCAACGTCGCCCGGTAGCCATGGGCCGGCCGAAGGTAACAACATACGCCATACTCCCGCCGGTGGTCATGGATGCATCTTTTTGTGCTAGCACTCCTATATAAGGGTTGACCGGTCACTTCCCGCGGACGTGCGTGGGCAGTGTAAGAGGAAGGAGAAGGGAAGCGGGCTGTGGAGTAACATTTTTTACCACAATTTCTTAGGAAACTGAGTGCAATAATTGAGTAGTTTTGCAAACTACCAGTACTACACCTGAAGGAGAAGGGTTGACCGGTCGCTTCCCGTGTGAAATGGTCAGCTTCGCCCTAGAGCGTCAGTGCCGCATTAATGCCCAGCCAGAGCGGAGGCGACCTCTCACTGGCGCCGGCTTTGAAGTGGCGCGACGGCCGAGAGAGCGCTGCTTCGAGCATCTGATCGCTCCGCGTCGAGGCAGCCATAGGCCCTGTTTGGATCCATGGGTTAGAGTTAGTTTGAGCTAGTTGGGGCTCAAATAGCCCTAAAGTATCCAAGCATGAGGGTTTAAATTGGAGCAAGTTGCACGAACTCACCAAAAAACTATCCCACCCAAGAGGTGCTAGCGGAGATAGTTCTCATTGGGACCACTGAAAATCACTTTTCTCTCTCCATGAAGTGCATTTATTGTCAATCTAAGCTGTCACCCAAACACCTCTTTGGCTCTGATTAGTTCAGGGTTAGTCATGAGTTAGTCTAACCTCTAGCTAAGTTAGAGTATCAAACAGGGAGCGAGATAGGACATGCAAGTTGCTCAAAGCATACATGCAAATTAAATGCGTGAAAGGATTTTTTCTTTTTGAAAGCGGAACGTGAAAGTAATTTTTTTAGAATGCTCTTGGCATGTCGCTAACATGTGATAGTTAATCGACCTCAATAGGCGGCAAACGCCAGCCCGCCGCTCTTTGATAGAGACGAGGAGGAGAAGCGATACAGTGCTGGATTACTAGAGATAGGTGTCGCACGGAAGCCAAGAAATATGGTGATAGCGTGGGTTAGCCATGTACTAGTATGATGTAACTACATTGGGCTGCCGTGTTTCGTACTCTTCCAGTCCACTATGGAGATGATTGGTTAATTTTATATCGCTGAATAATATTAAATATTATGAGTGCAGACGCTCCACCACGAGGTTCCTTGCTCCTTCTCGGTCGTCCGGAATCTATGTTCTTCCACTCTATTTTTTTACGTGAGCTTTGTTCATCCTTTTGCCAACACGCGAGACATCTAGCATCAAGGTGCATGTGTTATGGAAGGATCATTCCATCTATATGAAGAACACGTGGGACTGGAACTACGAGATGAACATGTACACAGGAGTGGACGTACGAACCTGAGCAATGTAGCGCAGTAAGTGAAGTAGAAATGCACAAATGGTATGAACATGCGTGGCATATAGGGTGTGTTTGGTTGCGTTCTCGTCTCAGCATAGTTGTTCCCTCTTCATGCATGCTCAACTCAACACCCCTCTTCATGCATGCTCTCTTCATGCATGCTTCTAGTGTATTTGTGCTAAACTAGTGTGGACTCATGCACCCTCCATACACTCTACCAAACACCCAAAAGTAGGTCGAGAAGGGAACTCTTGGGCGGCATTTGTCTCTTACTACGTACTACCACTAAATGTTGTACGTGCAATGCACGATGATGTTATGGAGTACGTGCCTAAGTACTCTACTACTATATTAGTTGGAGGCACATATTAACTTTTATATTTGTTTACGTGTATGCCTGGAGACCTTCCAACTAGACGTTTCTTTGTCTCCAGGTCGCACTTTGTATCGTTCATACCACTAAGTACTACTACGTGTGGTCTCCGACCCAGAAGTGGAAGAAGTGGAGACGCTCTACCACGCTATTTTTTACGCTGGCTCTACCACGCTGTTCATGTCCCACTCCTTTCGCTGACGTGTGGAACATCCAACACGTGCCGTGTTTGGCACCCTTCGTCGCAAGAGTTGAAACGCTAGCATTCATCAGAAATAAAAAATAATTATAAATTGGCAGTGATACTATTTTTTTGCGAACCAATCAGCAGTGATACTATACCACGCGGTTTCCTTGCTCCTCGATATCGGAAAGAATACTTCCGTTCGCCAACATGTGGGACGTCGACCATCCTGGTCCACTTGCCATGCATGCAGAACTCCAAGGGAGCACTACAAAAAAAAGACACATCCGTGACATTTTGGGCCGAACAAAATTTTTTTCTGTCATACATATGACACTTCTATGACGATAATTGTGACAGAACCCGGTATCATCATAGATGTGGTGGGCTCCTACTTCTATGACAAAAAATCATGACAGAAAATGGGCTTTTCGTCTGGGCGGGCGGAGACGCAGCTGCATGACATTCTTTGGGCCGTCCATGGCGGAAAAACCGTGGTAGAAGCGAGGGAGGAAAATTTGGGGAGTTGCCGTTTACGGTGGGAGGTCGGGGCGGCGATGTGCGTTTCTCATACACGTCTGTGCGTGTGTGCGAGGCATTGGCTCTAATCGAACCCGGCGAGGCATTGGGCTCTAATCGAACCCGGCGATTGCACTACAGGTTACGCGTTCTCGAACCCGAGAGATCGATCGATGGCTGTTAATCGAACCCGATGGGCGATTCGCCGCTCTTGCGCTAATCAAGCCGATCGATTGGATGAGCAGTGGCGTTGTGGGTGTGTGAGGGGGTTGGATGAACGATGGCGGTGGCGTTGCCTCGGATGAACATGACCCGTGGTGTGGAGGGCTGGATGAGCAGATGAGCGATGGAGGGGTGGCCGTGGAGGGTGGTTGAACAGGACCCCATGGTGTGGAGGGCTGGATGAGCAGAGACGGTGGAGGGGTGCCCGTGGAGGGTGGTTGAGCGATGAGCCGGTGGAGTAGCGCGGTGGAGGCTGGATGAACAGGAGCCCGTGGAGGCTGGAGGAGGTTGACGGTGGAGATGAATAGTATCCCGTGGAGTCCCGTTTTGTGGTACGCCACACCCCTCCCGATGAACAGGACCCCCGTTTCGACCGTAGCGCTCCAACACAAGTCCGTTTCGTCCATTTTGCGGTACGCCACACCCCTCCCGATCAACAGGACCCCCGTTTCGACCGTAGGAGGTCCGTTTCCTCCGTTTTGCGGTACGCCACACCCCTCCCGATCAACAGGACCCCATTTCGACCGTAGGAGGTCCGTTTCCTCCGTTTTGGCGGCACGCCACACCCTCTCGATGAACAGGACCCGTTCGAACGTGGCGGTCGAACACAAGGCCGTTTCCTCCGTTCTGCGGTACGCCAGGCCTCGTTTCCATCGTCTGTTCCGTCCAAGCCGGTTGGCCCCCACGCGTTCCGTTGCCTCCTGATGAACACGACACATTCCATTGCCTCCCCATGAACACGACGCATTCCGTTGCCTCCCCATGAACCACGGCATTTAATCTTTTCTCCGTTCGACCATCCATGTATCGTGATCGCGCGAGTAGGCGTTCGAGACCCGCCCGTATGTACGTGCGTGGCGTATTTTATTTCTTGCACCTGGCCCCATCAGACGTGCGTGTACATGCTACGTGCGTGCCTCTACTACGACACATACACTCCTCTACTACGACACGTCGCGGCGCCTCTACATCG
Organism: Aegilops longissima; assembly: GCA_021605205.1. Lineage (NCBI taxonomy): Eukaryota > Viridiplantae > Streptophyta > Magnoliopsida > Poales > Poaceae > Aegilops > Aegilops longissima. The sequence goes on from CM038676.1 coordinate 283,456,909, forward strand.
ACTAGTATATATGAGCGTACGTTCGCGACCGAATAACAACGCCACGTGCGCTTCACCAGGTGAGTCCCGATTGTCGAGCGGTTCCTTGCGTCGAAAATGTAGCTGGTGGGTCCCAACAATCGAGGGCGAATCGTTTTTTTTTTGCCCGGACGCACTTCCTTTGCGTGCGAAGATGTAGCTGGTGGGTCCCAGCAATCGGCGAATCATTTTTTTTTGCCCGGACGCACTTCCTTGCGTGCGAAGATGTAGCTGGTGGCTCCCAGCACTCAGGGGGGCGAATCGTTTTTTTTTTGCGCAGACGTACTTCCTTGCGTGCGAAGATGTAGCTGTTGGGTCCCAGCAGTCAGGGAGAAACTTTTTTTTTGCGAAATACGGTGGCTTGTCCGGTGGGTCCCCGCTGTCAGGTGGAGGAATCATTATTTTCCACGTAATAAGGAGGCACTTCCTTGCTGCGGCCGTGGACCCAACTGTCAGCCTCTCCACGTACAGTCCACGTCCGATGGAAATCATTCCTTGACCACGTTTTTTTCGCGAAATACAGAGGCCCTTCCAGTGGGTCCCAGATGTCAGGTGGAGCATTATTTTGCGTGTAATAAGGAGGCATTTCCTTGTGTGCGGCCGTGGACCCAGTTGTCAGCCTCTCCACGCACAATCTACTTCCGATGGTGTCGTTTGTTGACCACGTTGACCACACCGCGCCGAGCGCATCCAAAGTGGTGGACGACGGCGAGGCCCTAGACAGCAACGAGCCGGAGATGGGAAGACGCGGGAGTAGAGTCGCAGACAGAGAGGTGTACGAGGGTTAACTGGTTCTAGACTTCTAGTGCAGTGTGGTTCGACAGTCGGTGGAGAAGAACAGGAGGTGTGGAGGGGTGGAGGGATGGCCTGGCCAACGGTGGATTAGCGCTTCATAGCGAAGCGTGCTAAGCAGAGCTGCTAGCAGCAGGAGGCGGGAGGTGGTCCCGGCGGCGCTGGAGGAAGAAGACGAGAGATTGAAGATGGATGCCTGTCGTTGGATGTAAATCCAACGACTAACATGTCAGAATCATTTGTTGACTAAATTGACAACGACATGCGTTGGCTTCGACCTATTGGCCCACCTTTCAGCCTCCAAAAATGTGGCACGTATTCAACCCATTTTTTCAGAATTTACAGTCTTTTTTTTGCGCGGTAGAATTTACAGTCAATTTGATCTTTTTTTTGAATTACAGCCATTAGCTGGGCTGGGTGAACAATTAATGTAGCGTCCATGCAGCCCATTTATTTTATTTCCTAAAAAATTACAGGCCATTTTCACTTTCTCGAAATACATGATTTTGCTGGGCTGATTCTAATTATAATGTTGGGTTGGGCCAGCAATGTTATCAAAAAATAAAAAAGGCTGAGCATTTTGTTATAAATATATTTAAATAATAAGTGATATTATTACATTCGTCCTTAAATCTTACCAAGCTTTTGTACACAATCACTAGGATTTTCGTGCCAAAACAATCCAGGATTTTATTTGTTAAGAAATTATTTTTATAAGTTAATAAGATGTGGGATATTGTTTTCTTACATAAGTAAGTATCTGTTAAATATATGATGACAATAAAATAATATATAATAACATATAAAATAATTTAAATATATATAATATAGTTAGAAGGGAAACATAAGTTGTACTGGCGTTCCTATTCTTATATAGAAAAATAGAACATACCTCTGCGTTTTCTTCAAAAAATACATAAATTGGGCTGCCAAAAATAAAACCTCGGATGGGAGGTCCATAGGCGGTCGATACATGACGGCCCTAAGAAAATACAAACCGCCCTCCCATCCGAGGTCGTGGGCTGCGATGTTAAAAATGAAAGCCTAGACGGGCAGCCCAAAACCACGTCCAACACTTGCCAAAACTTTGTCCCTCGTTTTCTCGTGTTTCGCACACTCGACATTGTGTGGGCATTTTGACTGCATCATATGAAGATGTGCTATGCATGAATGTTGATCAGCATGATGTTAACTGGCTGGTAGTTCCATTTTCAACCATGAATAAAACTTCCAACATGATGTTAACCCTGTTTGAAAAGGCTGTGTTAATATAAATGCTCGCCTCTGAAAGTTGCAGTTTCTTATCTCAAACTGAACTTGCGCTTATCTAAAACTGAAACTTGCAGTTTCTTCTCGCTCGCACTTTTATACTCCTATGAAACTACATGTTTTAAGTGCTAAAATAGATCTCTAGAATTCATAAAATTCTTCATATGCTCAATACTGCAAATCTGAAATTCAAAAGACATTCATATCTGAAATTACTCTCAAAATACACAACACAAAACACAATTCACAACCTGCAAATACTGACAACCCTAAGCTCCTCCTGCAATTCACAACCTGCCCGACTATTGGGCTAGGGGGGAGGGTGGGGGGGGGGGCAGCCCCCTCCTATTCCTCGGCGGCAGAACAACGAGGGAGACGATGGCGGGGAAGCATCGTCGGGCCAACTGCTTTTCTCCTCTTGCAGTTGGGTTCGGTCGACGAAGACTCCACCGGCTCACTCTGGCAGGACACCCTCACAAACGACACCCTGTAGATGCTCGATCCTTCAATCTCTGGTGGATGCTCCATCTGGGATCGATACTCCCACCACAGCTCCCTCACGATTGGATTCGGTGGATCTGTTTGCTCCATGGCCCAGAGGAGCAGCTCTATGTACTCCGGCGCGACTCCCTCCGGGAGTATCGCCGCCTTTTTGCCCTGTTGCAGATATTTGGCCATGGATGTCGCGTCGCCGCTAGTTGGTCCTTGTTGTCAAAACAAGAATGTATCTCCAACATCCTAGCTAGCTTCACAGGGTCGCCATCTGCGATCCTCACGTATCGGTTGTACTCCTCCATCGATCTACTTCTCCACAGCACCTTCACTCGCCGGCGGTGGTTTTTGAATGGAAGAGGAGAGGAGCATCGCTGGTTTTGGATTAGAACGGGAGAGGAGCGACGCTGGTTTTGGACCGGAACAGAGAGGAGGGCGGTGGTTTTGAAATGGAAGAGGAGAGGAGCGGCGCTGGATTTAGATTGGAACAGAGAGGAGCGGCGGTGGTTTAAGAGGAGAAGAGCGGAAGAGCGGCGCTGGTCTTGGAAGTATTTTTTTGTTGTTTTATGATTTTGGGTCAAAGTTTGACCACGTCGTATTTGACAAGCAAAATGTGAATGCATGTCACCAAAATTGTATCGTTTGGTTCAGATTCTGAATGTACTTTCAAATTATATTATTTTTGCAACGTATAACATATATTTTATGTGCGAAAATCATGGTCAATTATGACCCAGAATAAAAGGGAGACTAGTTAATGTGGGGTCGCTTTCTTAATTGAAGGGTAAATTGATTTTGATTTTGATCCAGTCACAACGCGCCGGCCCTCTCACCCAATCCTAAATCGCTGCCGCACGCTCCTCTCCCTCTTCTCCATTGCAAAACCACCACCTCTCCTCTCCATCATCTCCATTCCAAAACCACCATCTCGCCTCTCCCTCTTCTTATCTTCTCCATTGCAAAACCACCTCCTCTCCTCTCCATCATATCCATTCCAAAACCACCTCCTCTCCTCTCCGTCATCTCCATTCCAAAACCACTGTCTCGCCTCTCCCTCTTCTGATCTTCTCTCCATTGCAAAACCACCTCCTCTCCTCTCCATCATCTCCATTCCAAAACCACCTCCTCTCCTCTCCCTCTTCTCTATTGCAAGACCACCGCTCTCCTCCCATCTTCCAAAGCTAGCACCGACCACTCGGAAGGACATCTATGGAGAGGATGCAGCAATAATCAGCAGATCGCCGGCAGCGACCAGGCAAAGTTAGCCAGGTTGAAGGAGATCCTTAGTTGGTTTGACAATGAGTGGGAGATTTCGAGGACGGTGCGAGCCATGTGGCAATGTATGCGAAAGAGCGAGACGGCGGCGATGAGGGCGGCGATGTACATGTACTCCTCGGCGGCAGTCACGCCGCAGTCCTCCGAGTTCATCGAGTATCTCCTATGGGCGATGGAGCAGACAGATTCGCCCGAGGTGACAGTCAGGCGGAGGTGGTGGGCATACAGGTCGAAGGTCGAGCACCCAGAGGATAACGAATCGATCGAGTATGGTGTGCCGTTTGTGAGGGTGCAGAGCCAGCCGGAGCCACAGGAGTATTCGTTCTCCCACCGCAAGAGGAGGCCGGATGGCGCGACGTCGCTTCCCCGCCGTTCTCCACGGTTCACTCGACGCTCGCCTCGTTTCAACGGCGGCGGTAGGGTTTAAGGTAAGCTTCGCACTAACCTAATCTTCCACCTGCTCATGCTTACAATCAGTGTGACAGCTAATGAAAATCATGCTTACAATCAGTCTCCGAGTACTACGCCAATCACCCTAAAATAGCTCTGGACCTTTGGGTCAAAGTTGTGACACAATGTACAAATAAAGAAAAATAGATTGGTGCTTCTTTCAGAAAAGAGTACTCCCTAGAAAACTGCCAATATAAGCTACTAGTATTTGGTTAGAGGATTTGCTGCCGAGAAAGATCCGTCCAAAGAGAGCGCCACACATCCAACTGGTGGTGGTGGATGCCAATGCGTGCATGCAGCATGGCTTGTGTCGGTAATTTTTACTTGGCACACCTCGCACTCTGCATATATGCCGGTTCCATACGTACATTTGTGCCGTTCCACCAAAATGCAGTTGAATAACCCTGTTTGCACAGATAATGAAAAAGCGTGATTACATTATAGTGGCACTAGTTGATGAAACACACAAAATAAATAGAATAAAATATTGTGATAGTATCATAGTATGCCATGCTGCGAGGGCGAGATGGACCTCATGACGCCTCATATCGACATCGTCCCAAGTCTCCAGATACACCTTCCGCCAAAGATGAACATCGATGTACAGCAGATAGTACAAGGAGGCGCCTTGAGACATTCAAATCTCTATTTTTGTACATATCAACTAAAATTAAGCACCCCAGTTTGCGTAAACGCTAAACATTAACAATGGGACTAGTTGATGAAACATACTTTAATAAAGAGAAGCACTTTCTTTATCTACATTGGAAATGAAATGATAGAGATGACACTCGCTCTATTTTAACTGTATTATTACTTCATTTCATCGGTGACACTAGGGTCGAGCAGGTGGCAAACGAGGTGTACCGTAAGGTCGCAAGGATGGAGGCCGGGTTGCTTAGATCGGATGTCAACCTAGCTCTTTCACCAACAACATGGATGATTCAATTCATGGGACCTTTTGGTGCATTTCACCTAAAATGAAGCAATGGCCCGTGAGCTAGCAGCTTCTTCTTCAATTTTTTTAAGAAAGGGTTTCAGCCCCGTTCCATTTCCATCGAAAACGAAACCCACAGAGCTTCTTCTTCATTAGTTGCAATAAAATTGAGCAACATCAAGGTTGGTTGTGAAGCTCCCGAATGCTCAACTATAATTTGATATCATTTGTGCAGTTCAACTAAGATCGAACGTGAAATGTATATCTCTGTTTGCACAAAAAGGTGGAAAGGAGGGTGACTAACAAGTGATGAAACATGCATCAAATGAAAAGAAGCATGTTCCTTATCTGAATGGCAATCCTACAAGGACAGTAGCAATTTCTAAAGCAAAGGCATTGCTAGATATTAGTGTGGGCATTAGGATTAACTATGACAACCATTAGATACGACATTACTTTGGGCACGGAGAGTAGGCGGACCAGGACAGTTGCATTTCTAACGAAAAGAACCAACTTATCTTAATGGGAAATTTTAGCGGGACATGTAAAGAAGTGCCATTGATTCATATTATCGAGGCATTACATTGAAAACAACATTGGTTTAACGTGTCCTTACTTTTAACAAAGGCGATCGCTACATTTTACCAATGGCATTACATAAGAGTGGCTCGGGCAACAAACATCGTAACATGATATCCGGTTTGTCCCATTTTTGTTCGGTATAGCCACCTTATACTGTGTGAGGCTAGCAAATCTAGTGCTGGACTTACTCGCTGACTTGTCACCAGTCCCCACTTTCTTTCCTTTTTCAACCAATAGATCGGGTTTATATTGAGTTTGTACTGCGTTTCCTTTATTTCCTATTAGACCTAGAGACCAGTTGGATAGCCGGTCTCTGCTACTTTTCGCCCCATTATTTCCTCTTTTACCAAGTCCTAGATTCAAGTAACAAATCCTCCCCACCCCCACCCCTTTCTTCCTTGTTTGAACCAAGTAGTACTAGATTCGAGTGCATGAACTAGTTTTACCTCTTAAACGTAAAAAAAATTAGGTGGTTTTCGAACAGCCGATCGATCCTGTCTACGAGGGGGCCTGAGAAATAGTAAAAGTTACAAATGCAGCGATGCCAGGAGCTCGGGAAATAGAGCAAGGCCAGTTTCGAAGGAAGTTATACCTGATGGTCGCCGGGATGTCGCTAGGTGGGCGGCGGGAGGCCGGATCTGCCCACACTACGACAACGAGGAAGAAGGGGTCGGAGGCCCTCCCTCGCCAGCGGTGCTTGGGAGAGAACGGCAAGGCAGGCTGATCGGGACGCGCCCAACAGTGGGTAAGAGCCGTCGCCGAGGATGATCGCGTGAACGTTGCACCTTCTCACCTTCCCCGGCAGAGAGGATCCGGCTGGATCTGTGACCAGCGGTGAGCAGAGAGAGAGTGTGTGGCCACCGCTGTCGTGTTTAGATCTGGAGAGGCCGAGACAGTGTGAAGAGAGCAACACTAGCAAGCAAGCACGGAAGCTCCTGCCTATATAGTGGAGTAGTACTTAGTTTTCTTTTGTCTACTGAGCTGGCTTGATCTCGCAATGACTGCCGAGAAGTCTTCATGCACGGGTCCGGAGGCGCAGCTTGTCGCCTTTTTGATCCAAACGCGGATTATAACATATAACACGAAAAAATGCCACATGACAAGAAATCATAACCTCACTACCCAAAGGAGACAACATGAATCCCGACGGACAAACTAGACAAGGAACAAAGCTCAAATTAAAGATAAACTCGTAGAAAAGGGGTCCGTCGATAGATGTCCTAATTAACATAGCCGGCTTGACCTAGATAACAGCCGAGTAGTCACTGTTCGTGCATGTGCCCCCAATGACTAGCCCAACTCAGTTGTCGCTGTTTAACCCTCGCAGTGATTCGAAGCACATGACACCTAATTTTGCGAGATGACAAGAAACCTTTTTTTAGATTTATCACCACAACTACAGCCATGTACAACACAGCTCGCACGATATGTAGACGATAGCCAATCCAGCGCGTGTCTGCTGAGTCTGGTCACATGCATGGACGAACCGATCTTCCGTGTCTTGCGTGGTTCGCCCAGCACCAACGTAGTACAACACTTCTCTAGTACTATCGCTCGTCTCCCTCTTCTATTAAGTCACCCGACTTGCGGGGCCGGGGAGTGTGCCTATGGTGGGTTCTCAATTGCCGTCCCACATGTGTGTGTGAATGCAATATGACGCGTGTTCCATTAGGAGAGCAGCGTGCCAGACCGACCGACCTTCTGGGGTGCGACGCGAATGCGACGGGCGTGTTGTATACTCCGTACATGTGTACCGCCGTTTTCTAGACGCTTTGCTCCATGGCGCGGGCGCAATCCATGGATACAAAATTAGTATACTTTATACTATTTAAAAGTCGAGGGCGGGGCTTTTCCTGCCCAGTAAGCGGCGGGACAGTTCCGCCTAGTCGGGTCGACAGAGACGCGAGAAGACGAGGGAGTAGGCTGCTGCAAACGTAGGGCTGTGTGATTTGACAGCGAGTTACTGCTGGACAGGTGGGGCCCCGTGATTTGACTTGCCATTATCATTTTAACTGCGGTGCTACGACCGACGTGAGTCTCCCGATTCCTGACCACCTCCATATAGGTGCCTCTCCCAATGCTCCACCATGTAGTAGAGACTGGCTCTTGCAAGAGCCCACTTCTCCACTTTTTCCTTGCCTCTCTTTCCTCCACATATGCAAAAATGCCATGTAAAGCGCACTATTGTACTTAGTTGCTCCTACAGGTGCTTAAGCTTGCCACATAGGCATAAAGTCTGATGTGGCAAGTTAATCAAGAAGAGAGAGACTAGTTTGGTGACCCAAGGAAGAAACAGTGCTAAGCGCGTGTACCTAGGTGAAAAGACAATTTTGAGTCTATAGCTAATTAAATGAAGCAAACTTAGCAACACCATTTCATTGGAAGAGGTCACTCCTTGGCAAATGCAATAAATACTAGTACTCCCTGTGTCCCATAATATAATGGCACTACACTAGTGTAAAAAACGTTCTTATATTATGGGACGGAGGGAGTACGAAGAAAGAGATAGAGAGGAGTAAAAAAATACACTTATAGCCAACCTTATAGCCAACCTTGTTGTAGTATGAGTGACTAAGTGATGACTATGTATGACATGCCAACATCAGATAGCCTAACGCACCGTGTTAAATCTCCAAGGGCGCGACCATGCGAGCGACGCGACGGTCGTGGTAGGCGCGACCATGATACGGGCTGCTGGCATCCCTTGGATCTGAGATCAAACGGTCGCATGCTAAGTTGCTGAAAATTTGCGTATAACCTCCGGATAGGATATTCACCCATAGGTCTGGAATCACGCCATGCAACCGCTCGATCTCAGATCCAAGGGCTCTCGAAGCCCGTATCATGGGAGAATGGAAAGCCACTACCACTCGTTGCTCGCGACGCCGGCAGTTCGCTCCTACTCGTCCCCGCACGCCCTTTAATACTACGGCGGTTCGCTCCTAGTCGTCCCGTCCATTCACATTACTGCAGTTCCACTAATCCTAACCCTCCTCCCAAATCCATGGCGTCCTAAATCTCCCCGATCGGCGGTGAGTACAAGGTTAGAACCATCACCGGCGATGAGTTCGACGTCATCTACACTCGTACTTCCGCGACGGTGAAAGGATGCCTTTCTCGCTTCAGACGCATGTTCGAAAACTCACATGATGAGTTGGTCGCTGGGCTAGATGTTGAGTACACCACAGTCATGGGACGAGAGAAGGATCTAAAGGACGAAGAGAGGAAGAAGCCCGCCGTGATCCAGGTTTGCGTACATAACATTTTCTTGGTCTACCACATATGCCATGCCGACGTTGAGTGCCAGGATTTTAAGAACTTCCTCGAGCTCAAAACAGTCAAATTCATTACTGTAGACTTTAAGAACGACAAAGAAGTCCTGCTCGGATAGGCCTTGTTGTAGGCAACCCCTTCGACCTCCAGAAGAATCGGCTGGTGTCCTCTCGTCAGCCTTCAATGCTAACCCTGGCAGGAGCCATGGTTCATCCTTCGTACGGTAAACTGGAGAAACCTCATTACACGTTTCATCGTCATGCATGGCAGCGGAATGTACTAGATATAGACCACATCTAGTACGCTGCAATGGATGGCTACCTTTCTTTCAATATCTACAAGGGTTGGATGAAGAGCAACAGCCAAGTTGGCGGTTCAAGCAAAGAAGTATCGACCAAGAGGAAGAGGGACAAGGACGAAGTCGAGGACGTGGACGAGGACTCCGAGTAAGGTGGCAGTGTCGTTGCTCATGGTGGTTCTAGTGCAATGTCTACCGGAATAGTTGCAAAGTTTAATTTCAGGTGTGCTTAATTTAATTTGAGGGGTGTGTTGTGCTGAGCCCCCAGCAGAACTATGTTATGTTTCTTCTTGTTACTTTAACTCTTCAGTACGTACATACTAGTATTTCTTACATTTCATCTTTTAGGTTGTATAGTACTACCACTCGTTTCTTCACATTATATACGTACAATATATATGGCCAACATCATATAGCCAGCAGTTTAGTTGTCAAAGAATTTCAGGGTGCTTAGTTTTGTCAAAGAATTCCGTGGTTCTTAGTTTTATTTGAGGGTGGGTTGTGCTGGACACCATTATTGTGACTAGCCTTTTAATAGTACTATATGCATAATTTGGCGGCAGTGCTTCTATATCTACTACCTCTGTGTTGGTTTATAGGTCCCTTTGTAGTTTGTGTCAAATTTTGACTAAAGATTTAACTAACAAAATGTTAATGCATGTCAAGAAAAATTATCTCATTGGATTCGTACTTGAACATAGTTTTAAAAATATAATGTTTGGTGACATGCGTAGACATTTTGTTAGTTTAATCTATGGTCAAAATTTGGCACGAAATATAATGGGGACCAATAAACCCGGACGGAGGTAGTACCACCTTTTTTTAATTTCAAGTTTTGCACCATGGCGCAACCCATCGATACTACTGCTGTACAAAAGTATTGTAGCGACCTGACCCAAAATCGGTCAAATCTCTGTGTCTGTACCATCCCAAGATCATGCTGGTACTCACAGTACATTGATGTAGTAATCAAAGTTCAATCACACCTGAATATTATTACACGATTCTCATATAGAGTCTTTATTACAAGAGAATAAATTCGGCTCAAGGCCAACTCATGAGAAATAAACTACTAATGCTGCGGAAGCGTAGAAGATAAAGCGAGTCCATCCGACTCCAAAGGGCAATCGCTAAGCGCGAGCGTAGCCTCACTCCCGATCGAATAAATCTCGCAACATAAGACGTTGCAGCCGTGTAGGTCAGCTTTTTGAATAAGCTGGCAAGTCATGAAGAATAACAATAATAAAGTTACTAACATTATATGCATTTTGGCTGTGGAGCTCTAAGTTTCATCATTTTGCGAAAAGCCAATTTTCTCCTACTCCAGTGGACTTGCTTGCAAATTACTACAAATTGTTGGTAGTTATTGAGATGGTTCCGCCAACCAATATCTCATTCCCAAATTATTAAGTCATAAACCCTCAAATTAATTCATTAATTTAGTGTTGAGATTTCGAATACTTCCAAGTTCCAGAGGCTCAAATTGTCCGTAATCGGGACACGGCTAATCGATTAGATCTTTAACTCTGCAGAGGTTTATGACTTTACCCGCAAGAATCATTCCCTCCTTTTAAGTCTTCGCACTTCATGGTGTTTGAAGACGGACGAATGAAACAGGTCTTCCAAAGAGTTCTTCCGCTACCGCCGGTACCCATCCAATCCTACCGTTCTTCTACATCTCGTAGTACCGCCCAGCCAGCGTCACTACTAGGGTTAACCCAGCCAGAGCCCATAATGGCTTGCGGCTGCACAGTAAGCTTCCGGTCATGGGGCATCCATCCGCCTCTTCGTGGCTGGGTGAAGCTTTCCGCAAGATGTCATGGCACTTCTCCATGCATCCCGCCAACCACCGGGTTCTCCAGGTGCCCGTCAACCGCCCTCCACCCAAAGAGTGAATTCAAGTCCATCTTGATTCTTGTAGTTCATGGGGTTGTCATCATCATTGACTCTCACATCTTTCTTATGAATTTCACTCAACCAAAACCCGCTCACGAGCATAGCAAAGTAAACTACTTATTCCGGGGTCATGGTAGCAAGGGGATTGGTTCATCCTACCACATGATACTACTCAAGATTAATAGCTTCAAATTTTCAACTACTGCATGCATGGTGGGGTGGTGATAATTTCTAATGCACAAAAACATAGGTATAGAAAATAACATGATCAAAACTTGCCTTGCTTGATGATCCTCGTAAGCTAAAGATTCAGAGTAGCAAGCTTCAGACTCCGAAACTCTACCGAGACAAACAATAATCACAATAAGCATATAGCATAGGATCCCATAACACAATAGCATAGCAATAGCAACATAACACACCAAAACAACCAAATCAAAACCCAAGGGAAAACTCAAGGAAAAACCAACTCAAATTTTTCCTACTTCAAGCAACAACCAAAAATAGTTTTATATAATAAAATTTTCTCAACATAACCTAATCATGGTTTTATGTTAACTTAACAGAAAAGATTTCATTAAGCAACTAGGAGCAAAAAGAATTAATTTAAAATCTATTATGAAACTCCTATTAGGCCTAATTCAATTTCTATTAAGAAAATAAAATAAAACTTTTATTTATTATAAATAAAAGTTCATCCCTTAAAGTGACAGAAACTATCCTAGAATAATCAATCACATGTTAAAATAAATTTATTTACTAATTAAAATAATAGGAAAACAATAGCTAGTTAATTAATTAGGATTAACAAGATTCTGCTTAAAACTATTTTTTATTAATCCTAAAATACCCAAATTAATTCCTATGGCTTGGCAATGTCAAAATAAAGTTGGGACAAAAGAATCATATAAAAATAATTTTTCTAGCTCATGTTATAACAGATTTACTATTCTGACTAAAACTAAATTAAAGCCATTTAAAATAATTTTAACATAGCTAATTATATTTTCTACAGAAACTATAGAAAATTTTCAACCCAACAAAAAAAGAATCACCTAAAAGTATTAAACAGAATAAAAGATATGAATTTTTCAAAACAGGAACTATTCTGTTAAAACAGAAAACGAAAATAAATGAAACAGGGCCTAATGGGCCTAACCTACGCACTGAGCGTAATATAAACTAAACGGGCCTAGGGTTAAATGAGTCAGGCCGGGCTAATAAAAAAAACCCTAACTAAAAACTAAACCGGACTAAACCGGCCGAACCGGGCTTTATAAAAAAAACGCGTACCCCTTCGGGGGTTCTAATCTACACCGTAGATTGGAGATCGGACGGCGGGGTGGAGTTCCGGTGACTCACCGGAGCTCGACGGCGGCGGCGGCGGCGGCGGCGAGTGCGTTGGCCTCTCCGGTCGTCGGGGAGGTCGGCGGAGAGCTCCGGCGGGTGCGGACGAGCTCGGGGAGGTGTTTGGTGGAGTCGGTGGAGGTCGGGGAGGGCTAGGGCGGCGACGGCGACGCAAATGGCGGCGGCGGGAGGCTCGGGCTCCGGCGACGGCGTGAGAGAGGAGGAGGGGCTCCGGCGAGGGGGTAAGGGGGGGAATGGGGTGCGGGGAGGGGGCTTATATAGGCGGGGCCTCGGCGTGGCAAGGAGGCGATCGGGAGGATCGATATCCGGATCTCACGGATCCGGCGATCGGCGGCGGCGCGGCGTTGTGTGGGCGGGAGGTTGAAGGAGGGGGTGGGGTCCGCTGCCGAGAGAGAGAGAGGTGCGGGCGGTCGGCGACCGCCTCGCTGCGCTGGCGCGGGGGTGGCCTGGTTGGCTCATTGGGCGGCTCATTTGGCGCTGGTGGGTCATTGGCTATGCTGGCCATGGGTGGTCCGCTACTGGCTGGGCTGTGGGTTGGCAGGCGCTGGGGTGGGGTTTTTTCTTTTTTTTTTTGAATTTTTTTTTAAATAAAACAAAAACAGAGATAACTTAATAAATATAAATATTTTATATAGGACATATATATACCAAAATGATCAGGAGAATATTCCTATCATTTGAACATTTTTCCAAAGGCAAAATCCAAACTTTATAAAATTTCATTTTTTCAAATTCAAATAAATCTCAAGTTTGAATTCAAAACTTTTGGCAAGGTTTTCCTCGATATTTTTGGAGTGTCATGTTTACTCCTCTCATACTTTTGCTCAAGTATTTATCGGTATAGTTTTTGAAATGATTCCCACTTGCCAAAGTTTGAATTCAAATTCAAAACTCAAATCTCTTCCAAACTCCAAATGGCATTCAAATTCAAACAGATGCATAGATGCTTAGCTATAATTGTAAAACATTCCAAATAGGAAATTTGGGATGTTACAAACCTACCATTTTAAGATGAATCTCACCCTCGAGATTCGGGTTGGCTAGCAAATAGGTGCGGTGGTCTCAAGAAGGTCTTCTTGGCGCCCCCAGTGGCTTCTTCCTCGGTGTGGTGACTCCACAAAGACCTTGCAAAATTTGATGACCTTGCTGCGGGTGACTCGCTTGCAGTCTCGAGAATTCGACGGGTTTCTCCTTGTAGGTCGATCACCGCAAGCTGTATGGCCTCTAGGGGCACCGTGTCTCTCAACGGAACATCGCCATGTCGGCATGACACTTCTTCACCGAGAAACATGGAATACATCATGAACTCCGGACAATCCTTCCGCAATTCCAACTTGTAAGCAACTTCTCCACGACGCTCGAGGATTTTTAGGGCCAATGAATCGGGTGCTAACTTTCCTTGACACCAAACCTCTTGATTCCACGGCGGAGACACACGAAGATATGCTCGGTCTCCCGCTTCGTAAGTCACTTCCTTGCGCTTCGTCGGCATAACTCTTCCGTCTCGATTGTGCTATCTTGAGCCTGTCTCGAATCAGCTTGACTTTCTCTTCGAATCCTCGATAAGGTTGGAACCAAAAGTGATCGATCTCCAACACTATCCCACAAAGAATGGTGTTCTCGCACCTCCTTCCGTATAGAGCTTCGAAGGGCCATCTTCGATCGGATTGATAACTGTTGTTGTATGAGAACTCTGCGTGCGGCAAATTATCATCCCAGCTAGACCCATAGTCTAGCACACAAGCTCTCAACATGTCCTCCGTAATCTGGTTGACTCTCTCGGTCTGTCCATCTGTTCGGATGAAAAGCTGTATTGAATTGTAGCCTCGCACCCAAAGTTTCATGCAATCGCTTCCAAAACTTTGAGGTAAACTGTGTTCCTCTATCGACACGATTTTCCTCGGAACTCCATGCGCACATACGATCCTGGTCATGTATATCTTGGCCAACTTAGCACTGGTATAGGTAGTCTTCACGGAATGAAGTGAGCTACCTTGGTCAAACGATCAACCACTACCCAGATAGAATCATAACCTGAACGGGTCCCGGTAATCCTGTGATGAAATCCATTCCAAGTTTCTCCCATTTCCAATCGAATCGCAAAGGTTGAAGTAAACCTGCTGGCTTCGATGTTCTGCCTTTACTCGTTGGCAAACATCGATACGGCTACGTACTCGCAATATCCTTCTTCATACCGCCCACCGTAAACTTTCCTTCAAATCCGGTACATCTTGGTGTTGCCGGGGTGAATCGAGTACGGTGAATCATGAGCCTCCTGAAGAATTAGCTTCCTGAGTTCGGGATCATTGGGCACATAAATACGATCCTCGAACCATATAGTTCCGTGTTCATCCTTACGGAATCCTTTAGCTTTTCCTTCATTCATCCTTTGCTTTATCTCATCAATTTCCTTGTCCGACTTCTGGGCTTCACGAATCCTTTTGGCCAAAGTGGACTGAACTTCCAGAGTTGCAACAAATCCTCTCGGAACTATCTCCAGTCGGAGATCTCTGAGGTCATCGACTAACTCCTGGGGTAATCCTCCTGCTATAAGAGTATTCACATAACTCTTACGGCTCAAGGCATCTGCTACAACATTAGCTTTACCTGGGTGGTAATGCAATCTCATGTCATAGTCCTTTATCAACTCTAGCCATCTCCTCTCGCTCGAGGTTCAATTCCTTCTGCGTGAAAATATACTTCAAGCTCTTGTGATCTGTGTAAACATCACAACGGTTTCCGAGGAAATGTCTCTGTGTCTTGAGTGCATGCACTACGGCCGCTAACTCCAAATCATGTGTGGCATAATTCATCTCGTGAGGTCGTAGCTGTCCGGAGGCATAAGCTACAACTTTTCCTTCCTGCATTAGTACTCCTCCGAGTCCTTGACGAGAAGCGTCACAATAAACCTGGTATTCCTTGTGTATGTCCGGTAAAATCAACACTGGGGCTGTAACCAAACGTTTCTTCAATTCCTGAAAACTGGCTTCACATTCCTCGGTCCATACATACTTGGCTTCCTTCTTCAACAGCTCACCATGGGCTTGGCAATCTTCGAGAAGTTCTCAATAAACCTCCGATAATATCCTGCGAGTCCGAGAAAATTGCGGATCTCCTTGATCGAGGTGGGTGATCGCCAATCGGTGATCGATCCAACCTTGGCGGGATCAATCTGCTATTCCTTCTCCTGAAATAACATGTCCGAGGAATCCAACTTCCTTCAGACAAAATTCACATTTGCTGAATTTGGCATACAACTGATGTTCTCGAAGCTTCTCCAGAACTAGACACAAATGTTCCTTATGCTCTTCCTCGCTCTTGGAGAAAATCAATATATCATCGATGAACACCACGACAAACTTGTCCAGATATTCCATAAACACCTTGTTCATCAAATTCATGAAGTATGCAGGAGCATTAGTCAATCCAAATGACACGACGGTATACTCATATAAACCATACCTGGTAGTGAATGCTGTTTTGGGTATATCCTTTTCATGGATCTTCAATTGATGATACCCTGATCGAAGATCGATCTTAGAGAATACCTTGTCTCCTACTAGCTGATCAAACAAGTCATTAATCATCGGCAGAGGGTACTTGTTCTTGATGGTTACTTCGTTCAACGCACGATAATCCACAACCATCCTCAAGCTTCCATCCTTCTTCTCTACCAAAAGAACTGGGGCTCCCCAAGGTGATGAGCTTGGCCGAATATATCCTTTCTCCAATAACTCATTAATTTGATCCTTGATCTCTTTCAAATCATTCGTGGCATCCGATAAGGTCTCTTGGATATTGGGGCTGTGCCGCAATAACTCGATCAAAATTCAATGTCCCTCGTCGGTGGCATTCTGGTAATTCCTCCGAAACACATCGGGAAAGTCTTGCACCATCGGCACTTCCTCCCAACAACTCCCGTGAGGGAATTCACTGATTCTTCATCCGGCTGTGCTCGCTACATACTTGATCCTCTTCGCTCCGGGTGGTGAGCGAGAATAGACTTCTTGGCACAGATCTATGTTTCCTTCAAACTTCGTCAACCAATCCATGCCTAGGATTACATCCAAGGTCCGGGTTTCCAACACTATGAGGTCTGCGGAAATTTATGGTTCCCGATGTTGAGGGTTGCATGACAGCCTAAACCTGCCATCATTTCTCCTCCTGCGAACCGACGCCAAGGGGCTTCTAAGGGTTTTAGTGGGCAACCCGCACTTTTCCACAACTACCCTTGATATGAATGAATGTGTTGCACCGAATCAAAGAGTACCAATACTGAACGTGAATTCAATAAAACTTACCAACCACGATTATTCGGCTGATCATAGACGCCCTCCACGCCAATGTGGTTCACCCGAGCACGAGGGAACGGATTGGGCTTCTTCGCTGAGCATCCATTGCCGCTTTCCATTCCTCCGCTTGGCCTCCGGCAGTCGGTGGCATAGTGCCCCGCCTTCCGGCACTTGAAGCGGTGATGTGGCTCAGATCCTTCGGAGCCGGGCGAACGATGCTGATTGCCATTACTGTTTCCATTGCCATTGCCATGGCTCGACTTGTTGTCCTGGTTACGGTTGTTCCCATTTCCTCCATGGTTATGACCTCCATGGTTATGATGGGTGTGCCCTCCCGAGTATGGTGCATATCGGGCTTCTGCTGGGCTCCCGAGTTGTGCTTCCCCAGCTGTACTTCCGCTATGCTTTCTATCTGCTGTTGCTTGCCTTCAAGTATGGTGGCCTTGTCTACCAGCTCCGGTAGTTGTTGAAGGTAGCCACGATAAGCTGCATACTCAGCTCGTCGTTGAGTCCTCGAGAAATTTCTCCTGCTGCGGCATCTGTGGCCACATCATCCGGGGCATAGCGGGCTAGCTTGCTGAATTCATCCACGTCTCGCGCCACAAGACGTTCCCTGGGCGTAAGTTGCGGAACTCACGCTTCGCACTCATGGATCCAAATGAGACATGAGCGGTGCGGAAGGCCTGCTGGAACTGATCCCATGTGATGGCACCAATGGGATAGGTGGCGGTGTAGTTCTCCCACCAAGAAGCTGCAGGTCCATCAAGTTGATGTGCGGCAAAGCGCACCTTCTCTGCATCAGTGCATCCAACAGTGATTAGCTCTCTTCCGACTTTGCGGAGCCAATCATCAGCCACAATCGACTCAGTGCTACTAGAGAACACTGGCGGATTCAGCCTCAGGAATCGAGTCAAGTTGTGCCACAGGGAGTGGTGGCGGTGGGTTGTTGGTGTTGTTGTTCTGATTCTGGATGAGTAGCTGCATAAGGGCATTCTGCTGTTGGAGCAGCTGGGTGAGCTCTGGCGGAAAACCGGTGTCACGTCTCGGAGGCATCTAGTGTTTTTGAAGTGGATGAGAAAATTAGAGTAGAACAATGGTCTAATGAGAAATAACACTACCCATATGAATGCACAATCATAAACACACCAATCATTTATTCATTCCACTCAAACATGGTTCAAACTCGATTACAAAAGCTCACGACTAATCGAAATATCGGCCTAACTGATCGACGAAAAAGTAAAAATAACATGGTGGTCGACTAAAAAGTCTTCATCAATAATCCTTGCGTCCTCTGGTGTGCTGTCCTCTGCTGTGGCGCCTCCTCTTGCGGCTTCCTTCAGTGGAAATCCCTTCATAATCCTGATCATTGCTCACGAGGGGTCCATCATCTCCACTCGGAAAAAGGTCCTCTCCCAAGTCCATCTTTTCCTCTATCGCGGCAAGCTTCATCTTCGTGTCGCCGATTTGTCTCCATGAAGTCCGCGACTTCTTCCTCATGGTTAAGGAAGTCTGCGTGTGCCTTCTCCTCCAGTTCAGTTCACGGAACAATAGTCTCCTGTGTGCCTTCGAGTTACGGCGGGTCTGAATCTCCCGTTTCCTGAGAAGACACTCCAAGTCCTGGATGTACGAGAGAATGGAGTCGTCCTCCACGGTGCGGATGATATCTCCATTCCTTGCCTGCGAGAAACCATGGCGAGGTCCGAGGATCGAGCTCGCCCTGTACTCCTCTCGGAGATGTCCAAGTGCTCGATAGATCGCCATGTCCCTTCCGATGATCCAGTTGAAGTCGGTGAACTCAAGTCAATAGGCTCAGATGCCCTCCGAAGGTTCTCCACAGGATATGCACTTCAATCTCAGAGCGGTGTCCGCCGGAAGTGCATTGGTTGGCTTCCCGTGATCGAGGGCGAGCAATCTTCAGCTTCTTCACCATCTGGACCAGCTTCTGCCAAGGGCATCGCCTCATCGGCCGGCAAAACTCCGTAGCAAAACGGGTGAACTCGACGGCCATCTAGAATGTTGAAAATCGGAGAGGAGTTAGAAATGAACAGGGAGAATTACGGAATGATAAGGATATGAAGTAAATGGTATCTTCCTATGGCTTTCCGATCCTAGAGGTTACGATCCTCACGGTCAGCGTGTGCTCGATACCATCTACAGAGCGACCTGACCCAAAATCGGTCAAATCTACGTATGCATACCATCCCAAGATCATGCCGGTACTCACAAGACATTGATGTAGTAATCAAAGTTCAATCACACCTGAATATTATTACACGATTCTCATATAGAGTCTTTATTACAAGAGAATAAATTCGGCTCAAGGCCAACTCATGAGAAATAAACTACTAATGCTGCGGAAGCGTAGAAGATAAAGCGAGTCCATCCGACTCCAAAGGGCAATCGCCAAGCGCGAGCGTAGCCTCACTCTGATCGAATAAATCTATGCAACATAAGACGTTGCAGCCGTGTAGGTCAGCTTTTTGAATAAGCTGGCAAGTCATGAAGAATAACAATAATAAAGTTACTAACATTATATGCATTTTGGCTGTGGAGCTCTAAGTTTCATCATTTTGCGAAAAGCCAATTTTCTCCTACTACAGTGGACTTGCTTGCAAATTACTACAAATTGTTGGTAGTTATTGAGATGGTTCCGCCAACCAATATCTCATTCCCAAATTATTAAGTCATAAACCCCTCAAATTAATTCATTAATTTAGTGTTGAGATTTCCGAATACTTCCAAGTTCCAGAGGCTCAAATTGTCCGTAACCGGGGACACGGCTAATCGATTAGATCTTTAACTCTGCAGAGGTTTATGACTTTACCCGCAAGAATCATTCCCTCCTTTTAAGTCTTCGCACTTCATGGTGTTTGAAGACGGACGAATGAAACAGGTCTTCCAAAGAGTTCTTCTGGCTACTGCCGGTACCCATCCAATCCTACCGTTCTTCTACATCTCGTAGTACCATCCAGCCAGCGTCACTACTAGGGTTAACCCAGCCAGAGCCCATAATGGCTTACGGCTGCACAGGTAAGCTTCCGTCATGGGGCATCCATCCGTCTCTTCGTGGCTGGGTGAAGCTTTCCGCAAGATGTCATGGCACTTCTCCATGCATCCCGCCAACCACTGGGTTCTCCAGGTGCCCGTCAACCGCCCTCCACCCAAAGAGTGAATTCAAGTCCATCTTGATTCTTGTAGTTCATGGGGTTGTCATCATCATTGACTCTCACATCTTTCTTATGAATTTCACTCAACCAAAACCCGCTCACGAGCATAGCAAAGTAAACTACTTCGTCCCGGGGGTCATGGTAGCAAGGGGATTGGTTCATCCTACCACATGATACTACTCAAGATTAATAGCTTCAAAATTTCAACTACTGCATGCATGGTGGGGTGGTGATAATTTCTAATGCACAAAAACATAGGTATAGAAAATAACATGATCAAAACTTGCCTTGCTGATGATCCTCGTAAGCTAAAGATTCGTAGTAGCAAGCTTCGCACTCCGGAAACTCTAACGAGACAAACAATAATCACAATAAGCATATAGCATAGGATCACATAACACAATAGCATAGCAATAGGAACATAACAAACCAAAACAACCAAATCAAAACCCAAAGGAAAACTCAAGGAAAAACCAACTCAAATTTTTCCTACTTCAAGCAACAACCAAAAATAGTTTTATATAATAAAATTTTCTCAACATAACCTAATCATGGTTTTATGTTAACTTAACAGAAAAGATTTCATTAAGCAACTAGGAGCAAAAAGAATTAATTTAAAATCTATTATGAAACTCCTATTAGGCCTAATTCAATTTCTATTAAGAAAAATAAAATAAAATTTTATTTATTATAAATAAAAGTTCATCCCTTAAAGTGACAGAAACTATCCTAGAATAATCAATCACATGCTAAAAATAAATTTATTTACTAATTAAAATAATAGGAAAACAGTAGCTAGTTAATTAATTAGGATTAACAAGATTCTGCTTAAAACTATTTTTTATTAATCCTAAAATACCCAAATTAATTCCTATGGTTTGGCAATGTCAAAATAAAGTTGGGACAAAAAGAATCATATAAAAATAATTTTTCTAGCTCATGTTATAACAGATTTACTATTCTGACTAAAACTAAATTAAAGCCATTTAAAATAATTTTAACATAGCTAATTATATTTTCTACAGAAACCATAGAAAATTTGCAACCCAACAAAAAAATAATCACCTAAAAATATTAAACAGAATAAAAGATATGAATTTTTCAAAACAGGAACTATTCTGTTAAAACAGAAAACGAAAATAAATGAAAAAGGGCCTAATGGGCCTAACCTACGCACTGAGCGTAATATAAACTAAACGGGCCTAGGGTTAAACGAGTCGTGCCGGGCTAATAAAAAAACCCTAACTAAAAACTAAACCGGACTAAACCGGCCGAACCGGGCTGTATAAAAAAAACGCGTACCCCTTCGGGGGTTCTAATCTACACCGTAGATTGGAGATCGGACGGCGGGGTGGAGTTCCGGTGACTCACCGGAGCTCGACGGCGGCGGCGGTGGCGGTGGCGAGTGCGTTGGCCTCTCCGGTCGTCGGGGAGGTCGGCGGAGAGCTCCGGCGGGTGCGGACGAGCTCGGGGAGGTGTTTGGTGGAGTCGGTGGAGGTCGGGGAGGGCTAGGGCGGCGACGGCGACGCAAATGGCGGCGGCGGGAGGCTCGGCTCCGGCGGCGCGTGAGAGAGGAGGAGGGAGCTCGGCGAGGGGTAAGGGGGAATGGGGTGCGGGAGGGGGCTTATAGGCGGGGCCTCGGCGTGGCAAGGGAGGCGATCGGGAGGATCGATATCCGGATCTCACGGATCCGCGATCGGCGGCGGCGCGGGCGTTATGTGGGCGGGAGGTTGAAGGAGGGGTGGGGTCCGCTGCCGAGAGAGAGAGAGAGGGGTGCGGGCGGTCGGGCGACGCTCAAGCGTTCGAGCGCTGGGTGGCTGGTGGGTTGGCTCATTGGCCGGGCTGGCGCGCTGGTGGGCATTGACTGGCTGTGCTCAAGGCCATGGTGGTCGGCGCTGGCTGGGCCAGGGCTCTGGTGGCGCTGGGTGGGTTTTTTTTTTGAAATTTATTTTTTAAATAAAACAAAACAGAGATAACTTAATAAATATAAATATTTTATATAGGACATATATATACCAAAATGATCAGAGAATATTCCTATCATTTGAACATTTTTCCAAAGGCAAAATCCAAACTTTATAAAATTTCATTTTTTCAAATTCAAATAAATCTCAAGTTTGAATTCAAAACTTTTGGCAAGGTTTTCCTCTGATATTTTTGGAGTGTCATGTTTACTCCTCTCATACTTTTGCTCAAGTATTTATCAGGTATAGTTTTTGAAATGATTCCCACTTGCCAAAGTTTGAATTCAAATTCAAAAACTCAAATCTCTTCTGAAACTCCAAATGGCATTCAAATTCAAACATGATGCATAGATGCTTAGCTATAATTGTAAAACATTCCAAATAGGAAATTTGGGATGTTACAAGAACATTTTTAAAAGGCTAGAGGGCGGGGCAGTCTAGCTTGGTCGGTTTCACGAGAGGCGAGGGCCTTTGTAATTTGACGGCTCATTATCTTTGGAAGGCGGGGCCTTGTGATTTGACTGCTTTCAGATAAATGCGCCGACGACCTGATCGAGGAGGAGCAAAGAACCGTGCGGTATACTCAAGTTTTCCACTGGAGTAGTACTGCGATGGAGGAGCACGAAACACGGCAGCCCAGTGCCATATGGCGATAAAAAATGATCTAATTTGCTAGTAATCTCATTGTTAGCATTGTTCTATTCATTCCCTCAAAAAACAAAAACCATTGTTCTATTCATGCCTCGCAGAGAACGTAACACGTGCGGGGAAACACCCGAAGCAAAAGATGAAATACAGCAGCAAAAGAAGAAGGAAGATTATCACCCCAAATGATCTAATTCGCCGCGGAGTCGTAACTACTTCTTCATTGCCTCCACGACCTCCATCTCCATGCGCCTCTCCTCCGCCATCTTCTTCATTATGTCCATGCCGCGGGATTTCTCGATGCGAGCCTTCATCATCTGTTCCACGGCCGCATTACGTACCTTGACAGTAGCCGGGTGCTCGATGTGGAGCTTCGCCAACTCCTGCTTCTGTTCCATGACGAGGGCCTGCAGCATCTTCATCGAGGAAATACTATTCTCATGCAGCTTCTTCCAGCCGGCGTTCTTCTCCTTCAACAGGTCGATCTCGTGGCAGAGCTTCGCCTTGTCCTCCTGAAGTCGCAGGATTTCGCCGGTCACCTTCTTCTCCGAGGCAATGCTCTTCTTCAAGAGATTACCAAGCCGTCGGTCAACTCCCCGCTGATTGAGATCAGCGGGCATGTCGTCGAGGCTCTCCTTCACAACTCCGTCAAGCCTTGGATGAACTCCTTCGCTTATTGAGGTGCTTATTGAGCTGATCGGGCATGCCGTCGAGGATAACGACTCCAGCTCCGCCGGCTCGGCATGTTCGCCTCCGCGGCTAGGGCGCCTCACAGGAGCCATCGCCTGCCCGTGAGAGATCTTTCGATGTCTCTGCGTCGCGGCGAGCCCTCTTTTTTTTCCGCAGCCTTGGTTGCTGCTCCCTTGTTACGAGTAGTTCTTGACCTAGAGCTCTGCTCACCGGCCATGGAAACGACGGACGAAGAAGAAGCACTTATGAGGAGGAAAGGTAGAGTAATTTTCGGTTAGGTAGTTCCCCTTTTTATAACCTAAGTACTAGCACTAGTAGTACTAATACCTGCATAGTGGGAACACGTTCAGGTTTGGTACGTACTAGTAGGTGTGAGCAGGCTTTCAAATGTGATGGGAACAAGGTAAAGATTAATTGATGGTTTTGGTTTCGAGGCCCGAAACGGCTCTCGATGAGTTTAGGCGGAACATAAATTTCAAGTACTCACTGCTCAAATGCGTAAATATTATGTTACTGTCAAAAATTGGCACAAAATATGAAGGAGACCAATGGAAGTACTACTAGTAACCCATGATTTAACTACTCGCATGCGCGCAGTGGAGTAATAATGTCTTTCTTCCGCCCTCACGTCCACTCAATTTGCATGCGCTGTATTAATTGACCATCAATGAAGTGAACGACTTTACACGCGTCAAATTATCACATGGGGTGGATCTTGGTACAAAATTGCATCCGCCCATGTACCCGTGTGTGCGTGCGAGGGAATGAGTGTGTGTGTGGCGTGCTTGCACATCTTCGCTTCGTGCATGTACCACCAGTATGGCTCAGGGAGGACGAGTA
Source organism: Aegilops longissima (assembly GCA_021605205.1). Lineage (NCBI taxonomy): Eukaryota > Viridiplantae > Streptophyta > Magnoliopsida > Poales > Poaceae > Aegilops > Aegilops longissima. The sequence continues at coordinate 283,481,160 of CM038676.1, forward strand.
CATTCTTCTGGAACCAGCAGCACGTCACTGTGATCAATCCACGCAAGGAGGTCGCGACAACGCCTCCACATGTGCCACGTGGCTTCATGAACTGTAAGAGAGACACTGTGTAGCATGCCATTGGTATTCTAATTTACGTGTTTTGCACATACTCGAAGTACTAGTAAGGTACAAGTGCAGTGCACGCATCAGATTTTGCAACCAAATTATGAATAAATACCACACTATAGCATGTAAGCTCTGATTCATATATGCGTGATGTAGCCCTTCGTTTAATTCTTATAGTTCATCTCATTCAAAATCAATTAGTTTTTATAAAAAAAGGTAAGAATGCGTGAATAGGAAAAACATGGGATTATAGTGGAATGTCGTCTTGAATCCTACAGGATTGTACGAGTGTTTGATTGTGCATAGAAAAAACGCAGAATTCTTTCAAAGAGGTTTGAGTGGATGGGATGTTTCCTATGAAATCCAGTGCAAATGAATCATATGGAAAAATTCCTATGGTTTACAATCCTACGAATCAAACAACCAAGATAGGAAAAATTCCTAATGATTAGAATCCTCCAAAATTCCTTTGAGAATCCTTTGAATCAAAGAAGCCCTTAATATATTTTATGATTCATGGAATTGTGCGTTGTAAAGCATAAAGTAAAAACAAACAATGGCAATTCAACTAGAAAAAAGTTTGGGCAGTTATGATACGAAGATTCTAGAACAAAAGAGAACCACTGTTGTTTTGAGGTTTGTGCATTATGCTTAAGTTCAACCATGGAGTCTGCTAGATTGTACATGTGGCAAAATCCGTGGGGGCTAGAAGATGGTGCGAGGGCCGAGTGGAGGGAGACTATGAAGGAATGCACAAGTGCGAGATCGATATTTAGAGAGAGGGGCGAACACGCGCTTGTTGTTGCGCAGATGGCGGAGCCATGAAAATTAAATGAGCTAGGGGCCAAGCATTGCTAATCCTTTACGAGGAGGGTCAATTCATGAAATTAAACCTTTTTAGCAGCAATTGTCTAATGATCACATTCATATTAGCCTCGATATATAGTGATGTTAGGGGGCAGGGCCCTTACTCGCCTCGCCTTCGCCATTGTGCACGCGTCCCGAGAGATGAAGCGGAAGGCATGGATGATGAGAGGGGACGTTGGATATATAATTAATGTGGGTGTATTAGCTATATATGTTAATCCTATATAGAGAGGTATAGATTGATCGATGTGGACGTGGGAAAGAGGATGAGACCTCACTTTGGATATATCGATTGATCGGTTTGTGTGAAAACTATGAAAGACCTAGCTATATACACACATACATAGAGGAACATCGATCATTGCACATGCACGCGTGAGAGATAAAGAATGCCCGATATGATGGAGAGGGGATGTGTGGGTGTGTGCCTTCATGGGAGACCGACCTGAAGAAAAGATTGCATGCGTCACGATGGATAATGCCGATCGGTAGTGTGTGTGCATGCATGCACGAGAGAAAGTTAGTGGTACAATTATAAAGAGAAGACTACTGTGTGGGTGTAAAAGAATAGGTGAGGTCATAATCAATGTAAAGTTGAATTCAAATATTTGAATAAGAGATCCTGATGTTTGAAACCCATGCATGCATGAATATAACGGAGATCTGCGCGGTGTGGTTTGGAAACGAGCATGTTGTAATGTATACACATTGAACAAGGTCAGACCGACTTGAATTTGAGATACCGATGGCAGACATCATTTGCCCACGTCGCATTCGTGCATGGACACACTATTCTAATTGGAGATGATGGGCGGCTTTCGCACCACATATCTATATCTATACCTATATATATATATATAATATTTTTTATATAGTGTGCGGATAACTTTAACTTTGAGAGATGGTCGTTGGATGAGGCGAATTGTCTTTTTTTTTGTACACGTTAAGCTTGTTCTTCCGAAATTTCAAGCCGCGCCTTGTTATGCCGAAAATTGAAGCTAGCGTCTCTGTCTATCGTGCTGCGAAACTCCCGCCTCTTCAACCCGCCCCTTGTTAGCCCGAAATATTTAAGATATATCTTTGTCTCGTTGTGCTCCGACAACTCCCTCCATCTCAACCCGCGCCTTGCTATTCCAAAATTACAACGCGCGCGAAAACTCCCACCTCCTGTGAAATCCCGACACGTGAAATGCCCGTGGTACCCCTGAACCAAAAGAACCGCCTCAAATCGGTGGGGGTACTTTAGTAACTTACCCCACATTTCGGACAAGCGCGTCTCTAAGCCATGGTTCCCCACTGCCATCCCATCCGCCCACCCATTCGTACACCGAGGCCGCGAAAATCCGCGACGAAACCCCACACCCTGTTCCGTCCTCCACCCAGCCGGGACCTCTTCCCCGACAACGTCGTCCACAACAACACCTCGACGTCCCTCATCCACCATACTGGATGAGGATCCGTCGTCGATCTCATCGTCCCGCCGGTTCAGCCACCCCGTCCTCCACCTCCAAGGAGCTTCCCCGACGTTCCCCTCGTCTTTCGCACCACCTCCATTCCCACACCGCCGTCTTCACCTGCACCACCGGAAGAGCATCATCATCACCGTTTCCTCGGATGAAGCTGCGGCCTAATGGGCGCCACCAAAGAGGTTGTACACTAATCGCCGCATTTTCTTCTTGATTCGACCTCACGGTGCTGTCGGCGCTCGGTCCCGAGCCGACACGGCGCGGCTCCATCCACGGCGGCATCGCCGGCCACTTCCTCCACGGCGTTGCTCCCTCGGCGGCGACGTTCACATCAGTAGGAGTTGCTGCTGCTTTAGCTCTCGCTCGTGCTGCTGCTCTGCGCTTGCTCTCGGTCCCCTGCCTGGTCTGCTCTTGCTATTGCTCTCGCTCGTGCTGCTGCTCTCGCACTTGCTCTTGCTTGCGATGCTGCTCCGATTTGGCTACACTTCAGTCGACTGAATCAACTTTTGGGTCAGTCGATTTTCAAGGGGTGGGCTCGCCGGGGTGAAGGAAGAAGCAGCCGCAGCGGGGAGGGGGGCTCGCCGGAGAGGTACCCCACTATCTATATTAGGGTTCAGGATGGGGGCGGTGGTTGCCGGCGGTGGCGGGGCGTTGGCGGGGCTGTGGCGTGGGGATCACCAGAGAAAAAGCTCGGCACGGGGGGGGCTAGAGGGATGGCCGAAGATGAAAAAGTCAGTCGACCGACGTGTAGCCTCACCTTGCTAGTGTGTTCAGTTTCGACAGCAAAATTCAGTTTCGACGCTTAGGTTCAGTTTCGACGCTTAAGTTCAGTTTCGACGCTTAAGTTCAGTTTAACGCTTAAGTTAAGAGATGAGCGGCTGATGTATTTTACATCTAGCACTTTGTGGTTATGTATTTTACGTCATGTATTGGAGATGCTATTAGAATTCCACTCAGGTTAACATTGTTCATTGTCTCTCTTGTCCTGCTTCACCTCGGCGTCGTACAACTCACCGGAGCTGCTCCAACGATTTAAACCCTCCATCGAGCGGAGCAAGACCTCGGGCTCCATCTCCAGACGCCTAAGATCTTCTTCCCCTCCTCCGACAGCCAAGTCAGCCGGAGCATCATCACCGGCCAACCCAATCACGTTGAGATGGACATGGCTTCGCCAAAGAGGTTGTACACTTGTTGCATCTCTTTTTTACTCTACATGTTATATATATTGTCCACTGAGCACTCGTAGTTACGGGAAATATGATTATTTTATCCTACTATATGACAAGCAGTGAGGTACCAGGCAACTTAGCTATCCGTGATGGTCTCTCTTGAACGCCATCATTATTTATATCTGCGCGTTTGAGCTGAGCATTTGTCGATGGGCCTGGGAGTTGAGCTAGTATGGCAGTGGCCTGGGTCCAAAGTAATAGAAGTAGCACAAAAACATTTTTTTAGTGTAGGATTTTCCTTGCTCAAGCCTGCCTACTAGAATCCCAAAGGCTTGAAAGGAAAAGTGAATGAAAACATAGGAATTGGAAAGTTTCCTATGGTACTACTTTTCATGAATTTGGTGCAAAGGAATGGAGCAAAGGAAAACTGTAGGATTTGTTCCTTTAGTGTCTCCTTGAAAGAAAAACCGTAGGAATTCTAATTTCCACTTCTCCTCCTTTTCATATTCCTATTCATCAAGCACAAGACTAAGAGATAGTAGCATAATAGCATTATAACCGTACATTTTCTTGTGGTTTGACTTAATCTCACCATGCTTTTTTGCATCCTGTGATCTTCCAATTGTTGTGAATCAAACACCCAGTTGGCGAAATCTTGTGTTTTTAAATTCTCTGCTTTGCACTTGCATTCCTATCCTATTCTGTCTATTTCCTATCCTGCATTGTTAGAATCCTCAAATTCAAACAAGCCCTTACTCAATTACTTCATTCATGATATGTGTCAAAGAAAACCTTGTGTGGTTTGTCCTGCTCTGCGCGCTTTGTTCCACCCAGCTCAGCTGCTCCAACGATAGTAGGGTTCACCACAGCGGGATCCGCTCTCGACTGTCTTTCGCCGCCTCGGATCTTCTTCCCGCCGCCGCAGCCACGACAACTGCATTACCATCATCAATCGAGCAGATGACCTTGAGGACTACACGGTCCGCAAGAGAAGTCGCACTCTTCCGTGTTCTGCTTCGTTATGCGTCGCTTAATATGATGACATGCTACATTATCGTCGTGTTCACCTATTAGACTCGAGTCAGGTCCAAACTAATGCTGAAACTTGAGTTTTAAATGGTTGTGGAGTACATATTGGGGCAGCAATCGATACTATCTGCTACTATCTGGTTAATCTCGGTGTCTACTATGAGTTTCATGTTGGGTGCAAACAAACATTAAAGGAGCCATTATCTGTATTTTTAACTAAAGCTATTATCTGCTCGCTATCATTGGTTTTGGGTCTATCCACGTTTGCTACCATCACTCTGGATTTGTGCATGCACTCCTTACATAATCTCACTATGTTTTATTCCTATGCATGCCGCTTATTGTACACAATGGAACTGATCATGTAGAGCAAAAGAGACGAGCCTTGCGTGGCAATAAAATTTCATGCAGACGTCGCTTCCATGGTGGGCGCAAAGGCAGCCCCCTCCACCCATTTCGGATCGTAATCAAGAGGAAGATAACTGTTCGAGGGGATTCGTAAGAGAAGACCACTCCTATTTACCCCATGAGGTCTTCACTCTAACTTGGCATCTTGATGTTGGTAATATCATGCATATGGTGCCTTGCATTGCTTATCAGATACATTAAAGATGTCATCTGCTTAGTTTAGACATGCTTTGTGTCAATGCCATCTGTTTAGTTTCTTTATCGTATATGTGAATCATGCAATGCCATCTTGTCTAGCCAGGCATCATATATGTGAATTTTGCAATGCCACCTGGTTAGCCACCATCTTATATGTGAATTATATCATGCCATCATTTTTTATTATGTGTTAAATTTGTCAACAATTTTAGTACATTCAATTACTCTTCCATGCATCAGCCATTCGGCACGGTCATGGAAAAATCTGGAGTGGAAACAAGGTCTTGAGAGCGCATACAATGCTATCTGACGAAGCGCATGTCTTGTTGGTTACCGATAGCTCCTCGGAGGAGGATTCGAGATGATGACAAGTCATATTTCCCCGAGGTGCATGCCCTAACTTGGCAGGGTTATGTTACTCATATCATGCGTATGGTATCTTGCATTGCTATGTCATTTGCTTAGTTTAGACATGCTTTGTGTGAATGCCACCTGTTTAGTGTCTAATTACCATATATGTGAATTATGCAATGCCATCTTGTTGCAAGACATTATATATGTGAATTATGCAATGTTATCTTGTTGCAAGGCATTATGTATGTGAATTATGCAATGCCATGTTGTTTAGGCAAGCGTCATATATGTGAATTATATCATGCCGTCCTTTTTTTGTATTTCTCATTGCTTTTGTCGACAATGTTTGTATATTCAACTGCTCTTCCTGTGCATCAGCCATTTGAATTGGTGATGGAGAAATCTGAGTGAAAACAAGGTCTTGAGAGCGAACAATGCTACCTGCTGAAAGCAGATATCTTGCTGGTTACTGAGATAGCTCTTGAGGAGGATTCAGAGGCGATGACCAGTCCTATTATCCCCCGAGGTGTATGCTCAAACTTGGCAGGGTTATATTACTCATATAATGCATATGTTGTATTGCAATGCTTAGTTTTTACATCATATACACAATATTGAATGCCATCTCCTTAGTTGACACATCATATATGCAATTGCCCTCTGCTCACTTCCTTAGTATATAAATCATATATTTGAATTATGTCATGCCATGATGTTTACATAGACAGCATGTATCTGAATTATGGCATGCCAACCCATTTTCTAAAGACATAATATAGTTATATCATCTCATCCTGTTTACATAGTCATCATATTTTAAATTATGTCATTCTATCCGTGAATTATATCATGCCATCATGTTTCCATCGATGACATGTTTGTGATTTATGGCATGCCAACCACTTTAATAGACACATCGTATAGTTATATCATGTCATCCTGTTTACATAGTCATCATATTTTGAAGTATGTCATTCTATCCTGTTTAGTTAGCCATCATACATGTGAAATTGTGTCATGCTATCCTGTTTAATTAGCCATCATATATGTGAAATTATGTCCTGCTATTCTGTTTGCTTAGACAACATAAATGTGAATTATTTCATGCCCTGTTTTCTTCCCTACTATCCATTGCACTGTCTATCTTACAATGTCTGTACATTCAATTACTTTTCTTGTTTATCAGCCATTTCAATTGGAGGGAGTGATGGCGGTATCTGTGGGAGTAAAAACACGGTCTTCAGAAAAGATCGTGCTACCTGTCGATGCAGATAGAACCACGGTTGTACTTGCCCAAGAATCAGCCCCACCACATAACCCACACTCATGCAGATTGTACCCCTACCCAGTTGGACAGAGAACCAGCTACACCCCTTCTAACCCCAACCCCAGCAGATAGACACCCAGTTCCGTTGACACAAGACCGTCTCCACCACAAAGCACCCAAACACGAGCAGTTAGTAAGGCAACTGCGAAGTGCCCAAATCACGAGGACCACCACTCAACCCAAGTCAACGCTTAAAGCAGAAGAAGAATTGTTCTTAGGTCAGTTTCCGTAGCTATGGTTCATACTACTTTGCTCTTGCATCACTGTATTTACCGATACCAACCAATTTCAAATTTGAAGGATGCAATAGAAACTCCAATGGCGCAACAGGTATGTTTTAAACCTGTTTCTTCAATGTGTTTGGCTGTTTGCTGTTGTAACTTGCTCTATGTTGATTTCAGTTTCAATTGAATAAACAGTTATGTTCTCATGCCATGCACATTACAAGTGTTGTTATTGTTGTGTAGTTTCCCACACTTATATTCTGTCTATGCTGCTTTGTCTTAAATAGATATGATTTGAACTGTATCTATCTTGATTTGGCAACATAAACTAGAATGATATAGACCATACAAAGACCATACTACATAGATATATGTTTGTTTCATGCTGTTATCCTGTCCACCTTACTCTTGAACTGGTTTACCAAAATGAGTTTCATATACTACATTGTAAATCTGAGATGTGTTTGTTTGTTTCTCTTTTAGAACATGGATAAAATATTGGAGAAGAGTACCCTGTTATGCAATGGTAAAGGAAGTAATGCAGATAAGGTTCAAGATAGTGAGACATCCCTGTTGGTCTCCAAGAAAGCTGATAAAAACTATATTGAGGACACCGAGACAACCCCAAAGTCCTGTCTTGATGTAGTGTTCGAGTTACTGGCTACCACTGCTGGCACCAGCTCTTCGAACTCGTTGCCTGAATCAGTTAGGCTTCTTGAGTCAACTTCAAGTTGAAAGACATCGATCGAGATGTTATCGACGACGAAGCCAAAGGACCGAGGAAGTCCTGCAGAATTCAGATGCATACTTTCGGTGCAACAACAAGCTACTGGAGGACTTAAGCGTAAACAAGAGAAAGTTAATAAGCTTGCTAAGCATCTTGCCACATTATGGGTACCAGGATATTGTTTCTTGAGCTCTTCAAAGTGGTTTCAGATTCGGACTTGTTTTGTTGCGGCGTTTATATCTTTGTTGTGTTCCCTATATTTGCACCGTGGCGAACTTTGATGCCCAGTGGATGTAATATGTGTAATAGCCGTGATAGCCTAGTGTAAGTTGCTTGCTTATTTATTTCCTTGTTGTCTTGTTTATTTGTTTGCTTGTAGTCGATGCAGTTCTTTTTCTGCGGTTTGCTAGTTGGCTGCAATAACCTATTTTTTAAAACTAGGCCACAATAACCATGGGCTAATATTTATGTAGTGACACTTTGGACCTACGGGCCGTGAAGCGATGGGCCTTCTACGGGCCAGTATAAGCGATGGGCCTTCTACGGGCAGTGAAACAATGGGCCTTCTACGGGCCGTAGAACAATAGGCCTTCTACGGGCAGTATCATCAATGGGCCTTATACGGGCGGATGATCGATTGGCAAACATGGGCCAATAACGAGCCGCATTATGGTCGTGAAGCGGGCTAGAGTTGGAATCGTCCGTTCATGGGCCGACCATAACGGGCTTTGTTAATAGGCCGTATTTCATGACGCTATGAAAACGGCCCAACGTGTTAACGGACCACAAACGGGCCGACTGTAACCACGGGCTGAATTTGGACCATAAGCAGAAAATGACGATGTGGACCGTAAGTAAGCGAATCTTTGAAATGAGCCCAAGAATAAATGGGCTCGAGAAGGCCGAAAGATAACATGGGCTGGAAACGCCCAACGGAATAACGGGCCCTTAGTGGGTATAAAGTGATACCTTTGTTCATTACGGGCCGTTTCACCACGGGCCGTTAATGGGTGTAAAGTAATCTATGTTCATTACGGGTCGGTTTCACCACGGCCGTTAATAGGCCAAGAGTTACATAGGTCCTCATATGGGCGAAGACGTCATGGGCCATACATGGGCCAGAAGTGAAAACGGGCTGGAATCATATTGTGTGGCCCAGATGACGCTACTGGGCCTAATTCGGATAGGGCGTAACGGGCCTTGGGTTAGCGGGCTGTAAATGGGCTATATGCGAACATGCTGTTAACAGGCTTTACATGCGCCGGCCCGCCACCTTTTGACCAAGTCAAACGGGCCGGCCTATTCACAGAAATGGGCCTCTGTTGGGCCGTGCCACGTGTCGACATATCATAGGCGCCTTCTGTCCAATGAGTGGATGACATCTGTCCCAACGGTGAGCCGACACGTGTTTCCTCCACCAATGATGATTTTACATGGAAAATCCCCATTGGTCGGGTCATTAACGGGTTATCGGATCCAAAACCCGACCCGATAGCTTAATGGCGTTACATTACGGTGGATGCCACGTGTCGGTCACCCTTGACGAAAAGCACTTCGTGACGCGATTTCGTCATGGAAGTGGACACTTCGTGATGATAATTTTGGTAATGTCATGGAACACTTCTATGACAGCATAGGTATGACTATCTTGATTATGTCATAAATTTGTCATGGATGTACATGCATGACAAAAAACGCGACCTACTGTGACAAACACGTATCATCACGAAAGTGTATTTTTTTGTAGTGGAGTCACCCAGGTCGTCGCGCCGTAGTAACAATGACTAATGAGCCATCAAATCACAGGCCCACTTCCCACTTTGAAGTTGCTCGGACGAAGGAACCATCATGACTTCGTTGAATTCCGCTTCTTGAAGAAAACTACTGTACCAGCAGTACTGGTAACTATAGTAGTTACTCCAACAGAGGCCTCCTTTCGTTCATAGTATAGGAATATGAAAATCATAGGAAGTGAGATGACATGCATCTCAATTCCTATAGAGAAAGAGATGCCATTTGATGCTTAGGATAGGAATTTTTCCATTTAGTCTAGGCTAATGTCTTTGGTAATTTGCTCTAAAAACTACAGAGTAGCTAGTACTAGTATTGGTACATGCTCGTACTCAAACACGAGATACACACACTAACTACTAGTACTACTACTTCTCACATGCTGGTCGGGCCGCGTTCTCCTTCCCGGCTTTGTCGGCGACACCCCACCGTGCTTGGATCTCCACGACCTCTCCGCAGCAAAGGCGTCGACGTCCTTTTCTTTCTTGCGGGCGGGCCTCTCTTTTCTTGAGTGCTTTCTAACTTTTCCGCTCCCTCTGTGCGGCTTTGGCCGCCTCTTGCTCTACCGCCCATTCGGCCTTGGCATCTTCAAATTCCTCCCACATGGTTGTGAGGTTGCGAGCGGCGATGAACTCGCCACGTCCGGATGCCATCGCTTCCCTACCATTTTGTGTGCGGTCATGGGCAGCGAGGAACTCGGCGCGACGGGATGCCATCGCTGCCTTACCGGTTAGTGTGCGGCGCGGTGGCATGAACGACGCTTGGTGAGAGCTCTGGGGTGGAGTGGCCGGACAACCGTATTGTGCATTGGTTTGTCAAGAGCTCAAGGACAGAAGACGAAGAAAATTTGGATTCCCCTTCAATCCTGGTCATTTATTACCGAGTAAAATGCATTGGCGGTCATCGAACTTGTCTTGATAGCTCACTTTGATCATTGTATACGAGATATGGTGATTATACGGTCAATGGCTTAGCGTATAGCTCCGTATTTGTCTGGTTGACCAGTCAAACAGTCCGCATGCGCCTCATCAGCTCGTGTTCTTTATCTATCTATCTATGCGGGCCTACCTGTCTTGAAGAAGGAAATAAAAACCAAAATTATGCGTATGTGACATTACTGTTTATACGTTTGCTGGAGGCCTCCGTGAACACCGAGCATGTATTCACCTGGCTCAACACCAACGGTCATACTCGTGACTCGGCGCCTTGCTCATGTATATCGTCCATCACAACGACAATCTATAAAACAGCCTAGCTAGAGAGGGTACTATGGTGCGGAGTATGTACTATCATGAGCAACCGATCATAGTGCCACTGCACACGAGTGTGTGTCTGATCGATTCGTCCATTATTCATAAGTTATGTATGGTTGTGTGGTGTCTAATGGTGGTCATCGAATGCTAGCTGGCGACAAGAGCGGTTGCATGGACACCTGGTTGTCAATACGTGCCGCATACGCTTCAAAGGCTCGTCATCAATGAGTTCACATTTTACCACCACGCCCGCGTCTGACCGCCCTGGCCTACCGAAACCCCTTCCATCGCTAGCGAGCGCTTCCCGCCTGAAACGATCACCGTCTCTCCAGAACGTCAATGCCACATTCACCATCCTTATCTGCAGGTGCAGTTGGTGTATCAGCGACATGCGGGCTCGATGCCCATTGGGCCCACATGTTAGTGAGACAACGCACACAATGGTTAAATCATCAAGAAGCGTCGCATTCACGCCCGATCGACCTCTCACTGGCGCCGGCATTGCAGCAGCGCCTTGGCCGAGAGGCGCCACCAGCGTGGCATCCCGGTGCAAGCGATCTACGCGCTAATGACACCACGGCTGCCGACGAACCTACTCCGCTGCCACCGTCCATCCGTCTGCCATGCTCATTGCCATTCGCCCGCTATATTAACTTGAGCCCCAGCTCCGGCCATAGCCAAAGACCCACACTCATTCTCCTCCGGTCCTTCCTTTTGTTGGCACCACTCCAACCATAGCCTCCGGGCACTCAAAGATCTCTTGGGCGTCTTGTCGCGAGGCGCAGGCGAAGGACATCGGTGGCTCCACTCCGGCGCGCTCCAAAGCTCTCTTGGACATACTCTCGCAGGAGCGGAGACGAAGGAGATCGCCCGGCTCCCCGGCCGCCCTCCGCCGCCACGACCACTGGCCGGGCAGCAGGCGTCTTGTGGCGCAGCCAGCGAGGAAGAGTAGTACACGGTAGGTCGCCACCGCTCTGGTCCTAGGAAGGCCACCGCTCCTCCACTCAAATCCTGGTTGTTTTTGACTCACATGCAAGGAAAATCCTGGTGATTGCGTACAAAAGCTTGCGAAGATTTTAAGGACCAATTTAATAATAACGCGCTCATTTTTTTGAGCAATAACTCTCTAATTTCTTAATTATATATATATATATATATATATATATATAATGTGCCTCTCCGGTTTATTCTTTGATATTAATTTATCCTTCTAACATAACATTATATATATATAACGAACCCACCTAATACGTGTATTTCAAGGAAGTGCATATGGGCTGGGATTTCTTAGAAAATATAAATGGGCCTGATTGACGCGAAATTATTTGTTCAACCAGCCCAGCAAATGGATCTGTACATTCTAGAAAACATGGGTTAAATATATGCCACATTTTGCGGTGACATGTGGGCCAATAGGTCGGGCCCTCATGAGGCGTTGTCAACTTGGTAAACAAATGATTGTGTCATCCACAACCATTGGATTTATATCCAACGGCGGCGTGCACCTTCAATCTCTCGTCTTCTTCCTCCAGCCGCTGGGACCGCTTTGGTCCGCCTCCGGCGACTAGCGGCTCTGCTTAGCATGCATCGCTGCGAAGCGCTACCCCACCGCCGGCCAGGCTATCCCTCCACCCCTCGACAACTCCTGTTATTCTCCACAGACTACAACCCCACGCCACAACAGAACCAGTTATAACCCTTCTCGTCCTCTCAATATGTGACTCCACTGCCGCATTTTCCCATCTCTGAGTCGTTCCCGTCGCCGTCGTCCACCACCTCGTTGCGTTCGGTGCGGCGTGGTCAACAAACAAGAGTCAACATAAGAGGACTGTACGTGGAGAGCCTGAAGGCTGGGACCCACGAGGTCCATGGTCGCACGCAAAGAAAGTTCCTCCTTATTAAGCTGAAAAAAATGTTTCCTCCACCTGACAGCTGGGACCCACCGGCTGTATCTTCCATGGAAGGAAGTGCCTCCTTGTTTTGCGAAAAAAATTATTCATCCCGTTGACAGCTGGGACCCGTCAGATTTGGTGATTGACTTGTGGGCCTACTAAGCGGACATGTACGCACGGCTTTGTCAACTTAATCAACAAATGATTCTAGCAGCTGGACTGTTGGATCTTAATCCAACAACCGTGCTCCTTCTTCAACCTCTGTTCTTTCTCCTGTCTCCCGTGGGCGGCACCGCGGGTGTGCTGCCGCGCACCCGAACCAGTGAAGTTTCCCACTCCTCTCCATCTGCGACTCCACTGCCCCGTCTTCCCCATCTCCGGGTCGTTCCAGTCTGGGTGCGCTCGGCACGGTGTGGTCAACGTGGTCAACAACCGAGAGTCATCGGAAGATGACTGTACGTGAGAGGCTGACAGTGGGGACGCACCACGCCCATGGACGCATGCATGCAACGGAACGCGAGGTCAACGTGGTCAAGGAACGACTTCCATCGGAAGTATAGGGGCTGTTTGGTTTGCTGGCTGTCCATGGGTGGATGGGGGATAGCCATATTTTAGGATGATACCAGCCGTTTGGAAGAGAGGATACGGTGGATATGGGCAGCCATGTTTAGAGAATATTCGGTATAAAACCTGGTTGAAGAGAGCCGTCATATTCTCGCGGACGAGGGCAGCCACTCGCATTCTCCTCGCTGAAACGTTTTCCCCATCTCCCACCTCCTGAATAGAATCCTAATGCCCTGCTCGCTCTCGAACGAAAATAGCGACAGTGGCGGCGGGTGGGATTTTTGATTGGGTGGTGGCACAGTTGAGGAAAGGCGGCGGTCCCTCTCCCTTCTCTCCTTCTCTCCTTCCCACTGAAACGACATGGTCGTAATTTGTGAGCTCCGACAGCTCGCGTCGACACCAGGCGTAAGGGGGATGGTGGTGGACAAGACGGCGAGGAAGGAAGTCGATGGAGAGAGCTGGGTGGTGTGGCGGTGAGGGATGGGCCTGGGATGCTTCTTCTCATATGAAAAAATAGTTCATGCTTCATCTGTATGTGGTTAGGCAGGCCAACGCCAACAAGAGCACTGAATATTCAGAACAAATGATCATCTTGTTCGTGAATAGAACAATAACAATGTTGTTTATGTTGGCAGAAGCGGGGCTACTGTAAGTGCAACATGTGTGTGTGTGTGCGTGCGCTTTCACAAGTGTACATGTTGTTTAATTTTTTGAATAATTTTTATAATAACAACATGTTTTGGTTTTGTTTCCTTTGTTATTGGATAGTTGATATAAGGTTTTCCTGAAACAACATATTTATCTTTGAATGGAATTATACCCATTTATGAAACAACATATTGCATGATTGCATGTAACAGAGGTAATCTCACAACTCTAAGAAAAAGGTCAACACGAAAAAAAACGTATTTTGCGAAAAAAACGTTTTCCCCCTGACTGCTGGGATCCACCTGACGGGCCACCGTATTTCGTGAAAAAAACGTTCCCCCCGCTGTCAGCTCAGACCCACCGGAAGTGCCTCCTTATTACGCACAAAAAAATGAATACTCCCCCGGCTAGCTGGGACCCACCTTGGTGGGAGGCTGACTTAGGGCCTACTAAGTTGACGGGACGAAGGGCTTTGTCAACTTAGTCAATATGAACGATTCTAGCTCCAGTGACCGTACGATGTCCATCCAACGGCCGTAGTGCTTCTTCAACCTCTGGTCCTCTTGCTCCAGCTGCCCAAAGCAGCGCCGGTCGTGCCGCATGCTCCTGCCTCCGTGGCGGCTGTGCTGCCGCGGAGGCCTCACCGCCGCCTACTATTCCCACTGGCCAGGCCTCAAGGCGGCGGCAGCCTCACACCGCAGCCAACCAAGAACCTCAGACTCCTCTCATGCGGGCTTCCACTGTCGCATCTTCCCCAGCTCCGCGTCGTCCCCTTCCTAGGCCTCGCCATCGTCCACCGCCGTGGTGCTCTCCGCGCGGCATGGTCAAGGAACGACTTCCATCGAAAGAGTACTATACGTGGAGAGGCTGACAGTTGGGTCCACGGCCACAGCCCAGTTTTTTTGTGATTTGCCAAGTAAGTCGCTTTGTCAGGCCTGTTGGGCTGCAAATCTTTCAAGACAAGGAGAGCTTTCATTGGGCTGACTGAGAAAATGGCCCATCAGTAATGAGAAATGGGCTGTACATTTTTAAAACACATCAAACCGGCAATTAGTTTCAAATATCTTTTTTTTATTTCAAGATTTTAAATTACATTAATTTTTATGCGCAGAGAATTTGTTGGATTTTATATTGATATACATTTATTTTTAAAATCAGTTTGAATGTGAGTCGAAATTTCGGGATTAAAAACAGTTCGGACCGCACCGAAATATGCAAAATTTCATATAATTTTTTAACCGTGGCCACAATATGGGCTGTAATGCTAACAAAAAGAATATGGGCTCCAAAAAAACCTTAAGAATTAGCAAATGGGCTGTAAATTATTAGAAATAATGGCAGATGGGATGTATGCTGTTTTCCACAGATTTGAGGCTTTCCTAAAAAGGTTGACCTTTAGCAAAGGATCGTTGGATGTCCATCGAACGGCCGTCATGCTTCTTCAATCTCTGCTCTTCTGCTCCCACCGCTCAAACAAGCGCCATGGACTGCTGCTCCCTCCTCCCTCAAGGCCGGGTCAGTGCTGCCAGCAGGCCTCACCGCCCCATCAGATTCCCATCGCTGGCCTAGCCATCCTCTACTCACCCACACCTGTTGTTAATCTCCGCGACGACAAACGAACCAAGAACCCTCGTGACAACGTACTCCCCCGCATGGGAAACAACTGCCAAGTCTTCCCTGCCTCCGTGTCGTTCCCTTCCTAGGCCTCGCCTCGTCCACCGCCCTGGTGCTCCCGGCGTGGCCTGGTCAACGTGGTCAACGACCGACATGCATCTGAAGTGGACTGTACGTGGAGAGGCCGACAGCTGGGTCCACGGACGCACGCAAGGAAATGCCTCCTTATTACGCCGCAAAATAATGATTCCTCCACCGACACCAGGAACCCACCGAAAGGGCCTCTCAGATTTCGTGAAAAAAAGCGTTACCGCCCACCGACAGCTCGGACCCACCAGCTATATCTTCGCACGCAAGGAAGTGCCTCCTTATTACGCACAAAAAAATGAATACTCCCCGTTAGCGGGACCCAGATAGTGGCAGGCTGACTTGTGGGCCTACTAAGTTGACGGGACGGAGGATTTTTCAACTTAGTCAATATGCACGATTCTAGCTCCAAAGGACCGTCGATGTCCATCCAACGGCAGTAGTGCTTCTTCAACCTCTGGTCTTCTTGCTCCAAATTACCCAAACTAGCGCCGATCGTGCCTCGTGCTCCTGCCTCCCGTGGCCGGGCTGCGATCGGCGGAGGCCTCACCGCCTTTACTACTCCCACCGCTGGCCGGCCATCCCTCTACTCACCCACACCCCATGTTATTCTCACTGGCGACGCAGCCTCACACCGCAGCGAACCAGTGAACCCTCGTACTCCTCTACGCATGGGCATCCACTGCCGCATCTTCCCCGGTGTAACACCCCGGAAGTAACTTTCCATATTTGTAACTCCAACTCTTGCCATTTTCGGCATTGATATATGATATTCCCTCCGTGGTTGGGTTTTTCCTCTTTTTGCATTTTGCCCGTGTCATGCATTTTATATTATGTCATCATGTGCATTGCATTTGCATACGTGTTCGTCTCATGATTCCGAGCATTTTTCCCGTTGTCCGTTTTGCAATCCGGCACTCCTATCTCCCCAGGCGGTCCCTTTTACGTTTTTCCGTGTGCGGGTATTAAACCTTCTCGAAATGGAACGAGGTTTGTCTAGTGGCCTTGGTATACCACCCGTAGACCACCGGTCAAGTTTCGGGTCATTTGGAGCTCGTTTGGTACTCCAACGGTTAACCGTACCTTCGCAAAGGCCTCTTTTAAGTTGCAGCCCAACACCCCTTCAAAACAGCCCAATAACCCATCTAAGTCACTTCCATGCTCTCCGTCGTTCGATCACGATCGTGTGGGCGAAAACTACACCTCATTTGGACTCTCCTATCTCCCTCTATGCCTATTTAAGCAAACCTCCCCCGAAATCCGGATCATCCTCTTCCCCGAAACCCTAAAAATCCGTCCCGCCCGCGGGCCAGGTCCAGCCAGCCGCCGGACACGTCCGCCCCCTGCTCGTCCAATCACCGGCCGCCACTGTCCCACGCCACGCCCGCCGCCCAGCCTCCAGCGCCGGTGCGCCGCCGCCCTCCGCCATCCATCGCCGGCCGCCGCGCCGCCTCCGCCTGCCGAGTCCGGCCGCCCTCGCCGCCCGCTCCTCCGGCGGCTCCTTCCGTCCGCACCTCGCCCGGCCATGCGCCCGGGCTCGGCCGCCCGCTCCTCGGCCGCCGCCCGGCCTCGCCTCCGCCAGACGGCCACCACCCCGCCAGCGACCTCCCTGCCTCCTCCTCCGGCGACCTCGAGCCGCCGCCGGAGCGCACCGAGCCGGCCGACGCCGATCCAGATCTGGCCCGATCCGCCCGGCCCGAGCCCGTTGACTCTCTTCCCCCCTCCATTTTTCTTCTAAGTCTTTTCATATTAGTGATTTTTGTTGCATTTTCAACGTGCTATATCTTTGCATCTGTAGATCCATTTTGCGCGTATAATATGTCAAAATGTTCGCCTCGAACAGTAGATCATTTCATCTCATTGCATCATTTTCATTTGAGCTCATCTTGATGCCCGAAATGCTGTTAGAAGAGTGCTATGTGTTGTTAGTTTCTGTTTCGTAACAGAACTTGCACTTTTGTCATTTTTGCCATGATTAATGTGTGCACCCTATGTATTTGAGTCCTACATGTGTTTTACAATATGCCATGCCATATTTCCAGGGGTGTATGACATGTATTTTTGTGATCTATGTGGTGACTAGCACAAGCATGCAAAGTAGGTGTCCTGATGTTGCTGATTTCAGCCCTGTTTTAGCTGATTTTGATGCCATGTTTACTTAATGATACCAAGAGATCTATGCATATTTTGAGATACTTCAGTAAGGGTGTTTTGTAAAGTATGTTTTGCTCTATCCATTCATGCCTTTGTTTGCAATTATGGAGTTCCATAGCTTGAGTCAATCAAGCTCTACTTTTGCTATCAAATGTTTCCCGGCAGATTGTATACGTGTTATTCAATTTTGCCTAGGTTGTTGTGGTTGACCCATGTATGCTATGTTATTGTTATTGCCATGTATGTCTTATATGTCATGTCTTCTTGATGTATGTATGCTTAGTTTTTCATATAAGGCTCTGTAGTGAGTGCATTGAGCTTGTTAACATGCCTACTCGTTATCAGTTTTTGACATGCCATGTTGCTGAATCTGTTAACAAGACTTTCAATATTGACATGAGTGTTACTATATTTTAGGATCCTTTTTGGCTTATGGTCAGTAAGGGACTTTTGTTCTAGGCTTTGAGTAGATTCATGCCATGCCTTGTTTTGCTATTTTAAGCTCCTGTAGCATGTAGTTTTCTTGCTCTGAACATTGCAACCTGATGCTGTTTTTGCCATGTCCAGCCTGGTATTTTGTGCACTTTTGCCATGCTTGTTTGAACCTGTTATGATGTGAACTAGCCGTAGCTCAGTGCTCATCTTTTGTCGAGCATCTTGTGTAGATCACTGCCATGTGCTTTGTTGATACGTTTGGGTGCAGTAGCTTAACTAATTGTTGCTTGCTAAGTGGCATCATGCTGTTAATGGCAGATTTGCGCCATTCTTGTTTTGCTTGTCATTTCCAAACCGTGCATCCGATTCCGGTGATCTTTATATCGATTTCAACCGAAATCATCTCATCTTTCCAGTGGCATACTTGGTTTGTCAAGTTGATGCCTGGTTCATCATTTACCTTCCGGAGCGCACATACGCTTTGCATATCGCATCCCGCATATCATGTCATGTTTTGCATCATGTTGATTGTGCATTGCACCGTGATTTATTGTGGTTCCTTTGTTTGTGTTGTTGCTTTGGGTAGAGTCGGAGACGAGTACGTGAACGAGGAACCTGTTGAGAACGCTTACGAGGATCAAGCTTTCGACAACTCGAGAACATTGCGCAAGATGACCATACCCTCGAAATCACTTCTATCTTTGCTATGTTAGTTGCTCGCTCTTTTGCTATGCCTATGCTGCGATGCCTACCACTTGCTATATCATGCCACCCATATTGCCATGTCAGCCCTAACCATCCTTTCCTAGCAAATCGTTGATTGGCTATGTTACCGCTTTGCTCAGCCCTCTTATAGCGCTGCTAGTTGCGGTGAAGATGAAGTTTGTTCCTTGTTGAACATGGAGATGTTGTTCCTTGTTGGAACATGTTTACTTGTTGGGGATATCACAATATATATCTGCTATAATTAATGCATCTATATACTTGGTAAAGGGTGGAAGGCTCGGCCTTATGCCTGGTGTTTTGTTCCACTCTTGCCACCCTAGTTTCCGTCATACCGGTGTTATGTTCCTTGATTTCGCGTTCCTTACGGTTGGGTGATTTATGGGACCCCTTGACAGTTTGCTTTGAATAAGACTCGCCCAAGAAGGCCCAACTTTGGTTTTACCATTTGCCACCTAAGCCTTTTCCCCTGGTTTTCGCGAGCCCGAGGGTCATCTTTATTTAACCCCGGCCAGTTCTCCTCGAGTGCTGGTCCAAACCTGTCGACCGCCGGTGCCATCAGGGCAACTCGAGCTGGCCTATCGGAAGTTTGGACAATCCGGTGTGCCACGAGAACGAGATATGTGCAGCTCCTATCGGGATTTGTCGGCACATTCGGGCGGCTTTGCTGGTCTTGTTTTATTGCTGTCGAAATGTCTTGTAGTCCGGGATTCCGAGATTGATCGGTCTTCCCGTAGAAGGAATATCCTTCGCTGACCGTGAGAGCTTATAATGGGCTAAGTTGGGACACCCTGCAGGTAATATCTTTCAAAGCCGTGCCCACGGTTATGAGGCAGATGGGAATTTGTTAATGTCCGTTGTAGAAAACCCGGTTGACCTCAAATAAAATACACATCAACGCGTGTGTAACCGTGATGGTCTCTTCTCGGCGGAGTCCGGAAGTGAACACGGTGTTGGAGTTATGTCGACGTAGTAGTTCAGATCACTTCTTGATCGCTACTAGCTTCACGACCGTGCTTTGCTTCTCTCCTCGCTCTCTTGTGCGATGTATCCACCATATATGCTAGTCGCTGCTGCAGCTCCACTTTACTTCTCTGTCCTTCCTATAAGCTTAAATAGTCTTGATCTCGCGGTGTGAGATTGCTGAGTCCCGTGACTCACAGATACTTCCAAAACAGTTGCAGTGTTCCGACGAGGCCAAGGGTGACTCAACCGAGCTCAAGTGGGAGTTCGACGAGGAACGTGGTCGTTACTATGTGTCTTTTCCTGATGATCAGTAGTGGTGCCCAGCTTGGGACGATTCGGGATCTGTGTAGCATTTGGGGTATCTTCTTTTATTTTGGTTCCGTAGTCGGACCTTGAGTGTACTCAATGATGGATGTTTATTTATGTAATTTGTGTGAAGTGGCGATCGTAAGCCAACTATGTATCCCTTTCCTTATTTATTACATGGGTTGTGTGAAGATTACCTCACTTGCGACATTGCTTTCAATGCGGTTATGCCTCTAAGTCGTGCCTCGACACGTGGGAGATATAGCCGCATCGGGCGCTATAAGTTGGTAATCGAGCCTTCCCGACTTAGGAGCCCCTACTTGATTGTTTGTCATGGCGTTGTTGAGTCTAGAATGGAAAATGTTTTGAGTCTTAGGATTATATATATCGGAGAGTAGGATTCTTTTTACTTCCCAGTCCCTTCGTCGCTCTGTGAGGTCTCCTGACGTAGAGTTTTGACTCTCCTCTTCTCAATATTTCACTAAATTTTTTTTTTTACGATCACGTGGGTATCTTGGAATCGTTCCGATGGTTTTGTGACGAGAACATTGTTCTTGGTTCCTCCTGACATTTAGGGGTTGTGGCAGTGTCCCGGGGAGTTGAGCTCCGAGGTGTTGTCGTCACAATTTTATCGTTGCAGTTCTGGAATACCTGAGTTTTTGCCGACATCAAAATCTCTTTTGTTCAGTTGTTGGTGAGATAACCCTGATAGCCCAGTACTGTATGATTGCCATGACTTGAGTGCGGGAGTATTGCCATGACTTGTATAACGGATGTTTTTTCGAAGGTCGAGGTACACGATTTCCGAGGATTTCTTGGTTATGTGTTGACGGATGGATACAATTGGATCTAGGTATTGTTAGTTTGGGTGATATATTTTGTGTCCCCTGTATCCCCAACACCAGATTGCATAACCGAAAGTTTCGGGAGTTTATAGGTGGGAATTCTAGTAGCTTACGTGATATTCTTTCCGGCGGATGTATGATTTGAGATTGGGGTTCAACGCCTAGTGGTCCGCCCATTCACGGTCGATTCTGATGGTCGCGAGACGCCTTAAAGAATCCTTGGCTATGCTGATTCGGGACGCCTTGTTTGTCATTCGTGACGTCCGCTATACGTCGGTCCGTGTGGGCCCCACCACGAACACTTTGGGCGTAAATCTCTATCATGTGTTTGTTCCGCTCATTCTAGAAGCCAATCTTTTGTTTTCAGTGGTGATATTCGATTTGTTTCTAAGATGATGTTGTTTCCATATCTTTATCTAAGTGGCTTCTCACCTTAATGGACGTGTGATGATTAACTTTGGAATTCATTCGCTCATTCTTGTTCAATGTTTATTGTGAAGACTATATGTTGCAATTTCTATCCGCTGATTCTACTTATCTATTTTGTCTATCAAAGGACTAACGGATGTCACCCTCTTCAGATGGCTCCGCCAACGCGTCTCAATCCGGATCGCAATGATGGGGATCACCAA
Organism: Aegilops longissima; assembly: GCA_021605205.1. Taxonomy (NCBI): domain Eukaryota; kingdom Viridiplantae; phylum Streptophyta; class Magnoliopsida; order Poales; family Poaceae; genus Aegilops; species Aegilops longissima. The sequence continues at coordinate 283,502,947 of CM038676.1, forward strand.
ACCCTCCACCTCCACCTCCACCTCCGCCTCCAGAGGCTCGGCAAGCTATCATGGCAGCCACCAATGCCAATGCTCGATGATTTTGCAGCTCTTGCAAGAACGTACTCAGTGGGCAAGGCAATCAAGGCAATCAAGGTCAAGGCAACAATCAGCCGCACTTTGCTACTCTCGACCGGTTCCTCGCTAATCAGCCAAGTCTTTCGGTTTACGTGTTGAGGCCACGACGACGACGATTGGTTAGTGGACATCTGCAAGCACTTTGATTGTAGCAATGTCGGACACGAGGACTTTGTCAAGTTTGCATCGCTTCAACTCAAGGATCAAGCTGCTGAGTGGTACCAGAATACAAAGATTCCAGAGGAGGTCGTGTCATTACAGGATGAGTTCCGCCGTGATTTCAGAGCTCATCACATTCCGAAAAGTGTTGTTGAGAGCAAGCGTGAGGAGTTCCGCCATCTCAAGCAGGGCAACATGTCTGTCTATCAATACAATATCCAGTTCCAGAAGCTCGCTTGTTTTGCTAAGCAAGACGTGCCTGATGAAAAGAGTATGATCTATCAATTCAGAGGTGGTCTGAGAGAAGATCTGCAATTAGCTCTTGTGCTGTTTGAGCCAGATAAGTATGATGATTTCTACAACATGGCACTCAAGCAAGAAGCTGCCCAGCTCAAGTGTGAGGCCTCTAAGAAGAGAATCAGGGATGCAGTTCAGTCCTCTTCGTCCTCTCAAGTGGCAGCCAAGCAGCAAAGTTTTACCTTCCTCCTCCTCCGTCCAAATCGGCCTTACCAAATAGAAGAACTCAGGTGGCCGTGGATCTTCCCACCCACCCAACTCAAGCTATCAGAACAAGTCTAATTCTCAAGCTCCAAGGTCAAGTGCTCCTTACCACCGTCCGCTCTCTGAGGTTACTTGCAACAAGTGTCAGCAGAAGGGTCACTATGCGAACAAGTGCTTCAACCAGAGGCGTCTTCCGCCTCCTCCTCCTGTGAAATCTTCCAGCAAGGCAGTGGTCAAGCATAATCCCAAGTTTGCAAAGGTCAATATGATGAATGCAGCTCAGGCAGAGGATTCTTCGGATGTGATCATGGGTAATCTTCTTGTTAATGATATTCCTGCAAAAGTTCTCTTTGACACTGGTGCATCGCTTAGTTTCATCTCTAAACCATTTGCATCTAAGCATGACTTGTCTTTCCAAGATTTGCCAAGACCATTAGCAGTTGTCTCTCGGGTAAATGCATGAATGCAAGCTACATGGTTCGGATGTCTCTATCAAGATGGGCGATTATAGATTTCTGTCTAAACCAATTGTTCTTGGTGACTCGGATATTGATCTTATTCTCGGATGGATCGGCTTTATCAAAGACAAAGCTCAACTTGATTGTGCTGCCAGGAAATTCAATTGACTCACTCTTCTAATGATGTGATCATCTATGCCGCCGTGATGAAACCATTCGGTTGTTTTCTCTCAATGAGAAGGGCGAACTGAATGCCATCTCTCGATTCCAAATCGCTTGTGAGTACCAAGATGTCTTTCCGTAAGAGCTTCCGGTATGCCTCCTCATCGCCGCTTGAGTTCGTTATCGATCTTGAGCCCGCATCAACCCGCTTGCAAGCGCCCATACAAGCTTGGACCTGAAGAGCTGAAGGAATTGAAGAAGCAGCTCGATGAACAAGAGCGTCTGGTTTGATCGGACCGAGTTCATCTCCTTGGGGTTGTGGTGTTCTTTTGTCCGTAAGAAGGATGGCACGGACCGACTTTAAGCCGATTACCGCCCATTGAATAAGAAGACAATCAAGAACAAGTATCCACTTCCCAACATCAATGAGCTTTTCGAGCAACTCAAAGGTGCTACGTTGTTCTCTAAGCTTGACCTTCGATGGGTTATCATCGATTCAGATTCGTGAACAAGATATTCCCAAGACAGATTCGAACAAGCTTTGGTTCTTATGAATATACTGTCATGTCTTTCGCCTCGTCAATGCTCCTCCAACATTCTCTCGGATGATGAACTTCATATTCAACCCCTACACCAATGAATTCGCCTTGGTCTATCTTGATGATATTTTGGTCTTCTCCAAGAATAAGAAGGATCATGCCAAACATTTGCGATTGGTGCTAGACAAGCTCGAGAGTATCAATTCTATGCTAAGTTCTCCAAATGTGAATTTTGGCTTGATGAAGTGCTTTATCTTGGTCATATCATCTCGCCAAGGGCATCGCTGTTGATCCCGAGAAGGTGTCCACAATTGTGAATTGGGAACCTCCTCGTATGTCAAGCAGCTCCATGCATTTTCTTGGTCTTGCAAGCTATTGTCAAGATTCGTTGAGAACTTCTCCAAGATTGCAAAGCCTCTTTCCAACCTTCTCCGAAGCATGTGAAGTATGTCCGGTCTCCCGAGTGTGACGTTGCTTTCAATACCCTCAAAGAGAAACTCGTCACAGCTCTGCTCGACTCCTCCCGATGAATCCAAGCCATTTGAAGTTTTCTCGTGATGCTTCCTTCAAGGTCTCGTGCTGTGTTAATGCAAGAGAAGAGAGTTGTGGCTTATACCTCTCGCCAGCTTGAAGCCTAACGAGAAGAACTACCCCACTCACGATCTTGAGTTGGCGGCAGTTGTCCATGCATTAATAACGTGGAGACATCTCTTGTTGGGAAGGAAAGTGGACATTTTCACCGATCACAAGAGTCTCAAGTACATCTTCACTCAACCCAACCTCAACCTCAGTGACTCGATGGGTCGAAATGATTCTAGAGTACAACCCAAGTATTGAGTATACTCGAGCAAAGCCAATGTCATTGCAGATGCTTTGAGCAGAAGGCTTATCGCAATGCCTAATCCTCTAGCCCTTTCACCGGATCTCGTGAAGCTTTCCGCAAGCTGAATCTTCAAGTTGTTCCTCAAGGCTTTCTTGCCAACCTCATAGTCTCTCCTACTTTGGAAGATCATATTCGTGAGGCTCAACTTCGGATACCATGGTGAAAAAGGTGAAACGTGGTATCGACAAGGGCATTTCAAGTACAAGTGCTTCCACGTTGATGACAAAGACACTCTGTTCTTTGAGGACCGGATTGTTGTTCCTAAGGGTGATCTCGAGAAAAGTCATTATGAACGAGGCTCACAATTCGCTTCTATCCATTCATCCCGAAGTACGAAGATGTACCATGACCTCAAGCAATCATATTGGTGGACTCGAATGAAGCGAGAAATTGCTCAATTCGTGAATGAGTGTGATGTCTGCAGAAGAGTGAAAGCGTAACACCAAAGACCAGCTGGTCTCCTTCAACCTCTTGCTATTCCTGAATGGAAGTTTGATCATATTGAAATGGACTTCGTGATCTGGCTTTCCAAAGTCCAAGCGTGGAAATGATGCTATCTTCGTTGTCATTGACAAGCTTACTAAAGTGGCTCATTTTCTTCCTATCAAAGAATCCATCACAGCAGCTCGGTTGGCGAGCTATACACCTCGAGATTGTCTCCTTGCACGGCATTCCACAAGTGATCTCTTTAGACCGTGGCAGCATCTTTACCTCCAAGTTTTGGGATTCTTTTCGAAAGGCCATGGGCACCAACATTCGTTTCAAAGACAGCTTTCCATCCTCAAACAAGTGGCCAAGTTGAGCGAGTTAATCAAATCCTTGAAGATATGCTCGTGGCTTGTGTCATTTCTTTCGGTATGAAGTGGGAAGATTGTCTTCCATATGCCGAAGTTCTCTTACAACAACAGCTTCCAAGCGAGTTCGGGCAAGGCCCCATTCGAAATTCTCTATGGCGTAAAGTGCCGTAATCCTCTCAATTGGTCCGAGACAGTGAACGCCAACTTCTTGGCAATGACTTGATCACGAAGTAAGAAATGTGCCAAGTCATTCGTGAGAATCTCAAAGCCGCATAATCGCGCGGAAAGAGCTATTATGATGATAAGCACCGTGATGTGGCTTTTGAAATTGGAGACCATGTCTACCTCCGCGTCTCTCAATGAAAGGCACTCGCCGCTCGTATCAAAGGGAAGCTTGCACCTAGATACGTGGGTCCTTTCAAGATCATTGGGAAAAGAGGCGATCTCGCCTATCAACTTGAGCTTCCATCCAACTTTGCAAACGTGCATGATGTGTTTCACGTGTCACAGCTTCGCAAGTGCTTCAAGACTCTGAACGCACTATCAACTTCAAGAGATTGACCTTCAAGAAGATCTCTCTATCATGAGCACCCGTTGCTATTCTTGAAGAAACCGAGCGCAAGACTCGCAACAAGTCAATCAAATTCCTGAAAGTGAAGTGGTCACACCATTCCGACCGAGAAGCTACCGGGGCGCGAGGATCACCTCCGCTCGAGTATCCGGAGTTCTTTCAGTCCTAGATCTCGGACGAGATCCTCTTGTAGTGGTGGAGTGTTGTAACACCCGGAAGTAACTTTCCATATTTGTAACTCCAACTCTTGCCATTTTCGCATTGATATATGATATTCCCTCCGTGGTTGGGTTTTTCCTCTTTTGCATTTTGCCCATGTCATGCATTTTATATTATGTCATCATGTGCATCGCATTTGCATACGTGTTCGCCTCATGATTCCGAGCATTTTTCCGTTGTCCGCTTTGCAATCCGGCACTCCTATCTCCCCGGCGTCCTTTTACGCTTTTTCCGTAGCGGGTATTAAACCTTCTCGAAATGGAACGAGGTTTGTCTAGTGGCCTTGGTATACCACCCGTAGACCACCGGTCAAGTTTCGGGTCATTTGGAGCTCGTTTGGTACTCCAACGGTTAACCGCACTCTCGCAAAGGCCTCTTTTAAGTTGCAGCCCAACACCCCTTCAAAACAGCCCAATAACCCATCTAAGTCACTTCCATGCTCTCCGTCGTTCGATCACGATCGTGTGGGCGAAAACTACACCTCATTTGGACTCTCCTAGCTCCCTCTATGCCTATTTAAGCAAACCTCCCCCGAAATCCGGATCATCCTCTTCCCCGAAACCCTAAAAATCCGTCCCGCGCCGCCGGACGATTCCAGCCGCCGCCGGACACGTCCGCCCCGCGCCCTCGTCCAATCACCGGCCGCCACCTGTCCACGCCACACCTTCGCCACCCAAGCCTCCAGCCTGGCAAGCCGCCGCCCCCCCATCGCCATCGCCCGCCGGCCTGCGCGCCAGCGCCCGCCTCCGCCTCGCCGAGTCCGGCCGCCCTCGCCGCCCGCTCCTCCCGGCGGCTCCTTCCGGCCGCACCTACGCCGCCGTGCGCCCGGCCATTCCGCCGCCTCCTCCTCAAGGCCCGCCCGCCTCCGGCCCCGCCGGCCACCACCTCACCGGGCGACCTCCCTCCTCCTCCTCCGGCGACCTCGAGCCGCCGCCCGAGCGCACTGAGCCGGGCCGACGCCGATCCAGATCCGCCCGATCCGCCTGCCCGAGCCTGCTGACTCTCTTCCCCCCATTTTTCTTCTAAGTCTTTTCATATTAGTGATTTTTGTTGCATTTTCAACGTGCTATATCTTTGCATCTGTAGATCCATTTTGCGCGTATAATATATCAAAATGTTCGTCTCGAAGAGTAGATCATTTCATCTCATTTCATCATTTTCATTTGAGCTCATCTTGATGCCCGAAATGCTGTTAGAAGAGTGCTATGTGTTGTTAGTTTCTGTTTCGTAACAGAACTTGCACTTTTGTCATTTTTGCCATGATTAATGTGTGCACCCTATGTATTTGAGTCCTACATGTGTTTTGCAATATGCCATGCCATATTTCCAGGGGTGTATGCCATGTATTTTTGTGATCTATGTGGTGACTAGCACAAGCATGCAAAGTAGGTGTCCTGATGTTGCTGATTTCAGCCCTGTTTTAGCTGATTTTGATGCCATGTTTACTTGATGATACCAAGAGATCTATGCATATTTTGAGATACTTCAGTAAGGGTGTTTTGTAAAGCATGTTTTGCTCTATCCATTCATGCCTTTGTTTGCAATTATGGAGTTCCATAGCTTGAGTCAATCAAGCTCTACTTTTGCTATCAAATGTTTCCTGGCAGATTGTATATGTGTTATTCAATTTTGCCTAGGTTGTTGTGGTTGACCCATGTATGCTATGTTATTGTTCTTGCCATGTATGTCTTCTATGTCATGTCTTCTTGATGTATGTATGCTTAGTTTTTCATATAAGGCTCTGTAGTGAGTGCATTGAGCTTGTTAACATGCCTACTCGTTATCAGTTTTTGACATGCCATGTTGCTGAATCTGTTAACAAGACTTTCAATATTGACATGAGTGTTACTATATTTTAGGATCCTTTTTGGCTTATGGTCAGTAAGGGACTTTTGTTCTAGGCTTTGAGTAGATTCATTCCATGCCTTGTTTTGCTATTTTAAGCTCCTGTAGCATGTATTTTTCTTGCTCTGAACATTGCAACCTGATGCTGTTTTTGCCATGGCCAGCCTGGTATTTTGTGCACTTTTGCCATGCTTGTTTGAACCTGTTATGATGTGAACTAGCCGTAGCTCAGTGCTCATCTTTTGTCGAGCATCTTGTGTAGATCACTGCCATGTGCTTTGTTGATACGTTTGGGTGCAGTAGCTTAACTAATTGTTGCTTGCTAAGTGGCATCATGCTGTTAATGGTAGATTTGCGCCATTCTTGTTTTGCTTGTCATTTCCAAACCGTGCATCCGATTCCGGTGATCTTTATATCGATTTCAACCGAAATCATCTCATCTTTCCAGTGGAATACTTGGTTTGTCAAGTTGATGCCTGGTTCATCATTTACCTTCCGGAGCGCACATACGCTTTGCATATCGCATCCCGCATATCATGTCATGTTTTGCATCATGTTGATTGTGCATTGCACCGTGATTTATTGTGGTTCCTTTGTTTGTGTTGTTGCTTTGGGTAGAGTCGGGAGACGAGTACGTGAACGAGGAACCTGTTGAGAACGCTTACGAGGATCAAGCTTTCGACAACTCGAGAACATTGCGTGCAAGATGACCATACCTCGAAATCACTTCTATCTTTGCTATGTTAGTTGCTCGCTCTTTTGCTATGCCTATGCTGCGATGCCTACCACTTGCTATATCATGCCACCCATATTGCCATGTCAGCCCCTAACCATCCTTTCCTAGCAAATCGTTGATTGGCTATGTTACCGCTTTGCTCAGCCCTCTTATAGCGTTGCTAGTTGCAGGTGAAGATGAAGTTTGTTCCTTGTTGGAACATGGAGATGTTGTTCCTTGTTGGAACATGTTTACTTATTGGGGATATCACAATATATATCTGCTATAATTAATGCATCTATATACTTGGTAAAGGGTGGAAGGCTCGGCCTTATGCCTGGTGTTTTGTTCCACTCTTGCCACCCTAGTTTCCGTCATACTGGTGTTATGTTCCTTGATTTCGCTCCTTCCTTACGGTTGGGTGATTTATGGGACCCCTTGACAGTTCGCTTTGAATAAGACTCGTCCAGAAGGCCCAACTTTGGTTTTACCATTTGCCACCTAAGCCTTTTCCCCGGTTTTCATGAGCCCGAGGGTCATCTTTATTTAACCCCGGGCCAGTTCTCCTCGAGTGCTGGTCCAAACTCATCGACCGCCGGTGGCCATCAGGGGCAACTCGAGCTGGCCTATCGGAAGTTTGGACAATCCGGTGTGCCACGAGAACGAGATATGTGCAGCTCCTATCGGGATTTGTCGGCACATTCGGGCGGCTTTGCTGGTCTTGTTTTATTGTGTCGAAATGTCTTGTAGTCCGGGATTCCGAGATTGATCGGGTCTTCCGTAGAAGGAATATCCTTCGTTGACCGTGAGAGCTTATAATGGGCTAAGTTGGGACACCCTGCAGGTAATATCTTTCAAAGCCGTGCCCGCGGTTATGAGGCAGATGGGAATTTGTTAATGTCCGTTGTAGAAAACCCAAGTTGACCTCAAATAAAATACACATCAACAAGTGTGTAACCGTGATGGTCTCTTCTCGGCGGAGTCCGGGAAGTGAACACGGTGTTGGAGTTATGTCTGACGTAAGTAGTTCAGGATCACTTCTTGATCGTTACTAGCTTCACGACCGTGCTTTGCTTCTCTCCTCGCTCTCTTGTGCGATGTAGCCACCATATATGCTAGTCGCTTGCTGCAGCTCCACTTTACTTCTCTGTCCTTCCTATAAGCTTAAATAGTCTTGATCTCGCGGGTGTGAGATTGCTGAGTCCCCGTGACTCACAGATACTTCCAAAACAGTTGCAGGTTCCGACGAGGCCAGTGCAGGTGACTCAACCGAGCTCAAGTGGGAGTTCGACGAGGAACGTGGTCGTTACTATGTGTCTTTTCCTGATGATCGTGAGTGGTGCCCAGCTGGGACGATTCGGGATCTGTAGCATTTGGGGTATCTTCTTTTATTTTGGTTCCGTAGTCGGACCTTGAGTGTACTCAATGATGGATGTTTATTTATGTATTGTGTGAAGTGGCGATCGAAGCCAACTATGTATCCTTTCCTTATTTATTACATGGGTTGTGTGAAGATTACCTCACTTGCGACATTGCTTTCAATGCGGTTATGCCTCTAAGTCGTGCCTCGACACGTGGGAGATATAGCCGCATCGGGGGCGTTACACCCGGCTCCGCGTCGTCCCCTTCCTAGGCCTCGCAGTCGTCCACCGCCCTGGTGCTCTTGGCGCGGCGTGGTCAACATGGTCAAGGAACGGCTTCCATCGGACGTGGATCAGACGTGGAGAGGCTGACACCGGGTCCATGGCCGCAGAGAAGGAAGTGCCTCCTTATTACGTGCAAAATAATTATTCTCCACCGACAGCGGGGACCCATCGGACGGGCCACCGTATTTCACGAAAAAACGTTTGCCCCTGATTGCTGGGACCCACCAGCTACATCTTCGCACGCAAGGAAGTGCCTGACAGTCGGGACCCACCTGGTCGAAGCGTACGTAGCATGGTCATTCTGGTCGCGAACGTGTACGTACATATATACTGGTCGATGTAGAGGCGCGCACATGTCGTAGTAGAGGCGCGCACATAGCATGTACACGTACGTATAGCGGCCAAGGTGCAAGAAAGAAAATACGGCCACGTATGTGTACATACGGGCGGGTCTCAACGCCATCACAGATAATGCACAGCCAGGGCTCGTGCACATGGCTGGGTCGAACGGAGAAACAACTTCGCTGCGTGTTCATGGGGAGGCAACGGAATGTGGTCGTGTTCATCGGGAGGGCTTGGACGGAACAGCGATGGAGACGAGGCTCAAGCGCATCGCAGAACGGAGGAACGGCCTTGTGTTCGACCAGCCATGTTCAAACAGGATCCTGTTCATCGGAGGGGTCCGCGCATCAAGAAACGGAGGAAACGGACCTCCCACGGTCAAAACGGGGTCCCGTTGATCGGGAGGGTGTGGCGACGGCAAACGGATGAAACGGACCTCCTACAAATAAACGGGGTCCCGTTGATCGGGAGGCTCGTATGCATCCGCAAAACGGAGGAAACGGACTTGTGTTGGAGCGCTACGGTCGAACGGGCGTCCTGTTCATCGGGAGGGGTGTGGCGTACCGCAAAACGGGACTCCATGGGATACTGTTCATCTCCACCGTCGACCTCCTCCAGCCTCCACGGGCTCCTGTTCATCCAGCCTCCACGGGCTCCTGTTCATCCAGCCTCCACGGGCTCTTGTTCATCCAGCCTCCATGGGCTCCTGTTCATCCAGCCTCCATGGGCTCCTGTTCATCCAGCCTCCACCGCGCGCTACTCCACCGGCTACTGTTCAACCACCCCTCCACTATCTACTATTCATCCATCCCTCCACACCACGGGGTCCTGTTCAACCACCCCTCCAAGGGCACCCCTCCACGGGCACTGTCGGTGTCAAAACCAGCGGATCTCGGGTAGGGGGTCCCGAACTATGCGTCTAGGTGGATGGTAACAGGAGACAAGGGACACAATGTTTTTACCCAGGTTTTGGCCCTCTCGATGGAGGTAAAACCCTACTCCTGCTTGATTAATATTGATGATATGGGTAGTACAAGAGTGGATCTACCACGAGATCAGAGAGGCTAAACCCTAGAAGCTAGCCTATGGTATGATTGTTGTTCCTCTATCGACTAGCCTGGCCTCGGTTTATATAATGCACCAGAGGCCTAGGATAACAAGTGTCCTAGCCGAATACGCCGGTGGGGGAGGAGTCCTTGTCTTGATCGCCAAGTCTTGTGGAATCTTCCTTGTATGCGGCAACTGCTCGGATCGCCCATGAGTATACGGCCATGGGGATCCTCGCCCAATCCAACCGATCAGAGACGATGTGGTGAGTACCCCCTAGTCCAGGACACCGTCAGTAGCCCCCTGAACCGGTCTTCAAGTTGGGGACGCTCCTCGATTCTTCCGAACTGTTCTTCATCTTCGGTCGTCGGTCTTGAAAACTGGTTCAACAAATCTTCTCATCTTCGATCTTGAGGATCGCCTAAGTGCATACGAAGAGTTTACACGTTGGGTATCCGAGGAGCCCCTTTAAGTTTACGGCCTTTATCAATGCCTTGTTATTTTTATGCCACGCCTCGGGTTTGAAGTTATTCCCGGGAGGTAGTGTCCTCTTGCGTCCGAGCTCTAACACCTGACTACATTCGAGGTATCTTTTGCAGCCGAGCACCAACGCAGGACTGCTTCCCAGCTCTATCACCGGACTATGTATCCGAGCTCCAACGCCGGACTATGTATCCGAGCTCCAACGCCGGACTGTATCCGAGGTGTCGTAAATCGACTTGGTTCAAAGAAGTTTGAAGGAGTTTAGCCGAGCTTAATGCCGGAAATGCCCTCTATGGAGCCAGCCACTAGCGTCCGAAGCTTTATGTCGGACGCTTCCGAGGTGGTGCACCACCCGAATGTGGTCCGATTTTTGTCAATATTTTTATTGGTGCAATTTATTCTCTGCCGAGATACATAGCCAAGAGCCCACAAGGTGTGTATCGGTCTAAAACCCGAGATGCACTCAAGGATGACGAAGACCGCTGATCCCAAGAGTCACGAGACTCAAAGTTGATTTGCAAAATCGCCCCGAGGATCAAGTCCTAGCTCGCAGTAATACTTCGACACAAAAGCGGTGTGCTCGATCCTCGAGACTCGGGTTGGGTGCGGCCGACCAACCCGAGGATCAAAATCTCCTCGAAACTGATTCCACTTAAAAATTTCTGCATAGAACAGCAATGCAAGAGCCCCGAGACATCGGGTCGGGTGGCAACACCGGATCGAGGATTGATGTGCCCTTTAATATTTGTAAATAATAAGCCCGAAGCCCAAGAGTCCCCGAGCCTTAATGCGGCACGGTGGTCAATTAAGGATCTATATCCATAGTAAAATCACAAATTATGTGTAATGACTCAATGTATCCAAGTACTTTATGTCATTAATGCTCGGATCCGCATTGTACAAAACTTTGTTGACCGACCATCGGCTTCAACCTCCTCGGCCAGTAGCCTAGGAGTGTTTGTCCTACTTTATAAAGCCTTTATGAGGGCAAAGATTTACGAAAAACAAGGCAATCTGGCCATACGGTTTTATAAACAAAGGTACGCAGAGAGATATGTTATATTACTGTTTAACAGAAGAAATGTCTTCCAAAGAAAATAGTCCTGCTATTGGTTCCTTTCTTTGGGCTGTCATGCTAAGCATGATCATGAAACCTCTGCTCCAATGTAAGAGCAAAATATTGAGGATTTAGTTTGGGAGGCCAGTTACTAGCCCCCGGTAGTGTTCAGCGACAGTCGAGGTCAAGCCGGAAACACTTCGGCCAATTTTATTAATGGCCCGTCATTTAATATAGTCATCGGATCACTGACCAGTTTACACCTATTGTGACAGATCGCCTGCTTTTCTCCATCGAGGTGCTTGACCATGCGAGCTGGAAGCACAATCGCAGTGGTTCTCCCTGTGCACACCTAGCCGAACAAAGCGGAACGTAGGAGGCAAGCAAGGGAGCCGGGCAACCCAACTATTGACCGAAGACACAATTCAAAATTGATGCATATATAGCAATATCCGAGAATGTTTTTGCCGAATCTCTAAAGGTGTCTGGCGTTGCACTGCGAGACTTGTGCTGAAAACACACAAACAGTTAAAAGTGCCAAAAGCTTGGAAAACCAAAAAACGTCAGTAAAAATATGACGTCCAAACAAGATCAAGTGTTCGGTGCCAATCCAAAAATTGGACTTTAGAAAAAAAAAAGTGCTTCTGCCGTGCTTTAACATGACACATCCTATCTCAAGACTTCAAGCGGGTCAGCCAATGGCTTTAGTCTCCCATCCCGAAGGCGGAGTACTTCTCATTAGGCCAGTTTAGAGATAAATTAGGCTCCCCGGCTAGTGACCGCACACTCGTGTCGAGAAAAGGAGTGATAAATAATAATAAAAACTCTGCAACGGCTAAGAAGAAAAACACTTATTATAAAACGGCTCAAATAAACATAAGAGCCCCCGAGTGACTTGGGTAAAAGAATGATTCTATGTACCGAAGTACTTATATCATATTTATGTTCAACCAAACTTTAAACGCATCTTAACCGACCGTCGGCTTTCTCCCTCTTCGTCAAGGACCAAAAGTGTTATTTACTCCATCCGTCGAGAATATCGACGGTGTTTCCAATAACCAGCAATCAGGTCATAAGGTCTGTAATGCATAAAGCGCCAGTGGAACTTATGCTATATTATCGATAAAGTGTAAGAAGCATCTTCAAGAAAATAGTACCCCCACCGATACCTTTCTTCGGTGCTCATTGTTAATATGAGACTTGTGCAATAGATTTTTTGTACTCATGAGTTACGCTGTGTGCCGACCATTATCGAAAACAGTAAGAGCGCTTAGCTTTCGCTTCACCTACCGAGGTCCGCTCGGTGACCCAATCGTGACAACCGCAGAGGTGCTCGCTTTACTCCCTAGCCGAACAATCGGGAACGTAGGGATAAACACCGGAGCAAGGCAACCCAGCCTGCAAATCACTTAAGTCAATATGGTGCATATTGTATGCGTAATACACTAACAAGGAACGGGCCGCATAAGTATAATCATGTGCAAGAGGAAAAAGCTTCATGAAGGAAGACCCCAAGTAAACGGGAATTTGAATTTATGCGTCACAAACAAAGTTTGGACAAGGAAAATTTTTACAAGCAACTTTTTCCCAAAAAAGTATAACGCTTGGTCGAGCCGAACACAAGTTAAAAATTTAAAACTTTGAGCATGAAGGCAACTTAGCTGGTTGATGTGTTCGGTATTGACGACGCGGTCCGAGCTTGATGCAGGACAAGGTTCCATCCCCCAAGCCGACCCCGAAGTGGCGGAGCAAAGAGCTCGGCACTCCGAAATGGTGACATAGCACGGTCAATGCAGGATGGCAGAGTGATGCCGAAGTCCCCTGCACGGGGTAATGAAGTGTTGACGAAGCCCCCCGTCCAGCCGAGGTGACGCCAAAGGATATAGTCCGGCTGGATCATTTTCCCGTGCACAAAAAATAGTGCAGACCGAGGATAATAGGAATTAAAAAAAAGTTGCATAATAAATAATTTATGCAAAGTGAGTAATAAAAGAAATATGGCCTAGCGCCAAAGTCAATGTCGATGCAGGTCGTCGGCGTAATGCAATAAAGGCGTGGCAAAGCCTGAATTCAAAGGTCGATCCGAGTTCCGGATGCGGCGTTCGCCGGACTATGTACGGAAACTGACCAACCACCATGCGATCGTCGCAATCGCCACCATTTGACAGACCTGCGTATATATGATGGACAAACCAGAGTAATAATTCCTTGGGAAAAATGAACCCAAACAAGCAAAAAATACTAGGATTAATTGCACCTGGTTTATTTGTTGTACCAATCAGAAGGGAGGTGATTCCCAAAATTGGGACTCGATCCGCGCACCCATTGCCCGATGGGCGATAAAACGACGGCATGGCAATGCTGGCAAAGGTTGGCTCGCCGAGGCAAAGCCCTCGGTCTAGCTAACATGACGGAGCTGGTCGGCTAGCGACGCCGAAGCGTCCGGAGTAGGTTGATGAAGAGATGGCGAAGCCCCCGGTCAAGCCAAGATGTCGAAGTAGGCCGGCGTGATGGACACCAGCTTGAAGAAGCAATAGTGCGGCCCTACCGATGCAGGTCGTGACGTGGTCGATGCTGGCTTGATGAAGCGACCGTGCCGCGATGCCGGTATGCCCGCTCCGTGTAATCCGTGGGGCGGCAATGTTGGTGATGATTTATCGTTCGCGATGCCGGACTCTTGTTCGGCTTGCCGAGATGATGATCCGAAGAAGTTGAGCTCGGCTCAACAAAGTGACGACGTGTTCAGCGAGGGTCGGCAGCCGTGGAGCAATATTGCCGGACTGGTTTGACACCAAAGATGATATTGAAGATAGTGGGATGTGTTCGAAACAAAACACAACACCCCATACAAAACTTCCTTCAAAAGGATGTCCAAATCCCGCTCATAAAAAAGACGAACTCGGTCGGATTCGCTTTGTAGAAAACAGATCCAAAAAGTAATGCACTAATCGGAAGGTTCCCGAAGTTTGGACGGTCGGATCGAGCTGAAATTTTGAGGGGTGGTAGATATAGGAATTCTGCAGCCGATCAAAGGTTGGATCTTCCAAAGGAAGTCCGAGCTAGAAGCTGGACACCATGCTCTAAACTCGTCCAGATTCTCGTCCAGATTCAATGCGGCTCCGGTATATCGGAGATTGCCAGAGATTCCTCCACCGGAACTCGATGAAATTTTCCAGGATTGTTGTAGACTCAATTCCGCACAATTCCACCGAAGCAATCATTAAAACGACGCTTGAGGAGGCGGTGGCGGCGGACACAAGTCCGCTGTCCGTAAAAATAAAGACGGCCGCCGAGGGCAATGTTGACGTTGAGCCCCTGCTCCTCGGATGATTCCTCCATGATCTTGATAGAGATCGGAGTTGATGTTGATGAAGGCCCTCATCCGAACATGACGATCGGAGGTAGGGCGCAGTCCTTGGTCGAACCAAGGTGACCAGCTGAGCTGGTCACGAAGATGCCAAGTCGCAGCTTGATCTGCGCAGCAGCCATCGACCTTTTGCCAACACACACGGAACTCTCAATGAAAGCACCAATGTCGGTGTCAAACCGGCGGATCTTGGGTAGGGGGTCCCGAACTGTGCGCCTAGGCGGATGGTAACAGGAGACAAGGGACACGATGTTTTACCTGTGTTCGGCCCTCTCGATGGAGGTAAAACCCTACTCCCGCTTGATTAATATTGATGATATGGGTAGTACAAGAGTGGATCTACCACGAGATCAGAGAGGCTAAACCCTAGAAGCTAGCCTATGGTATGATTGTTGTTTCTCTATCGACTAGCCTGGCCTCGGTTTATATAATGCACCAGAGGCCTAGGATAACAAGAGTCCTAGCCGAATACGCCGGTGGGGGAGGAGTCCTTGTCTTGATCGCCTAGTCTTGTGGAATCTTCCTTGTATGCGGCAACTGTCCGGACTGGCCCATGAGTATACGGCCATGGGGATCCTCGGCCCAATCCAACTGATCGGGAGACGACGTGGTGAGTACCCCTAGTCCAGAATACCGCCGCACCCTCCACCATCTACTATTCATCCAGCCCTCCACACCATGGGGTCCTGTTCATCCACCCTCCACGGGCACCCTCCACCGCTTCACTGCTCATCCAGCCTCCACCACACCACGGGTCCTGTTCATCCAGAGGCAACGCCACCGCCACCGCTCATCCAACCCCCCCACAACGCCACTCGCTCATCCCAGAGGCAGCATCGATCGGCTTCAGCCAGCAGCGATCGATCGCTCGTTCAAGAACGCGAGCTCGCGCGGCAATCGCCGTTCGCGAGAGAGCCAACGCCTCGCTTCGGGTTCGATTAGAGCTAACGCCGCACATACGCCACAGACGTACGTGTCGAGAAAGCGATCGCCGCCCCCGACCTCCCACCGTGAACCGGAACTCCCGAAATTTTCCACGCCTCGCTTCTACCACGGTTTTTCCGTCATGGACGGCCCAAAGAATGTCATGCACTGCGCCTCCGCCCGCCCAGACGGAAGCCCATTTTCTGTCATGATTTTTTGTCATAGAAGTAGGAGCCCACCACATCTATGATGATACCGGTTTTGTCACAATTATCGTCATAGAAGTGTCATATGTATGATGTAAAAATTAAATCTGCCCAAAATGTCACGGATGTGTCTTTTTTTGTAGTGTGGGGTGGTTCTGCCCCCAAGAGCCCCGGCAGGCTTTGATAGGGAGACTTGGTTGCTTGCTTCTGGTGGTGTCCTCGCCCCTTGCCGGGCTCACCTGCTTGGTAAGGGAGGCCCTTCTCTTGTCGATATCTTGCTCCTCTTGCTTGATCTTGGTCTCTCTGAGCTGCATGTTAGTTATTCAAATCTCTTGGGTCTTCCAGCACTCTGGCTTGAGCTGGTGCTTCAATCTTGATCTTGTGCATGTGCACAGTTGGGCAACAGACCCAGGGTTTTTTGCAACGACAGAAGCCCATGGGCCTGCCCCGAATGCGCTGCTGAGCGTCGTCGGGGTAGGGCCTAATAAGTGCACAGGTAGAATAGCTGAAGGGGTTGGCCCCTTGAGGTTTCCATTGCTACTTCATTATTCTTGATCTCGGGGCGGTTTCCAATTTCCCTGCGCGTGGTGTAAAAGCCAACAGTGGTGGGACCACGGCAGTGATGGCCCATGAATGACTTTGACGCACGGGGTAGAAACCGCCAAATTACTCTTCCCATAGTGCGCCCTTATCCCTAGCCACGTATGCTGCATGCACCGTGCGGGGTAGGTAATGGAGGCGCGTGGTGCGGGAGAGCATCTTGGAGAGGGGCCCACCTGTCTTGAATTGGCGGAGGAGGGCGGTGGTCACCCATTGATGGAGCAGCTGCCCCTCCCAACCCGGCCTATAATAGGGAGGGGAGGAGGAGGGCGGAGTCATCTATCTCTGCATTCCTCATTCTTCTTCCCCCGTTCTCTGCTTCCGCCGGCGATGCCGAAGAGAAGAGCTTGGGGTCAGCCCTCGGGCTCCTGCTTGGGATTTCCCTTGGTTCTAAGGGGGAGGTTCGGGCGGCGCGGCGGCGACACCGGGAGTGGCAACCCCGGCGTGCTTGCCGCCGGGTCACCCGTGGCCCTGACTTCAGTGAGAGGGGACGCGAACAACACCATATCGCGGCTCAAGATGAGCACGGCGTGTGGTAGTCGACCGCTCCCTATTCTTCCTCCTTCTGCGGCAACTGGGAGGAGCCGTATGAGGGATTCTCCGCTGATGGGGCCGAATCTGGCTCCTCCCGGGCATGGTCTTCTCGTCGAACAGGAAGGCTCCTTGCTTTCTCACACGTCTTCAGGGCGTGTGGTGACTTCCAACGCCAGGGCTTCCGGGGACGACCATGCTCTCTCTGGAAGGGTTTAGAGAGCATGGTGCCCGGCGTGGTGGTCGTGCTGGGGTCTTCAGGTGGTAGTGATGCGGACGGCAGCGACAACCCACGATGCGTCAAGAACGGGGACGACCGTTCCGATTTGTAGTGTTTGCCGGTGACTCCGTACCTCCCATCTGGTCCTCCGGCAGCATCACCATCCAAACCTGCCCCTCCGGTTTCTTCCTCCTTGAGCAATGTCGTCCTGATCCTGGGAAGGCGCCGAATCCCAGTTGTGCCCGCCTCCGGCCCCTTCAGCCTCTTTCCTGCAGGGGATGGACAGGGACAAAGGCATAACAGGGCACTTATCTTTTTTCAATCTTAAATCTGTATGCAATCGCCAAATTCTAATTCAAATAATGTAATCTCTCGAGTCCATCATTGTGTTCTGTAATGCTTGTCATATGAATGAAAAAGGTGAGTCTTGCCGGGAACCCGTGCATGTGTATGTCCATGCAGAGGGGGAGTTCCTCTTAAATAGAAATAAATAAGTTTTCCCTAGCAAGATATCCTGCCGGCACCCTCTTTGTTTGCTGGAGAGCTCCGTCTGCCGGGGAACAGACAGAGGTGCCAGCCCCCCGCCAACTCCTTTTTACCAAAGGCTACTGCGACCATCCTGACTGAAGCAATGTTCAAGTCATGGATGGGAGCACCTAAGTATCAAAAAAGAGAGGCGAGGTTTTCTCATGCAAAGTTATAGCTTTACAGAACACTAATGGACAAGAGGTAAACTTATCTATTTGGCTTGCCGGGGATTATTGTTCCGTGCAATCTTCTCGTCCTTTGTCGAAGTTAACTTCACGGCAGGAACCTGCAACTCCATGTAGATGAGAATGAATGCAGGATGCAATCCTATCTATATGCATATGTAAATGCTCATGAAATGCTTATGCAGTGATCTGGGTGTGCTCGTGCATGCATGCAATCTTAGTTGGGGCCCCCTACAGCGCTTCTTTATTTTCTCTTGCACGGGGTCATCGCCCCGGCTTTGTACAAGGGGTTACATGCAGCTGAGGCAAGGCCTGTGAAAAGGGTGGCTGCCGGGCAGTGCCCGGCAGCCTCACGCCTTACGGGTAGTACTTACGGGGATGCTCAATATTCCATGAGTTTTGCAACTGAGTGCCATCTCTGGTCTCCAAACGAACTGTGCCAGGTCTAGTGACTCATACCACCCGGTAAGGGCCTTCCCACTTCGGTGATAGCATGTTTGTACCCTTGGCGGACTGAACGCGCCTAAGGACAAGGTCACCTTCCTCAAAACACCGGGCATGAACCCTGTGGCTGTGATAGCGACATAGGGCTTGCTGGTAGCGTGCAACACGCGTAGCAGCCCGGAGACGGTTCTCCTCGAGTAGCACAGCGTCGTCACGCCGGTGCTGATCTTGCACTACATCATCATAGGCAAGCACTCGAAGGGACCCGTAAATGAGTTCCGTGGGGATAGCTGCTTATGCCCCGTAGACTAGGGAGAAGGGAGTCTGCCCGGTAGCTCGGTTAGGTGTCGTTCTGAGGGACCAGAGAACTACCAGCAGCTCCTCGATCCACCGCCTGCCGTGCTTCTGCAGCGTACCGAAAGTTGTTGTCTTGTGTCCAAGAAGCACTTCAGCGTTCGCCCTCTCAGCTTGTCCATTGCTCTGGGGATGTGCCACAGAAGCGAATGAGATCTTGCATCCGAGGGCATGAACATATTGCATGAAGGTGTGGCTCGTGAACTTGGTGCCATTGTCAGTGATGATCCTTGCCGGAACTTTGAAACGACACACCAATTCTTTCAAGAACTTGATAGCTGACTGAGCAGTCACCTTTCTCATGGCAGTCACTTCCGGCCACTTTTTAAACTTGTCGATGGCAACGAACAAGAATTCAAAGCCCCCGGTTGCTCGGGGGAAGGGGCCGAGAATATCGAGCCCCCAGACCAAAAATGGTCATGATAGAGGGATTGTCTGAAGGGCTTGGGCAGGCAAGTGTGTTTTCTTGGAATGGAACTAGCAGGCTTCACATGTCGTGACGAGCTCAACTGCATATTGGAGGGCTGTGGGCCAATAGAATCCTTGCCGGAATGCTTTCCCAACTAATGCCCTTGATCCAATGTGTGAGCCGCACATTCCTATGTGAATCTTAGCCAGCAGTTCCTTTCCATCCTCCCAGCAGACACACTTCAATTTCACACCATTGGACCTCCTTCTGTACAGAGTGTCATTGACAAACTAATACATACTGTCCCTCCGGGCTACTTTCTCAGCTTCATCTTGGTCGCCGGGGAGTTCTCCGGTTTGGAGGAAGTGGACAATGTGCCTTTCCCAAGTTGGAGCCTGGGGCTCGGCAACGAGGACTAGAGGCACCTCCTCTGCTGCAGGAGCACCAGCCTCGTTCACGGGGTCCATAGGCCCGGCTGGAGGGGGTGGTCCAGCAGGTTGTGAGGAGTTTTTTCCGGCAGGATCTCTGCCGGGAGCGAACGGCTCGACTGGGAGAGGCTTACCGTAGTCCAACTTTCTCCTTTTCCAGGCCATTGTGGCTGGTGATGCGGAGGGCTGAGAGAGATGGAGAAGAAAAGTTCCTGGTTCCACAGGAAGCTTCTGCGCAGCACACTTTGACAGGTGATCAGCTATGCTATTTTCTGCACGGGGTACGTGCTCTGTTTGCAACCCATCAAAGTGCTCCTAAAGTCTCCTCACTTCCTCGACGTATGCTTCCATCAATGGGCTTTAATAATCCTTGTTGACTTGTCTCACCACAAGCTGTGAATCTCCTCGAATGATCAACTTCTTAGTTCCCAATTCTGCTGCAATCCTGAGCCCGGCAAGGAGCCCTTCGTACTCAATTGTATTGTTGGTGGCTTCTTCGCGGGCAAAGTGCATTTGGACGATGTACTTCAAGTGCTCCCCGGAGGGGGCAACAAGAAGCACGCCAGCCCCTGCACCTTGTAGGGAAAAAGCACCATCAAAATACATAATCCATTCTTGGGGTGATTCCTTGCCGGGGAAAGCTGTTTCTATTACTTCCTCATCAGGGGTTGGCGTCCATTCTGCAATAAAATCTGCCAGTGCCCTGCCCTGAATGGTTGAAGTGCTCTCAAACTTCAAATCAAAGCTGGATAACTCCAAAGCCCATTCCACTATTCTGCTAGTTGCCTCAGGGTTTTGGAGTATCCTTTGCAATGGGAAACGAGTGACAACCGTGATCTCATGGGCTTGGAAGTAGTGGCGCAGTTTCCTTGAGGCCATGATAAGGCCAAAGATCAACTTTTGCACGCCAGAGTACCTCGATCTAGCCCCTTGTAATAAGGAGCTGATGAAGCACACTGGGCGCTGCACCACTTTCTTCCTTGCAGCGTCCTTGGGGTTGCTCTCGTTGTCGTGCTCATTGTTGTCCTGATCCTCTTCTGACTTTGACGTGATCTGGTCACTTTCTGCCTCATCCACCTCTCGTTGTGCTACCAAGGCTGCACTGACCACTTGGTTGGTTGCCGCCAAGTAAAGCAATAACGGCTCTTGGGGTTTGGGTGCAACCAAGGTAGGCACATACGATAGATAGGCCTTCAATTCTTGTAGAGCTGCATCTGCTTCCGGGGTCCACTTCATGGGCCCTGCTTTCTTCTTGAAGAACGGCAGGGCACGCTCGGCAGACTTGTAAATGAACCTGCTTAGCGCGGCAACGCATCCCGTCAGGCACCTTACATCTTTAACTGTCCTTGGCGCTTGGATCTGCTCAATGGCCTTGATCTTGTCGGGGTTGGCTTCAATCCCCCGATGGGACACGAAAAATCCAAGTAGCTTGCCGGAGGGAAGACCGAATACGCACTTCTCCGGATTAAGCTTCAAGTTGATCTTGTGTAGATTAGCAAATGTTTCCTCCAAATCCTGGATAAGGGTGGCCTTACCCTTGGTTTTGACCACGATATCATCCATATAGGCTTCTATATTTCTGTGCAACTGTGGCTTAAAACCAATCTGGACTGCTCTAGCAAAAGTGCACCCGACACTCTTTAATCCGAAAGGCATGCGGGCAAAGCAGTACGTACCACATGGAGTGATGAACGATGTCTTCTCTGTTGGAGATATGCCCTAGAGGCAATCATGTATGATGATATTTCCTATGTGTTTATGAATAAAGATAGTCCTTGGACATTATCAATGATATTATCTTCTCTGTTGGGACCGCCGTGTGCCTACCACCGTGTATTTCATACCTGACACACAAACCGGTAGAATGCGATTCTATGCATAACTTTGTTTTGCAGGTTTTATGTGAATAGTATGGCTCATGTGTATGTGATGCATGTGTGTAATTTATACGTGGCCTGCGTGTCATGCTTGTCAGCCGGCAGGAGCCAAAGTGTTGTCATTATATTGTATAACGACCTGCGTGTCGACTTGTGACTCTATGTAAATTCATTACTAGTTTTAGTAGTTGGATATAGATATCAGGTTAGTGGCTTGGCGTCCCGGCGTGACAAACAAGATGGAGTACGTAGATGGTCATCATAGTCGGAGCCGACCTGGAAGAACGTCCATGAAGGAGCCATACTATTTCACAATATGTGTTATATTTGTGATTGTTATGCTTCTTTGTTTCTATGCATGTTAGAATGGTAGAATGATCCCTCGTGAATATCAAGCGAATTGCCATCCCCGATGTTGCACCTTCGCGCGTCAAGTACGTCTAGTAGTGGGCTCATAAAATTGGGGTGCTGCTAGGTGTCCTTGAACTGAAGGGTTCGTGTCGGACACGGACATGCACTGCATCAGGTTAACTTGACAAGGCTATCAAAATGGTTTTGGGCCTTGTGGCAAAGAAGGTTGGGAGCCGGGGTATGAGATACCTTCCCGACCGACAAGAGTCGTATAGAGATACGATTAGCAAGGAGTTGCTTACCGGATAGGTATGTTGGCTAGCAGTGATGCCAAAGCTCACTAGTCGCATGCGCTAGTCGGATCTGAATCACCGAGAGTTTGCGGAGGATGCCGACTTGATGGGAGTATTTCGTTTAGGCTAGAATTACTCTACATAAACACATTTCTTAGTGATTGCATATTTTACATTTGTAGATCAATGGCACCACCTGCTCAACCCAACTTTGCATTGAAATCATTTACGGAAAAGGATAAACTGAATGGAACAAATTTTACCACCGGTATAGAAATCTGAGAATTGTTCTCAAGCATGATAAAAGGAACATGTTCTAGAGGATCCACTTCGGAGGAACCTGCGATAATGCTAGTGCCACAACTAAGAATGCCTACAAGAAACTCGTTGATGAATCAACGGAGATCACCGTCGATGTCGGCTTGTATGGAGCCGATTTGCAACAACATTTCAAAATGTTGAGGCTTACGATATGATCGAGAGTCTCAAGAGCATGTTTCGAATACGAGCTAGGACCGAAGGTTCAACGTCTTGCGATCCTTGATGGATTGCAAGCTGAAGGAAGGTGATCCATCGAGCCCACATGTGATCAAGATGATCGGATATGTGCAAGCTTTGGATTGTTTGGGCTTCCGCTCTTGGATGAGCTGGCTCTTGATGCTGTTCGGGTTCTCTTCCGCCCAGCTATGGGGCGTTCATCTCGAACTATCATATGCATGGCATGGATAAGAAGCTCACTGAATTGCATGGGATGCTCAAGGTGGCAGAGCGGGATATTAAGAAAGGCACGCATCAAGTGTTGATGGTGCAGAAATCGGCTAAGTTCAAGAAGAGTTGGTCCAAGAAAAAGGCTAAGGCAAAGGGCACGGAGACGGTAGCCTCCGCCATTGCGCCGAAGTCTGGACCGGACTCGAAGACCGTTTGCTATCACTGCAAGGAGACCGGTCACTGGAAGAGGAACTGTAGCAAGTGGCTTGCAGAGCATGGCAAGAAGGCCGAAAATGCTTCTTCAGGCAAAGGTACACTTGTTGCATATGTTATAGACATTTACCTTGCTGACATACCTAGTAGCTCTTGGGTATTTGATACCGGATCGGTTGTTCATATTTGCAACTCGATGCAGGGGCTGGTAAGAACTAGGCGTGTGGCACAAGGGGAGATTGACATCAGGATCGGCAACAAAGCAAGAGTTGCTGCGTTGGAGGTCGGCACGATGCAGCTCCAGCTTCCTTCCGGATTCATTCTGGAATTGAATAATTGTTATTACATTCCTGCACTTAGTCGGAACATTATTTCTGCCTCATGTTTGATGAGTCAGGGTTATGAATTCAATTTAAAGGACAATGATTGTTCGATATTTTTGAATGGTATGTTCCACGGCTATGCACCCATAGTTGATGGGCTATTTATATTGAATCTAGAACAGGAACCGGTCTATAACATGAACGTCAAGAGGCATAAGCCTAATGAGATAAATCCGACATACTTCTGGCATTGCCGGCTTGGACACATTAGTCTGAAACGCATGAAGAAGCTCCATGATGATGGGCTTCTAACTTCGTCCGACTTCGGGTCGTTCAAGACATGTGAATCATGCTTGCTCGGCAAGATGACTAAGTCTCCTTTCGCAAAGAGTTGCGAGAGGGAGTCCGAGCTATTTTGGAACTTATACATAGTGATGTGTGTGGTCCAATGAGCACAACCGCGAGAGGTGGCTATCAGTACTTCGTGACTTTTACTGACGACTTGAGTAGATATGGATATATCTATTTGATGAGGCACAAGTCGGAGACTTTTGAAAAGTTCAAAGAGTTTCAGAACGAGGTTGAGAACCAGCTCGACAAGACTATAAAGCTTCTGCGATCTGATCGTGGAGGTGAGTACATGAGCCAGGAGTTTGATGATCATCTGAAAAGTCGAGGTATAGTACCTCAGCTCACACCTCCGGGTATGCCACAGAGAAACGGCGTGTCGGAACGGAGGAATAGGACCTTGTTGGACATGGTCCGGTCTATGATGAGCAAACCGGATTTACCCTTGTCATTTTGGGGATACGCTCTAGAAACTGCAGCTTTCACACTTAATAGGGTACCATCAAAATCCGTAGACAAGACACCACATGAGATGTGGACCGGGAAGAGTCCCAGTTTGTCTTTTCTAAAGATTTGGGGTTGTGAAGCATTTGTCAAGCGACCTATGTCAGACAAGCTTACATCTAAGTCGGATAAATGCATATTCGTGGGATATCCGAGGGAAACCTTGGGATATAACTTCTACAACCGGGAAGAGAACAAATTGTTTGTTGCTCGGAACGGGGTTTTCCTTGAGAAAGAGTTTCTCAGTCGGGAGGCCAGTGGGAGGACGTTCCGACTCGAAGAAGTTTGAGGACCACTCGGGGCCGGCTCGGCTGGTGATGAGATCATACCGGAGTCTGTCAGGGAACCCGTAGTGGAAGCGGCACCGGAACCATGGAGGTCGGAAAGATTGCGCAGAGTGCGCGATGTATTGTTGCTAGAAAGCGATGAGCCGGCCACATATGCGGGAAGCGATGGTGAGCCCAGATTCCGAGGCATGGATGGAGGCCATGAGATCCGAGTTAAATTCCATGGATGAGAATCAAGTTTGGGATTTGGTTGATCCGCCACCTGGCGTAACTGCCATTGGTTGCAAATGGGTCTTTAAGAAGAAAACCAATGTGGATGGAAATGTTCAGATCCACAAAGCTCGGCTTGTCGCTAAAGGTTATGGACAAGTTCAAGGAATTGACTACGACGAGACTTACTCGCCGGTAGCGATGCTGAAATCGGTGAGGATCATACTAGCTATAGCTGCATATTTCGATTACGAGATATGGCAGATGGATGTCAAAACGGCTTTCCTTCACGGAAATTTAACCGAGGACGTGTATATAATACAGACCGAGGGTTTTGTCGATCCTACTAGCACTAGTAAGGTATGCAAGCTCAAGAGATCCATTTATGGGTTGAAGCAAGCATCTCGGAGTTGGAACATTCATTTTGATGAGGTCGTCACTGGTCTTGGTTTCATCAAAAGCGAAGAGGACTCTTGTTTATACAAGAAGTTAAGTGGGAGCTCGATAGTGTTTTTGATCTTGTATGTGGGTGACATATTGTTGATCGGGAACAATGTTTCGATGCTAAACTCGGTCAAGGAGTCATTGAATGGCAAGTTTTCGATGAAAGACCTTGGTGAGGCAGTATATATTTTAGGCATTAAGATCTACAGAGATAGATCGAGGAGGCTGCTCGGCCTAAGCCAGAGCACGTACATAGATAAAGTGTTGAAGCGGTTCAACATGAGTGAGGCGAAGAAAGGGTTCTTGCTGCTCTCACATGGTATAAGGCTAAGCGAGACTCAGAGTCCTTCGACATCTGATGAGCGAAGCAGGATGAGTAGGATTCCGTATGCCTCGGCAATCGGATCCATCATGTATGACATGATATGTACAAGGCTTGATGTTGCTTTTGCAATAAGCCTAGCAAGTAGATACCAGGCCAACCCAGGTGAGAGTCACTGGGCAGCGGTAAAGACTATTTTGAAGTACCTGAAAAGGACTAAAGAAATGTTCCTAGTTTATGGAGGTGAGGAAGAGCTCGTCGTAAGGGGTTACGTCGATGCTAGTTTCCAAACTGATAGAGATGATTGTCGATCACAGTCCGGATTCGTATGCCCCGAACGGAGGAGCAGATTGCCTTCGGATGAGTTCCAAACAGGATACGGTGGCGATTCTACCACAGAAGCCGAATACATTGCGACTTGTGAAGCTGCAAAGGAAGGTGTATGGATCCGGCATTTTCTGGATGATCTTGGTATTTTCCCAGCCTCGGTGAAACCGTTGGACCTTTATTGTGATAATTCGGTGCCATCGCACAAGCCAAGGAGCCGAGGAATCACCACAAGGTCGGACACATAGACCGGAAATATCACCGATCGAAAGATCGTAAAGAATGGTGATGTAGAGTTACGCAAGATTCACACGGATGCAAATGTTGCAGATCCGTTGACTAAGCCGCTTCCACAACCCAAGCATGAGGGGCACGTTAGAGCTATGGGCATTCGATGTCTATTTGATTGACTCTAGTGCAAGTGGGAGACTGTTGGAGATATGCCCTAGAGGCAATCATGTATGATGATATTTTCTATGTGTTTATGAATGAAGATAGTCCTTGGACATTATCAATGATGTGTATCAGCAAGTACATGACTTGTTTGTGGGACTATGCATTGTATGATGACTATCCTAAAAGGTCCCTAGTCGAAAGGGCTGTGTGGATGCGCAGCAGATTAGACTAGCATATGACACGGTCGATGGCTTGGTCTCACTAGCCATGGAGCATTGGATGCTAACCGGATAATATGGACTTGGAAAGGTCTGGTCGGATTCGACGTAGTCGGATCCGAGTCGAAATAAGGTCTGAGTCGGACAGACCCAACTATGAGATGCAGCGATATGTCATCTGTAAGTCTCTAGTACAACATACGTTCTATGTCCTAAGACCTGAGCTGACGCATGTACTCGGGATGGTGACAGACTTGCTTTGAGCCGACCAAACGCTACTCCGTGACTGGGTAGTTACAAAGGTAGGTTTCGGGTTTGTCCAGTCCCATGCTGCGAGACATGGTCGAGAAAGATGGGATTTGCCCCTCCGATCAGGAGAGATATACTCTGGGCCCCTCGTGTGATCCGACCAGGATAAGCATGGCCATGCGACAAGGATTATGAGATAATCCAGTTTGTGATTGGCATCACTGGAATGAGAAAGAGGTCGGGCTAGCACAAGGATGACAGTCTCGACTTGAGCCCGACAACATATATCATGCGGCAAAGGGAACAGAAGTGTGACACGTTGTACAGGTTCACCTAACCAGTTTCATAGTCTGCTTGGTGGTCGGCATGCCTTGCTAGAGGCCGCTACCAACCGTGCAGGTCGGAGGTGATCCGAACTGTGACCAAGCCGGCTTGAACCTAAGGGGTCGCGCGCTTAAGGGAAGGAACCTAAGAGGTCGGTTCATAGGACACTGGTCGGATGTGATCCGAACTGGACTAGGAACGTGACCGAGTAGACTTTGGGCTAGGGTCCGTGCGAGGCCTAAGTGTTGAGCCTGCGACGGACGCCTATATAAAGTGGAGGTGCGGCACACTCATGTGGTTGATCGCTTCGGCGCTGCAACTAGGGTTTGCATGTGTTGCGAATAGCCACCTCCACTCGCCGCCGATTGTGTGACCGGACCTAGCTCCGCCGCACGGTGTTCCTCCAGCACGCGCGGATACCGTTAGAGGCGGTGCACTTGTGCCGCTCCGGCGAACTCGTACGTGGGATCGGACGACTGGCTGTTCGAGGGAGATCGGACGAGGAGGAGACGATTCACGCGGACGTGCTGCCCCAACTCTTCTTCCGCTACGTGGCACTGCGCGTCTAGTGGTAACGAACTGTGATCCATCTCCCGTAGCATGTTCCTAGATGTTCTGTGCGTAGGAAAATTTTAATTTGCAGTCGACGCACCCTACCGTAGATCTCAACATTCTCCTCATCTTCCTTGGACATGAAGATCTGGTGATATCCGGGGTATGCATCCAGAATGGAGAGCAAATCACAACCTGAAGTGGAATACATGATCTGGTCGATGCACAGCAAGGGAAATGGGTCTTTTGGGCAAGCCTTGTTGAGATATGTGAAATCAATGCAGAGCCTCCATTTCCCGTTCGCCTTCCGGTCCACCATTGGGTTCGCCAACCACGTAGGGTGCAGTACTCCTCTGACCAAACCAGCTGCCTCTAATTTCTTGATTTCCTCCGCAATGAACTGATGCCGCTCCAAGGCCTGCTTTCGAACTTTCGGCTTGATAGGTCGGGCGTGTGGGCATACAGCAAGGTGGTGCTCGATTACCTCCCTGGGAACACAGGGGATATCAGATGGTTGCTAGGCAAACACATCGATATTCGCCCGCGGGAAGGCAACGACCATGCTTTCCTATTTGTCATCAAGGGTGTTGCTGATAGTGAAAGTACCATCAATGCTAGCCAGCCCTGCCGGGACCTTCTTCACTTGGGGTGCAACAACCTTGAATCTCTTGCTGTTGGAACACTCCGGCACGTCGTCAACGGGTGTCGTGCACTCGGAGGGAGCATGCTTCCCGGACTCCTTGCCGGAGGTCCTACAATCCATTTTCTTTCCTTTGCTCTCCTTGGCAGGAACTGCTGCTACCACAGCCTTTGCTGCGACTACATCCTGGTACATCTTGTCCACGCAGATAATTGGATCCTTCTCTTCCGACGGGATAGTGATGACTCCCAATGGCCGAGGCATCTTCAAAGTGTTATAAGCATAGTGAGATGCTGACATGAACTTGGCCAAGGCCGGGCGTCCCAGAATCCCGTTGTACGGTAGGGGGAGTCAACCACATCAAACACAATCTTCTCAGTCCGATAGTTCAGTTCTCCCCAAACATCACCGGCAGCGTAATCTTCCCGTTGGGATGCCTCCTGCCGGGATTGAATCCTTGAAATGTGCCAGTAACTAATGACCCACAAGTATAGGGGATCTATCGTAGTCCTTTTGATAAGTAAGAGTGTCAAACCCAACGAGGAGCAGAAGGAAATGATAAGCGGTTTTCAGCAAGGTATTCTCTGCAAGTACTGAAATAAGAGGTAACAGATAGTTTTGTAATTAGATAATTTGTAACGAGCAACAAGTAAAAAAGTAAATAAAGTGCAGCAAGGTGGCCCAATCCTTTTTGCAGCAAAGGACAAGCCTGAACAAACTCTTATATAAGGAAAAGCGCTCCCGAGGACACATGGGAATATCGTCAAGCTAGTTTTCATCACATTCATATGATTCGCGTTCGGTACTTTGATAATTTGATTTGTGGGTGCACCGGTGCTTGGGTGTTGTTCTTACTTGAATGAGCATCCCACTTATGATTAACCATTGCAAGCATCCGCAACTACAACAAAAGTATTAAGGTAAACCTAACCATAGCATGAAACATGTGGATCCAAATCAGCCCCTTACGAAGCAACACATAAACTAGGGTTTAAGCTTCTGTCACCCTAGCAACCCATCATCTACTTATTACTTCCCAATGCCTTCCTCTAGGCCCAAATAATGGTGAAGTGTTATGTAGTTGACGTTCACATAACACCACTAGAGGCTAGACAACATACATCTTATCAAAATATCGAATGAATACCAAATTCACATGACTACTAATAGCAAGACTTCTCCCTTGTCCCCAGGAACAAACGTAACTACTCACAAAGCATATTCATGTTCATAATCAGAGGGATATTAATATGCATAAAGGATCTGAACATATGGTCTTCCACCAAATAAACCAACTAGCATCAACTACAAGGAGTAATCAACACTACTAGTAACATACTAGTACCAATCCCGGACTTGGAGACAAGAATTGGATACAAGAGATGAACTAGGGTTTTGAGAGGAGATGGTGCTGGTGAAGATGTTGAGGGAGATTTCCCTCTCCCGATGAGAGGAGCGTTGTTGATGACGATGGCGATGATTTCCCCCTCCCGGAGGGAAGTGTCCCCGGCAGAACAGCTCTGCCGGAGCCCTAGATTGGTTCCGCCTCGTGGCGGCGGAGTCTCGTCCCGAAAGATTGCTTCTGATTTTTCCCTTGACGAAAGACCTCATATAGCAGAAGATGGCCATCGGAGAGCCAACAGGGGGCCCACGAGGCAGGGGCGCGCCCCCCACCCTCGTGGCCAGGTGGGTCCCCCTCTGGTGTACTTCTTCCGCTCAATATTTTATATTATTTCCAAAAATGAATTTTGTGGAGTTTTAGGACTTTTGGAGTTGTGCACAATAGGTCTCTAATATTTGCTCCTTTTCTAGCCCAGAATCCCAGCTGTCGGCATTCTCCCTCCTTATGTAAACCTTGTAAAATAAGAGAGAATAGGCATAAGAATTGTGACATAACGTGTAATAACAGCCCATAATGCAATAAATATCGATATAAAAGCATGATGCAAAATGGACGTATCAACTCCCCCAAGCTTAGACCTCGCTTGTCCTCAAGCGGAAGCCGATAACGATAGATATGTCCACATGTTTAGAGGTAGAGGTGTCAAAAAAATAAAATACGAACATGAGGGCATCATGATTATTCTCATAACAGCAACATATATAGATTTTTTCATATGATTTCTGATGCTAAAGTAATAATCTATTCACAATGTAAAAGTACGAATCAAAAACTTTATTGAGAACTAACAAACTATAATCTCAGTCATTGAAGAAATTGCAATTTATCATAACATCAGAAAGAGTCTATGTCAGAGCTTTCTAGCAAGTCCACATACTCAACTATCATTTAGTCTTTCATAATCGCTAACACTCACGCAATACTTGTGGTTACGGAGTTTTAATCGCACACAGAGAAAGATAGGGGCTTATAGTTTCGCCTCCCAACATTTTACCTCAAGGGTAATGTCAACAATAATAACTCATGCTCCCCTACATCCAATTAGATATATCTATCAGGATCTTTCCAACACCCTGTGCTTGCCAAAGGATAAAATGTAGAAAGGAAAGGTGAAGATCACCATGACTCTTGCATAAGGTAGAAGATAATAGTAATCGATAGGCCCTTCGCAGAGGGAAGCAGAGGTTGCCATGCGCTTTTAGGGTTGGATGCACAAAATCTTAATGCGAAAGAACATCACTTTATATTGCCACTTGTGATATGAACCTTTATTATGCAGTCCATCGCTTTTATTTCTTCCACATCACAAGATCGTATAAAGCTTATTTCCCCCACACCAATCAATCATACATATTTAGAGAGCAATTTTTATTGCTTGCACCGATGACAACTTACTTGAAGGATCTTACTCAATCCATAGGTAGGTATGGTGGACTCTCATGGCAAAACTGGTTTAAGGGTATTTGGAGGCACAAGTAGTATCTCTACTTGGTGCAAAGAATTTGGCTAGCATGAGGGGGAAAGGCAAGCTCAACATGTTGGATGATCCATGACAATATACTTTATCTTAGATATAAGAAAACATAACCCATTACGTTGTCTTCCTTGTCCAACATCAACTCTTTAGCATGTCATATTTTAATGAATGCTCCCAATCATAAAAGATGTCAATGATAATATTTTTATATGTGAACCTCTCTTTCCTTATTACTTCCTATTAATTGCAATGATGACTAAAGCTATGTTTGTCAACTCCCAACAATTTTTAATCATCATACTCTTTCTATGTGAAGTCATTACTCTCGATAAGATCAATATGATCTCTTAGTTTCTTTCTGTTCTTTTCTCTTTCTTTTATTCACTCAAGATCATGGCAAAATAATCAAGCCCTTGACTCGACACTAATATTTATTATATAGCTCATGGACTCGATTACATAGAGAGATCATAAACCAAAAACTCAAAACTAGATCATGCCAAAACTTTATTCTACTAGATCAAGATACTACTAATAGGATCGAACTAAGAAAAACGGTAAAGGTAGGAGTGTGATGGTGATACGATATCGGGGCACCTCCCCCAAGCTTGGCAGTTGCCAAGGGGAGTGCCCAACCCATGTGATTATGTCTCCTTTGCTGTTGGTGAAGAAGGTGGAGGTGTTGTTTATGATGCGGGCTTGTCGTCCATCTTCCAGGGCATAGGCTCACCATCATAGAAGGATGATCGAGTCTCCGGAATCCTCAAATCTGCAGCCAAACTCATCCTTTTGAATCTATATTCATACTCACAGTTTTGGTTTTGCAGGTCATAGATTTGGCCTTGAAGGTGCTCGATCTTCTCATGGAGCTTGAAGATGGCCTCCCCGATGTTGTCAGCATCCAGCTTATGGTTGCTAGTGAACTTCGCGATCATCATGTGGTTGGAGTTGAGTCCACGTTCCACCATCCCTTGGCACTTGAAAACTCGTTCCTCCACTGCTTCGAGCCTTGTCTCCACGCTTCCGGTCCCCTTCGGTCCCTCAGCATCAAGGATGTGCAGCAACCCATCACGCATCTCAATGGTTTGAGGGTGTCGCAGCACCTCCGCGAGGTAAAGGTTGATAACCTTCTCGAATAACTTGTCCTTGGGGGTGCTTGGAGACGTCATGATAATCTAGATCTGTCAGAAAAACAGCTCGAAAGAAGAACAGAGAATATTTGCGTGATACAGGAGTCAAAGCCTTCGGGAGATTATATAATGAATTTTTACCGACCAAAATATGTATCGTGCAAGAAAACGGAGTCCGGAAGGCATACGAGGTGCCCACGAGGTAGGGGGCGCGCCTTGGGGGGTAGGGCGCGCCCTCCACCCTCGTGGGGTCCTCGTGCCCTTCCCGGACTGCTACTTATTTTTCTATTTTTTAAATATTCCAAAACGGAGAAATATTGCCTTAAAAATTGTTTTGGAGTCGGTTTACTTACCGTACCACATACATATTCCTTTTCGGAGTCTGAGATGTTCCGGAAAGTGTCTCTTATGTATTCCTCCAGGGTTACGGTTTCAATAACATTGGTTTCAACATTTATAGGATTTATTGAGATATAATGTTTGATTCTTTGACCGTTCACCACCTTCGGATTTGTACCTTCAAAGTTGTTGATTTTTATAGCACCAGAATGATAGACCTCCTCGATAACGTAGGGGCCTTCCCATTTAGAGAGAAGTTTTTCTGCAAAAAATCTTAAAGGAGAGTTGTATAGCAATACATAGTCACCTACATTAAACTCATGCTTTTGTATCCTTTTGTCATGCCATCTTTTAACTTTTTCTTTAAACAACTTGGCATTTTCATAGGCTTGGGTTCTCCATTCATCAAGTGAGCTAATATCAAATAACCTCTTCTCACCGGCAAGTTCGAAATCACAATTGAGCTCTTTAATAGCCCAATATGCCTTATGTTCTAGTTCAAGAGGTAAGTGACATGCTTTTCCATAAACCATTTTATACGGAGACATACTAAGGGAGTCCCGGATTAGGGGGTGTCCGGATTGCCGGACTACCATCATCGGCCGGACTATCATCGGCCGGACTATCATCATCAACCGGACTCCAAGACTATGAAGATACAAGATTGAAGACTTCACCCCGTGTCCGGATGGGACTTTCATTGGCGTGGAAGGCAAGCTTGGTGATGCGGATATGTAGATCTCCTACCATTATAACCGACTCTATGTAACCCTAGCCCTCTCCGGTGTCTATATAAACCGGATGGCTTTAGTCCGTAGGACTACAATCACAACAACCCTTACAATCATACCATAGGCTAGCTTCTAGGGTTTAGCCTCCTTGATCTCGTGGTAGATCCACTCTTGTAAACATCTACAATATCAATATCAATCAAGCAGGACGTAGGGTTTTACCTCCATCAAGAGGGCCCAACACAGGTAAACATCGTGTCCCTTGTCTCCTGTTACCATCCGCCTAGACGCACAGTTCGGGACCCCCTACCCGAGATCCGCCGGTTTTGACACCGACATTGGTGCTTTCATTGAGAGTTCCTCTGTATCGTCGCCGGTAGGCGTGATGGCCTATTCAATTGATAACGACACAATCCTGGGTGAGACCTTTCTCCCCGAACAGATCTTCGTATTCGGCGGCTTCGCACTGCGGGCCAACTCGCTTGGCCATCCGGAGCAGATCGAAAGCTACGCCCCTGGCCGTCAGGTCAGGTTTGGAAGCATAAAATTCACAGCCGATATCCGCGGGGACTTGATCCTCGATGGATCTGAGCCACAGCCGAGCGTGCCGCGCTGTCACGATGGGCATGACCTAACTCTGCCGCCGGACAGCACCTTGGAGGCCGCACCCGGATCCGCTCCGACTCATAGTTCGGAGCCGATCGCTCGAATCGAGGACGGATGGCTGGACACCGCCTCGGGAGCCGCAATTTCTACGGCGATGGAGCCAAACACTTACCTTGTCCCACATAAAGCCCATGACTCGAGGTGCGGACTCCTGCGGACTCCGAACCTCCTGCGCCCCGCCAATCGAATCCGATTACGCCGATCATGGAATTCACCGCTGCGGACATCTTTCAGCACTAGCCCTTCGGCGACATCATAAATTCATTGAAGCATCTCTCGCTATCCGGAGAGCCCTGGCCGAACTACGGCCAGGACGGTTGGGACGCGAATGACGAAGAAATTCAGATCCCACCCACCACCCACTTCGTAGCCACCATTGACGATTTAACCGACATACTCGACTACGACTCCGAAGACATCAACGGTATGGACGGCGATGCGGAGACTTCCCAAGAACCAAAGCCTACAGGACACCGAAGACCACCTCGTCATCGACATATACATGGTGGACACCCGAAGGAAGCGATAACGAGGAACAACGGACGCGCGGCGGAGGATAATCTCGCCGATAAAGAACCAAACGGCGACGCAAACGCCGCCCTAAGTCCCGCCGATCAAAGCAGCCTTCCTAACGACCCAGCGATAGAGCAGGGCAAGCCAGCGGACGACGAACAGACGGCGGATAATCAACCCTTCACGGAGCAATCAACAGTCCGGCCACAACACCGAGCATAAGAACATACGCAAAAACTAGTCGCCATCGCAAGAAGTTTGAAGAAGGCGAAACGGAAGCTCAAAACAGCGGAAGACACGTTCAGAATGAAGTGGAGCAAAGTATTCAAGACCGCAGACAAATATGGCAATGGCCATCAAACTAAGAGCTACCTGAAGCGCAAGTTGCTGCCGGAATTTGACGAGGAAGCCATCGAGCCTTCACGGTCAAAAAATAAAGAGGCCGCCTGGCCGGATAGATGGCCAGATGACAGGCCCAAAGTGACAAGCGGGGCTGCACACAAGCCGAATTATAATCCTGGTAAAACGGACGGCCCAACTAGGTCCATCTACGGGCCAAAAAAGAGGACCCCAGGAAGTAACACACCACGACAAGCGTTCGAAGACAGCGGCACACCCAAATACAGGGGCGCCGCACACCCGCTATGTTTCACCGATGAGGTGCTAGATCATGAATTTCCAGCAGGGTTTAAACCCATAAACATAGAGGCATACGACGGCACAATGACCCGAGTGCGGATAGAAGACTACATACTACACATACACATGGCTAGAGGAGATGATCTCCACGCCATAAAATACCTAACCCTCAAGCTCAAAGGGCCAGCTCGGCATTGGCTCAAAAGCCTCCCGAAAACACTTGTTGGAAGTTGGGAAGAGCTTGAGGACGCGTTTAGAAACAAATTTTCAAGGGACTTATGTCCGCCCTCCGGATCCGACGATC
The DNA here is from genome assembly GCA_021605205.1 of Aegilops longissima. NCBI lineage: Eukaryota > Viridiplantae > Streptophyta > Magnoliopsida > Poales > Poaceae > Aegilops > Aegilops longissima. The sequence goes on from CM038676.1 coordinate 283,538,471, forward strand.
TGAGTCATATAACCCAACAGCCCGGAGAGTCGGTGCAAAATTCTGGAACAGGTTCCTTACCAAAAAGAACCAAATAGTCGACTGTCCGGACGCGAAAGCCTTAGCAGCTTTTAAACACAACGTCCGAGACGAATGGCTCGCCAGACACCTCGGCCAAGAGAAGCCAAGAACAATGGCCGCGCTAACAAGCCTCATGATGCGCTTTTGCGCAGGAGAAGACAACCGGCTAGCAAGACGCAGCACCAGCGACCCGAGTACATCCGAGATCAGAGATGGAAACGGAAAGTCACGGCGCAGGAAAGATCAGCGCCGGAATAAAGAAAAAAGCCCACAGGGCACGGCGGTCAACGCCGGATTCAAAAGCTCGTGGCCAGACAATAAAACACGGCCTCTTAAGGACAACAGAGACGAGCTATCAAATTTAAACAAAATTTTAGATCGGATATGTCAAATCCACAGTACCCCCGGAAGGCCTGCAAACCAGAACAACCGAAATTGTTGGGTTTTTAAACAGTCCGGCAGACTTAATGCCGGACACAAGGGGCTCGATATGCCAAGCGAGGACAATGACGAGCCCCACCAGCAGAGCACCGGAAGTCAAATGACTTCCCTCGAGAAGTCAAAACAGTAAACTTGCTTCACGTGATAACACGGAAAGCCAACACGGCACTCGCCAAGACAAGCGTCGGACGATCCACCCCAAGGACCAAGGTTGGATGTCAAAACCAATCACTTTCGACCATCCGGATTAGTCGAATATCCGGGCGCAGGATAGACTGCCCGATATCGGATCCCATAATAGACGGACTGCAATTAACGCAAGTGTTGATGGACGGCGGCGGTGACTTAAACCTGCTATATCCGGACACAATCCATAAGCGAGGATAGACCCTATTACAATTCGGCATAGCCGCACTTCCTTCAAAGGAGTGGCGCCAGGGCCCTTAAGCCAGCTATCAAGCACCACCGGGCGGAAGCTCTCGTCCGCTTCAATACAATACCACATTCCGCGTCTCTTACGCTTAAAAGCCCGGTCCACGTGGCATCATTTCATCATAGGGTCGCGGAGACCCGGACACGGCTGGACGAGTCCGAATAAATAAGCTAGGGCTACCTAGCCGCACACCCCTTCACAAGGGTTTGCACATATAAGCCATAATGAGCTAGCATAGGCTCAGCTCTCTTAATCTATATTTCAATTTTTATGCACTTTCTCGCACGATTTCTTTTCCAACCAAGTTCTTCTCCTTTTACAGATGAACAGCGTGCACACCCGTCCGTGATGCGGCAACGGAGAACACAAGCGCAGACGTGCAGTAGGGACCCGTTGCAAGGACTCTTTTCGACTAAGACCCTCGTAAACCTTTCTTCTGTCTCTTGTTGCTATAATCCCCTGGTTTATCATTATAACGAGTGGAGATCTGGCGTTTTGGCATCGGCCGCGCCGAAGAACCTGCCGTGCACTCGACACAAGGGGCTTAGGGCTTTGTTTTGCCGCTATTATAAAGACCGAACACCTTCGGAGTGTTCAGCGTCTCGAGTTAGGCCTTATATGCATCACCTCCGAATCATGTCTTGGGTCAAATGTTGGGTTTGCCCGGCTCACGTGTTTTGCTGCCTTCGTTCCGTATCATCGGCTAACGCGGCTCCAGGAGAACTACTGCGATTGTGCCCCGATTCGGTGGGCGAGCACCTCGATGAAAGCCGGCCGGACTGTCATGATACAGCGAGAGATCTGGTCAACCACTCGATCGACCTTGGGAATGTTTAGGATTCCTCCGCTTGACGAAGGGCCGTTTCCGGCCAGTACACATCTGGCGCCCGAATTCGGAGAGCACGGTGCCCCAGGGGGCTATGTCGTAGCCCCACCTCGAACTCCATGGCTAAGTGAAAGTGATAAAGCATTATAGTCCGGTTGCCTCGTTTGCTACACTCGCCACCTCCTTTACAGGACCGAGACGTCGGATTAAGTGTGAAAACGCGCTATTTTTGCGAACACCCCGCACCTTGTGCGTGGGGGCTGAAGCCGACGATCGCCATCTTTCGGGTTATACATACGTATACATGAACGGCCGCAAAGGAGATATTCTATTACTTGAACGCACAAGTATAAAAGGCGCTTACATCATAAATATCATTTTTACATCGTATAAACGTTCATTCGAACGTAACATTTTTGAGCACCGCGACTCTATTACACGAGCACCGTGCAGCACTTCGCCAAAATAGTGCTCGGCGGGTAGCCGGTTATTACCCAAACCGGGGTCGCAACAGCGGTGGCATCCATCTCTGTCCAATGTGTCTTCACGGCGCGCCATCCGCGCACCCTCTATGTAGGCCGACCGCTTCGCGCTTTGATATGCGGCACCGCCCAAGAAATTGCTGCAATAAGCCAAAGTAACTCTTGGTGAGGCCTATTCGGCCGGATATGGGTCACTATATCCGCCATAGCAAGCCGGACAACCTATTTAGCTCATCCCACTCAGCCAGCGATCGGTCGTGAAGTGAGCGCTCCGGACTATGGAATTGAGACCAAAACAGCTCTTCCGTCTGGTGATCCTACGGCTTCAAAAATGCACTGCGGCATCCGCCGCACTCGCTGCTAAGTCCATATAAGGTCCTCCGGACACCACAGTTAGCCCAGTGAGCATATTTTGGATCCGTAAACCTTGGCGCAGCGAAAAAGGCTTGCCAGCTACAATCTCCCGGCTGGCGCAGCTCTTCCTTCATAGCCCGCATTGCAGAGCGGGCATTCTTGGCTTCGGCGGTGGCCTTCCGCAGGTCTTCTTGCCCCGCTAGGCGCTCCTTCCCAAGAGCCTCATTGCGGTCGGTAGCCTCTTTTAACTTCACAGCCATTTCGGCTATCTCTTCCCTGCTCCGGCAGTGTGCGGCCCTTTCGCCGCTAACTCCTCGGCCGCCTTCGAGGCTGCCGCATTACTCCTTCTGGCCTGCTCCTTGGCTTGAGCAAGTTCGGCCCGAAGACTCTCCACGGCAGCGGCACTATCTGCATTTCACGCACATATTGTAAGGAGTTGGCTTCGGCTCCCTTACCACGTGACCGCGCAGTAACACTTACCTTGCGACTCATCAAGTCGCCTGTTGATCAGCGTGATGTCTTCATCCGCCACATCGAGTTGCCGCTTTAGTTCAGCAACTCCATCAGTCCGGCTGGCCCCCGGACGACCCGCCACCTGCATCGGCACGACGGGAATTTAAACCTGCGATTTTGATCCTCGGCACGCTGTCGATATCGACAACCTACCGAGTCTCAGGGGCTACTATCTATACAGGGCGCATTCTATATGCAAAACTGTTAAAAGGTGCGTCATTTTTACGTACCTCAAACCCCGCCAGTAAACTCCTGACGGCATCATGCAACCCGCCTTCGGCGGACGAAATCCTTTCAATCACCATGCTCATCAATGCGTGCTGATCTTCTGAGATAGACGCCTTCTCAAGCAGATCCTTCAGCCATACACCAGTTGGCGCCGAACTATCCGGCTTTGCCACACCCGGGGGCTCCCTCCGTGACGACACTTCAGGCTCGTCCGCCCTATCCAACGGCGCCCCGGACGGGGGCGTCTCGCTCTCTATCATCTCCGGACGAAGGTCCCCCGAAGACGAGCTCATCTGCGAAGGACGGAGATCCGAACTACAAGGTAAAAACTTTAGTTATCCTCAGAAGCACAAATAGGGATGTCCCTTATTATAAAACTCCTTTCTTTCTACTTACGGCTCGTTGGAGGGCTGGCTCATTAAGGGAGATTGTGCGGCCGGGGCCTCCCCGGACGCAGGACCCTCCGGCGAAGATTTCTTCCCCCGTTTAGGGGCTTTTTTCCCCGGGTCCTCGGAGGCAGTCCTCTTCTCCCCTTGGTAGGAGGGATTCTCGATCCCCCCTCGTTCAAGAGCCTCCTCAGGCGAGGCAGTAGCTTTCCTGCTTTCCCCTTCGCCTTCCTCCGAAGGCGCAACCTCAAGCATCCGGACCAGCACGGGATCCGGCGCGGTCTCGGGGAGGGGGGCCGGACACCGTATTAATTTTGCTTCCGCTATCCACTCCTGTGTAGAAGGAGATCGGTCATAAGGCGGATCATCGAGAGGCAAACACACGGTATGTCCGGACTTGGAACTACTTACTTGAGCATCCGGGCGATTGCAGCTTAGTCCAGCATCCTCGGTCAATTCCGGATGTACCTCTTGCGATCCGAAGAATAAGTTATACATCTCCAGGGGTGTCATACCCATGAAGTGTTGAAGAATCCGTGGGCCCTCCGGATTGAACTCCCATAGGCGGAGAGGACGGCGTTTGCAGGGCAGGAGACGCCTAATTAGCATAACCTCCATCACCACCACCATATCGATCTCCCTCGTCGGAGATCTCGAATCCGACCTGCAGTAGGGGCACGTCCTTTGACGGCCCCAGTTGAGCCCTTGGTTGACCCACGATATCAATCGTCGTGGAGGTCCCAGGCGGAATAGGGGCGGCTTTTGTCTGCGGCCCCTCGGGCGGTAATATAGAACCACTCTTGCTGCCACAGGCCGAGCTCCTCTTGGAAGGAGCCAGCGGGCCCCACGGGCATCGGCCCTCCTACTTATGGCGCCCGCCACACTCCGCTGACGCCCCTCGATCATCTTGGCGCCATATTGAAGGTCTTCACCACAGGCGAAGTGAGGGGTGACACGGAGGAAGGCTTCATGAGACGACAATAAATGCGGAGATATGGAGGATGGACTCCGGAGCCAAGTTGTGGAATTCCAACCCATAGTAAAACATGAGCCCTCTCACAAAAGGATCCATCGGGAAGCCTAAACCCCGACGGAGGTGGGAAACAAAGACGACATACTCGCCGGGCTCGGGGGTGGGGATGGCCTGCCCTTGGCGAGCAACCTGTCGAAATCTCGTAAGATGTACTTGGCCTCCCGCAGCTTTAGCACTTCCTCCTCCGTGGCGGAGGAGGGCATCCACCGCCCACGGAGGTCGGAACGGACATCGTTGAAGGTCCGAAAGCGCTCAAATCTGGAGCTCTAGGTGCTGGAACTTGGGCGTGGAGAAGATTTGATGGTGGATTAAAGAAAAAGCGAGCCTTGGTCCCGTTATAAAGGGGAGAATACCAAGAGCTGTCTCCGTGACCGTTTGGGACTCGCCGATAGAGGCGTGGCGAGCGGGCGCGTTGGGTTACTACGCCCGTATTGATGAGAATCCGGATTAAGGGAAACACGATCTCGCTTGACAAGGCGTGCCAAGAAACCGCTTCGCTAAATCTTATTGAGGTGGTAAAGTAAAAACAATTGAGTAATGGCTTGGTAGTGGTGTGACGTCACGCCACGGAAAACGTCAGCAGATTCAACTTGTGTATATATTATTATTCTCTCTACGGTGGAATGTGGAATTTATTTTGCGAGCGGACACTATCTGGTGTTCCCAATCTTCTATCATTTGGAGGAGGAACCCGCCTTGCAATGCCAAGCAATATACACGCCGGACTTATCGTCATTGAAGCTGGTTCGGGGACTCTTGAGGAGTCCCGGATTAGGGGTGTCCGGATTGCGGACTACCATCATCGGCCGGACTATCATCGGCGGACTATCATCATCAACCGGACTCCAAGACTATGAAGATACAAGATTGAAGACTTCACCCCGGGTCCGGATGGGACTTTCCTTGGCGTGGAAGGCAAGCTTGGCGATGCGGATATGTAGATCTCCTACCATTATAACCGACTCTATGTAACCCTAGCCCTCTCCGGTGTCTATATAAACCGGATGGCTTTAGTCCGTAGGACTACAATCACAACAATCCCTTACAATCATACCATAGGCTAGCTTCTAGGGTTTAGCCTCCTTGATCTCGTGGTAGATCCACTCTTGTAAACATCTACAATATCAATATCAATCAAGCAGGATGTAGGGTTTTATCTCCATCAAGAGGGCCCGAACCTGGGTAAACATCGTGTCCCTTGTCTCCTGTTACCATCCGCCTAGACGCACAGTTCGGGACCCCCTACCCGAGATCCGCCGGTTTTGACACCGACACATACCCATAGGATTTTTATATGCAGTTCTATAGGCCCATAATGCATCATCAAGTTTCTTGGACCAATTCTTTCTAGACCTATTGACAGTCTTTTGCAAAATTAATTTGAGCTCTCTATTACTCAATTCTACTTGACCACTAGACTATGGGTGATAAGGAGATGCAGTTCATGATTAACATCATACTTAGCAAGCATTTTTCAGAAAGCACCATGAATAAAGTGTGAACCACCATCAGTCATTAAATATCTAGGGACTCCAAACCTTGGAAAAATAACTTCTTTAAGCATTTTAATAGAAGTGTTATGATCAGCACTACTAGTTGGAATAGCTTCTACCCACTTAGTAACATAATCAACAGCAACTAAAATATGTGTATAACCATTAGAGGCAGGAAAAGGTCCCATATTATTAAAGCCCCAAACATCAAATGGTTCAATAACAAGTGAATAATTCATAGGCATTTCTTGACGTCTACTAAGATTACCAATTCTTTGACACTCATCGCAAGATAAGACAAACTTACGGGCATCCTTGAAGAGAGTAGGCCAATAAAAACCAGATTGCAATACCTTATGTGCAGTTCTATCTCCAGCGTGGTGTCCTCCATATGCTTCGGATTGACACTTGCGTAGGATCTGTTCCTGTTCATGCTCAGGTACACAACGTCTAATAACACCATCTACTCCTTCTTTATAAAGATGTGGGTCATCCCAAAAGTAATGTCTCAAATCATAGAAGAACTTTTTCTTTTGTTGGTATGTGAAACTAGGTGGTATAAATTTAGCCACAATATAATTAACATAATCAGCATACCAAGGAGTACTACGAGAAGTACTTATGACATTTAATTGCTCATCAGGGAAGCTATCATCAATAGGTAGTGGGTCATCAAGAACATTTTCTAACCTAGACAAGTTGTCTGCAACGGGATTCTCAGCTCCTTTTCTATCAACAATATGCAAATCAAAATTTTGTAGCAAGAGAACCCATCTAATAAGTCTCGGTTTAGCATCCTTCTTTTCCATAAGATACTTAATAGCAGCATGATCCGTGTGAATAGTTACTTTAGAATGAACAATATAAGGTCTGAACTTATCACAAGCAAATACAACTGCTAAGAATTCTTTTTCAGTAGTAGCATAATTTCTTTGAGCATTGTCTAGAGTTTTACTAGCATAATGGATAACATTTAATTTCTTATCAACTCTTTGCCCTAGAACAACACCTACAGATAATCACTAGCATCACACATAATTTCAAAGGGTAAATTCAATCGGTGGCTGAACAATAGGTGCGAGATAAATGCTTTCTTAAGTATTTCAAATGCTTCTACACAATCATCATCAAAGACAAATGGTATATATTTTTGTAATAAATTAGTCAGAGGCCGAGAGATTTTTGAGAAGTCCTTAATGAACCTCCTATAAAATCCGGCGTGACCAAGGAAACTTCTTATACCTTTGATGTCCTTGGGGCATGGCATCTTTTCAATAGCATCAACCTTGGCTTTATCAACCTCAATACCTCTTTCAGAAACTTTATGCCCCAAGACAATACCTTCATTAACCATAAAGTGACACTTTTCCCAATTCAAAACAAGATTAGTTTCTTCACATCTCTGCAAAACTCGATCAAGGTTGCTCAAGCAATCATCAAAAGAGGATACATAGACGGATAAATCGTCCATGAAAACCTCACAAATCTTTTCACAAAAGTCAGAGAATATAGCCATCATGCATCTTTGAAAGGTAGCAGGTGCATTACATAAACCAAAAGGCATACGTCTATAAGAAAAAGTACCAAAAGGGCAAGTAAAAGTAGTCTTTGATTGATCATTGGCTGGCATAGGTATTTGAGAGAAACCAGAATAACCATCTAGAAAGCAATAGTTTGTATGTTTGCATAGTATTTCTAGCATTTGATCGATAAAAGGTAAGGGGTAATGATCTTTCTTAGTAGCCTTATTTAATTTGCGGAAATCAATTACCATCCTATAACCTGTAATACTTCTTTGCGGAATCAATTCATCTTTATCATTAGGAACAACAGTAATACCTCCCTTCTTAGGGACACAATGGACAGGACTTACCCACTAACTATCAGCAACGGGATAAATTATACCTGCCTCAAGAAGCTTTAATATTTCCTTTCTTACCACTTCTTTCATTTTAGGATTCAGCCGTCGTTGATGATCAATAACTGGTTTGGCATCTTTCTCCAAATTTATTTTATGTTGACATAGAGTGGGACTAATGCCCTTAAGATCATCAAGAGTATATCCAATAGCAGCACGGTGCTTCTTCAGAGTTTTCAATAATCTCTCTTCTTAATGCTCTGAAAGGTTAGCACTAATAATAACATGATATATCTTCTTTTCATCAAGATAAGCATATTTAAGATTATCAGGCAACGGTTTAAGCTCAAACACGGGATCACCTTTGGGTGGAGGAGGATCCCCTAGGATTTGAACAGGAAATTTGTGTTTCAGAATAGGTTCCTGCTTAAAGAATACTTCAACTATTTCCCTTCTTTCATTCATAACCATATCATTTTCGTGGTCTAGCAAATATTGTTCTAAAGGATCACTAGGAGGTACGGCAATAGAAGCAAGACCAATAATTTCATCCTTACTAGGCAATTATTCTTCACGGTGTTGTCTACTAAATTTATAGAAATTAAACTCATGAATCATATCACCCAGGCCAATAGTAACAAGATTCTTTTCACAGTCTATCTTAGCATTAACAGTGTTCAAGAAGGGTCTACCAAAAATAATGGGACAAAAGCTATCTTGTGGGGAACCAAGAACAAGAAAATCAGCAGGATATTTAGTTTTCCCACACAAGACTACAACATCTCTAACAATTCCCATTGCTGATATAGTATCTCTATTGGCAAGTTTAATTGTAACATCAATACCTTCTAACTCAGCTGGTGCAATTTCATGCTTAATTTCTTCGTATAAAGTATGCGGTATAACACTAGCACTAGCACCCATATCACGTAAGCCATGGTAACAATGATCTCCTATTTTAACAGAAATAACAGGCACGCCTACCACAGGTCTATGTTTATCTTTAGCACAAGGTTTGGCAATTCTAGCGGTTTCACCGCAGAAATGAATGACATGCCCGTCAATATTATCAGCTAAAAGATCTTTAACAATAGAAATATTAGGTTCAACTTCAATTTGCTCAGGAGGTGTATAAGTTCTAATATTGCTTTTACGAACCACAATTGAAGCTTTAGCATGATCCTTTATCCTAATAGGGAAAGGTGGTTTCTCAACATAAGAAGTAGGCAGAACAGGATCATTATAACTGACAGTCTTTTCTTCAACTTTAGTAGGTGTAGCTACTTTTACTTATATGGGAGGATGATATTTAAACCACTTCTCCTTGGGGAGATCAACATGAGTAGCAAAAGATTCACAAAAAGAGGCTACTATCTCACAGTCAAGTCCATATTTAGTGCTAAATTTACGAAAAATATCGGTATCCATAAAAGATTTAACACAATCAAACTTAGGTGTCATACCTGACTCCTTACCTTCGTCGAGATCCCAATCTTCAGAGTTGCGTTTAATTCTATCCAATAAATACCATTTGAATTCAATAGTCTTCATCATAAAAGAGCCAACACAAGAAGTATCGAGCATGGATTGATTATTATGAGAAAGCCGAGCATAATTTTTTTGAAGAATTATTTCTCTTGAGAGCTCATGATTGGGGCATGAATATAACATTGATTTAAGCCTCCCCCAAGCTTGAGCGATGCTTTCTCCTACGAGAGGCCAAAAATTATATATATAATTGTGATCACGATGAACAAGATGCATAGGATAATACTTCTGATGGAATTCCAATTTCATTCGTTTATAGTTCCATGATCCCGTGTCATCACATAGCCTATACCATGTCGATGCATCTCCCTTCAAAGATAAAGGGAAGACCTTCTTCTTAACAACATCATCGAGTATACCTGCAAGCTTAAATAATCCACAAACTTCATCCACATATATTAGGTGCTCATCAGGATGCTTTGTTCCATCTCCTACAAAAGGATTATCTAGCAGTTTTTCTAACATACCCGAAGGAACTTAAAAGGGAACATTTTCATTTTCAGTAGGTTCAATAGGTTGAGGAGCAATTCTTTGCTCTACTGGTCGGGATGAAGATACCCCGAACAAGCCCCTCAGAGGATTACTTTCCATAGTAACAAGTGACAGTAAATTTCAGCACACTATATAAATTTTTCCTTACCAAATTCCACCTACCAAAGGCGCTTCACTCCCGGCAGCGGCGCCAGAAAAAGAGTCCTGATGACCCACAAGTATCGGGGTCTATCGTGATCCTTCGATAAGTAAGAGTGTCAAACCCAACGAGGAGCAGAAGGAAATGATAAGCGGTTTTCAGCAAGGTATTCTCTGCAAGTACTGAAATAAGAGGTAACAGATAGTTTTGTAATAAGATTATTTGTAACGAGCAACAAGTAACAAAAGTAAATAAAGTGCAGCAAGGTGGCCCAATCCTTTTTGCAGCAAAGGACAAGCCTGGACAAACTGTTATATAAGGAAAAGCGCTCCCGAGGACACATGGGAATATCGTCAAGCTAGTTTTCATCACATTCATATGATTCGCGTTCGGTACTTTGATAATTTGATATGTGGGTGGACCGGTGCTTGGGTGTTGTTCTTACTTGAATGAGCATCCCACTTATGATTAAGCATTGCAAGCATCCGCAACTACAACAAAAGTATTAAGGTAAACCTAACCATAGCATGAAACATGTGGATCCAAATCAGCCCCTTACGAAGCAACGCATAAACTACGGTTTAAGCTTCTGTCACCCTAGCAACCCATCATCTACTTATTACTTCCCAATGCCTTCCTCTAGGCCCAAATAATGGTGAAGTGTTATGTAGTTGACGTTCACATAACACCACTAGAGGCTAGACAACATACATCTTACCAAAATATCAAACGAATACCAAATTCACATGACTACTAATAGCAAGACTTCTCCCTTGTCCTCAGGAACAAACGTAACTACTCACAAAGCATATTCATGTTCATAATCAGAGGGATATTAATATGCATAAAGGATCTGAACATATGGTCTTCCACCAAATAAACCAACTAGCATCAACTACAAGGAGTAATCAACACTATTAGCAACCTACTAGTACCAATCCCGGACTTGGAGACAAGAATTGGATACAATAGATGAACTAGGGTTTTGAGAGGAGATGGTGCTGGTGAAGATGTTGAGGGAGATTGCCCTCTCCCGATGAGAGGAGCGTTGTTGACGACGATGGCGATGATTTCCCCCTCCCGGAGGGAAGTGTCCCAGCGAACAGCTCTGCGGAGCCCTAGATTGGTTCCGCCGTGGCGGCGGAGTCTCGTCGAAGGTTGCTTCTGATTTTTCCTTGACGAAAGACCTCATATAGCGAAGATGGCCATCAAAGAGCCAACAGGGGCCCACGAGGCGGGGCGCGCAGGGGTAGGCGCGCCCCCTCCCTCGTGGCAGGTGGGTCCCCTCTGTGTCTTCTTCCGCTCAATATTTTTATTATTTCCAAAATGACTTTCGTGGAGTTTCGGGACTTTTGGAGTTGTGCGAATAGGTCTCTAATATTTTCTCCTTTTCGGCCCGAAATTCCAATTGCCGGCATTCTCCTCCTTATGTAAACCTTGTAAAATAAGAGAGAATAGGCATAAGAATTGTGACATAACATGTAATAACAGCCCATAATGCAATAAATATCGATGTAAAAGAATGATGCAAAATGGACGTATCAGTAACCTCTAGCTCTTCTTCTCCTATCTGAAGCTTGTTGATGACTGCTGGGGAAATCAGATTCAACCCGGCCCCGCCATCCACTAACATCTTTGTGACCTTGAGGTTGCGAATTGTTGGGGAGACCAGCAATGGCAAACACCCTACCGCAGTGGTGCAGCTAGGGTGGTCCTCCTCATCAAAGATGATGGGCGTGCGGGACCACTTGAGCGGTTTTCGGGCCTCTGGCGCTGGTTCCACATCATTGACCTCTCGTGCCCATCGCTTGAGTTGGCGATGATAGGTGTGCAAAGATGCACCTCCATCAATGCATAGGGCGTCAGTGGACTTCTAAAATTCCCGCTCACTGGTTTCCTCTTCATTCCCTTCATCACTCACATTATCACAGATTTCCTTCGCTTGGCCCCTGGCGGGTTTTTCTTGGTTCCGAAAGGGTTTGCCTGGGCGATTTGCTTCACCGCCCCAGCCCTTACCGCCCGCAACATTCTGACCTTTTTCCTTATCACGCTTGTCATACTCTGCCCTCTGTTTCTTGACAAGCTGCTCAACCTGATAACACTCCTGAAGGTCGTGGCCTTTGGTCCGGTGGATCTTGTAGTACGGCCCATCAGCTTTCCCAACTTTTTCCGTGTCAGCAGCTTCTTGGCAGGCAGCGCACGCGGCAACTTCCTTGCCAGGGGCCCCAGCTTTGGCCTTCTTGCCGGTACTAGGTGCGCCCGAACCTTCTACAGTCATCACTGCCTTATCTCTTGGCTTATTATTGTGCTTCTTGCCCTTTCTCTGACTGGTTGATTCATCTTCATCCTCTGATTCGACATTGATGCAATCCTCCTCTCCGGGCAACTTCCTTCCTTCCTCTATCCGAGCACACTTATCCACCAGTGTGTATAGCTCCTTCACAGTCTTGGGAAACCGCACATTCATCTTAGAAAGAATGCAATGGTTGCGCACATTGGACTGGAAGGCTGCTATAACGGCTGCCGGATGGATATTTGGAATATTTCTATGAACTTTACTAAATCTCTGTAAATACTTACGGAGGGTTTCTCCTTCCCCTGCTAGAGAAGCTGCGGGTCGCTGGGCCTGCCGGGCTCTTGGTGGCCACCGGTGAAGGCACCGATGAACTCGTGGCACAGATCTGCCCATGATGAAATGGATTTCTCCGGCAGGTGCATCAGCCAAGACCTCACATTGGACTTGAGGGCCAACAGGAAGTAGTTGGCGAACACCTTCTCATCTCTTCCCCCGGCAGCCTGAACAGCGATGGTGTAGATGCTCAGGAACTCTACCGGGTTCAGCCTCCCGTCGTACTTCTCAGGTATCTCTGGCTTGAACGTGCGAACAGACGGCCAACGGACTTGCCGCGGCTCTCGTGTAAAGGCAGGCCAGCCGACCTCGAAAGGTAGGCACCCGCCAACACCGAGCACAGGTTCGTCGATGTTGAGGGCGCCGCACCCGTCGGTCTAGCGGAGGTCGCCGTGGCACCGACCTATGACGACGCACGCGTCTCCCCACCGCCTATCCTCCAGGGCTCGACGTTGGCCTGGACGTGCTCGAGGGTTAAAAGAGGCCATCGAGACATCATCGGGGTCTTGATTCTGTTGTGCCCGCGTCGGCTGCCGTGGTGGGGACAACACTGTGGGGACAACCCCCTCCAGCTGGCTAGGAGTACGGGTGGTTGATGTCGCTTGGGGAGGTCGCGGCAGGCCAGCTCGTCGCGAGCCCCCAGCCTCAGCGAAACCGAGCATGATCAGGATGGTGGCACGCCATTCATCCATCTGCTCGGCTGTCGGCAAAAACCTCAGTAGCAGTTGAGCTCGCGCCAAGGCTTCCGTAGCTGTGCTCGGCATAGATGTTGACGACGTCGACCGCACCGTCTCCCAACTCCTGATGATGCCAGCGGTGGCGACGATAGGAGTGCCGCGTCCACATAGTTGTTGGGCGACCACCTGGGCGGCGGGGTCGCGCAGCGATGGTGCTCGAGGGTCAGCGGCTCCATCGAGCGCAGCGGCCTGGTCGACTCGTCCGGGAGGAGGCATGGCCGTGGTCGCTCCCACGGTGGGGGCGGCCAGAGGGCGATGGTTCGCCCCGGACCGAGCGCTGTTGCCGTGGTTGTGCTCGTCAGCGGGAGGAGAGGGTGCAGACGGAGTGACACCCTCGCTCGCAGCTTGTGGAGCATGACCGCCAAGGCATTGCTGATGCTGTCCTCCTCCGGTGTGTTCAGCCCCCGTGTCGGCCGCAGGGGGAGTGGCGGTGGCGTCATCTGCTCCAACCACACCCATAGCAGCGGAGGCACCAGAGGCCATGGGCAGCGGAGCCTTCGAGGTGGACGGATGGACCGAAGGGCCGAACTTCTTCTTCTTTGGTGCCATGGTCGATGGCGTCGTCGAGGATGAAGATGGCGATGGAGATGACGCGCTACGCACGCTTTCAGATTCGCGCAAGCGCTCCCACTACCTGGCGTGCAAAAGATGTCGTGGGATATCCGCGGCCACCTACGGGACCGGGTGGCCCCTTGCTAGTTTGGCAGGGGACGTGTGTTGCACAAAGAGTAGAATAGCACGTAGCAGCACGACAGAAAGCACACAAGAAATTTACCCAGGTTCAGGCCGCCGCGAGGCGTAAGACCCTACTCCTGCTTTGGTGGATTGATGGTGGAATGAATGTGGTGATGCGTAGTACACTTGCCCGGTAGGGGCCGCAGCGACTACGCGCGTATGGTGGCTTGGGGTTGTCAACTTTCCAACCTTATAACCCTTCCTACGAGTGCCATGGGCCTCCTTTTATAGATTAAGGGGTCACCATAGTGGCAAAGTGGTCATTATACATTGATATGATAGCAAAAAGTGCTATCATACCTAACTCTACGGGCTGACAGGGCGCATTAAATGCACCACTTAGTGTCACATCACTGGTTGCCTAGCAAGGCCTGCCGGGCTGTATTGCCAGCTCCGCGCTTGTTCCATTGACACGTCGCACGACGGATGTCGTCTATGGGTTTCTTCTGTAGGAAATGGCTGCCATGTGGCAAATGGTTGCCACTTAATCACCTTGCGGCTTGACACCGCACTGATTGACGACGTGGGTCATATTTGAGCGGTTGGTGGGGTGGTTCTGCCCCCGCGAGCCCCAGCAGGCTCTCCGGGGAGTCTTGGTTGCTTGCTTCTGGTGGTAGCCTCGCCCCTTGCCGGGCTCGCCTGCCAGGCAAGGAAGGCCCTTCTCTTGCCGATATCTTGCTCCTCTGGCTTGATCTTGGTCTCTCTGAGCTGCATGTTGGTTCTTAAAATCTCTTGGGCCTTCTAGCACTCTGGCTTGAGCTGGTGCTTCAATCTTGATCTTGTGCTTGTGCACAGTTGGGCAATAGACCCAGGGTTTGTTGCACCGACATTGAGACAGTCAGGAGGACATCAGTTGACCAAAAGAGGTCATGTGGATATGCTCCATATATTCAAATATTGATCAATTCCAAGGTTGGAACTGGAACATATCTACTTGACAAAGAGCATTTACCTCTCATGCCAGATTTTGAGGACAATGAAGTTGTCATGGACGCTTCACATCCTACTTATGTTGAGGTCCAGGAGAAGGCAGAGAAAGCAAAGGCTGCTAAAGCAGCAAGTGCTCCAGGTGCATCAATTATGAATCTCAAGAGCAAACAAGATCGTCTCACATATCTGCTAGAAGCTACCCTGAGGATTGAGAAGAGTCTGGCCAACTTGACTAAGAATCAGGAGAGCTTAGAGAGGATTGTTGAAGACAAGATGTACAACCTTGATGTGAAGGTCGTTGAGATTCAGTCTATTGTTGAGAAGCTCAAATATGATGCTAAGGACAAAGATGACAAACTTACTACATATAGATTTCAGCCAGTGCCAAGGGCATAGAGGTCTTCTGCTGAGCCAGTTGCAGACTTGAGGCCTGCTCATTCTACTCCTTCCACCACAGACACAGTTGCTCCTCCAGTGTCAACTCCACCAGCTCCACAAACTTCGACTGAAGCATTTGCAGATGGACTCCTCTCAACACTGACTACGCACACCGGAGCTACAAGCCAGAAGACCCCTTTAGGAGCTCCCGGAAATCGTGTATAGAGTGTCGTATAGCACTATACGTTTTCAAACTTTTTGGTAACTTGTTGACAAAGGGGGAGAAATTGTATAGATCATAGGCTTCAAGAGAGAGAGAGAGGGAGTCTTTTGCTTCTTTATTGGTTCTTATTTGCTTTTCTACTTTGCTTGGTTGTTGCTACTTGATGCTACATTTGTGTTATGCTCGTGAGATACCTTGTGTAATCATGTGTTTGATCATACCATGCTTAATGTGTGCTTGCATGTCTATCTCTATAATTATTTGTGTATGATCGATCACTTGTATCTCTGGTGATGAGTGCATGTCATTTTACTCTTATCATTTTCTGCGCTCCCCCAAGATGTATGTGACATGGAAGAGTAACCCATTATCCTAATCGATTGTGCATTTGCATTCAAACGCAAATTTCAAATAATGCACAAATTTAGGGGAGATCTTGCTTATCACATACTTCTCAAAGCGACAATGTATTTCATTCTTTATCATTTTTTGAAGCTTTGATCTATATGTTGTCATCAATTACCAAAAAGGGGGAGATTGAAAGTGAAACTAATCCTTGGGTGGTTTTGGCAATTAATAACATATAGCTCACTGAACTAATATTCTTTCAAGTTAAATATTCTAGAGAGTTCAATGAATGGCATGGCATGGACTAGGAGTGTGGACCCCTCAAAATGCTAAGGACACATATTGGCAAAAGCTCAAGACTCTTCATCTTTGTTTTAGTGATCCAAGATCACATTAAGTCCATAGGAGAGCCAATACTATTAAAAGGGATGAGGTGTTGCTTAATGGCTTGCTTGCTCAAAATGCTTAGTGATATTGCTCCAAAGCCCTCAACCACTTTCTCATTCCAAATATGTCCAAAACCTAAAGTCAAACTCGACCCCACCGACTCTTTCTATCCGGCGCCACCGAGTTCATATGACATAGCCACAGCCAAAAACCCTATCAGTTCGGTCACAACGATACAGATCTCGGCCTCACCGAGATGGCCTTGCAAAATCCCTATGACTTGTTGCATTTATTTCGGTCTCACCCAAATTGCAATCGGTCTCACCGAGTAGTCTTGACATTCGCTCTATGCTTATTGCTTCACTTTGGTCTCACCGAGTTGATGCGTTCGGCGCCACCGAGTTGATATTTTCCCTAAGCCCTAGCACATCGGTCACACCGAGTTGTTCCAGTTGGTCCCACCGACATTCCTAACGTTCACATTTTGAACTAATCGGTTAGACCAAGTTCATCTATTCTGTCTCACCGTGTTTGGTCAAATGTGTGTAACGGTTGGATTTTGTGTGGAGGCTATATATACCCCTCCATCCCCATCTCCATTTGTGAGAGAGCCATCAGAACGTGCCTACACTTCCATCAGACATTTTTTGAGAGAGAACCACCTACTCATGTGCTGAGATCAAGATATACCAATCCTACCACAAGAATCTTGATTTCTAGCCAAATTGCTTTCCACTCAAATCATCTTTCCACCATAGCCAAATCTGCAAGA
This sequence comes from Aegilops longissima, assembly GCA_021605205.1. Classification (NCBI taxonomy): domain Eukaryota; kingdom Viridiplantae; phylum Streptophyta; class Magnoliopsida; order Poales; family Poaceae; genus Aegilops; species Aegilops longissima. Next base: position 283,555,896 of record CM038676.1, read on the forward strand.
GAGGGTTGAGTGTTGGGGAGACTATCATTTGAAGCACAAGAGCAAGGAGTTCATCATCAACACACCATCTATTACCTTTTGGAGAGTGGTGACTACTAGATTGCTTAGCTGTCACTTGGGAGCCTCCGTCAAGTTGTGGAGTTGAACCAAGAAGTTTGTAGGGGCAAGGACATCACCTACTTCATGAAGGTCTACCCGAGTGTGGCAAGCCCTTCGTGGGCGATGGCCATAGTGGGATAGACAAGGTTGCTTCTTCGTGGACCCTTCGTGGGTGGAGCCCTCCGTGGACTCGCGCAGCCATTACCCTTCATGGGTTGAAGTCTCCATCAACATGGACGTACGATAGCACCACCTATCGGAACCGCACCAAAAATCTTTGTGTCTCTATTGTGTTTGCACTCTCCAAACCCTTCCCTTTACCTTCATATGCAATGTTCTACTTTCCATTGCTATGCTCTTAGAATTGCATGTGTAGGTTGATTGCTTGACTTGTGCTAACTGCTAAAATCCACCCGCAACTAAAATTGGGAAAAGGTTAGATTTTTATTTGGTCAAGTAGTCTAGTCACCCCCCTCTAGACATACTTTAGATCCTACATGGGGGCACCCGATACCTTCTGTTGCCTAGTTTGATTTGTGGCAAAAATAGAGCAAGACCTATATAAATAGAAAATAAATTCTACCCCTTTAAAGAGTAAGATCTGCAAACTATCAATTCGTTTCCAGCAACCACTTGGACAGGGGAAGGGGAGTTTGCACAAAAGAGATTGCCGAGGGATTGCATGATAAATATATTTTTACTCCCATTTCCTTATTTGGCATACGATGAGAATTTGTGTGGGATGAAACTTTTGCCCACAAATTAACAGTGTACCCCATGGGAAGAAAATGGTGGGAGTTGGCTTCCTTAACTTCCATTCCTCTGCCTGCTTACTCAATCAATGGATTTTAATCTCCTCACCACTCAACTTCCATCCCGTCTCTAATTCGCATGAACCAAACACAATGTGTTTTAAAAAATGGAGCAAAAGAAAATTTGAGTTTTTTATCCTGCTCCAAACTGTTAACGAGCTGATTGATCCGGCTACTTTGGGATGAGGTGCCTTTGAGAGACATTTTCTCTAAAGTTGATGTGGGCACAATACTTTGGATCCAAACTCCAGTGCTAATCCTCAAACTGGAAACCGTCCGCAAATTAGTGGGGCCAGTCCATGAATACTAACGCGGGAGCCGACAATCCAAAGCTATCCCCTAAATGTCTGTCAGTACGGTTAATTTGAAATTCAAATCCATTAGCGCCTAATCACATCAGCGCTCAATCAAAACAAAAAGGGGCAAGTATGCATCAAGCCCGATCATAAAAAAACACCAGGCCAAGCATGCAAAAAAAAGAGAAGATTTTCTACCCTGTCGGACCGGCAACCTGAGCTTCCATGCTCATCTGCCGTCACTGCCATTTTGGCCGCCTCCTTCTCCGCTGCTTCCTTCTTGATGTCGGGGTTAAATCCGACAGATCTCGAGTAGGGAGTCCCGAGCTGGTGACCTTTGCTAGATGGTAATGGGACGAACAAGAGACACGATGTTTACCTAGGTTCAGCCCTCTCGAAGAGGTAAAACCCTAGGTCATGCTTTTGTTGTATTCATTGTGATGGATGATACTCCCACAGGAGTTGTTGGATTCCCACAAAGAAAAAGGCCGATGTAGCACATCAACAAAAAGTATTTCCCTTAGTTAAGAACCAAGGGTACAGGAGTGTAAAAATGTCATTCATCACACTTTCTTTCTTAGCGTGTGTGATCAGAGGAACTATTGCGATGATTAATCTGGGTACCTTAGCAAGGCGTCAGTCTAAAACTCTGTTAGCGGAAGGGGCTAAAAAAGTTTGCATAGGACGACTATGCACTAGTGCCTCCTCAATCCACCACCGCGATGGCTGTAAATGTAGGGGAATGTAGCATGCAATTTCAAAAATTTCCTACGATCACGCAAGATCTATCTAGGAGATGCATAGCAACGAGAGGGGAGAGTGTTTCCACGTACCCTCATAGACCGAAAGCGGAAGAGTTAGTTTAACGTGGTTGATGTAGTTGAACGTCTTCGTGATCCAACCGATCAAGTACCGAACGTACGGCACCTCCGAGTTCAACACACGTTCAGCTCGATGACGTCCCTCGAACTCTTGATCCAGCAAAGTGTCGAGGGAGAGTTTCGTCGGCACGATGGCGTGGCGACGGTGATGGTGATGTTATTCACGCAGGGCTTCACCTAAGCACTATGACAATATGACCGGAGGAGTAAACGGTGGAGGGGGGCACCGCACACGGCTAAGAAACAATTCATGTGCTTTGGGGTGCCCCCTGCCCCCGTATATAAAGGAGGAGAGGGGAGGAGGCCGGCCTAGGGCGCGCCCCAAGTGGGGGGAGTCCCACTAGGACTCCTAGTCCTAATCGCCCCCCTTCCTTCTTATGGAGGGGGAAAGGGGGAAGGAGTGGGAGAGGGAGAAGGAAAGGGGGGCCGCGCCCCCTCCCCGTGTCCAATTCTTACTCCCCATGGGGGGGCGCCACCCCCTTGTGGGCTTCCCTCTCTCTCCCCTATGGCTTATGAGGCCCATTACTTTCCCATGGGGGTTCCGGTAACCCCTCGGTACTCCGATAAATATTCGAAACACTCTGAAACCATTCCGGTGTCCGAATACTATCGTCCAATATATTAATCTTAACCTCTCGACCATTTCGAGACTCCTCGTCATGTCCTGATCTCATCCAGGACTCCGAACAATCTTCGGTCACCAAAACACATAACCCATAGTACAAATCATCATCGAACATTAAGCGTGCGGACCCTACGGGTTCGAGAAATATGTAGACATGACGACACATCTCCAGTCAATAACCAACAGCAGAACCTGGATGCTCATATTGGTTCCTACATATTCTACGAAGATCTTTATCAGTCAAACCGCAATGACAACATACATCATTCCCTTTATCATCGGTATGTTACTTGCCCGAGATTTTATCGTTGGTATCTTCATACCTAGTTAAATTTGCGGCAAGTCTCTTTACTCGTTTCGTAATGCATCATCCCACAACTAACTCATTAGTCACATTGCTTGCAAGGCTTATCATGATGTGCATTACTGAGAGGGCCCAGAGATAACTCTCCAATGCTCGGAGTGACAAATCATTATCTCGATCTATGCCAACCCAACAAACACCTTCGGAGACACCTGTAGAGCATCTTTATAATCACCCAGTTATGTGGTGACGTTTGATAGCTCACAAGGTGTTCCTCCGATATTCGGGAGTTGCATAATCTCATAGTCAAAGGAATATGTATAAGTCATGAAGAAAGCAATAGCAATAAAACTTAACGACCATTAGGCTAATCTAACGGACGGGTCTTGTCCATCACATCATTCTCCTAATGATGTCATCCCATTCATAAAATGACAACACATGTCTATGGTTTGGAAACTTAACCATCTTTGATTAACGAGCTAGTCTAGCAGAGGCATACTAGGGACACTTTGTTTTGTCTATGTATTCACACATGTATCAAGTTTCCGGTTAATACAATTCTATCATGAATAATAAACATTTATCATGATATAAGAAAATGTAAATAACAACTTTATTATTGCCTCTAGGGCATATTTCCTTCAGTCTCCCATTTGCACTAGATTCAATAATCTAGATTACATTGTAATGATTCTAACACCCATGGAGTCTTGGTGTTGATCATGTTTTGCTCGTGGAAGAGGCTTAGTCAACGGGTCTGCAACATTCAGATCCGTATGTATTTTGAAAATCTCTATGTCTCCCTCCTTGACTTGTTCACGGATGCAGTTGAATCGTCTCTTGATGTGTTTGGTTCTCTTGTGAAATCTGGATTCCTTCGCTAAGGCAATTGCTCCAGTATAGTCACAAAAGATTTTCATGGGACCCGATGCACTAGGTATTACACCTAGATCGGATATGAACTCCTTCATCCAGACTCCTTCATTTGCTCCTTCCGAAGCAGCTACGTACTCTGCTTCACACGTAGATCCTGCCATGACGCTTTGCTTGGAACTACACCAACTATTAGCTCCACCATTCAATATAAATACGTATCCGGTCTGTGACTTAGAGTCATCTGGATCAGTGTCAAAGCTAGCATCAACATAACCATTTACGACGAGCTCTTTGTCACCTCCATAAACGAGGAACATATCCTTAGTCCTTTTCAGGTATTTCAGGATGTTCTTGATCGTTGTCTAGTGATCCACTCCTGGATTACTTTGGTACCTCCATGCTAAACTTATAGCAAGGCACACATCAGGTCTGGTACAAAACATTGCATACATGATAGAACCTATGGCTGAGGCATAGGGAATGACTTTCATTTTGTCTCTATCTTCTGTAGTGGTCGGGCATTGAATCTGACTCAATTTCACACCATGTAACACAGGCAAGAACCCTTTCTTTGACTGATCCATTTTGAACTTCTTCAAAACTTTATCAAGGTATGTGCTTTGTGAAAGTCCAATTAAGCATCTTGATCTATCTCTATAGATCTTGATGCCAATATATAAGTAGCTTCACTGAGGTCTTTCATTGAAAAATTCTTATTCAAGTATCCTTTTATGCTATCCAAAAATTCTATATCATTTCCAATCAACAATATGTCATCCACATATAATATCAGAAATGCTACAGAGCTCCCACTCACTTTCTTGTAAATATAGGCTTTCTGTATAAAACCAAATGCTTTGATCACAATATCAAAGCGTATATTCCAACTTCGAGAGGCTTGCATCAGTCCATAAATGGATCGCTGGAGCTTGCACACTTTGTTAGCACCTTTAGGATCGAGAAAACCTTCTGGTTGCATCATATACAACTCTTCTTTAAGGAATCCATTAAGGAATGCAGTTTTGATGTCCATTTGCCAGATTTCATAATCATAAAATGCGGCAATTGCTAACATGATTCGGACAGACTTAAGCATCGCTACTGGTGAGAAGGTCTCACCGTAGTCAACTCCTTGAATTTGTCGAAAACCTTTCGCAAGAAGCTGAGCTTTGTAGAACGTAAAATTACCATCAGTGTCAGTCTTCTTCTTGAAAATCCATTTATTCTCTATGGCTTGCCGATCATCGGGCAAGTCAACTAAAGCCCATACTTTGTTCTCATACATGGATCCCATCTCAGCAAAATGGCCTCAAGCCATTTTGCGGAATCTGGGCTCATTATTGCTTCCTCAAAGTTCGTAGGTTCGTCGTGGTCTAGTAACATGACCTCCAGAATAGGATTACCGTACCACTCTGGTGCGGAATGTACTCTGGTTGACCTACGAGGTTCGGTAGTAAATTGATCTGAAGTTTCATGATCATCATCATTAGCTTCCTCACTAATTGGTGCAGGCATCACTGGAACTGATTTCTGTGATGAACTACTTTCCAATTCAAGAGAAGGTACAATTACCTCATCAAGTTCTACTTTCCTCCCACTCACTTCCTTCTAGAGAAACTCCTTCTCTAGAAAGGATCCATTCTTAGCAACAAAGATCTTGCCTTCAGATCTGCGATAAGGTGTACCCAACAGTTTCTTTTGGGTATCCTATGAAGACGCACTTCTCCGATTTGGGTTCGAGCTTATTAGGTTGAAGTTTTTTCACATAAGCATCGCAACCCCAAACTTTAAGAGACGGCAAATTAGGTTTCTTGCCAAACCATAGTTCATACGGTGCCATCTCAATGGATTTAGATGGTGCCCTATTTAACGTGAACGCATCTGTTTCTAATGCATAACCCCAAAACGATAGTGGTAAATCGGTAAGAGACATCATAGATCGCACCATATCTAATAAAGTACGGTTACGACGTTCGGACACACTGTTACGATGTGGTGTTCCAGGTGGCATGAGTTGCGAAACTATTCCACATTGTTTTAAATGAAGACCAAACTCGTAACTCAAATATTCGCCTCCGCCATCAAATCGTAGAAACTTTATTTTCTTATTACGATGATTTTCCACTTCACTCTAAAATTCTTTGAACTTTTCAAATGTTTCAGACTTGTGTTTCATTAAGTAGATATATCCATATCTGCTCAAATCATCTGTGAAGGTCAGAAAATAACGATACCCGCCGCGAGCCTCAACACTCAATGGACCGCATACATCGGTATGTATTATTTCCAATAAGTCAGTTGCTCGCTCCATTGTTACGGAGAACGGAGTTTTAGTCATCTTGCCCATGAGGTATGGTTCGCAAGCATCAAATGATTCATAATCAAGTGATTCCAAAAGTCCATCTGCATGGAGTTTATTCATGCGCTTTACACCAATATGACCTAAACGGCAGTGCCACAAATATGTTGCACTATCATTATCAACTTTGCATCTTTTGGCATCAATATTATGAATATGTGTATCACCACGATCAAGATTCAACAAAAATAGACCACTCTTCAAGGGTGCATGACCATAAAAAGATATTACTCGCATAAATAGAAGAACCATTATTCTCTGATTTAAATGAATAATCGTCTCGCATCAAACAAGATCTAGATATAATGTTCATGCTCAACGCTGGCACCAAATAACAATTATTCAGTTCTAAAACTAATCTCGAAGGTAGATGTAGAGGTAGCGTGCCAACGGCGATCACATCAACCTTGGAACCATTCTCGGCGCGCATCGTTACCTCGTCCTTAGCCAATCTTCGTGTAATCCACAACCCCTATTTTGAGTTGCAAATATGAGCAACAGAACCAGTATCAAATACCCAGGCGCTACTATGAACATTAGCAAGGTACACATCAATAACATGTATATCAAATATACATTTGTTCACTTTGCCATCCTTCTTATCCGCCAAATACTTGGGGCAGTTCTGCTTCCAGTGTCCAGTCCCTTTGCAGTAGAAGCACTCAGTTTCAGGCTTAGGTCCAGACTTGGGCTTCTTCCCGGGAGTGGCAACTTGCTTGCCATTCTTCTTGAAGTTCCCCTTCTTTCCTTTGCCCTTTTTTCTTAAAACTAGTGGTCTTGTTAACCATCAACACTTGATGCTCTTTCTTGATTTCTACCTTCGCAGCTTTGAGCATAGCGAAGAGCTCGGGAATTGTCTTATCCATACCTTGCATATTATAGTTCATCACGAAGCCTTTGTAGCTTGGTGGCAGTGATTGAAGAACTCTGTAAATAACACTATCATCTGGAAGATTAACTCCCAGCTGAGTCAAGTGGTTATGGTACCCAGACATTCTGAGTATATGTTCACTAACAGAGTTGTTCTCCTCCATCTTACAACTATAGAACTTGTTGGAGACTTCATATGTCTCAACTCAGGCATTTGCTTGAAATATTAAATTCAACTCCTGGAACATCTCATATGGTCCATGATGTTGAAAACATCTTTGAAGTACCGATTCTAAGCCGTAGAGCATGGCACACTGAACTATAGAGTAGTCATCATACCGCGTCTGCCAGACATTCAAAGCATCTACATTAGCGGGAGGGGGCTTTTCACCTAGCGGTGCATCAAGGGCATAATTCTTCTGTGCAGCAATGAGGATAATCCTCAAGTTACGGACCCAGTCTGTGTAGTTGCTACCATCATCTTTCAACTTAGCTTTCTCTAGGAACGCATTAAAATTCAAGGGAACGGTAGCACGGGCCATTGATCTACAACATAGATATACAAAAACTATCAGGACTAAGTTCATGATAAATTAAGTTCAATTAATCATATTACTTAAGAACTCCCAGTTAGATAGACATCCCTCGAGTCATCTAAATGATCACGTGATCCATATCAACAAAACCATGTCCGATCATCACGTGAGGTGGAGTAGTTTTCAATGGTGAACATCTCTATGTTGATCATATCTACTATATCATTCATGTTCGACCTTTCGGTCTCAGTGTTCCGAGGCCATGTCTGTACATGCTAGGCTCGTCAAGTTTAACCTGAGTATTCCGCACGTGCAAAACTGTCTTGCACCCGTTGTATGTGAATGTAGAGCTTATCACACCGGATCATCACGTGGTGTCTCGGCACGACGAACTTTCGCAACGGTGCATACTCAGGGAGAACACTTATACCTTGAAATTTGAGTGAGGGATCATCTTGTAATGCTACCGCCATACTAAGCAAAATAAGATGCATAAAAGGTCAACATAACATGCAATCAAAATATGTGACATGATATGGCCATCATCATCTTGTACCTTTGATCTCCATCTCCAAAGCACCGTCATGATCTCCATCGTCACCGGCTTGACACCTTCATCTCCATCGTAGCGTCGTTGTCATATCACCAACTATTGCTTCTACAACTATCGCTAACGCATAGTGATAAAGTAAAGCAATTACATGGCGATTGCATTTCATACAATAAAGCGACAACCATAAGGCTCCTGCCAGTTGCCGATAACTTATACAAAACATGATCATCTCATACAATAACGTATATCACGTCATGTCTTGACCATATCACATCACAACATGCCCTGCAAAAACAAGTTAGACGGCCCCTACTTTGTTGTTGCAAGTTTTACGTGGCTGCTACGGGCTTCTAGTAAGAACCGTTCTTACCTACGCATCAAAACCACAACGATGTTTCATCAAGTTTGCTATTTTAACCTTCAACAAGGACCGGCCGTAGTCAAATTTGATTCAACTAAAGTTGGAGAAACAGACACCCGCCAGCCACCTTTATGCAAAACGAGTTGCATGTCTGTTGGTGGAACCGGTCTCATGAACGTGGTCATGTAAGGTTGGTCCGGACCGCTTCATCCAACAATACCACTGAATCAAAATAAGACGTTGGTGCTAAGCAGTATGACTATCATCGCCCACAACTCTTTGTGTTCTAGTCGTGCATATCATCTACGCGTAGACCTAGTTCGGATGCCACTTTAGGGGAACGTAGCATGCAATTTCAAAAAAAAAATTCCTACGATCATGCAAGATCTATCTAGGAGATGCATAGAAACGAGAGGGGAGAGTGTGTCCACGTACCCTTGTAGACCGAAAGCGGAAGCGTTAGTTTAACGCGGTTGATGTAGTCGAATGTCTTCGTGATCCAACCGATCAAGTACCGAACGTACGGCACCTCCGAGTCAGCACATGTTCAGCTTGATGACTTCCCTTGAACTCTTGATCTAGCAAAGTGTCGAGGGAGAGTTTCGTCAGCATGACGGCGTGGCGACGGTGATGGTGATGTGATACGCGCAGGGCTTCGCCTAAGTACTATGACAATATGACCGAAGGAGTAAACGGCGGAGGGGGGCACCGCACATGGCTAAGAAACAATTGATGTGCTTTGGGGTGCCCCCTGCCCCCGTATATAAAGGAGGAGAGGAGAGGAGGCTGGCCTAGGGCGCGCCCCAAGTGGGGGAGTCCTACTTGGAATCCTAGTCCTATTTGTCCCCTTCCTTCTTATGGAGGGGGAAAGGGGGAAGGAGAGGGAGAGGGAGAAGGAAAGGGGCCCCGCGGCCACTACCCTTGTCCAATTCGAACTCCCCATGGGGGGGCCGCCACCCCCTTGTGGGCTGCCCTCTCTCCACTATGGCCCACGAGGCCCATTACTTTCCTCGAGGGGTTCCGGTAACCCCTTGGTACTCTGATAAATATCCGAAACACTCTGAAACCATTCCGGTGTCCGAATACTATTGTCCAATATATCAATCTTTACCTCTTGACCATTTCGAGACTCCTCGTCATGTTCGTGATCTCATCCGGGACTCCAAACAATATTCGGTCACCAAAACACATAACTCATAATACAAATCGTCATCGGACGTTAAGCGTGCGGACCCTACGGGTTCAAGAACTATGTAGACATGACCGAGGCACATCTCCAGTCAATAACCAACAGCGGAACCCGAAAGCTCATATTGGTTTCTACATATTCTACGAAGATCTTTATCGGTCAAACCGCAATGACAACATACGTCATTCCCTTTGTCATCGGTATGTTACTTACCCGAGATTTGATCGTCGGTATCTTCATACCTAGTTCAATCTCGTTACCGGCAAGTCTCTTTACTCGTTCCGTAATCCATCATCCCGCAACTAACTCATTAGTCACATTGCTTGCAAGGCTTATCATGGTGTGCATTACCGATAGGGCCCAGAGATACCTCTCCGACACTCGGAGTGACAAATCCTAATCGATCTATGCCGACCCAACAAACACCTTCAGAGACACCTGTAGAGCATCTTTATAATCACCCAGTTATGTTGTAACATTTGATAGCACACAAGGTGTTCCTCGGATATTCGGGAGTTGCATAATCTCATAGTCAAAGGAATATGCACAAGTCATGAAGAAAGCAATAGCAATAAAACTTAACAGTCATTATGCTAAGCTAACGGATGGGTCTTGTCCATCACATCATTCTACTAATGATGTGATCCCGTTCATCAAATGACAACACATGTCTATGGTTAGGAAACTTAACCATGTTTGATTAACAAGCTAGTCTAGTAGAGGCATACTAGGGACACTTTGTTTTGTCTATGTATTCACACATGTATCAAGTTTCCGGTTAATACAGTTCTAGCATGAATAATAAACATTTATCATGATATAAGGAAATATAATGTAACACCCCGGAAGTAACTTTCCATATTTGTAACTCCAACTCTTGCCATTTTCGGCATTGTGATATGATATTCCCTCCGTGGTTGGGTTTTCTTCTTTTTGCATTTTGTCCATGTCATGCATTTTTATCATGCCATCATGTGCATCGCATTTGCATACGTGTTCATCTCATGATTCCGAGCATTTTTCCGTTGTCCGCTTTGCAATCCGCACTCCTATCTCCCCGCGGTCCCTTTTACGTTTTTCCGTGTGCGGGTACAAAACCTTCTCGAAATGGACTGAGGTTTGTCTAGTGGCCTTGGTATACCAACCGCAGACCACCGGTCAAGTTTCGGGTCATTTGGAGCTCGCTTGGTACTCCAACGGTTAACCGCACCCTCGCAAAGGCCTCTTTTAAGTTGCAGCCCAACACCCCTTCAAAACAGCCCAATAACCCATCTAAGTCACTTCCATGCTCTCCGTCGTTCGATCACGATCGTGTGGTAAAACTACACCTCATTTGGACTCTCCTAGCTCCTCTATGCCTATTTTAGCAAACCCTCCAAATCTCGGGTCTAACCCTAGCCTTCCCCTACCGCGCCGGACGAAGCGTCCGCTCCGCCTGACACGTCCGCCCGTCAGCCGGCCGCCCATCGCCGCACCCAGCGCCCGGCCCATGGGCCAGCGCCAGCCCCTCCGGGCCGGACGCCGCCAGCCCCAGCGCCCGCCGCCCTTCGGCCCGCCGCCGCCCTCCGCCGACGTGGCCTCCTCCGCCGCCACCTTGCCACGGCCTTCGTCTCCCGCCACCGCCGGACTCGACGCCCGCGCTACGGGCGCCGCCCACCACTGCCGCCGACCCGCCGGGCGACCTCTCCTCCTCCCGGCCGGCCGAGCCCGCCACCTTCCTCCTCCTCGCCGCCAGGCTCCGGCGAGCCCCGCCGCCGCCGCCCGTCGCCCGATCCAGATCCGGCCTCGGTTCATGCGCCGCCGTTGACCTCTCTCCCCTTTTTTTCCTAAGTCTTTTATATTATTGATTTTGTTGCATTTTCAACGTGGTGTAACTTTGTCATCGTAGCTTCATTTTATGCGTATAATATATCAAAATGTTCGTCTCAAGAGTAGATCATTTCATCTCATAGCATCATTTTCATTTGAGCTCATCTTGATGCCCGAAATGCTGTTGGAAGAGTGCTATGTGATGTTAGTTTCTGTTTCTTAACAGAACTTGCACTTTTGTTATTTTTGCCATGATTAATGTGTGCACCCTATGAATTTGAGTCCTACATGTGTTTTGAAATATGCCATGCCATCTTTCCAGGGGTGTATGCCATGTATTTTTGTGATCTATGTGGTGACTAGCACAAGCATGCAAAGTAGGTGTCCTGATGTTGCTGATTTCAGCCCTGTTTTAGCTGATTTTGATGCCATGTTAACTTGATGCTACCGAGAGATCCATGCATATTTTGAGATACTTCAGTAAGGATGTTTTGTTAAACATGTCTTGCTCTATCCATCCATGCCTTTGTTTGCAATTATTGAGTGCCATAGCTTGAGTCAATCGAGCTCTACTTTTGCTATCAAATGTTTCCTGGCAGATTGTTTACAGGTTATTCAATTTTGCCAAGGTTGTTGTGGTTGATCCATGTATGCTATGTTATTGTTCTTGCCATGTATGTCTTCTATGCCATGTCTTATTGATGTATGTATGCTTAGATTTTCTTATAAGGCTCTGTAGTGAGTGCATTGAGCTTGTAAACATGCCTACTCGTTATCAGTTTTTGACATGTCATGTTGCTGAATCTGTTAACGAAACTTTCAATATTGACATGGGTGTTACTATATTTTCTAATCCTTTTTGGCTTATGGTCAGTAAGGGACTTTTGTTCTATGCTTTGAGTAGATTAATGCCATGCCATGTTTTGCTATTTTAAGTTCCTGTAGCATGTAGTTTTGTTGCTCTGAACATTGCAACCTGATGCTGTTTTTGCCATGTCCAGCCTGATATTTTGTGCACTTTTGCCATGCTTGTTTGAACCTGTTATGATGTGAACTAGCCGTAGCTCAGTGCTCATCTTTTTTCGAGCATCTTGTGTAGATCACTGCCATGTACTTTATTGATACGTTTGGGTGCAGTAGCTTAATTAATTGTTGCTTGCTAAGTGGCATCATGCTGTTAATGGCAGATTTGTGCCATTCTTGTTTTGCTTGTCATTTGCAAACCGTGCATCCGTTTCCGGTGATCTTTATATCGATTTCAACCGAAATCATCTCATCTTTCCAGTGGCATACTTGGTTTGCCAAGTTGATGCCTGGTTCATCATTTACCTTCCGGAGCGCACATACGCATTGCATTTCACATCTCGCATATCATGTCATGTTTTGCATCATGTTGCTTGTGCATTGCACCGTGATTTATTGTGGTTCCTTTGTTTGTGTTGTTGCTTTGGGTAGAGCCGGGAGACGAGAACGTGTACGAGGAACTTGTTGAGATCGCTTACGAGGATCAAACTTTCGACAACTCTGAGAACATTGCAGGCAAGATGACCATACCCTCGAAATCACTTCTATCTTTGCTATGCTAGTTGCTCGCTCTTTTGCTATGCCTATGCTGCGATGCCTACCACTTGCTATATCATGCCACCCATATTTCCATGTCAGCCCCTAACCATCTTTTCCTAGCAAACCGTTGATTGGCTATGTTACCGCTTTGCTCAGCCCTCTTATAGCGTTGCTAGCTGCAGGTGAAGCTGAAGTTTGTTCCTTGTTGGAACATGGAGATGTTGTTCCTCTTTGGAACATGTTTACTTGTTGGGGATATCACAATATATATCTGCTATAATTAATACATCTATATACTTGGTAAAGGGTGGAAGGCTCGGCCTTATGCCTGGTGTTTTGTTCCACTCTTGCCACCCTAGTTTCCGTCATACCGGTGTTATGTTCCTTGATTTCGCGTTCCTTACACGGTTGGGTGATTTATGGGACCCCCTTGACAGTTCGCTTTGAATAAGACTCCTCCAAAGAAGGCCCAACTTTGGTTTTACCATTTGCCACCTAAGCCTTTTCCCCGGGTTTTCGCGAGCCCGAGGGTCATCTTATTTTAAACCCCGGACCAGTGCTCCTTCGAGTGCTGGCCCAACTGGCGATGTCCGGCGCCCTGGCAATCCAGGGTCTATGCCAACCCGACGTCTTGCCCATCCGGTGTGCCACGAGAACGAGATATGTGCAGCTCCTATCGGGATTTGTCGGCACATTCGGGTGGCTTTGCTGGTTTTGTTTTATTGCTGTCGAAATGTCTTGTAGTCCGGATTCCGAGATTGATCGGGTCTTCCCGTAGAAGGAATATCCTTCGTTGACCGTGAGAGCTTATAATGGGCTAAGTTGGGACACCCTGCAGGTAATATCTTTCAAAGCCGTGCCCGCGGTTATGAGGCAGATGGGAATTTGTTAATGTCCGGTTGTAGAAAACCCGAAGTTGACCTCAAGTAAAATACACATCAACGGCGTGTGTAACCGTGATGGTCTCTTCTCGGAGTCCGGAAGTGAACACGGTGTTGGAGTTATGTCGACGTAAGTAGTTCAGGATCACTTCTTGATCGCTACTAGTTTCACGTCCGTGCTTTGCTTCTCTTCTCGCTCTCTTTGCGATGTAGCCACCATATATGCTAGTCGCTGCTGCAGCTCCACTTTACTACCTGTCCTTCCTATAAGCTTAAATAGTCTTGATCTCGCGGTGTGAGATTGCTGAGTCCCGTGACTCACGGATACTTCAAAACAGTTGCAGGTGCCGGCGATGCCAATGCAGGTGACTCAACCGAGCTCAAGTGGGAGTTCGACGAGGAACGTGGTCGTTACTATGTGTCTTTTCCTGATGATCGATAGTGGTGCCCAGTTGGGACGATTCGGGATCTGTAGCATTTGGGGTATCTTCTTTTATTTTGGTTCCGTAGTCGGACCTTGAGTGTACTCAATGATGGATGTTTATTTATGTATTGTGTGAAGTGGCGATCGTAAGCTAACTATGTATCTCTTTCCCTTAATTATTACATGGGTTGTGTGAAGATTACCTCACTTGCGACATTGCGTTCAATGCGGTTATGCCTCTAAGTCGTGCCTCGACACGTGGGAGATATAGCCGCATCGAGGGCGTTACAAGTTGGTATCAGAGCCTTCCCCGACTTAGGAGCCACCTACTTGATTGTCTGCTGGCGTTGTTGAGTCTAGAATGGAAAATGTTTTGAGTCTTAGGATTATATATATCGGAGAGTAGGATTCTTTTTACTCCCCAGTCCCTTCGTCGCTCTGCTGAGGTATCCTGACGAAGAGTTTTGACTCTTCTCTCCTCAAATTTCACTAAAAATAATTTTAGGATCATGTGGGTATCTTGGAATCGTTCCGATGGTTTTGTGACGAGAACATTGTTCTTGGTGCCTCCTGACATTTAGGGGTTGTGGCAGTGTCCCGGGGAGTTGAGCTCCGAGGTGTTGTCGTCACAATTTTATCGTTGCAGTTCGGGAATACCTGA
The DNA here is from genome assembly GCA_021605205.1 of Aegilops longissima. Taxonomy (NCBI): domain Eukaryota; kingdom Viridiplantae; phylum Streptophyta; class Magnoliopsida; order Poales; family Poaceae; genus Aegilops; species Aegilops longissima. Next base: position 283,570,998 of record CM038676.1, read on the forward strand.
GTTTTGCCGACATCGAAATCTCTTTTGTGCAGTTGTTGGTGAGATAACCCCGATAGCCCAAAGATCGAGGCGAAAAGGGAGTATTGCCATGACTTGTATAACGGATGTTTTTGAAGGTCGAGGTACACGATTTCGAGGATTTCTTGGTTATGTGTTGACGGATGGATACAATGGATCTAGGTATTGTTAGTTTGGGTGATATATTTTGTGTCCCTGTATCCCCAACACCAGATTGCATAACCAGAAAGTTTCGGAGTTTATAGGTGGGAATTCTAGTAGCTTACGTGATTTCTTTCCGATGGATGTATGATTTGAGATTGGGGTTCAACGTTTAGTGGTCCGCCCATTCACGGTCGATTCTGATGGTCGCGAGACGTCTTAAAGAATCCTTGGCTATGCTGATTCGGGGACGTCTTGTTTGTCATTCGTGATGTCCGCTATACGTCGTGTCCGTGTGGGCCCCACCACGAACACTTTGGGCGAAATCTCTATCATGTGTTTGTTCCGGCTCATTCTAGAAGCCAATCTTTTGTTTTCAGTTGTGATATTCGATTTGTTCTAAGTCAGATGTTGTTTCCATACCTTTATCTAAGTGGCTTCTCACCTTAATGGACGTGTGATGATTAACTTTGGAATTCATTCGTTCATTCTTGTTCGAATGTTTATTGTGAAGACTATATGTTGCAATTTCTATCCGTTGATTCTACTTATCTATTTGTCTATCAAAGGACTAACGGATGTCACCTTCTTCAGATGGCTCCGCCAACGCGCGAATCCGGATCGCAATGATGGGGATCGGTCGAACCTCCACCTCCACCTCCACCTCCGCCTCCGAGGCCCGGCAAGCTATCATGGCAGCCACAAATGCCAATGCTCGAGATGATTTTGCAGCTCTTGCAAGAACGCACTCAGGGCAAGGCAATCAAGGAAATCAAGGTCAAGGCAACAATCAGCCGCACTTTGCTACTCTCAGTCAGTTCCTCGCTAATCAGCCGAAGTCTTTCAGTTTCTGTGTTGAGGCTACAGACGCTGACGATTGGCTTGTGGACATCTGCAAGCATTTTGATTGTAGCAATGTCAGACCTGAGGACTTTGTCAAGTTTGCATCGTTTCAACTCAAGGATCAAGCTGCTGAGTGGTACCAGCAATACAAAGATTCCAGAGGAGGTCGTGTCATTACCTGGGATGAGTTCCGCCGTGATTTCAGAGCTCATCACATTCCGAAAAGTGTTGTTGAGAGCAAGCGTGAGGAGTTCCGCAATCTCAAGCAGGGCAACATGTCTGTCTATCAATACAATATCCAGTTCCAGAAGCTCGCTCGTTTTGCTAAGCAAGACGTACCTGATGAAAAGAGTATGATCTATCAATTCAGAGGTGGTCTGAGAGAAGATCTGCAATTAGCTCTTGTGCTTTTTGAGCCAGATAAGTATGATGATTTCTACAACATGGCACTGAAGCAAGAAGCTGCCCAGCTCAAATGTGAGAATTCTAAGAAGAGAATCAGGGATGCAGTTCAGTCTTCTTCTTCCTCTCAAGTGGCAGCTAAGCAGCAGAAGTTTTACCTTCCTCCTCCTCCGTTCCGTCAGCCTTATCAGCAGAAGAACTCAGGTGGCCGTGGATCTTCCCACCCACCCAACCCAAGCTATCAGAACAAGTCTAATTCTCAAGCTCCAAGGTCAAGTGCTCCTTACCACCGTCCGCTCTCAAGTGACTTGCAACAAATGTCGGAGAAAGGTCACTATGCTAACAAATGCTTCAACCAGAGGCGCCTTCCGCCTCCTCCTCTGTGAAATCTTCCAGCAATGCAAAGGTCAAGCATAATCCCAAGTCGGCAAAGGTCAATATGATGAATGCAGCTCAAGCGGAGGAATCTTCGATGTGATAATGGGTAATCTTCCGATTAATGATATTCTGCAAAAGTCTTATTTGATTACGGTGCATCTATTTCTTTCATATCAAGACCTTTTGCATCCATGAACAATTTGCATACTGTCGATCTGCCTAAGCCGATAGCGGTTTCCTCTCCTGGTTTGTTCATGAATACAAAAATGATGGCTCCGGATGTTTCTATCAAGATGGGTGATTATAGATTTCTGGCTAAACCAATGGTTCTTGGTGACTCGGATATTGATCTTATCCTCGGAATGGACTGGCTTTCTCAGCACAAAGCTCAGCTTGATTGTGCTGCCAGGGAAATTCAATTGACTCACTCTTCTAATGATGTGATCATCTATGCCGCTCGTGATGAAACCATTCGGTTGTTTTCTCTCAATGAGAAGGGCGAACTGAATGCTATCTCTCAGATTCCAGTCGTTTGTGAGTACCAAGATGTCTTTCCAGAAGAGCTTCCGGGTATGCCTCCTCATCGGCCAGTTGAGTTCGTTATCGATCTTGAGCCTGGCACTGAACCCGTTTGCAAGCGTCCATACAAGCATGGACCTGATGAGCTGAAGGAATTGAAGAAGCAGCTAGATGAACAAGAGCGTCTGGTTTGATCGGACCGAGTTCATCTCCTTGGGGTTGTGGTGTTCTTTTGTCCGAAGAAGGATGGCACGGACCGACTTTGCGTCGATTACCGTCCATTGAATAAGAAGACAATCAAGAACAAGTATCCACTTCCAAACATCAATGAGCTTTTTGAGCAACTCAAAGGTGCTACAGTGTTCTCCAAGCTTGACCTTCGTATGGGGTATCATCAGATTCGCATTCATGAACAAGATATTCCCAAGACAGATTCGAACAAGCATTGGTTCTTATGAATATCTTGTCATGTCTTTCGGCCTCGTCAATGCTCCTCCGACATTCTCTCGGATGATGAACTTCATATTCAACCCCTACACCAATGAATTCGTTTTGGTCTATCTTGATGATATTTTGGTCTTCTCCAAGAATAAGAAGGATCATGCCAAACATTTGCGATTGGTGCTAGACAAGCTCAGAGAGTACCAATTCTATGCTAAGTTCTCCAAATGTGAATTTTGGCTTGATGAAGTGCTTTATCTTGGTCATATCATCTCCGCCAAGGGCATCGCTGTTAATCCCGAGAAGGTGTCCGCAATTGTGAATTGGGAACCTCCTCGTAATGTCAAGCAGCTCCATGATTTTCTTGGTCTTGCAAGCTATTGTCAAGATTCGTTGAGAACTTCTCCAAGATTGCAAAGCCTCTTTCCAACCTCCTCCGAAGCATGTGAAGTATGTCGGTCTCCCGAGTGTGGCGTTGCTTTCAATACTCTCAAAGAGAAACTCGTCACAGCTCCCGCCTTGACTCCTCCCGAATCCAAGCCATTTGAAGTTTTACGTGATGCTTCTCTTCAAGGTCTCGGTGCTGTGTTAATGCAAGAGAAGAGAGTTGTGGCTTATACCTCTCGCCATTGAAGCCCAACGAAAAGAACTACCCCACTCACGATCTTGAGTTGGCGGCAGTTGTCCATGCATTGATAACGTGGAGACATCTCTTGTTGGGAAGGAAAGTGGACATTTTCACCGATCACAAGAGTCTCAAGTACATCTTCACTCAGCCCAACCTCAACCTCAGGCAGACTCGATGGGTGAAATGATTCAAGAGTACAACCCAAGTATTGAATATACTCCGGCAAGGCCAATGTCATTGCAGATGCTTTGAGCAGGAAGGCTTCTCGCAATCTAATCCTCAAGCCTTTTCACCGGATCTCTGTGAAGCTTTCCATAGCTGAATCTTCAAGTTGTTCCTCAAGGCTTTCTTGCCAACCTCATAGTCTCTCCTACTTTGGAAGATCAGATTCGTGAGCTCAACTTCGGATACCATGGTGAAAAAGGTGAAGCGTGGTATCGACAAGGGCATTTCAAGTACAAGTGCTTCCACGTTGATGACAAAGACACTCTTTTCTTTGAGGACCGGATTGTGGTTCCTAAGGGTGATCTGAGAAAAGTCATTATGAACGAGGCTCACAATTCGCTTCTATCCATTCATCCTGGAAGTACGAAGATGTACCATGACCTCAAGCAGTCATATTGGTGGACTCGAATGAAGCGAGAAATTGCTCAATTCGTGAATGAATGTGATGTCTGCAGAAGAGTGAAAGCAGAACACCAAAGACCAGCTGGTCTCCTCCAACCTCTTGCTATTCCAGAATGGAAGTTTGATCATATTGAAATGGACTTCGTGACTGGTTTTCCAAAGTCCAAGCGTGGAAATGATGCTATCTTCGTTGTCATTGACAAGCTTACTAAAGTGGCTCATTTCCTTCCTATCAAAGAATCCATCACAGCAGCTCAGTTGGCAGAGCTATACACCTCCAGGATTGTCTCCTTGCACGGCATTCCACAAGTGATCTCTTCAGACCGTGGCAGCATCTTTACCTCCAAGTTTTGGGATTCTTTTCAAGGCCATGGGCACCAACATTCGTTTCAAAGACAGCTTTCCATCCTCAAACAAGTGGCCAAGTCGAGCGAGTTAATCAAATCCTTGAAGATATGCTCGAGCTTGTGTCATTTCCTTCGGTATGAAGTGGGAAGATTGTCTTCCATATGCCGAGTTCTCCTACAACAACAGCTTCCAAGCGAGTTCGGCAAGGCCCCATTTGAAATTCTCTATGGCGAAAGTGCCGTACTCCTCTCAATTGGTGCGAGACAGGTGAACGCCAACTTCTTGGCAATGACTTGATCACGAAGCGGAAGAAATGTGCCAAGTCATTCGTGAGAATCTCAAAGCCGCATAATCGCGCCGAAAGAGCTATTATGATGATAAGCACCGTGATGTGGCTTTTGAAATCGGAGACCATGTCTACCTCCGCGTCTCTCCAATGAAAGGCACTCGTCGCCCGGTATCAAAGGAAGCTTGCCCCTAGATCGTGGGTCCTTTCAAGATCATTGGGAAAAGAGGCGATCTCGCCTATCAACTTGAGCTTCCTCCAACTTTGCAAATGTGCACGATGTGTTCCACGTGTCACAGCTTCGCAAGTGCTTCAAGACTCCTGAACGCACTATCAACTTCGAAGAGATTGACCTTCAAGAAGATCTCTCTTATCATGAGCACCCCATTGCTATTCTTGAAGAAACCGAGCGCAAGACTCGCAACAAGTCAATCAAATTCCTGAAAGTGAAGTGGTCACACCATTCCGACCGAGAAGCTACACAGGGCGAGGATCACCTCCGTTCCGAATATCCGGAGTTCTTTCAGTCCTAGATCTCGGGACGAGATCCTCTTGTAGTGGTGGAGTGTTGTAACACCCCGGAAGTAACTTTCCATATTTGTAACTCCAACTCTTGCCATTTTCGGCATTGTGATATGATATTCCCTCCGTGGTTGGGTTTTCTTCTTTTTGCATTTTGTCCATGTCATGCATTTTTATCATGTCATCATGTGCATCGCATTTGCATACGTGTTCGTCTCATGATTCCGAGCATTTTTCCCGTTGTCCGTTTTGCAATCCGGCACTCCTATCTCCCCCGGCGGTCCCTTTTACGTTTTTCCGTGTGCGGGTACTAAACCTTCTCGAAATGGACTGAGGTTTGTCTAGTGGCCTTGGTATACCAACCGCAGACCACCGGTCAAGTTTCGGGTCATTTGGAGCTCGCTTGGTACTCCAACGGTTAACCGCGACTCTCAAAAGGCCTCTTTTAAGTTGCAGCCCAACACCCTTCAAAACAGCCCAATAACCCATCTAAGTCACTTCCATGCTCTCCGTCGTTCGATCACGATCGTGTGGTAGCTACACCTCATTTGGACTCTCCTAGCTCCATCTATGCCTATTTTAGCAAACCCCTCCAAATCTCGGGTCTAACCCTAGCCTTCCCTACCTCGCGCCGGACGAAGCGTCCGCTCCGCCGGACACGTCCGCCCGTCAGCCGGCCGGCCGCGCCCACATCGCCGCACCCAGCCCGGCCATGGGCCCAGCGCTGCCCCTCCGGGCCGACGCCCACCGCCCCAGCGCCCGCCGCCGCTTTCGGCCCGCCGCCGCCCTCCGCCAGACAGGGCCTCCTCCTCCGCCGCCACCTTGCCGGCGGCTCGTCTCCCCCACCATCACTGACCTCGGCCACACACCGGCGCGGCGCCTTCCACCGCCCGCAGACCCATCGGCGACCTCTCCTCCCGGCCGCCGAGCCCGACCACCTTCCTCCTCCTCGCCCGCGGGCTCCGGCGAGCCCCGCCGCCGCCGCCCGTCGCCCGATCCAGATCCGGCCTCGGTTCGCGCGCCGCCGTTGACCTCTCTCCCCCTCCTTTTTTTCCTAAGTCTTTTATATTATTGATTTTGTTGCATTTTCAACGTGGTGTAACTTTGTCATCGTAGCTCCATTTTGCGCGTATAATATATCAAAATGTTCGTCTCGAAGAGTAGATCATTTCATCTCATAGCGTCATTTTCATTTGAGCTCATCTTGATGCCCGAAATGCTGTTGGAAGAGTGCTATGTGATGTTAGTTTCTGTTTCTTAACAGAACTTGCACTTTTGTTATTTTTGCCATGATTAATGTGTGCACCCTATGAATTTGAGTCCTACATGTGTTTTGAAATATGCCATGCCATCTTTCCAGGGGTGTATGCCATGTATTTTTGTGATCTATGTGGTGACTAGCACAAGCATGCAAAGTAGGTGTCCTGATGTTGCTGATTTCAGCCCTGTTTTAGCTGATTTTGATGCCATGTTAACTTGATGCTACCGAGAGATCCATGCATATTTTGAGATACTTCAGTAAGGATGTTTTGTTAAACATGTCTTGCTCTATCCATCCATGCCTTTGTTTGCAATTATGGAGTGCCATAGCTTGAGTCAATCGAGCTCTACTTTTGCTATCAAATGTTCCCTGGCAGATTGTTTACAGGTTATTCAATTTTGCCAAGGTTGTTGTGGTTGATCCATGTATGCTATGTTATTGTTCTTGCCATGTATGTCTTCTATGCCATGTCTTATTGATGTATGTATGCTTAGTTTTTCTTATAAGGCTCTGTAGTGAGTGCATTGAGCTTGTAAACATGCCTACTGTTATCAGTTTTGACATGTCATGTTGCTGAATCTGTTAACTAAACTTTCAATATTGACATGGGTGTTACTATATTTTCTAATCCTTTTGGCTTATGGTCAGTAAGGGACTTTTGTTCTATGCTTTGAGTAGATTCATGCCATGCCATGTTTTGCTATTTTAAGTTCCTGTAGCATGTAGTTTTGTTGCTCTGAACATTGCAACCTGATGCTGTTTTTGCCATGTCCAGCCTGATATTTTGTGCACTTTTGCCATGCTTGTTTGAACCTGTTATGATGTGAACTAGCCGTAGCTCAGTGCTCATCTTTTTCGAGCATCTTGTGTAGATCACTGCCATGTACTTTGTTGATACGTTTGGGTGCAGTAGCTTAATTAATTGTTGCTTGCTAAGTGGCATCATGCTGTTAATGGCAGATTTGTGCCATTCTTGTTTTGCTTGTCATTTGCAAACCGTGCATCCGATTCCGGTGATCTTTATATCGATTTCAACCAAATCATCTCATCTTTCCAGTGGCATACTTGGTTTGCCAAGTTGATGCCTGGTTCATCATTTACCTTCCGGGCGCATATACGCATTGCATATCACATCTCGCATATCATGTCATGTTTTGCATCATGTTGATTGTGCATTGCACCGTGATTTATTGTGGTTCCTTTGTTTGTGTTGTTGCTTTGGGTAGAGCCGGAGACGAGAACGTGAACGAGGAACCTGTTGAGAACGCTTACGAGGATCAAGCTTTCGACAACTCGAGAACATTGCGAGCAAGATGACCATACCCTCGAAATCACTTCTATCTTTGCTATGCTAGTTGCTCGCTCTTTTGCTATGCCTATGCTGCGATGCCTACCACTTGCTATATCATGCCACCCATATTGCCATGTCAGCCCTAACCATCTTTTCCTAGCAAACCGCTGATTGGCTATGTTACCGCTTTGCTCAGCCCTCTTATAGCGTTGCTAGTTGCAGTGAAGCTGAAGTTTGTTCCTTGTTGAACATGGAGATGTTGTTCCTCTTTGGAACATGTTTACTTGTTGGGGATATCACAATATATATCTGCTATAATTAATACATCTATATACTTGGTAAAGGGTGGAAGGCTCGGCCTTATGCCTGGTGTTTTGTTCCACTCTTGCCACCCTAGTTTCCGTCATACCGGTGTTATGTTCCTTGATTTCGCGTTCCTTACACGGTTGGGTGATTTATGGGACCCCCTTGACAGTTCGCTTTGAATAAGACTCCTCCAGCAAGGCCCAACTTTGGTTTTACCATTTGCCACCTAAGCCTTTTCCCCCGGGTTTTCGCGAGCCCGAGGGTCATCTTATTTTAAACCCCCGGACCAGTGCTCCTTCGAGTGCTGGCCCAACCTGGGCGATGTCCGGCGCCCCCTGGGCAATCCAGGTTCTATGCCAACCCAACGTCTTGCCCATCCGGTGTGCCCTGAGAACGAGATATGTGCAGCTCCTATCGGGATTTGTCGGCACATTCGGGTGGCTTTGCTGGTCTTGTTTTATTGTTGTCGAAATGTCTTGTAGTCCGGGATTCGAGATTGATCGGGTCTTCCCAGAGAAGGAATATCCTTCGTTGACCGTGAGAGCTTATAATGGGCTAAGTTGGGACACCCTGCGCAGGTAATATCTTTCAAAGCCGTGCCCATGTTTATGAGGCAGATGGGAATTTGTTAATGTCCGTTGTAGAAAACCCGAAGTTGACCTCAAATAAAATACACATCAACCGCGTGTGTAACCGTGATGGTCTCTTCTCGGCGGAGTCCGGGAAGTGAACACGGTGTTGGAGTTATGTCTGATGTAAGTAGTTCAGGATCACTTCTTGATCGCTACTAGTTTCACGTCCGTGCTTTGCTTCTCTTCTCGCTCTCTGTTGCGATGTAGCCACCATATATGCTAGTCGCTTGCTGCAGCTCCACTTTACTACCCTGTCCTTCCTATAAGCTTAAATAGTCTTGATCTCGCGGGTGTGAGATTGCTGAGTCCCCGTGACTCACAGATACTTCCAAAACAGTTGCAGGTGCCGACGATGCGGTCAGGTGACTCAACCGAGCTCAAGTGGGAGTTCGACGAGGAACGTGGTCGTTACTATGTGTCTTTTCCGATGATCGTAGTGGTGCCCAGTTGGGACGATTCGGGATCTGTGTAGCATTTGGGGTATCTTCTTTTATTTTGGTTCCGTAGTCGGACCTTGAGTGTACTCAATGATGGATGTTTATTTATGTACTGTGTGAAGTGGCGATTGTAAGCCAACTATGTATCTCTTTCCTTAATTATTACATGGGTTGTGTGAAGATTACCTCACTTGCGACATTGCTTTCAATGCGGTTATGCCTCTAAGTCGTGCCTCAACACGTGGGAGATATAGCCGCATCGAGGCGCTATGTTGGTATCGAGCCTTCCCGACTTAGGAGCCACCTACTTGATTGTCTGTCATGGCGTTGTTGAGTCTAGAATGGAAAATGTTTTGAGTCTTAGGATTATATATATCGGAGAGTAGGATTCTTTTTACTCCTCAGTCCCTTCGTCGCTCTGGTGAGGTATCCTGACGTAGAGTTTTGACTTTTCTCTCCTCAAATTTCACTAAAAAAATTTTAGGATCATGTGGGTATCTTGGAATCGTTCCGATGGTTTTGTGACGAGAACATTGTTCTTGGTGCCTCCTGACATTTAGGGGTTGTGGCAGTGTCCCGGGGAGTTGAGCTCCGAGGTGTTGTCGTCACAATTTTATCGTTGCAGTTCTGGAATACCTGAGTTTTGCCGACATCGAAATCTCTTTTGTGCAGTTGTTGGTGAGATAACCCGATAGCCCAATCTCGAGGCGAAAAGGGAGTATTGCCATGACTTGTATAACGGATGTTTTTCAAGGTCGAGGTACACGATTTCGAGGATTTCTTGGTTATGTGTTGACGGATGGATACAATGGATCTAGGTATTGTTAGTTTGGGTGATATATTTTGTGTCCCTGTATCCCCAACACCAGATTGCATAACCGTAAAGTTTCGGGAGTTTATAGGTGGGAATTCTAGTAGCTTACGTGATTTCTTTCCGATGGATGTATGATTTGAGATTGGGGTTCAACGTTTAGTGGTCCGCCCATTCACGGTCGATTCTGATGGTCGCGAGACGCCTTAAAGAATCCTTGGCTATGCTGATTCGGGACGTCTTGTTTGTCATTCGTGACGTCGCTATACGTCGTGTCCGTGTGGGCCCCACCACTAACACTTTGGGCGTAAATCTCTATCATGTGTTTGTTCCGCTCATTCTAGAAGCCAATCTTTTGTTTTCAGTTGTGATATTCGATTTGTTCTAAGTCGATGTTGTTTCCATACCTTTATCTAAGTGGCTTCTCACCTTAATGGACGTGTGATGATTAACTTTGGAATTCATTCGCTCATTCTTGTTCGAATGTTTATTGTGAAGACTATATGTTGCAATTTCTATCCGCTGATTCTACTTATCTATTTGTCTATCAAAGGACTAACGGATGTCACCCTCTTCAGATGGCTCCGCCAACGCGTCTGAATCCGGATCGCAATGATGGGGATCACCAACCTCCACCTCCACCTCCACCTCCGCCTCCGAGGCACGGCAAGCTATCATGGCAGCCACAAATGCCAATGCTCAGATGATTTTGCAGCTCTTGCAAGAACGTACTCAGGGGCAAGGCAATCAAGGAAATCAAGGTCACGGCAACAATCAGCCGCACTTTGCTACTCTTATTCAGTTCCTCGCTAATCAGCCGAAGTCTTTCAGTTTCTGTGTTGAGGCTACAGACGCTGACGATTGGCTTGTGGACATCTGCAAGCATTTTGATTGTAGTAATGTCAGACCTGAGGACTTTGTCAAGTTTGCATCGTTTCAACTCAAGGATCAAGCTGCTGAGTGGTACCAACAATACAAAGATTCCAGAGGAGGTCGTGTCATTACCTGGGATGAGTTCCGCCGTGATTTCAGAGCTCATCACATTCAAAAGTGTTGTTGAGAGCAAGCGTGAGGAGTTCCGCAATCTCAAGCAGGGCAACATGTCTGTCTATCAATACAATATCCAGTTCGAAGCTCGCTCGTTTTGCTAAGCAAGACGTGCACGATGAAAAGAGTATGATCTATCAATTCAGAGGTGGTCCGAGAGAAGATCTGCAATTAGCTCTTGTGCTTTTGAGCCGATAAGTATGATGATTTCTACAACATGGCATCAAGCAAGAAGCTGCCCAGCTCAAATGTGAGAATTCTAAGAAGAGAATCAGGATGCAGTTCAGTCTTCTTCTTCCTCTCAAGTGGCAGCTAAGCAGCGAAGTTTTACCTTCCTCCTCCTCCGTTCCGTCGGCCTTATCGCCAGAAGAACTCAGGTGGCCGTGGATCTTCCCACCCACCCAACCCAAGCTATCAGAACAAGTCTAATTCTCAAGCTCCAAGGTCAAGTGCTCCTTACCACCGTCCGCTCTCTGAAGTGACTTGCAACAAATGTCAGCAGAAAGGTCACTATGCGAACAAATGCTTCAACCAGAGGCGCCTTCCGCCTCCTCCTCCTGTGAAATCTTCCAGCAATGCAGTGGTCAAGCATAATCCCAAGTCGGCAAAGGTCAATATGATGAATGCAGCTCAAGCGGAGGAATCTTCTGATGTGATAATGGGTAATCTTCCAGTTAATGATATTCCTGCAAAAGTCTTATTTGATTCTGGTGCATCTATTTCTTTCATATCAAGACCTTTTGCATCCATGAAAAATTTGCATACTGTCGATCTGCCTAAGCCGATAGCGGTTTCCTCTCCGGGTTTGTTCATGAATACAAAAATGATGGCTCCGGATGTATCTATCAAGATGGGCGATTATAGATTTCTGGCTAAACCAATGGTTCTTGGTGACTCGGATATTGATCTTATCCTCGGAATGGACTGGCTTTCTCAGCACAAAGCTCAGCTTGATTGTGCTGCCAGGGAAATTCAATTGACTCACTCTTCTAATGATGTGATCATCTATGCCGCTCGTGATGAAACCATTCGGTTGTTTTCTCTCAATGAGAAGGGCGAACTGAATGCTATCTCTCAGATTCCAGTCGTTTGTGAGTACCAAGATGTCTTTCCAGAAGAGCTTCCGGGTATGCCTCCTCATCGGCCAGTTGAGTTCGTTATCGATCTTGAGCCCGCATCAACCCATTTGCAAGCGTCCATACAAGCTTGGACCTGATGAGCTGAAGGAATTGAAGAAGCAGCTCGATGAACAAGAGCGTCTGGTTTGATCGACCGAGTTCATCTCCTTGGGGTTGTGGTGTTCTTTTGTCCGAAGAAGGATGGCACGGACCGACTTTGCGTCGATTACCGTCCATTGAATAAGAAGACAATCAAGAACAAGTATCCACTTCCAAACATCAATGAGCTTTTGAGCAACTCAAAGGTGCTACAAGTGTTCTCCAAGCTTGACCTTCGTATGGGGTATCATCGATTCGCATTCGTGAACAAGATATTCCCAAGACAGCATTCGAACAAGCATTGGTTCTTATGAATATACTTGTCATGTCTTTCGCCTCGTCAATGCTCCTCCGACATTCTCTCGGATGATGAACTTCATATTCAACCCCTACACCAATGAATTCGTTTTGGTCTATCTTGATGATATTTTGGTCTTCTCCAAGAATAAGAAGGATCATGCCAAACATTTGCGATTGGTGCTAGACAAGCTCAGAGAGTACCAATTCTATGCTAAGTTCTCCAAATGTGAATTTTGGCTTGATGAAGTGCTTTATCTTGGTCATATCATCTCCGCCAAGGGCATCGCTGTTAATCCCGAGAAGGTGTCCGCAATTGTGAATTGGGAACCTCCTCAAAATGTCAAGCAGCTCCGCAGTTTTCTTGGTCTTGCAAGCTATTGCCGAAGATTCGTTGAGAACTTCTCCAAGATTGCAAAGCCTCTTTCCAACCTCCTCCATAAGCATGTGAAGTATGTCTGGTCTCCAGAGTGTGACATTGCTTTCAATACTCTCAAAGAGAAACTCGTCACAGCTCCCTGCCTTGACTCCTCCCGATGAATCCAAGCCATTTGAAGTTTTCTGTGATGCTTCTCTTCAAGGTCTCGGTGCTGTGTTAATGCAAGAGAAGAGAGTTGTGGCTTATACCTCTCGCCAGATTGAAGCCCAACGAAAAGAACTACCCCACTCACGATCTTGAGTTGGCGGCGATTGTCCATGCATTGATAACGTGGAGACATCTCTTGTTGGGAAGGAAAGTGGACATTTTCACCGATCACAAGAGTCTCAAGTACATCTTCACTCAGCCCAACCTCAACCTCGGGCAGACTCGATGGGTCGAAATGATTCAAGAGTACAACCCAAGTATTGAATATACTCCGCAAGGCCAATGTCATTGCAGATGCTTTGAGCAGGAAGGCTTATCGCAATGCCTAATCCTCAAGCCTTTTCAGCCGGATCTCGTGAAGCTTTCCATAAGCTGAATCTTCAAGTTGTTCCTCAAGGCTTTCTTGCCAACCTCATAGTCTCTCCTACTTTGGAAGATCAGATTCGTGAGCTCAACTTCTGGATACCATGGTGAAAAAGGTGAAACGTGGTATCGACAAGGGCATTTCCAAGTACAAGTGCTTCCACGTTGATGACAAAGACACTCTTTTCTTTGAGGACCGGATTGTGGTTCCTAAGGGTGATCTGAGAAAAGTCATTATGAACGAGGCTCACAATTCGCTTCTATCCATTCATCCCGGAAGTATGAAGATGTACCATGACCTCAAGCAAATATATTGGTGGACTCGAATGAAGCGAGAAATTGCTCAATTCGTGAATGAATGTGATGTCTGCGCAGAAGAGTGAAAGCAGAACACCAAAGACCAGCTGGTCTCCTCCAACCTCTTGCTATTCCAGAATGGAAGTTTGATCATATTGAAATGGACTTCGTGACTGGTTTTCCAAAGTCCAAGCGTGGAAATGATGCTATCTTCGTTGTCATTGACAAGCTTACTAAAGTGGCTCATTTCCTTCCTATCAAAGAATCCATCACAGCAGCTCAGTTGGCAGAGCTATACACATCCATGATTGTCTCCTTGCACGGCATTCCACAAGTGATCTCTTCAGACCGTGGCAGCATCTTTACCTCCAAGTTTTGGGATTCTTTTCGAAGGCCATGGGCACCAACATTCGTTTCAAAGACAGCTTTCCATCCTCAAACAAGTGGCCAAGTCGAGCGAGTTAATCAAATCCTTGAAGATATGCTCGAGCTTGTGTCATTTCCTTCGGTATGAAGTGGGAAGATTGTCTTCCATATGCCGAGTTCTCCTACAACAACAGCTTCCAAGCGAGTTCGGCAAGGCCCCATTTGAAATTCTCTATGGCGAAAGTGCCGTACTCCTCTCAATTGGTCTCGAGACAGGTGAACGCCAACTTCTTGGCAATGACTTGATCACGTAAGCGTAAGAAATGTGCCAAGTCATTCGTGAGAATCTCAAAGCCGCGCAATCGCGCCGGAAGAGCTATTATGATGATAAGCACCGTGATGTGGCTTTTGAAATCGGAGACCATGTCTACCTCCGCCTCTCCAATGAAAGGCACTCGTCGCCGGTATCAAAGGAAGCTTGCCCCTAGATACGTGGGTCCTTTCAAAATCATTGGGAAAAGAGGCGATCTCGCCTATCAACTTGAGCTTCCTCCAACTTCGCAAATGTGCACGATGTGTTCCACGTGTCACAACCTTCGCAAGTGCTTCAAGACTCTGAACGCACTATCAACTTCAAGAGATTGACCTTCAAGAAGATCTCTCTTATCATGAGCACCCGTTGCTATTCTTGAAGAAACCGAGCGCAAGACTCGCAACAAGTCAATCAAATTCCTGAAAGTGAAGTGGTCACACCATTCCGACCGAGAAGCTACACGGGGCGCGAGGATCACCTCCGTTCTGAATATCCGGAGTTCTTTCACCCTAGATCTCGGACGAGATCCTCTTGTAGTGGTGGAGTGTTGTAACACCCGGAAGTAACTTTCCATATTTGTAACTCCAACTCTTGCCATTTTCGGCATTGTGATATGATATTCCCTCCGTGGTTGGGTTTTCTTCTTTTGCATTTTGTCCATGTCATGCATTTTTATCATGCCATCATGTGCATCGATTTGCATACGTGTTCGCCTCATGATTCCGAGCATTTTTCCGTTGTCCGCTTTTGCAATCCGGCACTCCTATCTCCCCCGGCGGTCCCTTTTACGTTTTTCCGTGTGCGGGTACAAAACCTTCTCGAAATGGACTGAGGTTTGTCTAGTGGCCTTGGTATACCAACCGCAGACCACCGGTCAAGTTTCGGGTCATTTGGAGCTCGCTTGGTACTCCAACGGTTAACCGCACCCTCGCAAAGGCCTCTTTTAAGTTGCAGCCCAACACCCCATCAAAACAGCCCAATAACCCATCTAAGTCACTTCCATGCTCTCCGTCGTTCGATCACGATCGTGTGGGCGAAAACTACACCTCATTTGGACTCTCCTAGCTCCTCTATGCCTATTTTAGCAAACCCTCCAAATCTCGGGTCTAACCCTAGCCTTCCCTACCTCGCGCCGGACGAAGCGTCCGCTCCGCCGGACACGTCCGCCCGTCACACCGGCCGCGCCCCACATCGCAAGACCCAAGACCGCCCATGAGGCCTGGCCCGACCCTCCGGGCCGGACGCCCGCCAGCGCCCAGCGCCCGCCCCGCTTCGCCCGCCGCCCCCTCCGCCCGCCGCCTCCCTCCACCACCTTGCCGGGCCGGCCTCGTCTCCCGCCACCGCCGGACCTCGACGCCCAAGGCCGGCACCGCCTTTCCACCGGCGCCGACCCCACCGGCGACCTCTCCTCCTCCCGGCCCGAGCCCGCCACCTTCCTCCTCCTCGCCGCGGGCTCGGCGAGCCCCGCCCGCCGCCGCCCGTCAGCTGATCCAGATCCGCCCTCGGTTCGCGCCACCGTTGACCTCTCTCCCCTCCTTTTTCCCTAAGTCTTTTATATTATTGATTTTGTTGCATTTTCAACGTGGTGTAACTTTGTCATCGTAGCTCCATTTTGCGCGTATAATATATCAAAATGTTCGCCTCGAAGAGTAGATCATTTAATCTCATTGCATCATTTTCATTTTAGCTCATCGTGATGCCCGAAATGCTGTTGGAAGAGTGCTATGTGATGTTAGTTTCTGTTTCTTAACAGAACTTGCACTTTTGTTATTTTTGCCATGATTAATGTGTGCACCCTATGAATTTGAGTCCTACATGTGTTTTGAAATATGCCATGCCATCTTTCCAGGGGTGTATGCCATGTATTTTTTTGATCTATGTGGTGACTAGCACAAGCATGCAAAGTAGGTGTCCTGATGTTGCTGATTTCAGCCCTGTTTTAGCTGATTTTGATGCCATGTTAACTTGATGCTACCGAGAGATCCATGCATATTTTGAGATACTTCAGTAAGGATGTTTTGTTAAACATGTCTTGCTCTATCCATCCATGCCTTTGTTTGCAATTATGGAGTGCCATAGCTTGAGTCAATCGAGCTCTACTTTTGCTATCAAATGTTTCCTGGCAGATTGTTTACAGGTTATTCAATTTTGCCAAGGTTGTTGTGGTTGATCCATGTATACTATGTTATTGTTCTTGCCACGTATGTCTTCTATGCCATGTCTTCTTGATGTATGTATGCTTAGATTTTCTTATAAGGCTCCGTAGTGAGTGCATTGAGCTTGTAAACATGCCTACTCGTTATCAGTTTTTGACATGTCATGTTGCTGAATCTGTTAACGAAACTTTCAATATTGACATGGGTGTTACTATATTTTCTGATCCTTTTTGGATTATGGTCAGTAAGGGACTTTTGTTCTATGCTTTGAGTAGATTAATGCCATGCCATGTTTTGCTATTTTAAGTTCCTGTAGCATGTAGTTTTGTTGCTCTGAACATTGCAACCTGATGCTGTTTTTGCCATGTCCAGCCTGATATTTTGTGCACTTTTGTCATGCTTGTTTGAACCTGTTATGATGTGAACTAGCCGTAGCTCAGTGCTCATCTTTTGTCGAGCATCTTGTGAGTAGATTAATTGTTGCTTGCTAAGTGACATCATGCTGTTAATGGCAGATTTGTGCCATTCTTGTTTTGCTTGTCATTTGCAAACCGTGCATCCGTTTCCGGTGATCTTTATATCGATTTCAACCTAAATCATCTCATCTTTCCAGTGGCATACTTGGTTTGCCAAGTTGATGCCTGGTTCATCATTTACCTTCCGGAGCGCACATACGCATTGCATTTCACATCTCGCATATCATGTCATGTTTTGCATCATGTTGCTTGCGCATTGCACCGTGATTTATTGTGGTTCCTTTGTTTGTGTTGTTGCTTTGGGTAGAGCCGGGAGACGAGAACGTGTACGAGGAACTTGTTGAGATCGCTTACGAGGATCAAGCTTTCGACAACTCTGAGAACATTGCAGGCAAGATGACCATACCCTCGAAATCACTTCTATCTTTGCTATGCTAGTTGCTCGCTCTTTTGCTATGCCTATGCTGCGATGCCTACCACTTGCTATATCATGCCACCCATATTGCCATGTCAGCCCCTAACCATCTTTTCCTAGCAAACCGTTGATTGGCTATGTTACCGCTTTGCTCAGCCCTCTTATAGCGTTGCTAGCTGCAGGTGAAGCTGAAGTTTGTTCCTTGTTGAACATGGAGATGTTGTTCCTCTTGGAACATGTTTACTTGTTGGGGATATCACAATATATATCTGCTATAATTAATACATCTATATACTTGGTAAAGGGTGGAAGGCTCGGCCTTATGCCCGTGTTTTGTTCCACTCTTGCCACCCTAGTTTCCGCCATACCGGTGTTATGTTCCTTGATTTCGCGTTCCTTACACGGTTGGGTGATTTATGGGACCCCTTGACAGTTCGCTTTGAATAAGACTCCTCCAAAGAAGGCCCAACTTTGGTTTTACCATTTGCCACCTAAGCCTTTTCCCCGGGTTTTCGCGAGCCCGAGGGTCATCTTATTTTAAACCCCGGACCAGTGCTCCTTCGAGTCTGGCCCAACTCGGCGATGTCCGGCGCCCTGGGCAATCCAGGGTCTATGCCAACCCGACGCCTTGCCCATCCGGTGTGCCACGAGAACGAGATATGTGCAGCTCCTATCGGGATTTGTCGGAACATTCGGGTGGCTTTGCTGGTTTTGTTTTATTGCTGTCGAAATGTCTTGTAGTCCGGGATTCCGAGATTGATCGGGTCTTCCCGTAGAAGGAATATCCTTCGTTGACCGTGAGAGCTTATAATGGGCTGTTGGGACACCCTGCAGGTAATATCTTTCAAAGCCGTGCCCGCGGTTATGAGGCGATGGGAATTTGTTAATGTCCGTTGTAGAAAACCCGGTTGACCTCAAATAAAATACACATCAACCGTGTGTAACCGTGATGGTCTCTTCTCGGCGGAGTCCGGAAGTGAACACGGTGTTGGAGTTATGTCGGACGTAAGTAGTTCAGATCACTTCTTGATCGCTACTAGTTTCACGTCCGTGCTTTGCTTCTCTTCTCGCTCTCTCATGCGATGTAGCCACCATATATGCTAGTCGCTTGCTGCAGCTCCACTTTACTACCCTGTCCTTCCTATAAGCTTAAATAGTCTTGATCTCGCGGTGTGAGATTGCTGAGTCCCGTGACTCACGATACTTCCAAAACAGTTGCAGGTGCCGACGATGCGGTGCAGGTGACTCAACCGAGCTCAAGTGGGAGTTCGACGAGGAACGTGGTCGTTATTATGTGTCTTTTCCTGATGATCGTGAGTGGTGCCCAGTTGGGACGATTCGGGATCTGTGTAGCATTTGGGGTATCTTCTTTTATTTTGGTTCCGTAGTCGGACCTTGAGTGTACTCAATGATGGATGTTTATTTATGTACTGTGTGAAGTGGCATTGTAAGCTAACTATGTATCTCTTTCCCTTAATTATTACATGGGTTGTGTGAAGATTACCTCACTTGCGACATTGCGTTCAATGCGGTTATGCCTCTAAGTCGTGCCTCGACACGTGGGAGATATAGCCGCATCGAGGGCGTTACATATAAATGACAACTTTATTATTGCCTCTAGGGCATATTTCCTTCAGTAAATTCCTCAAGTACAAAAGGACAAATGTTGAGTGACCGATCTTACACAACATCAAGAGGAATAATTAACTCATCACATGTAAAGAGCATACTGTATCACTTATATGCATTCAATTCTAATCACACTAGAGTTCATACATATCCCCAAGAACTAAAAAATTGCCTCCACGAGTTTCCTCCATGGATCCTCCACCGAGCCCTTCATCCAAGGGCTCAAGGGGAGCTAAATCCTCTCCCAATACCCCCTTGGACTCCAAGGATCATGTAAGAACAAAGCTGAATGAACCGGTGAAAAATTGCAGAAGTTATATATGGCTTATTTTGCAGCGCTGGTAGGTTGGTACACGGTTGTACCGTGCACCGTCTTCCCTCATGAGTTTGCACGTGTAGTTTTGTATTTTGGTCGTCATTTCTTCATACGAATCTGATTCTGATGTTCTTGGACTCATTGATCTTGTATCAAAAAGCCCGATACACCCATGTTATTGGCTCTTCAATTTAGCCTTGTTGGAAAATGTCAAATTATCCAACTATCCAAAGATCATGGATCTGATGGCTGGAACTTCTCCGATTTGGCCCCAAGTTGTTCATTTGTGAGGTACCAAGTCCATGGGAGTGTCAATACACCTACAAAGGCAACAAACAAAAGAAAACTAATAAAACTAACAAAAAGTAAACAGTATGCAATGCTCGCTTTAAAATGAATCAAAATGGTATTTATGCATAATGGACATACAAATTGTATGGATTGTTGATACGTCTCCAACGTATCTATAATTTATGAAGTATTCATGCTGTTATATTATCATTCTTGGATGTTTTACAATCATTTTATAACAACTTTATATCATTTTTTGGGACTAACCTATTGATGTAGTGCCCAGTGCCAGTTGATGTTTTTTTGCTTGTTTTTTACATCGCAAAAAATCAATACCAAACGTAGCGAAACTTTTTGGAGAATTTTTATGGACCAGAAGACACAACTTGGGGCAAAGAAGTACCAGAGGGGTGCCCCGATGGGGGCACAACCCACCAGGGCGCCCTAGTGGGTTGTGCCCACCTCGGTGGCCTCCCGCACTGCCTCTTCGCCCTATAAATTCCCAAATATCCCAAAAACCCTAGGGGAGTCGATAGATTAGAAGTTTTGCCGCCATAGGCCTCTGTAGCCACGAAAAATCAATCTAGACCATGTTCTAGCACCCTGCCGGAGGGGGAAATCATCACCGGTGGCCATCTTCATCATCCCTGTGGTCTCCATGATGAGAAGGGAGTAGTCCACCCTCGGGGTTGAGGGTTTGTACCAGTAGCTATGTGTTTAATCTCTCTCTCTCTCTCTCTCTCGTGTTCTTGATGGCACGATCTTGATGTATCACGGGCTTTGCTAATATAGTTGAATCATATTGTGTTTTCCCCTCTCTATCTTGTTGTGATGAATTGATTGTTCCCTTTGATATTTCATTTTGCCGGATTGAATACTTTTATGAATTTCAGAGCACTTGATATATGTCTTGCATATGAATACCCGTGGTGACAATGGGGTATTATATTAATTCACTTTATATATGTTTTGGCACTCAAATCACGGATTCCCGAGGTGACATTGGGGTAATATATGCATAGGGGTTGATGCAAGTTCTCGTCTTTGATTCTCCAGTAGAAATCATGGGGCACTCTTTGAGGTTTTTGTGTTGGATTGAGTATTACGAATCTGAAATTGTTTGATGTGTATCGTATAATTAACTCATGGGTACTTGTGGTGACATTAGAGTTGGTTGATGCGTACTATATGGTGTTATTTTAGTACGAACTCTTAGATAGATCTAATGGAAAGAATAACTTTACGTTATTTTAGTACAAACTATTGAATAGATCAAACGGAAAGAATAACTTTAAGGTGGTTTCGTACCATACAAACAATTTATTCTTATGTTTTTCGCTAGATAAGAACATTGGAGTGATTCTTCATCACACGTTGAGGGATTATTATATGATCCAACTAGATTAGCATTGTTGAGAGATTTGTAGGATCGAAAGTAGCTCTAGAGGGGGTGATTAGACTACACTGGTGCGTGTCGGTCCTAAACAAACGGTTTTTAACCCCTTTCCGCGAGTGAGTGTGTGCGATAGGGGGTCCTTCCCACACGACCCAGAAACCGTCGCCAAGTGAGTGTGTGCGATAGGGGGTCCTTCCACATGACCCAGAAACCGTCGGGGATATGGAACAGTGATCCAGAGGCCATCCAAAATGTAATCGTGTGCGATGCAGCACACACTAAATTCTTTCGCACGTGTGGTATCGGTGATTAAGCGTTTCTAATGATGCAGTGAAACCATACGGTCTGTCATAACAAACCGTTTGGGAAACAGTATGTAATGCACACGGGCCAACATATGAACTATGTGTGATTTGTGCCCTATCGCACACGAGTTTTCCGTGTAACCCGTCTGTCATGCTAGACTCTATCACACATGTTTTCCAACAATTACCGTCTGCGATAATGTTCTATCACAAACGGTTCAGGAGCCCCTTCGCACACATACAAGTGCAGACTGTTTGTGATTTGTTAGGTACCACTGATGGTTACCGCAAGAGTGACGTGTGCTTTTCGTTTGGGATCCCACATGTTTCCTGAAAAAATACGACTGGGATTGTATTTTGCATTGAGCACGGTTTACTCCCAGTTCTCGTGTGCGATAACGTGATATCACAAACGGTTCCAGAGAACCTACGCACACGTAGTAGCGCAGCGAATCATTTGCGATCTGCTGTGTATCACCGACGGTTCCAATATGATCGACATATGCTTTCCGATGTGGATCGCACACACTCATTTAGTTGAACCGTGTGCGAAGCAATTGCCAGGTTAAAACAAAAATATCCCATTTTGAATCGGCACGCAAAAAGAAAATTCACCACAATATTCAATTGAACAAATAAACAAAAATATGCCATTTTGAATCGGCACGCAAAAAGCAAATTCGCCATAATATTCAATTGAACAAATAGTGTCCACAGGAAGAACATTCATCAGATTTCGCAACAATTGCAATTGAACATATGGTATCTAAATTCCAATGATTTTTCCACACATATATGCATTACATAATTAATCATAGTGTACGAAATATGAAGACCTCATCAGATGGAAAACAATGGATCCATGCGTTATATGTTTAGTGGCTAACTCTTACTCAATGTTTTAGGAGAAGGCATGCTGAAATCTTCATTATCACCAAGGGATTGATGTAGTGATCCAGAAGAAGTCACGATAAATCTCCTAACCATCAGCAATTCACCAGCCGGGAGCGGTTCAGGGGTCCTCGGTTTTAAGATGAGTTGCAGTATTTTTAAGATTAGAATGTGCCATATGAGTGGAGTAGAAGATGTTAATTAAGATAGACTTACTGGTACTAATTCGCGAGGATCGTCACAACTTTCAGCAGATTTGCAGATGGAGATCATGTGTCTGCAAGCATAGTATCCACAAAGGTTGGTCCCTGCTTCTTGCTGAGGACACTGAAATTTTTTGTACAAAATTAGTCATGTATTTTTCCTCTTAGCAACAACCTAACCGGTGTTAGATGTATTATTTTTTCTTTGGACAAAATAGAAAGAGGTTTATTTAGAAGCTTGAACAATTGACTAGCATAAGGAAAGGTATTTGCAGACTGTTGGATAAATTTTCCGAAAATAATGGATTTTGGTGTGTTACCGGAGAAACGATCTTGTGCTGCAGAGGTAGTTTCCTCTTGAACAGGTTCCCGATTTTAGTTTCCCACAATGTGAGCACACTGCAAATGATGATGAATTTTGACAACATCAATTATTGAACCATATATGAATGCAAATTAATTTCAACATCATAGAATTCAATACCTATCCAAGAATTGTTGAAGATGCGTCAGATCCTGAGCGTTTATTGACTCTCTAAGAGAATCGATGTAGTAAACTGTGTTCTTGTTTGGAACAATGAATACCAATATCCAGTGATTGGTACATATTAAGAAAGCCATGAACTTACGAATGATGTCGAAATCTGAAAGACAATCAGTGTATGCGTGGTTGTTACTTGACTTACCCTTCATGATATGGCCAGAGAAATGATTCTGCATGGGACGTGTTTTCGAAGATACGGACGACCGTGTTAATGGCCCAGTCCCGTCGGTCCTTTTCATGTAATGTTGTGCCATTTGCTAATGCAGGATCTATGAAATACACACTCTCACTTTGTCTTCTCTGCGCGTTCAATCCCCTGAGAGAAATAAAATCCAGTTAGATGTTTATCATTTACAGCCTTGTATGGAGAAGTTGATCAGAGTTTGTTAAGTACTTACAAAATCATGCATCTAACAAGAGTGGCATCGAGCACGTTGAAGTTGAAGAATAGATGTAAGTCCTCGAAACTCACAATGATGGAACCAGCATCGTGTAGGAAATAATCTCTGTTGTAGTGGACTAGCAAATGGTGATGACCTTCTGACATTTGATCCATGCAATATTCATGTAACTCGCGGCAACTGGAGCTGCACTCATCAAAGTATTCACCAATAAGAAATGGCTGGCCATGGACGTAATTGCGTGCTTCAAGTACGTCTGCTTTTCTTTTAGCAAGCAACAATTCTACTTGTTCATCATCTATGGCGTCAGAAATAATATTACTCCCCGATTCGAACAAGCTGCTATTAATTTGGTTCCGGACGATGAGTGCTTTAAGTAAGAGGCAATCCTTCTCTTTCCTCTTCACTTTCCTGCTGCATTTCCTTGTGGTCGTGGGTGTAGCCTTTTTGTCCACTTCCTTCTTGGTACTTGAAGCATTTCTGGCAGAATGTCTGGTTGCCTGCACGGTAGAATGCCAAGCAGACGGTGAAGCGTGGACGGACTTCTTAGCAGACTGTTTATCTATGCTGGACCGCTAAGCTGGCAGTGTTGCAGTGACGGACTGCTGGGCTGTAGGAGCAGAGGCATCGGACTGCTGACCATGCGTTGAAGCTATGTCGGGTTTCTACGCAGGTGGTGCCAACTTGTCGGTGTGTTGAGGAGGCTGTGCCAACGCATTGGTTTGCTAAGCAGAAAGTGCTGACACATTGGTATGCTGATCACGCGCCTGTGGACCGACGGACTGATGAGCAGTCGGTTCTGGACCTATAGACTGCTTAGCACGCGGTTCTGAAGCATCAGACTGCTTATTAGTCTGTTCCACCAGGTTGGTCTGCTGAGTATGTGTTCCAGTTGGGTCTCCCCACGCTGCTTTAGCGGCCGGCATCTGAACCGGTGGTGCGTCATCAGTAGTGTAGGCCTTGCCACTGGCTGCTTTGGGGCGGAGGATGACATGGCCTGTACGCCACAAAGTCGGTCCGGCTGATCATAGGTTGATGCATCAGCCTGCAGGAGCTGCTTTGGCAAGGAGAGCGTCACTGGTTTAGGGGCGACAGTGGTTGATCTTGGCGGGGCTTCAGGAATCTCATCGATGAACTCTATTTCCTTTCATGGCCACTGGATGTGATGTAACAAGCAGCTCCCAAGGTCCTTTGCTCATCAAGTCTCCTAGGACATTCTTCAGGGCAAATTCATTGAATCCAGGCTTTACTTCAGTCACGTAGCACTTCACACATCCCGACTTCAATGGCACATTGTCCAAGAAGAGGCCATCTTCCAAGATGGTTGGGCAAACCCAGGTTGTTGCACATTTTAATGTACCTGCATAATGTGTAAGCACGCCCTCCAGTCTATCTTTCATTCCAGATAGATCAGATATAGCATCATCATGAGCAGCTGCAGTCTCAGTGTCCCTGGGGTCAGCTGATGCACAGCTACTCTTGTGCAGTGTTGTCGCGCAATAAGCATCATCATCCATGCCCGCCTCCCCTCCCATCTGCTGGCTATCTGTCAGTGTTAGAGTCTTCTGCATCATCATCATTGACTCCTCAACATCCTTTCGAACAGCCGGATAAATCTCCTCCTTCAACTTTTCAAACAATGCATTCTGCTTCATTTCACTCCTCGCTTTTTTTCATGTTGAGCCTCTCTTCTTTTCTGAGTGTGAAAGCCCTCTTGTGCGGGACATTAACACCTATACCCCTTGCATGGCCAGGGGCTCTTTTGTCTCCGGAGCAATGGACAGAATGTCGCATGGCCCGGAGTTCCTGTATAACCTTCCAGGGATTTTGGAAGCCTCTACCATCACTTCATACAGTTTGGCGTCACGTGCGTTTTCAAAGTAATAAGTTTCGTCATCACGCCTCTTTGCACGTGCCCGCAAGTAGTCTTTGGCACGTTCGCCCATGACTTCACTAAAGGCCAGATTCCCACCCGCCGCTACTGCTTCTTTGTCCTCATGTTCCCATATCAGTTTCATGTCATAGTATCCTGCCACACCCATACGGTGGGGGTGTATGTTCTTCTTTTGAAGTTCTGATTGCTTGAAACACTTTGCAGCAGACTCTGGAGTTGCCCTGACCCTTTTGAATTCTGCCTAGTCTGCCTTTGTAGTATGGGGGTATGCGGGGATTGGGTCCTTGCCTTCACTCAAGTACTTCTTGTACATCACATGCTTCTAGTTTCTCCAAGCATCCCTAGCCTTCTTCAGTGCAGCGTGTTCCACCTGCATTCTCCACTGCTCTGGAACGTTGAAGTGATCCATGATCTCCCGGACTATCCTTTGCCGTGCTTCTGTGTCAGCCTTCTGAAACCCCGGCAGATTAATGTTGAGCCTTGCCCTGCCAACAAATCCACACACACACTCCTGAACCTCATGCGTTCTCTTTCTGGTTTAGTTGGAGCCCAGGAATTTAAATCAATCTCGGTTACTTCATATACACCTTTAGGCTGGTGTGTGGGCTTCCTTGGAGCGTTCCTCCGTGTCCTGACCGGAAGGGTAATTGCTGCAGCTCTATCCCGTTCATGACTATTTAATCCCTCATAATCTGCTGAAGACCCAGGGTTGTCCGAATCAGATGAAGATACATGGTGTAAGGGCATATTTATCCCTAAGGTGTTTTGGTGATTGATGACACTGCTTTTGCGGACTAATCGTGTGCCTTGAGTTTCTCAGACGTTTCATCGCTAGGCACAAGACGATTTGGTGCCCCTCGAAGACTATTGAAGACGGTGTTTTTCTACGTTTCTTTTCGATGGATTTGAGTCGTAGGAAAGCCGTACTATTAAGAGGGGGTCCGCTTCGGAAAGGTTCGGGTGGAATCATCACATACGCGTTTTCTTCCTCTGCACCACCTTTCCCTTTGCGCTTTGCAGCATCCTCCGTTTTTCTCATTTCTATGCAAAGAGAAGGATTCCTAAGTGTTGCTGTTCTGGGGCATGCGGTAGTACTGCTCTACGGAGCGGTAGTACCGCAGGCCCCTGCGGTAGTACCGCAGGCCCTTGCGGTAGTACCGTAGACGCCCGCGGTAGTACCGCTCCTACGGAGTTGTACTACCGTGGCCTCAGACCAGACTCAACTACTTGTGCGGCTGTAGGGGCAGGCGTAATTTTTTATGTCCGCGCCCTACGCTGTAGTACCGCCCCATGCGCGCGGTAGTACCATGAGTCCTGGTCTGGCACAGCTACATGAGCGGAAGTAGGGGCGGATATAATTTTTTACATCCGCTCCCTGCGCGGTAGTAACATATGCCATATGCGGTAGTACCGTGTCGGATTTTTGCATCGATTGATTTTCAGCGGAAGTTGGCACGGATGTATTTTTATTCATCTGTGCCCTTCCCAGGCTAGTACAAACCTGCCTTGCGGTAGTACCGCAAGGGGGAGCGATAGTACCGTGCCAGCGGCAGTACCGCCCTCAGCCCATGCGCTTCAGGCCTGTCCTAGCTCCTGCCGTAGCAGCAGTAGTACCGCGGTCTGTCGCGGTAGTACCATGAGGCCTTGCGGTAGTACCGCTTGTCTGGGGCGGTAGTACCGCAGGTCGCGGGCTGGTTAAGTGGATAACAGTTGGATTTGGTTCTCCACTATATAAGGGGTGTCTTCTTCCTCTAGTTGACTACCTCTTCCAACCCCAAGCTCCATTGTTGCTCCAAGCTCCATTTTCGCCCGATCTCTCTCCCTAGCCAATCAAACTTGTTGATTTGCTCGGGATTGGTTGAGAAGGCCCCGATCTACACTTCCACCAAGAGAAATTTGATTCCCCCACTAATCCCTTGCAGATCTTGTTACTCTTGGGTGTTTGAGCACCCTAGACGGTTGAGGTCACCGCGGAGCCATAGTCCATTGTGGTGAAGCATCGTGGTGTCGTTGGGAGCCTCCAATTCAGTTGTGGAGATAGCCCCAACCTTGTTTGTAAAGGTTCGGTCGCCGCCTCCAAGGGCACCAATAGTGGAATCACGGCATCTCGCATTGTGTGAGGGTGTGAGGAGAATACGGTGGCCCTAGTGGCTTCTTGGGGAGCATTGTGCCTCCACACTGCTCCAACGGAGACGTACTTCCCCTCAAAGGGAAGGAACTTCGGTAACACATCCTCGTCTTCACCGGCTCCACTCTTGGTTATCTCGTTCCTTTACTTGTGCAAGCTTATTTGTGCTATATCCCTTGCTTGCTTGTGTGCTTGTTGTTGTTGCATCATATAGGTTGCTCACCTAGTTGCATATCTAGACAACCTACTTTGATGCAAAGTTTAAATTGGTAAAGAAAAGCTAAAAATTGTTAGTTGCCTATTCACCCCCCCTCTAGTCAACCATACAGATCCTTTCAATTGGTATCAAAGCCTCATCTCTTTATTAAGGACTTTGCCATCCGAAGAGTATGGTTGACGTAGTAGACAGTGTGGAGGAGCACTCCGGTGCGAATCCAGTCTCGTCTACGGGCGATGGGGGAACCGCGGTCTCTCGTGAGGAATTCAATGTGGATTTGGACACATTGAAAACATGTTTAATAAATTCATTGAAGGGCTTAAACTTTCCACCGCACTGTTGAAAGTGGGTGATTCCACTAACAAGGTGACAGATGCTAACTCCGACAAGGGGGGAGCTACTAGTGAAAAAGCTCCTTCTTTGTTGAAAGTGGGTGATTCCACTAACAAGGTGACAGATGCTAACTCCGACAAGGGGGGAGCTACTAGTGAAAAAGCTCCTTCTTCTAGTGGTAAGAATGGTACCGGCATCTTTGCCCATGTGGAACCTCCACTTGTTTATGGTGGACCAATTCCTTCTACTCATTTGAATCATGCCGGTCCTCCCCCTAAGATTGTGAAAAATGAGGACTTTGATTCTTGGTCGGTTTAAGCGTCATTTAAATCATGTGAATACTAATCTTTGGAGAATCACTGAAGAAGGTTTCTATCCTCATGATCGAAGCAACTTCACTCCTAGAGAAGCCGCAGATAATCAATTCAATGAGAATGCTCTCTTCATCATCCAAGATGCTATTCCACCCGAAAATATTCCTCACCTCCGGCCCTACGCCATGGCCAAAGATGCATGGCACCAAGTTGTTTCCCTCTACCGGGGAAGCATAAGCATTCAACGCTCCAACTATGAAGTGGTGCAAGATGAAGTCGACGAGTTTGCAATGAAAGAGGATGAAGAACCTCATGAGCTTTATCGGAGAGTAACCAAACTCGCGGTTTCACTCCGAGATCATGGAAGCAAGGACACGGATGACAATTGGATCAAGCGGAAATTCCTCAAGGCAATGATGCCTTACCACAAGGCCATGTCCTCCATCATTCGTCAAAGGCCGGACTTCCACACTTTGTCCTCAAGTGAAGTGTTGGATGAGTTTGTGGCTATGAGCATCTTGGACAAGACCGCCGACAATGCGGTGCTTCGCTCTCAAATGGCAAATAAGCCCAACCTTGCATTGAAGGCCAAGGTTTGTGTTGAAGAAGAAGAAGAGGAAGAAGAGGAAGGCAATCCCGAAGATACAAAGTATGCTTATCATGAACACATGGCTCTTGCTTCAAGGCAATTTTGGAGCAAGAAGAACTCAAGGCCCAACTTCAATAAGAGCAACTCAAGTGGCACGAAGGTCAAGCAACGTGTGAGGACTTGCTATAATTGCGGCAATGTGAGCCATTTTGTTGCGGAATGCCCGTATGAGAAAAGAGAATACAATGGTGGCAAGATCATCCGAAAGGACAAGGCCAAGTCTTTCTCTAACAAGAGAAACTTCACCAAGAAGGCTCCTCCCAAGGCATTGGTGGTACAAGAAGAGTACAATGAGGATGATGATGATGATGAAGATGGTGAGTCGGTTGCCATGGCCTCCGTTGCCATTGCAACAACTCCACGGGCTTCTCTCTTCAACTCACCTAATCATAACATCACCGCCAAGTGCCTCATGGCTAAAGCCACCAACAAGGTAACCCCCAACATCAAAACTACCATCATTAATAATCCCTCTTTGACAGATTGCATTGATGAACATGAGGGGTCTAGTGTGGAGGAGAATGAGTTTGAGTCTTTTATGAACAAACTCAAAGGTAAACCCAAGAAGCACTTCGTTGCTCTCTTGGAATAACTTGGTGAAGCCAATGACATGATCGAGGCTCACGAAGATACCATCTCTAAGATGGAGGGGCATAGTCATGACTATTCCAATGAGATTTCGGATCTTTCCAATGCTCTTAAAGAAGAGCATAGTCTTCGTTTGGCTCTTGAGGAGTCACACAACGATGATCATGCTAAATTATAGAAAGATCTTGATCATGCTCTTGTTGTATCTCGTGTGCTAAATTCCGAGAAGGCCAAACTTGGGGTTGATCTTGCTAGACTCAAGGAGGAGTTTGATATACTTGACAAGGCTCACAAGGCCTTGAAAGGTGTTCATGCTAGCCTCAAGGAGTCTCATGATCAACTCCAAGTGAAGCTAACCAAGGAGAAAGCCACCTTTCCTCATATGGTGTTAATTGATAATGCAAATGCTACTAACCCTTGTTGTGAGCATGTGCATCTTGTTGAGGAGAATGCTAAGTTGAAGGAGCAACTTGAGAAAGGCCTTGTGTCGTGCATTCAAGGTGAGAAGAACCTCAACGACCTTTTGAGCAATCAAAAGGAAGTTGTGGCCAAGGAAGGGATTGGGTTCGCACCCATGCCCAAGAACAAGAAGAAGAATGACAAGACCAAACGACCTCACCATCTCAAGAAAACCTTTGTGAAGGAGGGAGAGGGTGTTTCCAAGGAGAAGAAGAACAATGAGAAGGGTGGTGGTGTCAAGAAAGGCAATGCCACCCCTTCCAACAAAGCCGGCGACTTTAACCCTTCTTATGTGTTGTGCCGTGCAAGTGATGGGCATGTTTATGCCAAATTTGTTGGTTCTCCTTATGAGTATATTGAGTGGTCTACTTGGATTCCTAAGACCCTTGTTACTAACATCAAAGGACCCATTACAAAATGGGTACCTAAAACCAATCATTGATTTCTTGTAGGTGTTTGCTTCCGGTGGGGGATCATGGTTGCTCGATAGTGGAGCAACTAATCATATGACCGGGAGCAAGGACTTGGTGGTGTATGTTCACAAGATTCCATCTATGCCCACCAATGTCGAGTGGGGTGATGCCTCGTCCTCTAAGGTATTGGGACTTGGCAAGGTTTTCATTTCTCATGATCTCACGATCGAGAAGGTCATGCTTGTTGAGTCCCTTGTATACAATTTACTTTCCATTCGTCAACTTGCACTCATGGGTTTTGCCACTTTCTTTGATATTGATATCGTGGCCCTCTTGTGGAGCAAGACTCTTAAAGTAGCCTTTGTTGGGCATGTCGAGAATGGTCTCTATGTGATTAACTTTTCGGAGGGACCCACTAAGACCGCGACATGCCTAATGGCTAAAGTTGATGTGGGATGGCTTTGGCATCTCCGTTTAGCTCATGTCAATATGAGATCTTTGCAAAGTCTTCTCAAGGGGGACCATGTCCGTGGACTAACGGATGTTAGTTTTGCTAAAGATCGTGCTTGCAGTGCTTGTATTGAAGGAAAGCTACATGAGAAGGCTCACCCTCCCACGACTATCATTTACTCGAAGAGGCCTTTGGAGCTCCTTCATTTGGATCTCTTTGGGCCTCCATCCTTTGATAGTCTTGGGGGTAGGAAGTATTGCTTGGTGATTGTGGATGACTATTCAAGATACACTTGGGTATATTTCTTCAAGAGGAAGAGTGAGACCCAACAAACCGTCATTGACTTTGCAAATGAAGCCCAACGTCAACATAATGCAAAGATCTTGACAATAAGACGTCACAATGGCACCGAGTTCAAGAACTACACCTTGGATAAGTTTCTTAGTGATGAGGGAATCAAGCATCAATACTCCGCACCTTACACCCCTCAACAAAATGGTGTAGCGGAGAGGAAGAACCGGACGTTGATGGATGCTGCAAGGACCATGATGGCGGAGTTCAAGTCTCCATACAACTTTTGGGCCGAAGCCATCAACTTCGCGTGTCATGCATCAAACCGGCTCTATCTCCGCAAAGGCTTTTACAAGACTCCATATGGGATACTCACCGGTAACAAGCCCAACCTCAAGTACTTTCTGGTGTTCGGGTGCAAGTGTTTCATTCTCAAGAAAGGTGTCCGGTTATCTAAATTTTAGGCTAGAGCTTATGAGGGCATATTTTTGGCTATGCTACAAACTCTCATGCTTACCGTGTCCTAATAAGTCCACGGGTCTTATTGAGGAGACGTGTAACATGGAGTTTAATGAGAATAACGGCTCCCAACTGGGGCAAAGTGGCACTTGTGATGTAGGTGATGAAATTCCTCCCCAAGCCATAAGAAGAATGGGAGTTGGTTTTATCCTACCCATTGAGGAACCCCTGGTGGCCGAAGGAGAAGGACAATGCTCCACTCTAGTGGAGCCATCACCAACCCAAGGCCCACTGTAACATCCCAAATTTCCTATTTGGAATGTTTTACAATTATAGCTAAGCATCCTATGCATCCTGTTTGAATTTGAATGCCATTTGAAGTTTCAGAGAATTTTGAGTTTTGAATTTGAATTTCAAACTTTGGCAAGTGGGAAACATTTCAAAAACTAAGCCTGATAAATACTTGTCAAAAGTATGAGAGGAGCAAACATGACACTCCAAAAATATCAGAAGAAAACATTGCCAAAAGATTTGGATTCAAATCTGAATTTTATTTGAATTTGAAAAAATGGATTTTTATAAAGTTTGGATTTTGCCTTTGGAAAAATGTTCAAATGAAAGGAATATTCCTGATCATTTTGGTATATATATACCCTATATAAAATATTTATAGATATTGTTTTATTTCTGTTTTGTTTTATTTAAAAAATAAAATTCAGAAAAAAAAACCCCCTGGGCGCCAGCTAGGCCACCCAGGCCCGGCCAGTGCCCAGACCCAGCTGCTTGCCTGCCCAGCCAGCCTGCCCACTGCCAATCGCCAGCCCACCCGACCGCCTCACTCCCCTCGCCTCAAACCCCTGTGCCTCGGCCACCCGCTCGTTCCTCCCTCTCTCTCCCATCGACCAGCGGGCCCGCCCATCTTCTTCCCCGCCCCACGCCACGCCGCACCGCTGAGATCGCGGATCCCGGCGATCCGGATTTCGATCGCCCGATCCCCCGCGAGGACGACCCGGCTATAAAAGCCGACCCTCCGCACCCCATTCCCCCCTAGCCTCACCGGAGCCCTCTCCTCTCTCTCCCGAGCACGCCGAGACCCGAGCTCCCTCCGCCGCCAAAGTCACCGCCGTCGGCGCCTAGCCTCCCGATCACCCCGACCCCACCAAACTCCTCACCGACCTCCCCAGACCAAGACGGCGACTCCCAGAGCTCCCGACGCTCGGAACCTCGACAGCTCTCTCGCCGCCCGCCCCGCCGTCGCCGGACTCCGGTAAGCCACCGAAACCTCCCCGTCCGATCTCTAGTGAACGGCCACGATTAGAACCCCCGAAGGGGTAAGTTTTTATTAGAAAACCGGCCGGTTCTTTCCGGTTTATTATTTTAGTTAGGTTTTTATTTAGCCCGGTCCGTTTAGTTTAACCCTAGGCCCGTTTAGACTATTTGACGCTTCGAGGGCACAAAGATAGGCCCATTAGGCCTTTTTCTTTTATTTTGATTTTCTGTTTTAGCAGAATAGTTTCTGTTTTGAAAAATTGATATCTTTTATTCTGTTTAATATTTTTAGATGATTCTTTTTTGTTAGTTTGCAAATTTTATGAAGTTTCTGTAGAATATATATTTAGCTATGTTAAAATTAATTAAAATTGCTTTAATTTAGTTTTAGCCAGAATAGTAAATCTGCTATAACTTGAGTTAGAAAAATTATTTTTGGATGATTCTTTTTGTCCCAACTTTATTTTGACATTGCCAAACCATAGAAATTAACTTGGGTATTTTAGGATTAATAAATAATTAGTTTTAAGCAGAATCCTATTAATCCTAATTAATTAACTAGCTCCTGTTTTCCTAATATTTTAATTAGTAAATGAATTTATTTTTAACTTGTGATTAGTTATTCTAGGTTAGTTTCTGTCACTCTAGTAGATGAACTTTTATTTATAATTAATAAAAGTTTTATTTTATTTTTCCTAATAGAAATTGGATTAGGCCTAATAGGAGTTTTATAAAAGCTTTTTAATTAATTCTTTTTGCTCCTAGTTGCTTAGTGAGTTCTTTTCTGTTAAGTTAACCTAAAACCTTGATTAGGTTATGATAGAAATTTTTTTATTATATAGAACTACTTTTAGTTATTATTTGAAGTAGGAAAAACCTTGAGTTGGTTTCTTTGAGTTTCCTTTTGGATTTGGTTTTGGTTGTTTTGTTGTGTTATGTTACTTTTGTTATGTTGTGTGATCCTATTGCTTTGTGCTTATTGTGTTATTGTTTGTCTCGGTAGAGTTTCCGGAGTGCGAAGCTTGCTACTACGACTCCTTAGCTTACGAGGATCATCAGCAAGGCAAGTTTTGATCATGTTATTTCTATACCTATGTTTTGTGCATTAGTAATTGTCACCACCCCACCATGCATGCAGTAGTGAAATCTTGAAGTCATTAAACTTGAGTAGTATCATGTGGTAGGATGAACCAATCCCCTTGTTACCATGACCCCGGGACGTAGTAGTTACTTTGCTATGCTCGTAGACGGGTTTTGGGTTGAGTGAAATCCATAAGCAAGATGTGAGAGTCAATGATGATGACAACCCCATGAACTACAATGATCAAGATGGACTTGGAAAATCACTCTGGGTGGAGGATTTGTTGACGGCACCTGAGAACCCAGTGGTGGCGGGATGCATGGAGAAGTGCCATGACATCTTGCGGAAAGCTTCACCCAGCCACGAAGAGAAGGATGGATGCCCCATGACCGAAGCTTACATGCAGCCGCAAGCCATTATAGGCTCGGCTGGGTTGACCCTAGTAGTGACGCTGGCTGGGCGGTACTACGAGATGTAGAAGAACGGTAGGATTGATGGGTACGGCAGTAGCCAAAAGAACTCTTTGGAAGACCTGTTTCATTCGTCCGTCTTCAAACACCATGAAGTGCGAAGACTTTAAAGGAGGGAATGATTCTTGCGGAAAAGTCGCAACCCTCTGCGAGTTAAAGATCTAATCGATTAGCCGTGTCCCCGATTCACGGACATTTGAGCCTCTGGAACTTGGAAGTATTCGGATATCTCAACACTAAAACTAATGAATTAATTTGAGGGTTTTATGACTTAATAATTGGGAACGAGATATTGGTTGGCGGAACCATCTCAATAACTACCAACAATTGTAGTAATTTGCAAGCAAGTCCACCGTAGTAGGATAAAATTTGCTTTTCGCAAAATGATGAAACTTAGAGCTCCACAGCCAAAATGCATATAGAGTTAGTAACTTTATTATTGTTATTCTTCATGACTTGCCACTTATTCCAAAAGCTGACCTACATGGCTGCAACGTATTATGTTGCGTAGATATATTCGATCAGAGGAGGCTACGCTCCGCGCTTGGCGATTGCCCTTTGAGTCGGATGGACTCGCTTATCTTCGACGCTTCCAGTTGTTATTAGTTTATTTCTCATGAGTTGGCCTTGAGCCAAATTTATTCTCTTGTAATAAAGACTCTATATGAGAATCGTTTAATGATATTCAGGTGTGATTGAACTTTGATTACTTTATCGATGTCTTTGTGGGTACCAAAGATGATCTTGGGATGGCATGCATACGTAGATTTGACCGATTTTGGGTCAGTCGCTACACCCACACACTTCAAGAACAAAATTAAGGCCCTCAACCTCAAGAACAAGTCCAAGGGCAAGATCAATCTCAAGACGGTGTTGAAACACCAAGTGATGCCCAAGGTCAAGTTCTCTCCTCCGAGCAAGTTCGAGATCAAGAACAAGCTCAAGACGACGCTCAAGATGATCAAGTGACCGCTCCTCGACTCACCCCCGAGGAGGAATTGGAGCGTCGTGCCGCCAAGATTGCTTCCAAGCTCTCCACCAAGGGTCATCTCATGAAGAATGTGCTTGGAAGCATTCAAAAGGGGGTAAGCACTCATAGACAATTGGCAAACTATTGTGAACATCACGCGTTTGTCTCTTGTGTTGAACCCCAACAGGTATATGAGGCACTCGAAGATCCGGATTGGCTTAATGCCATGCATGAAGAACTCAACAACTTCGAGTACAACAAGGTGTGGAGATTGGTGCCAAGGCCAACGGGGAACCCTAATGTCATTGGAACCAAGTGGATATTCAAGAAGAAGGAAGATGCTCATGGGACCATTGTTCGCAACAAGGCAAGGTTGGTGGCACAAGGCTACTCCCAAGTTGAGGGTATCGACTACGGTGAAACCTTTGCTCCCGTTGCTCGCCTTGAATCCATTCGTTCGTTGATTGCTTGTGCTTCTCATCACAACTTTAAGTTGCAACAAATGGATGTGAAAAGTGCTTCCTTAATGGTCCTATTAATGAGTTGGTTTATGTCAAGCAACCCCCCAGGTTCGAGGATCCCTACTTACCCGATCATGTGTATCAACTCGATAAGGCACTCTATGGCCTTAAACAAGCCCCACGTGTGTGGTATGACCACCTTACCGAGTTGTTACAAGACCGTGGATTTGAAGTTGGGCTAATCTACCCCACTCTTTTTACTAAGAAGGTCAAACGGCAGTTGTTTGTGTGCCAACTATATGTTGATTATATTATCTTTGGTTCCCCTAACAAAGCTTTCAATGAGGAATTTGTCGCTCTCATGACCTCAAAGTTCAAGATGTCTTCCATGGGAGAGTTCAAGTTCTTTCTCGGGTTCGAAGTGAAGCAAAGAAGAGAAGGAACCTTCATCAACCAAGCCAAATACACTCAAGACATGCTCAAGAGATTCAAGCTAAGTGATGTCAAGCCGGCTTCCACTCCAATGCCCACCAAGTGCCAACTTGACATTGATCCCAATGGTAAAGCTGTGGATCAAAAGGTATATCGTTCCATGATTGGATCCTTGCTTTACCTTTGTGCATCTAGACCGGATATCATGTTGAGTGTGGGAATTTGTGCATGGTTTCAAGCCGCACCTAAGGAAAGCCACTTTGTGGCGGTCAAGCGAATCTTTCGATATTTGGCTCATACCCCAAACTTTGGCTTATGGTACCCAAGAGGATCAAACTTCAAGCTTGTAGGATATTCGTACTCCGATTGGGCGGGAGACAAAGTGGATAGGAAGTCCACTTCCGGAAGGTGCCAATTTCTTGGTTGCTCTTTGGTGAGTTGGTCTTTCAAGAAGCACAGTTGTGTGTCTCTCTTGTCCACCGAAGCGGAGTATGTGGCCGCCGGCAGTTGTTGTGCACAACTTCTTTGGATGAGGCAAACTTTAAAGGATTACAGTGTCACTTGTGACAAAGTGCCTCTTTGGTGTGACAATGAAAGTGCCATCAAGATTTCTCTCAACCCGGTGCAACACTTCAAGACGAAGCATATTGAGATTCGGTATCACTTCATCTGGGATCACATTAGGCGGGGGGAGATCAAGATCAACTATGTCAAAACTCATGATAACCTTGCAGATATTTTCACGAAGCCTTTGGATGAAGCAAGATTTCGCGAGTTAAGGCATGAGCTAAATATCATTGATTCGAGCAAGTTTGCTTGAACCCTTGCACACCCCACCATACTCAACTTGTTGTCTAGTTTAGATGTAGGCATGGACATAGGGGGAGTGTTGTTCTCTCAATGAACTCTCCCTCCCCCCATTATGCATAAATTGATCAACTCTTTCACATTAGCCATTTTTTATGGTACTTGTGCTTCAAAGACGAGTTTTGGTCATGGGCCCAAGGATAATTCTTCGCGGTGCCATACCAATTGACTCAAACATAGGTGGCTCCGGACACCGCCCTCTCATTGGAGAGGTTGTATCTCGTGGTTGGTCCTTGTTGTCTCTTGCCTTTCTTTCTTCGTGTTGAGCGTGTTCTTGTGGTGTCTCGTTTGCTTGAAGTTTCCTTGCGAAGACCCTTTCTCTTTCGTTTGAAACTTGCATCTTCTTGAGCTCACGGTACTACTGCGGCCTGCCACGGTACTACCGCATGTGGAGCGCACGGTACTTCCGCACCCAGCGCGGCAGTAATTTTTTACTGTCGCCTGAGGGAGCGATACTACCGCGTCGGAGCGGCACTTCTGCCCGAGCGGTACTACCGCGATGAGATGCGGTACTACCGCGCTGCCGAGGGCGCGTGGGGTTAAGACCCGGGCAGGGGGAGTTCCAACTCCCCCATACCCATTCGTCTATTTCTCTCCCCACCGCCTCTCTCTCTCCTGCTCAAGAACGGCACCGGAGACCCTCGCCAAATCTCCGTCTCCGGCCGCTCTCCTCGGATTCCGACCAGTGGAATCGTTCGCCACCACTTCCTCTTGCCATGGAACAAGGTTTCTCCCCAAATCCCTCTCTCTCTTGTTCGTTCTTTTGCCTCTAGGTTTTTGGGGAGATGCATGTGTTCTTGAGATTTTAGGCCAAATCTATGCAAGAGTAGGATGTAGGAGAGTAGCGTTGCATAGAAATTATACTTGATATGTTGTCCCGTGGTAGATTTGATCAACCGTAGTACGGCCTCATTTTCGCGGTTGTTCTCAGATTCAAATGGTTCGGATCTGACGCCGATGCGGTACTACCGCATCTCTGGTGCGGTACTAGCGCCCCTCAGGTGCGGTACTACCGCTCCGAGCCCCGGTACTACCGTTCCTTCACGTGGTACTACTGCGACTAGGAGCGGTACGAAAATTTTAGTACCGCGCGAACTGGCAGTACTACCGTTGGTGTCCAATCTTCTTCTTGGCAATTACCACGTATGCTTTCTACATGTTTCCCTTGTTTTGCTGAGGTCTTTGCATTGATTCTTCTCGCTTTTCGTGTGTGATTTTTGCTTTGTGTCTTAGGTGGTGGCTCCGCTGCTCCTGCTTGCCGTTCCAATCCCAGTCGTGACACTAGCTCCAAGCGTCTGCGCAACCAAGATGAAGCTCCAGAGGGCTCCAATGCCCCCAAGCGCAATGTCAAGACCACCGCTAGCAAGTACAAGGAACCCGCAAAGGGCATAGACGAGATACCCCTTACTGAGTTTATCACTCGAAGGCAGATCAACACGTATGTGAATGCCCGTGCTAACTTCAGAGGGAATGACTTGTTTTGGACCAATCAGCAGACTCTCATTTATCTGTATGTGATCAAGGCCAAGCAAAACACTTATGTGGATGTGAAATAGATTGACATGAATCACATGAGGCAGGATAAGCACCATACTTACTTTGGGGAGGCTCTGGACCTGGTGGAGCAGTTTGGCATTGAACATGTGATCTACTTCAACCTGGACTATGACCCTGAGATCATTTGCCAGTTCTTTGCCTCAGTTCACTTTCACTCTGGGGAGGATCGCAGGATGACCTGGATGACCAATGGCCGTCAGTTGACTGCTACCTGGAAGGACTTCATGGATTTGCTCCACGTACCTGATGACGGGCTCACCACGCCCGTGGGTGTTCGCCCTCATGCCAACCCTGAGTCAGCAAGCAAGAACTGGCTCGAGCAGTACTATGTTGAGAAGTTGCTTCCCAGCGGCAAGACGGCGTGGGTGCTGAACCCCTTTCTGGACATCATGTATCGCATTTTCCGCAACTCCCTCTTTCCTCGCATTGGGGCAAGGACAAGGTGCATGCCTATCTGGTGGATATGATGCTCCTGTGTGAGGAGGCGCGTGTGTCTCAGTCTCAACCACTTGATGTCTCACATATCATGTGGCGTGAGCTCTGGTTCGCGGTGTTCAACCGCAAGGTACCCATCTATGGACCGTACCTGTTTCTGTTGATCTCCAAGACTTAGGAGAAGCTGTTCTCCGGTGATGAGTTCCTTGCTCCAGACTAGATTCGTCATGAGTCCATCAGGCTCCGTGTCAAGCCCAAGTGGGCCAACACTACTACTCGTGCTGAGGCGACGGCTGCCAAGAGGGTTGTTGATGGGAAGGAGAGTGAGGCGGAGGATGCTGATGAGGACCGCACTGCTGGGTATGCCCCTCGCTCCTCTGAGCCCTCGTGGGCCAAGAAGCTGAAGGACAGGATGAAGACTCTGTTCTGCATGCAGGCAAAGGGGCAGTACAAGACTCACGTTGCCTCCAAGGAGAGTCGCCGCCGTGACAAGAATATTATGAGGGTCTTTGGAGAGGAAGTCTCTGGCGGTTCTGAGGAGGTTATCACTCCAGAGGCTGAGTGGATGGCTAAGCAAGGCTACAGGTGGACTGATTCTAAGGAAGACATCGAGGAGACTGTCCCCGCTGCCGAGTCTGGCGAGGAGAATGCAAGTGACTACTCCGCTTGAGCCACCCCTTGTGTGTAGGTGTCCTCTCTGCCTTTCGAAGTCTCGATGCCAAAGGGGAAGAGAGTGTAGGATTTGCGAGTCGTTTTATCGTGTTGTTTCGTTTGCATTTCTGTTGAACCTCGTTTGCTTTGGTTTGGTTTACGCTTGTGAGACTTATCCTTCATATGGTGTAAGACATATGCACTCTATCATATTTTAGTGAGCTTATGATATATTGTGCTATTTATGTTATGATCTTGTTTGCTATCTTGCTTAGTGTTAGCCTTATTATTGCAAGATATGCCTTGTCTATAAAATATAGGGGGAGTGTTAATCCTAGTATGTGTGCCGTGCAGTCCAAAGCACCTATCTAGATTGCACACATCTATGGGGAGCTCGTCTATATTTTAGAGATGAGGGGTTTGCTTATGCTCTATATTATTTCCCTTTGTGCAAATCCCGTATTGTCATCAATCCACCAAAAAGGAGGAGATTGTAAGGGCATATTTATTCCTAAGGTGTTTTGGTGATTGATGACAATGCTTTTGCGGACTAATCGTGTGCCTTGAGTTTCTCAGATGTTTCATCGCTAGGCACAAGACGATTTGGTGCCCCTCGAAGACTATTGAAGACGGCATTTTTCTATGTTTCTTTTTGGTGGATTTGAGTCGTAGGAAAGCCGTACTATTAAGAGGGGGTCCGCTTCAGAAAGGTTCGGGTGGAATCATCACATACATGTTTTCTTCCTCTGCACCACCTTTCCCTTTGCGCTTTGGAGCATCCTCCGTTTTCCTCATTTCTATGCAAAGAGAAGGATTCCTAAGTGTTGCTGTTCTGGGGCATGCGATAGTACTGCTCTACGGAGCGGTAGTACCGCAGGCCCCTGCGGTAGTACCGCAAGCCCTTGTTGTAGTACCGTAGACGCCCGCGGTAGTACCGCTCCTACGGAGTTGTACTACCGTGGCCTCAGACCAGACTCAACTGCTCGTGCGGCTGTAGGGGCGGACGTAATTTTTTATGTCCGCGCCCTACGCGGTAGTACCGCCCCATGCGCGCGGTAGTACCATGAGTCCTGGTCTGGCACAGCTACATGAGCGGAAGTAGGGGCGGATGTAATTTTTTACATCCGCTCCCTGCGCGGTAGTACCGCACGCCATATGTGGTAGTACCATGTCGGATTTTTTTGCATCAATTGATTTTCAGTGGAAGTTGGCACGGATGTATTTTTATTCATCTGCGCCCTTCCCAGGCTAGTCCAAACCTGCCTTGTGATAGTACCGCAAGGGGGAGCGGTAGTACCGCGCCAGCGGCAGTACCGCCCTCAGCCCATGCGCTTCAGGCCTGTCCTAGTTCCTGCCGTAGCAGTGGTAGTACCATGGTCTATCGTGGTAGTACCGTGAGGCCTTGCGGTAGTACCGCTTGTCTGGGGCGGTAGTACCACAGGTCGCGGGCTGGTTAAGTGGATAACGGTTGGATTTGGTTCTCCACTATATAAGGGGTGTCTTCTTCCTCTAGTTGACTACCTCTTCCAACCCTAAGCTCCATTGTTGCTCCAAGCTCCATTTTCACCCGATCTCTCTCCCTAGCCAATCAAACTTGTTGATTTGCTCGGGATTGGTTGAGAAGGCCCCGATCTACACTTCCACCAAGAGAAATTTGATTCCCCCCACTAATCCCTTGCAGATCTTGTTACTCTTGGGTGTTTGAGCACCCTAGACGGTTTAGGTCACCGCGGAGCCATAGTCCATTGTGGTGAAGCTTTGTGGTGTCGTTGGGAGCCTCCAATTAAGTTGTGGAGATAGCCCCAACCTTGTTTGTAAAGGCTCGGTCGCCGCCTCCGAGGGCACCAATAGTGGAATCACGGCATCTCGCATTGTGTGAGGGCGTGAGGAGAATACGGTGGCCCTAGTGGCTTCTTGGGGAGCATTGTGCCTCCACACCGCTCCAACGGAGATGTACTTCCCCTCAAAGGGAAGGAACTTCGGTAACACATCCTCGTCTTCACCGGCTCCACTCTTGGTTATCTCGTGCCTTTACTTGTGCAAGATTATTTGTGCTATATCCCTTGCTTGCTCGTGTGCTTGTTGTTGTTGCATCATATAGGTTGCTCACCTAGTTTCATATCTAGACAACCTACTTTGATGCAAAGTTTAAATTGGTAAAGAAAAGCTAAAAATTGTTAGTTGCCTATTCACCCCCCCCCCCCCCCCGCTCTAGTCAACCATATCGATCCTTTCACATGGCCTAAATGAGTGTTGTCGCTGCTACTCGGCATCTACAGAGAACACATGCGAAACTCAGGAAAGGAGGACAAGCATAAAAAAACAACTTGGTATCAAGCTTTCTAAAGATGCCATGCAATAATTTAGAAAATGTATGGCTAATTTGTTAAGTTTCTGTGACTCGGGCGCCTGCGTTCTGTAAATAGGTAGTAACTTATTGGAACAAATACAGCTTATATGTAGTAAGGAAGGTAGATAATGAACATATATACGCTCTCCGTTATTTTATAGCCAATTTGGGAACATACGGAAACAAATTGGAAGAGGGATTGCGAGGAAATATGCGTCACCACGATGGAAAGCAGTAACTAACAGGCTTCTTAATGCAAACCCGGCCGGGCCACAGGAAAGGCGAGGGTTACTGCATCGATATGCTCGAGGGTGGCTGGCGAGCAAACAAAGACGGCTTGGCGCGGGCCGCCGCATGTTGGGAACGGCAGTGGAGGTAGGCTTGACGCCGAAGAGCGGGCACACGGCCAGGGTGAGCACGGCGGCGTCGGAGAGGGTTCTGCTGTGGATCTGGGGGAGGGGGAGCTGGCGAAGGAGATTGGGTGGACTTGTTGAGTGAAACACGGGCGGACGATGGGGGGGG
Source organism: Aegilops longissima (assembly GCA_021605205.1). Lineage (NCBI taxonomy): Eukaryota > Viridiplantae > Streptophyta > Magnoliopsida > Poales > Poaceae > Aegilops > Aegilops longissima. The sequence continues at coordinate 283,613,659 of CM038676.1, forward strand.
GGTGTTGGCGGCCTAGGTGAAAAGGGTGAAAACTATCCCCGATCGCCACTGAGAGAAAGGCCTATGCAAACGGTTGCCTCTAAGCGCTCGTGTGCACAAACAGAATAATTTCGTTTGAAATGAAGACGTACTAATTTTGAAATGAAGACGTGAGTTCATCGTTTCTCATCTAATTTTTTCGCACGTAGACCAATCACAATTTTACCACCGGTTTGATTTGCAGGTGCATTTCAGGTCTTGTGTGCTATATGTAAGACATTTTTTGGCATTTACCGTGCATGTTGGCATATAAATCAATTCCTAGCCGGACTGCATTTCCTGTCAAAAGGGATGAGGATTGTCGTTCGATCTGGGAGCATCCAACGGTGCAGATGTACGATCCGTGGGGTTTGGGTTCTGGCCAATTAGAACGCATGACTCAGATCGCGCACGCAGCGAGGGGGGGGGGACATCGGCCATGGTTTGGTAGGCACACGGCTTTCGTGTGTGAACCATGTGCTATTTGAAAACATTTTTTTGGAGGGGCTATTTGAAAACATGTACATATGTTGTCGAAAGGGATGAGGATCGCCGTTCGATCAAGGAGAATCCAATGGTGCAGACGCACGATCTGTGGGGTTTGATTTCTGGCCAATCGGAATGCACGACTCAGATCGGGCGCGTGGCAGAGGGGTGGGGGTGCATCGGCCACGGTTTAGTGGACACACGGCTTTCATGAGTGAACCGTGTGCTCTTTGAAAACATTTACATTACCTAACATCATATTTTTGTTCGAATGAAAACATGAGTTCATCGTTTCGCCTCCAAATTTTTTCCACGATAAGAAATCATGAGTCTAGTGGAGAGTGTCATATACTAGTATCATGAATATACAGTAGATATGTTACTACCTTTAATTAATTATAGCGCATAGTATAATACATAGAGTATAGTACCATATATAGATCATATTTATTGCCATGCATGACACAAATTAGCATCGCATTTAACATGATACAGTATCTACCTACTATATGTTACTCTAACCCTCTTTATATATATTTAATTCTTTACCACATCAGCATACTTGCTATTTCCGAGTGCATGACATCGTCGGCTATGATACCACCACTATGGCCAACCTTATATAGTGGGGAGTATCATATACTATATATATAGTATCATGCATACATACTCCCTCCTTGAAAGTGCTAGTTATCGACTAGAGGGGGGTGAATAGGCGATTTTTATGAAAGTCTTCAAAACATGAAAGTTTCAAAGACAAACACGAAATCAAGACCTATAAACATGCAGCGGAAGATGAACTACACTAGACAAGCCATAGTCAGACAAGTATGAAACTAAAACATGATGACTGATAACAGCTAGGTAGTAGGATCAGGATAGAAGATAGTACGAAGCCAATCAGAACAAGTAGTCACACAGTGAAGTCAAACAGGCATAGCAATCAGGCAATGACTTCACAAAGATAAACTGTAAGTAAGGAGAGTAAGAGATAGAACCAGTGTGTTGTGAAGACAAGGATTTGTTTGACCAGTTCCAGTTGCTGTGACAACTGTACGTCTGGTTAGGGAGGCTGAGATTGAACTTACAAGACCGTGTCTTCACCTTATTCCCCTTGAGCTAAGGACACACAGTCCTCTCCCAATCACTCTGGTAAGTCTTCAAGGTAGACTTCCAAACCTTCACAGACTTCGTTCACCGGCAATCCACAATTACTCTTGGATGCTCAGAACGCGACGCCTAACCGGCTGGAGGATTCACAGTCCTCAAGTGTAACAATTCTTCAAATCACGCGGACAGAAAGACTTCAGTGATGCCAAACACTCTTTGGGCTCTGGGTGTTTTGGGCTTTGTCCTCACAAGGATTTCTCTCTCAAACTCTTCGGAGGTGGGTTGCTCTCAACGACAAAAGCCGTGCACTAACTCTGAGCAGCCACCCATTTATGGTGTAGGGGGTGAGCTATTTATAGCCACTGGGCAACCCGACCTGATTTGTCTGAAATGACCACAGGTCACTAAGGAACCGACACGTGTCTAACGGTCGATTTCAAACACACGCGACAGCTTGACTTGGGCTACAAGTAAAGCTGACTTATCCGACTCTGGATAAGATTTGCTCTCATTGTCTTCGCTCGAAGACATCGGATTTTGGTTGAGCACCACTTCAGTCACTCTGACTTTGTTCACTTGGACCCCACTTAACAGTGCAGTGGTTCCTATGACTCAACAAAGAAGAAAAGAAACAACGAAACTACTAAGTCTTCGCGCTCCATAGTCTTTACTCAATGTCTTCTTCTGTCATAGTCTTCAATGTGAATATCTTCACGTACCACCATTATCTTCAATGTCTTCATACATTTTTAGGGATCATCTCCGGTAGGTAAACCGAATCAAGGAGGGACTACTACCTGTGTTATCCTGCAATTCTCACAAACACATTAGTCCCTCAACCACGTTTGTCGTCAATACTCCAAAACCAAACTAGGGGTGGCACTAGATGCACATACAATCTCCCCTTTTTTGGTGATTGATGACAAACTGGTTGAAGTTTTCAACGGGGATAAAATTATGTGAAATTGTAAAGGATGAGGTATTGTCTTCGTAAGTAGCAAAAGGCTCCCCCTGAAGATGTGCATATAAACAATTTGCTTTTGGAATGCAAATGCACATGGCAGGTTCTACTTGTGGAGATCCTCTTCAACTTATGAAGACAATTCATCATGCATGATCTGATGTAATGGCATGCATAATGAAAAATGGATGTCTGCAAAATGATTTAAGTGCGGAAGTTATCGTCGCACATGCGGAATTTATCATCGCATCACAAAATAGCAAATAAGTAGCAGACGACCATCGAGTTTAAGTGTTACAACTCAGAGAACCAAATGTATCAAAAGCAAGAGTTGTAAACACTAGGCAAAATTTAGTGCAACCGCCCATATGAACCCGCTTGAAGACTATCAAGTCATAGCTTCTCCCCCTTTTGTCAGTAAGGACCAAAAAGGGTTGAAGACATTGAGCCTCTACTCGTTCTCAGAAGGTGTAGGAGAAGATGCAGGGTTGGTGTCGAGGTTTGGCGGTGCAGACGAACTTGGGGCAGTGTCGATGCGCGTTGGAGGAGGCGAAGTAGCATCATCTTGATCATCGATCACACGAGCGTTCACAGTTGCAGCAGAAGAGGAGTGCTCTGAGTCCTCAAGAGATGGAGTGCGCCGCAGAACAGCATTTCTGGGCGGAGTGGAGTCAAACTTGAATCGTTCTGAGAAGCCATCATCCTGAAGATCTTCCTCAGCACACATAAGCGTCAGCCCTTTCCATGTGCATTGACAAGTTTCATGAGCTACAAAAGCATTCATGGTTGCAAGGCTGCGAATGCGATTGACGTCAGTCATGATGCTCTGCATCTGGCGCTTGAGCCAATCATGATGCGTATCTTGTTTCTGATGCAGGCCAACGACAAGCTCTCGGTCATTGAGAACACGAGATCGCTTTCGAGGCCGTTGAGCAATTATGTTGTTGGTGGCTTCAGTTGGGGAACGGTGAGGTGCACATGTAGTACCAGCCAACGGATAGACACCAGCAGCAGCCAGCACACCTTCAATGGGCTGAGTGAAGCTCTGACGATCAATGTTGTGAAGATAAAGTGGCTCTTTGTCGGGCTCTGGATAGATGGCTTCAACAGTCATATCAACATCTGGCAAGAAGATAATGTGATTGCATGCAGATGGCTGATAGTTGAAAGCAGTGTGAAGCTTGATCAGACGCATGATCCATGGAGCATAGAACTTCAAGCCAAAAATGTCAGATCTTGATGCAGCAAGTTGGCGGATGAAGAAATCTTGTGCATTGAAGCTTCTGCCATGAAGAATATGGAAGACCAATGTCTTCATTGCACCTTCTAGCTTAGCCTGTGGAGAATGTCCTTTGATAGGCCAAAGAGTTCGCCTTATGATGTGATAGATCGTGCATGGCAGATACTCAAGGTCTTCAACAAAGAACTCCTTAGGATATTCTGCATCTGGAGGCAATGGCTTCATCATGCTCAGCATCTGGCTCATGTCGGGTTCTGGCTTGTGAAAGATGCTTTCCACAGCTGCAGTGTGAAGCTGACAACCAGGCTCATAGAGATCACCTGGAGTGGGCAGGCCAGTAAGCTCAATGACATCAAATGCTTTGGCTTCATGATGGACATTTCCTGTCATCCACTCAAGGACCCAAGTCTTCGGATCCCTGTTGTAGCCTCTGATATGCAGAGTGGCGTAGAATTGGAGCAGCAACTCTTCATTCCAGTGCTCCTTGTCAGTGACAAAATGCAGTAAGCCAGCCTCTCTGAAGCAATCAAGAGCTTCTTCTAAGCAGGGCAGACCAGCTATGGCTTCAGTATCAAGGCGCATATGCGGAAATATCGGCCTTGGTTGTACTGAAATGCATGAATAATAACTGCTTCTGATAACTCGAAACCGATCGATGAAATCTTGGGCTTGGTGTAGGGTTCTTGTCGCTATCGAAGAAGGTGTTGTGTGCAATGAAGCCGTTGACATTGAAAGATCTGGCGAAGTGGCAGTACCTAGAAATCTGGCAGTCTTGGCATTGGCTTCAACACGAGGCCTGTGCTCGACATGGTAATCAAATTGAGGACCAGCAGCGGTGGAGGAATCGAGAATAGGCCATCCGCGGTGACAAGCTGTCCATAGTTGTATGCTTGCTCGATAGTATGTGGCCTTGGAGGCGGAACAGGAGCAGTGGCATTGACTTCAGGCTACAGATTTGTGACAGGTACGGCATTGACTTCATTTGCTTGATGGCTTCATTGGCTTCATTGGCCGCTGGTGCATTGGCCACTGTAGGCTCCACATTGATGTCGGCCATGACAACGTCATTGGCTTCAGGAATGTCATGTGTGACAGCCTCTGTATTCTCACCCTCCACTTGAGTAGCTGGAGGTTCTGGCATGGACTGGTTTTCATCATGCACTTCTTCTTGTGTAGTAGGGGGAGTAGCGACACGCTCTTCTTGTGTAGTAGGGGGAGTAGCGACACGCTCTTCTTCTTGTGTTGCTCCGGCTGATGCAGCCAGAGAGTCTTCAGCAGCATTGGCTTCAGACACTGGGACCGTCACAGAAGGATTGTCTTCAGGGAACACTTGACGTGCCACTGAGCTTGACAAGTTGGAGCCCTCTTCTGTGATGGTGGTCATGGAGACGGATGGCTTCAGGCCTTTGCGAAGCCGTTGGAAAACGGGCGACGCTTTTGGCGATGGTGATGTCTCCATGTAGTTGTCATCATTTGACATGGGGCTGATGACGGGCACACTTGATGGCTGGGGTGTACTTGGTGAGTCTTGAGGTGGGGTAGCTTGCTGGGGGCGATCAGCCCATGATGCATCTTATGATATTGGCGTCAAAGGATGACCAATGCTGATAAGCTCACTGTTCGTTCGAACAGGCGATGATACGGTTGGGTGTTCGATCTGAGGAAGAACTACATCATCTTGAGCAATATCTTCAGTCGCGATGGGGTCGACGACTGGAACTTCTTGGGCTTTAGGAGCCTCTGTGGAAGCAGGCTCATGAACAATCATGCGACGCTCTTGGTTTGCAGACGGAGGGGGAACAAATGCAAGGGGTTCAACAACAAGGGGCTCTGTGGGAGCAGCCCGATCTCTTCTCTTGGATTTTCTCTTCTTAGGGGGTGGTTCTTCGTCAGTGGTGCGCTTGGTTTTCCGCTTCCTAGCTTCGGCTTCAGCTGCCTTGGTTTTCTTCTGTTCAGAAGCCACTGAATGAGCCTTGGGCTTCGAGCCGCGCATGCTGGCAGGGAAGACAATGTGTGGTTCTTCCTGCCGTGGTGCTTCAGTGTGGGCTTCAGATGACTTCTTTTTCTTGGCAGCCATTGAGGGGTCAATGCCAGGGCGGCCAAGTGCCTTGCGCTTTTCAGCTTCATTGTAGGCTTGAAGTCATTTGTCAGCGAGTGCTTTCATGCACTCTCTTGAGCCTTTAGCTTCCTCGCGTTTCTTCTGAAACGACTCCTTGAGGTCATTAAGCATCACCTTGAACTTTTGCACATCAGCCACATTCAGCCTGGCGACATGCTTCTTGAACTGTTCCTTCTCAAAGTCGATATTTCGCTTCAGTTCAATGATACGCTGAGCCAGAGCAAGTTCAGGAGCAATGGCGCCTTGGAAAGCAATGTGACGCCAATGGGAAGCTGAAGGTCATCAAAGCTGAGCTCCTGATTATCAAACCACTCATCAATGAAGTTCTTCAAAACGTTTACATCAAAGAGGGGCAGATCGTTGAAGATCTCCGCCTCTTGCTTGCTCTTGATCAGCTGTTCCAGAGCATCTTCACCAAATTCTTCATCAGAAGACAAGTCAATGGGTTCAGATTCATTCCTCAGAATGGTAGCAGGCGTTAGTGCTTGACTCAGTTTCTGAACTGGTGGCTTCTGTGGCTTCTCACGCCTCTTGGAGATACGAGAGAGATCTTCAGAGTTATTTCTTGGAGCAAAAGGGGCAGTGGCCAATGGCTTCACTCTTGAAGCTTTTGGAGCAGCAGATGATTTTGAAGCTTTAGTCTTCTTTTGCTTCTTAGGCTTTTGAGGAGGAGCTGGATCTTCGTCAGTGTCAGCATCATCATCATCAGAATGATTCACTTTGGCACCACAAACGGTAATGTGAGTGATGAGGCCAGCAAGGTTGTAGAAGGGGCCAATCCTGTTTTCATTGGCTTCACGGGTGCCATTGTCCCGAGGTGCGGAGGGACCAGGGTTGAAGTTAAGCCCCGGATCCTTCTTGTTCGAAGCAGCTGAGTTTTTGGCGAATTGGTAGTTGTCCTTGAATAGACTGTCTTCACGACACTAGAGTAGTGAAGACGGGTCAGCATTCTCAGGCTGTGGTCCGCGCACCATGCAAGGATAGAAGCCTTGCTCAATGGCTTCAACCTGATTCCTGGGTGGAAGATTTCTGTACAGAATATCACTCTAGGGTGCCTTGATGGCATTCTTCTTTGCATATTCCTTGGTGATGAAGCGGTATCTGAACCACTCTTCTGCCCAATATCTTCGAATCCATTCAACTCGATTCGTGTGTTCAGTGTAGGTTTCTTCTGGATCAGTTTTGTACATCTCATGCAAATCTGGAGGTAATTCCTTGGAGCCGTTACCACGACGTTGTCTGCCTCCCTTTCTTGCTGATTTTCCAGTTGCCATGAAGTGTAAACTGAAAGGCTTCAGTACTTTCAAAGGCTTCAAACAGCTGGACTGATAGGAACTCGCTTCAGGTGAGTTGATGTGACTCTGCAAGAACTCTGCAAATGAATGCAGACTATGAGAACCAAGGGATTCTCCGACGGACATGTACCTGTGACAGCATTAAAGGTGCGAGGGAAGGGGACGAGGTCATATGCATTCTCAGAAGATTTTGAAGATAAATCAGTTTGAAGACATTGACCTCATAACGCGAAGACATTCACTTATATAATGAGAGTTGGTTCCAGAGTTGTACAAATCCAAGAATAAGTACAAGTGAGGAATCTAACTTGTGAAGAAGCATAAGTGAATATACTAGGCAGAATATGAGATGCAGAAAGAGATAGATCCACGTTCGAAGATCTAGAAACCACTTTTGGTAGAAAGGGATGAATCTATCAGATCAAAAAGATGGTAAAAAGTAAAATTTTATTACCACACGAAGAACTGCTAGACGGAGCGAAGATGGATGCCGAGTAGTTCGATCTCCCGTGCCCTAACTTGGCGACGGAAGACACCTACGGTGACGGCGGACAAGACGAGGTCCACGGCCGGCGTGAGGATAGCATCGAGGAAGTCGCGGCAGCTAAGCACTTCGTCGTCGGCGTCGTCGAGAGCTAGCGTAGGCGCTAGGGTTTGCGAGAGATGGAGAAGGAGGAAGAAGGATTTTGACAGGGACGAGACATGCATTTATAAGGATAGAGACAGCACAACGCAATTACGCAGGTGCCCCTGGCGGTTCACATCTGATGGACACGTGGCGAACATGCAACTCATTGAAAGTTGTTCCACGTCCCACGCACGCCTGGATTGTCGGGGTGGTGGTTCCGAATTCTCGGGTTTGAGCAAAAGGATATGTCATTAAAGCTAGATATAAATGTTTGTCTCTGTATCTTCTGCGACAAGGGCGCATAGAAGACATTCGCGCTTTCAACAAAATGCATATGATTTGGATAGATAGAGCTTGAGAAAGAAAGCATAGAGAGGTTAGGGTCCCATCACATTCACTTAGTTCAAAAGATTCAAACAAGAAGACATAGCCATAAGTGAATCTTTGAGAGGACAGAAATATATATATATATATATATATATATATATATATATATATATATATATATATATATATATATACTAAAATGAGCAAGAGTGTATTTATAGTTATAATACGCTCCGGCTAGAAGCAGTGTGAATCGTGTCCGTAACCAACCTCGCTCCTAACTACGCTAAACCAACCGACCCCTCAATGATGCGGTAAATTGATAGTAACCACGGATGGGTATATAGTAATGCAATTACTATCTGCCTTTTTGAAAGCAATAGCAACGTGATCATCACGAGTTGTAATTCTCATGTTTCATATTACAAGAAAATAAACTAATCATCCAATTGTACCCCGCAGTTGATAGTAATGCAATTACTACTACCTACCTGCGTGTTCTAAAAAACTAGGAGTACCTCGTACTGGCACTTAATAATAACAACGACTAGTTGTGCGGTAATTGAATTACCATACCCTCAAATATTCCTTTAATTACTCACATTACTTTATCTTTTCATTTGTATTTTTTTTTTGCATTACCATCCACTTTTTACTACAGTCAATTTGTGAGTATGTAGTAATACACATTACTACATATCAGCCCAGTAAAAAACCTTGGTCCGTTACCATCTGTACCATTCCTTTTACTGACAATGATTAGTGCCATCGGAATCGGGACGTAGCGGTACAGTACATGGTAACATAATTAAATGTGTTACTTTTTCTTCCACGGACCGTTACCCTCAAGATTTTTGCGGTGGAGAATTAGGACTGGCAGGCATGACCCGCGCCCCTAATTAGGATCGATCGGCGCGTAGGCTAAGCAGCAATGCGCGCACGCTTACAATAGCGCAGCCGTATATATAACAGAGCAAATCCAAATCAGTAATCACGAAGTCAACTTAATGTTGAAGTTAAATCAATTGCGAAGACTTTGCAAATATGACGCCATGAGGAAACACTTCATAAGAGTTTGGTGGTGGCGTTACCCACCGTATAGGAAGTATTAGACCCAGACACAACGCACAATTATCGTGGCGCTCTGAAGTCAATTTCCATGTTAATGTGTTCACACTTAGAGTGTATGTCTTCATTGATTGAAGATATACATTACTTCATGTGTTGCACATCTAAGTCATCAAACTGCATAAGTGTTAGGATGTGTGCCTGATCACAGGACATTCGAGGATTCCAAGATATTTAGCTCACACTGCAACTTGCAAAACCTTTTCTCATCCAAGGGCCTACTGAAGATATCAGCCAACTGATCTTCTGTCTTGACGTGAATGATATCAATATCTTCTTTCATAACATGATCTCTGAGGAAGTGATGATGAATTTCAATGTGCTTCGTCTTCGAGTGATGAACTGGGTTATTGGCAATCTTGATAGCGCTTTCATTGTCGCAATAGAGTGGCGCATGCTTCAGATGGATGCCATAGTCTTTAAGAGTTTGCTTCATCCACAGAAGCTGAGCGCGGCAAGATCCAGCAGCAATGTATTCAGATTCAGCAGTTGAGAGTGATACACAGTTCTGCTTCTTTGAAGACCAACAGACAAGAGATTGACCCAGCAAGTGACATGCGCCTGATGTAGACTTGCGATCCACCTTGTCACCAGCATAGTCAGCGTCCGAAAAACCAACCAGATCAAACTCTGAGCCCTTTGGATACCATAATCCTAGTGTTGGGGTGTAAGCCAAATATCGAAGAATTCGCTTCACAGCTAAGTGATGCGACTCCTTTGGTGCCGCTTGGTACCAGGCACACATGCAAACACTAAGCATGATATCTGGCCTAGATGCACATAAGTAAAGTAAAGAACCAATCATGGAGCGGTATACCTGTTGATCGAAATCTTTACCATTGGCGTCGGGGCTTAGATGACTTTTGGATGGCATTGGCGTCGTGTATCCTTTGCAGTATTGCATTCCAAACTTCTTCAGGCAATCTTTGAGATATTTTTCTTGTGATATGAAGATGTTGTTGCGTTCTTGTGGTTTGAAGACCGAGAAAGAACTTCAGCTCTCCCATCATGGACATTTGATATTGTTCTTGCATCATGTAAGCAAATTCATCACTGTATTTCTTGTTGGTGCAACCGAAGATAATGTCATCCACATAGATTTGGCACACAAACAGTTCACCATCATATGTCTTCGTGAAGAGACTGGGATCTAGAGAACCAGGTTTGAAGCCTTTGCTCTTCAGGAAGTCTTTGAGTGTGTCATACCAAGCACGAGGAGCTTGTTTGAGGCCATACAGTGCCTTGTTGAGCTTGTATACCATATCAGGATGTTTTGGGTCTTCAAAGCCAGGTGGTTGCGCAACATATACTTCTTCTTCAATCTTTCCATTGAGAAAGGCACTCTTCACATCCATTTGATACAGAAGGATGTTATGATGATTTGCGTAAGCTAGCAGTATGCGAATGGCTTCAAGCCTAGCCACTAGAGCAAATGTTTCATCAAAGTCAATTCCTTCAACTTGTGTGTATCCTTGAGCAACGAGCCAAGCCTTGTTCCTGATTACTTGACCATGCTCGTCTTGTTTGTTGCGATATATCCATTTTGTGCCTGTTATGTTGTGCTTGCGAGAATCAGGACACTTGACAAGTTCCCATACATTGTTCAGTTCAAACTGTTGAAGCTCCTCTTGCATAGCTTGAATCCATTCAGGTTCCATGAAGGCTTCAGCAACTTTCTTGGGTTCAGAGATTGAGACAAATGCAAAGTGCCCACAGAAATTTGCTAGTTGTGGTGCTCTTGAACGAGTGAGTGTACCAGGTGCATTGATGCTATCAATTATCTTCTCAATTTGTACTTCGTTTGCAACACGAGGATGAACTGGACGAAGATTTTGCTCCTGCTGATCATTGTCATCATTTGGAGGATTGTCTTGGTGAGGAATGTCTTGAGTTGATCAAAAGTGAAATGATAAGTTCCTCTTGAGTGGGCCTCACGATGGTATGTTCTCTCATGTTCCCATTAGCTTGATTGATTCACTGGAAGGTACACCATCTAGCACATTTGGCAAGTGCTCTCTTTGCGAGCCGTTAGTTTCATCGAACCGCACATCCACAGTTTCAACCACTTTGTAGTGAAAGAGGTTGAATACTCTGTAGGAGTGCGAGTCCTTTCCATAACCAAGCATAAAACCTCATGTGCTTTCGGTGCAAATTTTGAAGTGTAATGTGGATCCTTGATCCAGCACCTAGCACCAAATACTCTGAAGTAGCTTACGTTTGGCTTCTTACCAGTTAGGAGCTCATAGGATGTTTTCTTCAGAAGCTTGTGAAGATAAACACGGTTGATGACATGACATGCAGTATCGATGGCTTCAGGCTAGAATTTTCTTGGAGTCTTGTATTCGTCAAGCATCGTCCGAGCCATCTCAATAAGGGTTCTGTTCTTGTGCTCCATGATGCCATTCTGCTGAGGTGTGTAAGGAGCATAAAACTCATGAGTGACGCCTAAGGTGTCAAGATAAAGGTCGAGGCCTATGTTCTTGAATTCTGTGCCGTTGTCACTCCTGATGTGCTTGATCTTGATGCCATAGTTGTTCATGGCGCGGTTGGCGAAGCGTCTGAAGACATCCTGCACTTCATTCTTGAAGAGAATTATGTGCACCCAAGTGTATCTTGAATAATCATCAACAATAACGAAACCATAGAGACAAGCAGTAGCAGTGAGAGTAGAGTAGTGAGTGGGACCAAACAAGTCCATGTGGAGCAACTCAAAAGGTCGAGATGTAGTCATGATTGTCTTCGAGGGATGCTTGGCCCTTGTCATCTTCCTAGCTTCACAAGCACCACATAGATGATCTTTCTTGAACTTGGCGTCTTGATGCCAATGGCGTGCTTCTTCTTGGCGAGAGTGTAAGTTCCTCATGCTAGCATGCCCTAGCCTCCGATGCGAGCCAAGACTCAAGACTTGGCTAGAAGACATCTGACCATCTGTGGTCCTGCTGAGAAATCTACCATGTACGGATCATCTTTCACTGTAACCTTCAAGACTAGAGACTTGTCGATTCCATTAGTACAAGGCAGCGATATTTTCCAAATAGCACAGTCATGTTTAAGTCACAAAGCATTGAGATGGACATTAAGTTGAAACCAAGGATTCAACAAGCATCACTTTGTCCATGTGATGATCCCTTGAGATTGCAACTCTACCTAGGCCCAATACCTTGCTTTTACCAAAGGTGTCGTGAATGTGATGTGACTTTTATCACATGGGCGTAAGGTTGAGTCCATGAGAAGACTTGATCACCGATCATGTGGTTAGTGCATCCGCTTTCCATAATCCATTCTGAAGCACGAGGTGTCGTACCCTACAGTGCAGTTAGGAGGATAGGCTTCACAGAGAGTATTGTGAAGCATAAACATTTGACGCACAAGAGGATTATCAAAGCTCAGATCAAGGTTAGGACTGATAGTATGACTGGCAAATGATTCAGAAACGAAATACATTGTAAGACCATTTGGGCATTTTATCTTGCGTCCCATAATGTGTTTTAGGTCCCCAGCAATAGCATCGGACGCCTTTGATTTCTGGCTGGAGACCCTTTCCTGCAAAAGAGATTTAATTCTTCTTAACCACCCACATCTTCATGGGTGGCTTAGAAGCGATGAGTCTAAATGCAGCATCTGAGAATTTCGGCTTTGGAGCCCTAGTAAATAGCCTTGCAGGAGAAGAACGATACTCATGTGAATAAGCAGAAAAGTTCTTAGTTCTATGAACATAGCGGTTTGAAGACACACACTCATATTCATAAGACTGAGTATGGTTTCCCTGCAAAACATTGGCGTTAGAGTAACTCAGGTGAGTCTTTTATCTGTATGAAGCCTTTGGGCCATATGAAGCCATAGGTCTGGGGTTTGTCTTCTTCCTGGGTGGTTTCATGATGACATTCACAGGAAGATTCTCAATACACTGCTTAGGTACCCAGATCTTCTTCGTAGGTGGTCCATTCCTGCAGTTAGTACCAATATACCTAGCAAACACTTTACCATTCTGATTCTTAAACAGTTTATAGTTTGCATCAAAGGATTCATTAATGATAATAGGGTTAGCACAAGTGAAACCAGATAAGGTGGATGGATCTACTAAAGGTTCCTTTGCAGCAACCCATGTGGTTTGGGGTACTGCTCAGGCTTCCTGTACGACCCATCAACATTCATTTTCCTCTCGAACCCAATACCCTCTTTTCTAGGGTTTCGGTTCAGAATTTGCTTTTTGAGGACATCACATAATGTCTGATGCCCTTTGAGGCTTTTGTACATGCCTATAATGTACAATTCCTTCAGCCCTGCATCATCAGCAATAGTAGTGGTATCCTCAACGGAGGGGTTAGTTACCACATCAGCAGTTGAAGATATTGCAACTAGAGCAGTAGAACATCCAGCAATAGAAACAGCGTTATCATGCTCAATGCATTTTAAACATGGTGGTCCAAATCCTTCCGGAGTGGGACTGATCTGTTGAGCGCGAAGTGACTCGTTCTCCTTTTGAAGATCTTCATGATCCGATCTCAATTTCTCAAGTTCCTGCTTCCTTTGGAGATAATCGTAGGAAAGCTTTTCATGAGATGTTGAGAGGGTTTCATGACGACCTTCAAGTTCCTGGTACTTAACATGAAGATTTTTTATGTCTTCAATTAAGGACTGAGTCTTAGTCATTTCCGCGTCCAACAGGTCATCGCTTTTGTCTAACAGTTTTTGAATATGTTCCATAGCTTTCTGTTGTTCAGTTGCAATTTTAGCAAGTTTTTTGTAGCTAGGTTTGGATTCACAATCAGAGTCATCTTCACTTGATGTTTGAAAGTAAGCATCACGTGAGTTTACCTTGGCACCACGTGCCATGAAGCAGTAAGTGGGAGCGGAGTCATCCTTGTCACTGGCATCAACATTGGTGATGGATGCATTGTCTTCAGTGTTGAAGATGGATTTGGCAACGTAGGTTGAAGCTAAGGCCAGACTTGCAACGCCAGAGTCAGACTCCTCCTCACACTCCACCACTTCTGCCTCCTCAGAAGCATACTCCTCCTCTGAATCCATTTCCTTGCCAACAAAAGCACGAGCCTTGCCATACGAACTTTTCTTGTGTGATGAAAGACTTGGAAGAGGACTTGGAAGAAGATTTTGAGTATTTCTTCTTCTTCTTCTTGTCATCAGAATCATATTCCTTGCTCTTCTTCTTTTTCTTCTCATTGTCCCACTGTGGACACTTAGAGATGTAGTGACCAGGTTTCTTGCACTTGTGACAAGTTCTCTTCTTGTGGTCTTGGGAAGAGGCTTCATCATTTCTTGAGCTGGATCGTGAAGACTTTCTGAAGCCTTTCTTCTTAGTGAACTTCTGGAAATTCTTCACAAGCATAGCAAGCTCCTTTCCAAGGTCTTCAGCTTCACCAGAACTGCAGTCAGATTCTTCTTCAGACGAGGAAACAGCCTTTGCCTTCGGAGCACGAGTTCGGCCATAGTTGGGACCATAGGTATCTCTTTTCTCAGATAGCTGGAACTCATGTGTGTTGAGCCTCTCAAGTATGTCAGATGGATCGAGTGTCTTGAAGTCAGGGCTTTCTTGAATCATAAGAGCTAGAGTGTCAAATGAGCTGCCAAGAGATCTCAGAAGCGTCTTGACGATTTCATGCTTGGTGATCTCAGTGGCGCCGAGAGCCTGAAGCTCGTTTGTGATGTCAGTGAGACGATCAAACGTGATCTGGACATTTTCATTGTCATTTCTCTTGAAGCGGTTGAAGAGGTTGCGTAGGACACTGATTCTTTGATCTCTCTGAGTTGAAACACCTTCATTGTCCTTGGAGAGCCAGTCCCAGACTAGCTTCGAAGTTTCCAAAGCACTCACACGGCCATACTGCCCTTTGGTCAGATGACCACAGATGATGTTCTTCGCAGAGAATCGAGTTGAATGAACTTCTTGACATCAAGATGGGGAGACACCTTCACCGGTCTTGGGAACGCCGTTCTTGACGACATACCACATATCGACATCAATGGCTTCAAGATGCATCGCATCTTATTCTTCGATAGAGGATATTCATTGCCATCGAAGACACGGCACGCAGGCGGAGACTTTGATTATCCTGCGATCGACATAGCTAAACTCGGTGGTTAAACGAATCACACGAACAAGGGAGTACCTTGCTCGATACCAATTGAAAGTGCTAGTTATCGACTAGAGGGGGGTGAATAGGCGATTTTTATGGAAGTCTTCAAAACATTAAAGTTTCAAAGACAAACACGAAATCAAGACCTATAAACATGCAGTGGAAGATGAACTACACTAGACAAGCCATAGTCAGACAAGTATGAAACTAAAACATGATGACAGATAGCAGCTAGGTAGTAGGATCGGGATGGAAGATAGTACGAAGCCAATCAGAACAAGTAGTCACACAGTGAAGTCAAACATGCATAGCAATCAGGCAATGACTTCACAAAGATGAACTGTAAGTAAGGAGAGTAAGAGATAGAACCAGTGTGTTGTGAAGACAAGGATTTGTTCGAACAGTTCGATTCTTGTGTGACAAGCTGTGCGTGCAGTTAGGGAGGCTGAGATTGAACTCGAAGACCGTGTCTTCACCTTATTCGCCTTGAGCTAAGGACACACAGTCCTCGCCCAATCACTCTGGTAAGTCTTCAAGGTAGACTTCCAAACCTTCACAGACTTCGTTCACCGGCAATCCACAATTACTCTTGGATGCTCAGAACGCGACACCTAACCGGCTGGAGGATTCATAGTCCTCAAGTGTAACAAGTCTTCAGATCACGCGGACAGAAAGACTTCAGTGATGCCAAACACTCTTTGGGCTCTAGGTGTTTTGGGCTTTGTCCTCACAAGGATTTCTCTCTCAAACTCTTCGGAGGTGGGTTGCTCTCAACGACAAAAGTCGTGCACTAACTCTGAGCAGCCACCCATTTATGGTGTAGGGGGTGGGCTATTTATAGCCACTGGGCAACCCGACCTGATTTGTCCGAAATGACCCTCGGTCACTAAGGAACTGACACGTGTCACAACGGTCAGATTTCAAACACACGCGACAGCTTGACTTGGGCTACAAGTAAAGCTGACTTATCTGGCTCTGGATAAGATTTGCTCACATTGTCTTCGCTAGAAGACATAGGATTTTGGTTGAGCATCACTTCAGTCACTCTGACTTTGTTCACTTGGACCCCACTTAACAGTGCGGTGGTTCCTATGACTCAACAAAGAAGAAAAGAAACAACGAAACTACTAAGTCTTCGTGCTCCATAGTCTTCACTCAATGTCTTTGTAACATCCCAAATTTTCAATTTGGAATGTTATACATTAGATCATCATGCATATCATATTTTCTTGCATTTTGTTGATCCTAGAAATTTCACGCAACTCAAGGACCCTCGGAGAGAGTTGGAGATTTCGAAATTTTCGTATTTGAGTTCTCTCAAAACTATGAAAAGCGGATCATTGGATTTATTTATTTTATCTTCAAATATTTTTCCAATATCAAAAATAAGAGAGGGAATAATATGACTTTCCCAAATTTAGGAAAAAGGAAGATTTAATAAATAAATCAAATTTTGGATTTTTCTCGGAGTTTATTTGCCTTAGGGAAAAATGCGTGTTTTCAAAAATTGTTTTTTGGCCCCGAGCAAAGTTCATTTTGTTCGACTCATT
The DNA here is from genome assembly GCA_021605205.1 of Aegilops longissima. Lineage (NCBI taxonomy): Eukaryota > Viridiplantae > Streptophyta > Magnoliopsida > Poales > Poaceae > Aegilops > Aegilops longissima. The sequence goes on from CM038676.1 coordinate 283,630,619, forward strand.
TTTAGGAGTCGGGGAAAGTTTACTTTATTAATTTTGGAGTTCGTTTAGATTTTTTTTTCTGCGCGCGAGACCGTTTTAAAAAAAACCCGTAGCGCCTTGGGCCAAAGGCCCAAGCCGCCAAGCCACTGGCCGGCCAAATGCCAACTCCATCGCGCGCCGCACAGGGAGCCAGGAGGGAGCCGCCGCTCCTTTTCCAAATCCAAGTAGGACTCTTGTCCTACTTCCGTTTATTCCGTATTTGTTTCTAGATCTTTTCCCTCTTTGTTTCCTAATCCTAGTCTATTTCTTGTCCCCTACCCCAAGCAAAAACCCTCCCCTCCCCAATATAAATACCCAAGCACCCCCCCTCTAACAAATCAAACCAACACCTCTCCTCACCTCTCCTCTCCTCTCCTCTCCAGCAGCAGCAGCAAGCTTCACCACCACCGCCGCGCCACCAGCCCCGCCGCCCTCACCAGCGCCTTGCCGCCCTCGCCGCCGCCGCCGCCACCCAACGCCACCGCCATGGAGCCCTCGCCTCTTGAGGTACTAGCCCAGCCCACGCCACCTTTTCTTTTCCTCGGTTCGGTTTTTCAGAATCGTTCCGGTTTTCTAGATCGGTTTTTCGTTTGGTTTTCTTTCCAAACCCTAGATCGGTTTTCTCACCGGTTTTTGTTTCCGGTTTTGTTTAGCAAGCATTCGCCGGACCGTTCGTCATAACGAACGTGATCACCGGTTTGCTTCGGTTAATGAACGTCCGTTCGTAAAACCGTTCGTCGTTTTCTTTCTCATCGGATTTATTCCGCTATTTTTCTGATAGCGATTTCAGATCCGATTTTCTTTCTAGTCTATCTTGTCGCTCGTTTATCGGAATCAGGTGATTCAAGCGCCTGGAGTTTCGTTTTGAAACCGCCGTTCCGACTAATCAACTTAAACAAAGTTTTGCTACTGTAAAATTTGACTTAGTTTCAACTTGCTAGAACCGAGTTGTTTTATTTCGTCGTTTGACTTCCGTTGCTTTATTTGATTCGATTCTTTTTGCAACCAGGGTTATTAAGTTGAACTTTCTGGTTAGATCTTTTATTCGAGATTTACCTGTGCATTAGATGAGTACTTATTGTATGCTTGTTGTTTGTCTGCAATAGATCACCCGGAGTACGCCGCTTGTTACTTCGAATCTCTAGGTTTCGCGGATCGTCAGCAAGGCAAGTAACACTTGATCATACCTTTACTACCACCCAGTTTTTATGCATTAGATCAATCCTCAAACACTTGCATGATTAGGATCTAATTAAATTGTGGGATGGGAAGTAGATTGAGGTAGTACCTATTACCTGTTTTACTTATGAAACCTTTGGGAGTTACTTCTACGTTTGCTTATTATGCCATGCTATGCTAGTAGACGTGGATTGGGTGAGTGTATTCCATGACAGATGTGAGATTGTTAAATTAATGGTTTATTTAAGGTGGAAACATAAACACACATCTGGGTGGATTGAGGCACCTGGTTTCTATCAGGACTTGCCTGTTTTTCTTCGGACCGCCACCCAGGCTCAAAGGGATCATAAGATCATTCATGCTAGTAACTTTCGTGTGCAGCCACAAGCCATTATGGGCTCTGGCATAGTTGATTAAGTCGTGTGAACTCTTACAGTGGTAGACTAGCTGATGTAGGGGTTGTAGGTGGTACGGTCTACCCATCGTAAGGTGCTAGCGCTTACGAAAGACTATGTCTCGGTCATCCGTTTCTCAAACACCTGCGATCACGAGAAACCAAGCGGAGGCGATCGAGTCTTGTGGGGAAAAGTCGCAAACCTCTGCAGAGTGTATAAACTAATCATGATTAGCCGTGTCCCCGGTTATGGACATCTTGAGTATCTAGTACTTGAATATCATGTGAATCTCAACATGTTACTCTAATTAATATTGTTGGGTTTTAATGAGTACTTTTAATTGGGATTGAGGATCTTGTCAATCATTCTCAATGTTTAACAACCACCATGATAGTTAAACAAATTTATTCCTTTGCAGAGGGAAAAATTGGCTTTATGCAAAGCTGTAACAGTAGAGCTTTTCCACCAGCCACATATGCATGTAGTACAGGCTTATCATTCATTATTCTCTATGTGTTACATTGCCAGCATATTCCATGTCTTGACCGTTTTCGGGCTGCAACTTTCATGTTGCGACTTTTTAGACGCATTTAGTAAGGTGCTTTAGGTCGTGGTTCTATACTCGATGATGCGGCTGGAGTTGATGGACTCACTTATCTTCCAAGTCTTCCGCTGTTATCGTTATTAGATGGCCTTAAGCCATTTTTATTGTAATAAGTCCTCTTACGGACAAGCGATGTAATAAGTGTGTGATTGCTACTCTGTTATAAATCCTTGAGTCTTGTGTGGTGTCGGCATTCTTGATCCGGGATGACACCGAGCACGAGACTTGATCCATTCGGGTTGGGTCGCTTCTGAGAGATGGTATCGAGCACACTGCCGTAGGACACGACCACTAAGTTAAAGCCATAGATCACTACTCTCTTCTCATTTTCTAACTCCTCATCTTTTCTACTCTTTTAGGATGGAGGACGCGAAGATCAAGTACGTCCAACCAGATGAAGGCACACCTTTTGGATTTCACTTGAAGGAAGTTACCAAGTACCTGAACATTGGACTACCAAGTTTCACCGGGACTTTCAACGCCACTCTGCCTGAAGAGGAGCGCTGGAAGATTCAAGCTCACGTTCCGGGAAGGACATTCGCCCCAATCACCAAGCCTATAGATAGTGTTTTTAGTGCACCAACCTGGAGTCTGGGAAAGAGCATGGCAGCTCATATCACCATGGGACGCATTGGAGAAGTTTATCAAGAAGACCTCAAGGACACTATCTACCAGATTTGCGGACGCCGGAATGAACAATGGGAGATAGTCAGCACCAAGAAGGATAGATCCATTGCAGCTTTCATCCAGGAGTTAAACCAGCACATTCGACGCCAGGAGAACCAGATGTGCAATGATATGATAGAGTTGAAGAATGCAAAGGGAAGGATCATCTAACTTGAAGGAGAACTGAAGTCTACACGTAAGGACTACATGGACGAGATCGTAGCTGTAGCAAGACACAATAACGATCTTAAGTATGAGATTGAAGAACTCAAGAAGAAATTGGCGCTCAAGAATGAAGACAAGTACGTCGGCTATCCGAGAAACTACATCATCATCGACGACACCGATTCGGATCCAAGTGAACCCGACTTTGAAGACGAAGTTGGAGCAGACATCATGGAGTCTTCCACCGGTTCAAATTAGTAGATGACCCCCACATATTAGTAGTATTACCTCCATGTAAACATTATAGTACACACACTTTTGCGATAGCTAGACCGTTGTAAGCCCTTTGTTTGAATTGAATGAAGTGATTTTGTGTGCATTTGCTCATATACATTTGGGTAGTGTTTCTCCTTAGACCTCACTCTATTTCTTAATTTCTCATCTTTTCTAAACCCATCAGATGCCTCCGAGACGCGACCCCGGGTTTGTTTTCCCGCCAGAGATCACCTAGTTGATTCAGCAGCAGAACACTTTGATCCAAACATTGGTACAGAACCAAGGCAACAACAACAACAACAACAACCCACCACCACCACCACCTGCGGATCACTTGACTCGTTTCCTTAGGCTGAATCCGCCGGTGTATTCCAGTAACACCGAGCCGATTGTAGCAGATGATTGGCTCCGTAAGATAGGGAGGAGTTGACCACTGCAGGATGTCAGAGGAGAAAAGGTGAAGTTTGCTGCACACCAGCTTGAAGGACCCGCAGACATGGTGGGAGAATTTCACAACCACTTACCACTGAGACACTTGTCACATGGGATCGGTTTGAAGAAGCTTTCCGCACCGCCCATGTCTCGGCAGGAGCTATGGCCATGAAGAAGCGCGAGTTTCGCAATTTACGCCAAGGAGGAAGGACTGTTGGTCAGTATGTGGATGATTTTAGTAAGTTAGCACGTTATTCCCCAGATGACATTGCTACAGACGCAGCTAAGCAGGAGAAGTTTCTGGAAGGACTGAATGATGAGTTAAGCATGCAGTTGATGGTAGCAAGTTTCAATAACTACCAGGAGTTGGTAGACCGTGCTCTCATGATTGAAGGAAAGCAGCGACAAGCGAGAACCGCAAGAGGAAGTATGGGCAGGGAAGTATAACTCGAGCCAATGAAGCCCGTTATACCCCTAAACAGGGAGTTCAGTTTCAGCATACCCATGGAGGAGGTAGTTCGCACAACCATAATGGCCACAAAAATGGTAATGGGAATGGAGGAAGCAACGGCCAGAACCGGACCACACCATCAACCCCAACCAAGAAAGACTTGAGTCATGTCACCTGTTACAAGTGTTCCAAGACCGGACATTATGCAAATGAATGTCCCGAAGGCCAAGGTGGAAATGGAAACTCTGGAAAGAAGCCAAACCCTTTCAACAGAGGACAGGTGAACCACATTGATGTGGAGGAGGTTGAAGATCAGCCCGATGCAGTAATCGGTAAGTTTTTGGTTAAGTCATTTACTGCACTAGTTCTTTTCGATACTGGTGCATCACATTCATACATATCAAGGGGATTTGTGGATAAGTACAAATTACCAACCCAAGCCCTTAGGTCACCCATGCTAGTAACCTCACCCGGAGCAGATACATGGCTAGTATATGGTGTGATCGACTGCCATTAAGGATTGGACACTACGTTTTTCCCTCGGACCTAATAGTTCTGGAATCCCAAGGATTGGATGTGATATTAGGCATGGATTGGTTATCAAAGTATGGAGGGAACATAGATTGCATCACTAAGTCAATTTTGCTTACCACCCCAGAAGGGAGGAGAATCAAGTATGTATCACGGCATGAGCCGAGGAGAGCACAAGTAAATCATTGTGAGGTATACACGGATCACAAGAGTTTGAAGTACATTTTCACGCAAAAGGAGTTAAACCTTAGACAAAGGAGATGGTTGGAACTCATCAAGGATTATGATATGAGATTGCATTATCATCCCGGAAAGGCTAATGTAGTAGCTGACGCATTGAGCCGCAAGAGCCACGTCAATACACTAATGATGGGAGGAATACCCAAGGAGTTAGCCGAAGACCTCCGAGAGCTATGTTTGGAAATAGTTCCGAGAGGCTATGTAGCAGCATTGGAGATTCAGTCTACCTTGATGGATAAATCAGGGAAGCTCAGAAAAAGGACAAAGAGATTGCGGATATAAAGAAGAAAATGAGCGAAGGAAAAGCCAAGGGATTTCGTGAGGATGAGCACGATACCCTATGGTTTGAGGACCGTGTTTATGTGCCAAATGACCCGGAGATCAGGAAGTTGATTCTGCAAGAGGCACATGATTCACCCTATTCGATTCACCCAGGAAATACCAAGATGTATTTAGATTTGAAGGAAACGTTCTGGTGGACCGGAATGAAGAAGGATATCGCGGAGTATGTAGCAGTTTGCATCATGCATATCATATTTTCTTGCAGTTTGTTGATCCTAGAAATTTCACACAACTCAAGGACCCTCGGAGAGAGTTGGAGATTTCGAAATTTTCGTATTTGAGTTCTCTCAAAACTATGAAAAGCGGATCATTGGATTTATTTATTTTATCTTCAAATATTTTTCCAATATCAAAAATAAGAGAGGGAATAATATGACTTTCCCAAATTTAGGAAAAAGGAAGATTTAATAAATAAATCAAATTTTGGATTTTTCTCGGAGTTTATTTGCCTTAGGGAAAATGCGTGTTTTCAAAAATTGCTTTTTGGCCCCGAGCAAAGTTCATTTTGTTCGACTCATTTTTAGGAGTCGGGGAAAGTTTACTTTATTAATTTTGGAGTTTGTTTAGATTTTTTTTCTGCGCGCGAGACCGTTTTTAAAAAAAAACCCGTAGTGCCTTGGGCCAAAGGCCCAAGCCGCCAAGCCACCGGCCGGCCAAACGCCAACTCCATCGCGCGCCGCACAGGGAGCCAGGAGGGAGCCGCCGCTCCTTTTCCAAATCCTAGTAGGATTTATTCCGTATTTGTTTCTAGATCTTTTCCCTCTTTGTTTCCTAATCCTAGTCTATTTCTTGTCCCCTAACCCAAGCAAAAACCCTCCCCTCCCCAATATAAATACCCAAGCACCCCCCCCCCCTCTAACACATCAAACCAACACCTCTCCTCACCTCTCCTCTCCTCTCTTCTCCGCAGCAGCAGCAGCGTAGCACCACCACCGCACCGCCGCTTCCACCCACCCCGCCCAGCACCGCCCTCTACGCCGCCGGAGCCCTCGCCTCTTGAGGTACTAGCCCGCGCCACGTCACCTTTTCTTTTCCTCGATTCGGTTTTTCAGAATCGTTCCGGTTTCTAGATCGGTTTTCGTTTGGTTTTCTTTCCAAACCCTAGATCGGTTTTTCTCGCCGGTTTTTCTTTCCGGTTTTGTTTATGGCGTTAGCGGACCGTTCGTCCTAACGAACGTGATCACCGGTTTGCTTCGGTTAATGAATGTCCGTTCGTTCAACCGTTCGTCGTTTTCTTTCTCATCGGATTTATTCCGCTATTTTTCTGATAGCGATTTCAGATCCGATTTTCTTTCTAGTCTATCTTGTCGCTCGTTTATCGGAATCAGGTGATTCAAGTGCCTGGAGTTTCGTTTTGAAACCGCCGTTCCGACTAATCAACTTAAACAAAGTTTTGCTACTGTAAAATTTGACTTAGTTTCAACTTGCTAGAACTGAGTTGTTTTCTTTCGTCGTTTGACTTTCGTTGCTTTATTTGATTCGATTCTTTTTGCAACCAGGGTTCTTAAGTTGAACTTTCTGGTTAGATCTTTTATTCGAGATTTACCTGTGCATTAGATGAGTACTTATTGTATGCTTGTTGTTTGTCTGCAATAGATCACCCGGAGTACGCCGCTTGTTACTTCGAATCTCTAGGTTTCGCGATCGTCAGCAAGGCAAGTAACACTTGATCATACCTTTACTACCACCCAGTTTTTATGCATTATATCAATCCTCAAACACTTACATGATTAGGATCTAATTAAATTGTGGGATGGGAAGTAGATTGAGGTAGTACCTATTACCTGTTTTACTTATGAAACCTTTGGGAGTTACTTCTACGTTTGCTTATTATGCCATGCTATGCTAGTAGACGTGGATTGGGTGAGTGTATTCCATGACAGATGTGAGATTGTTAAATTAATGGTTTATTTAAGGTGGCAACTTAAACACACATCTGGGTGGATTGAGGCACCTGGTTTCTATCAGGACTTGCCTGTTTTTCTTCGGACCGCCACCCAGGCTCAAAGGGATCATAAGATCATTCATGTTAGTAACTTCCGTGTGCAACCACAAGCCATTATGGGCTCTGGCATAGTTGATTAAGTCGTGTGAACTCTTACAGTGGTAGACTAGCTGATGTAGGGGTTGTAGGTGGTACGGTCTACCCATCGTAAGGTGCTAGCGCTTCTGAAAGACTATGTCTCGGTCATCCGTTTCTCAAACACCCTGCAGTACGAGAAACCAAGCGGAGGCGATCGAGTCTTGTGGGGAAAAGTGCGCAAACCTCTGCCGAGTGTATAAACTAATCATGATTAGCCGTGTCCCCGGTTATGGACATCTTGAGTATCTAGTACTTGAATATCATGTGAATCTCAACATGTTACTCTAATTAATATTGTTGGGTTTTAATGAGTACTTTTAATTGGGATTGAGGATGTCAAATCATTCTCAATGTTTAACAACCACCATGATATTTAAACAAATTTATTCCTTTGCGTAGGGAAAACTGGCTTTATGCAAAAGCTGTAAATCAGAGAGCTTTTCCACCAGCCACATTTTCGGCTGCAACTTTCATGTTGCGTACTTTTGAACGACGAGTAAGGTGCATTAGGTCGTGGTTCTATACTCGATGATGCCGCTGGAGTTGATGGACTCACTTATCTTCCAAGTCTTCCGATGTTATCGTTATTAGATGGCCTTAAGCCATTTTATTGTAATAAGTCCTCTTACGGACAAACGATGTAATAAGTGTGTGATTGCTACTCTGTTATAAATCCTTGAATCTTGTGTGGTGGTGTCGGCATTCTCGATCCAGGATGACACACGAGCACGAGACTTGATCCATTCGGTCGGGTCGCTCTGGTCTTCTTCATCATAGTCTTCAATGTGAATATCTTCACGTACCACCATTATCTTCAATGTCTTCATACATTTTAGGGTCATCTCCGGTAGGTAAATCAATCAAGGAGGGACTACTACCGTGTTATCCTGCAATTCTCACAAACACATTAGTCCCTCAACCACGTTTGTCGTCAATACTCCAAAACCAAACTAGGGGTGGCACTAGATGCACTTACACTCCTTTCCGGTTTATAGGAACCTAAGATACTAACTCATGATACTATGCATGCGCGCATTACAGAGGTATTGCCAATCATATACTAGTATCGTGCATATATAGTACCTCCTTTCCGGTTTATAGGCTTATCTCAAAATTTTAGTTTTTCCATTTTATAAGGCTCAATTTGGTTGTTCCCCATCACATGTCCAGATTCCAAGGTGCATTAAATCATTGCATGCAAAGTATTAAGAGAAAGTTGACCAATGCATGTACTTTATATATGCATGCATATATTGCAATTAATACATTGGAAAACATAAATTTTTGAGGAAAACAAAAGCATTAATTGGGTGTTTTTGCAAACTACAAAAGGTATTCCACCACTCACCATCTACCTTGGTTGGTGAGATTTTTGAATTGAGCCCTATAAGACTGGTTGTAATGGGGAGTATCATATATACTAGTAGTATCATGCATATATAGGATACTAGCTACTTCCGTAATGCATAGTATCATAAGTTAACATCTTAGGTTGCCTTACTAATCACACAAAGTAGTAGTACAACATTTATATGACATGATATCATGATATGATACCACATCCTCTCTTGTGTGCCACATCATCCAGAAAGTCTAGTTGGCATGCATGATACCGCTTATGATAATACCATTACAACCAGCCTAAACCAGAAAGGAGGGAGTATGAGACAAGCTAGACACAATGGAGAGTAGTACACTAGTAACATACACATATCCCTAGACTATATATGTTACTACTGAAAGTGCGTTATATCGACTAGAGGGGGGTGAATAGGCGATTTTTATGAATTCTTCACTGAGGAATTTGCTAGTGAGGAAATTCCTTAGCGAAGAACTACTTGCAGCGGAATAAGTACTCAGAAGTAAACATAACAGAAGACAAGCATAGTCATCATGATGAAATGAAGACAAGCACAGAGTACATAAAGCGTAATCACAGGATAACACTAGATGAAGACAAACAGACTGAAGAAATTGAACTAAGGAAATTGAGAAAGTCTCCAGTCAAAGTCTTCAAACACAGATATGACAAGCACACAACACAGTAATGAGGAAATGAAAGAGTTGAGGAAATAGAACCAGTTGGCTTGGTGAAGAGAATGATTTGGTAGACCAGTTCCAACTGTTGTCTCAGTTGTACATCTGGTTGGAGCGGCTAGGTATTTAAACCTGAGGACACATAGTCCCGGACACACAGTCCTCACCGTATTTTCCTTGAGCTAAGGTCACATGCACCTCGCCCAATCACTCATGGTAAGTCTTCAGTGACTTCCAACCTTCACCAACTCGGTCACTCGGTGATCCACAATTCCTCTTGATGTTTCTAGACCATGACGCCTAACCGTCTGGAAGAAGCACAGTCTGCAAAGGTAACAAGCGTTGGATCCATGCAGGATCAATCTCTTCAGTGATGCTCTCAAATGACAAGTGTTTGGGTTTGGGTCTTCCTCACTCTATGATTTTCGCTCAAAGTCCTCGGAGGATGGGATGCTCTCAAATGACAAGTGTCGGTTTCATGAGCAGCCAACCAGCTAGTGGTTGTAGGGGCGGCTATTTATAGCCTAGGGAGCAGCCCGACATGATAAGACATAAATGCCCTTCAATGATATGACCGTTAGGTGGATAAGATATTTTGGGACAGTCAAGCCAGAAGCATAACAACCATCGGAAATTTGAGGTTCAAATTCCTCGGGCTATCATGTTACTCATCGTAGGCAATCCGACCGGCGAATTCCTAACTCCTTAGTCGAATAAATTCTCAATGACCGTAAGAACTTCGCTCTCACATCAAGAAATTGATCGAATCAGTATGAGATTTCCAATGGCTTCACTCAAGGGATTGGTAGGTGTAGGATTTTGAGTTGAGCATCACATGGAAATTTTTCCTTAGTATTTCTAACCCCTTTAACAAAGACGATGTTTCCTATGACTCAAGAAAGAGAAAATGAAACTACGAAAACAAAAGTCTTCACGCTTCATGTTCCTCGAATGAATACCAAGTCTTCAAGGTTACACCAATTTCTTCACTTTCAAAGTCTTCAGAATATCAAAGTCTTCAGTCGAAGAACTTCATTTTTAGGGGTCGACTTTCTCTGTAAATATCAAACTCCTCATAGACTTATAGGCCTATGTACACTCATAAACACATTAGTCCCTTAACCTATAAGTATTCAATGCACCAAAATCACTAAGGGGCACTAGATGCACTTACAATCTCCCCCTTTTTGGTGATTGATGACAATATAGGTTAAGTTTTCAACGGGGATAACCATATGAAGTGTAAAAACTGATATTGAGGAATTTGATTGCAAGATATAGAAGAACTCCCCCTGAAGATGTGCATAGTGAGGAATTTGCTTTTGAAGCAATGCACACTTGAAGAGTCGAATCATGGAGATCTCCCCCTATATCTTGCAATTCATACACGCATTTGACATATAATATGAAGAATTTGAAATGCATGATGAAATATGGTGACTGATGAATTTCAGCATGCGTGCAATAATATTAACGAGGAATAAGCATGCAGAATAACGTATCAAAAGTATTAGAGCACCATCGGGCTTAAGTTTACAACTCGATCCAATAAAGTTTCAGAAGAACGAGAGTTGTAACTTAGCGGAAAAAAACACCCATATAATAGATCCGCTTGAAGACTAACTCAAATTTCTCCCCCTTTGTCATCAAATGACCAAAAGGATCGAAACTAAGGACTAACGCCCCTGAAGATAATGAAGTCGATGAAGGAGCGCCAGCGTTGTCGGGGTCATTTGTCGTAGTAGGGCCTGCCGCAGTGTCGTCCAAGTCTTCATTTTCATCAGTGTCGCGATGAAGAATAGGAGCTGGCCACCAAGGAAGGAACCTTGACCTTCTTATATTTCTTCGGTGGAGGTGCAGACCAGTCAAATTATTCCTTGAGACCCATTTTCTTTAGATCTTCTTCACAGAGACATGAGATGTAACAGCCTGTGCACGTTGAAGGTTTCATGGAGGTAGTATTGGTTTTCTTCACCGCATTGTGGGTTGAGGTCATGTTGTGAAGAATTGAACCAAACCGACGCTTGACCCATTTATGATTGCGATCAACCTTTTGATGAAGACCCAGGAGTAGCTCACGATCACTCATCACCCTGGGTGTTGTGGCTTGAGGATTTTGCTTGGTAGTGTTGGCGGCAGAGTCATGTGTGGCAGAGTCGTCATTGGTTGAGTAGGATGCAGCCTTGCGAAATTGACCATCCAATGGACGAATGCCTTCATCTATAACAGCAACGGCCTTGCCTTTGTCATCAGCTGAGGAAAATGTCCGTTTGAGGACTTCAATCGGAGGCAAGTAGCTGCAGTGGTTCAGAGTGTCAGCTTTATAGTTGAGTGAAGACCTTGTCCTGATGAATCTCATAATCCATGGCGCATAAGGCTTCAGCTCAAATGGTGACATAGCAATATTGGCTAGAGTCCTCATGAAGAAATCATGGAAGTTGACGGGAATGCCATGAATGATGTTGAAAAGCAGATTCTTCATGATGCCAACGACTTCTTCATCATTTGAGCCGTGGCCTTTGATAGGACTCATTGTCTTCGACAGAATGCGATAGACAGTCCGAGGCACATACAGTAATTCCTTGACGAGGAATTTGGTTCGAGGGCCTGCCTCGCTTCAAAGGCTTCATCAAACTGCATGTAGTGATTTGTAAGCTCAGTTCATCAGAGACACAATGAGCACCTTCAAGGGAGGACTGAGGATAGGGCACGATGCAATTCAGTAGTTGGTGCCTTGTAGTGAGTATTTTCTAACATCCAGTCCAGCACCCATGAGTTCACATCTTCAGAATTTCCTGTGATGTGCAGCGTCGCATAAAATTAAAGAATGAGTTCTTCATTCCAATCACATATGTCAGTGCAGAAATTTAATAGTCCAAAGATCGTGAAGAACACCGAGGACTGGCTCGAATCACGGCAGAGATTCCATGTCCACGTGAGGAATGTGTGCTTGATCAAAGACTTTGTCTTTGTTGAACAACACTGAGGAATAGAAATTGGCCTGGCTGGCCGTCCAAAAACACCTCTTCCTTATGCGAGCGGAGTCATATGTTTGAAGAATACATGCTCACCAAAGAAATCTTCAGCCTTGAACTTTTGCTTGCGTGAGAATGGATCATTTGGTTTGGGCAGAGGAGTGTCAGTGAGTTGCATCACAACCTCAGGAATCGCAATCTCGGGTTCTTCATGCTGAGGAATTTCTGGTTCCTCTTCAATTGCAGTCTGCGTTGTCATATGATCAGCAGCAGCAGTTTCTTCAGCACTAGTGGCTGGAATTTCTTCACGCACAGACGAGGTGGGTTGAGTTTCTTCAGAGCCCATTTGAACGGTTGGTGCAGGGGACTGAGGTATTTGTTGTAGCGGTGTGAAGAGTGGAGAATTGGGGTGCTGACTTTCCCAAAAGTCGTCATTCATCACTGGCGTAGTACTCCCAATATCCACGTCTTCATCTTCCATTTCTTCAATGCTAGCCTCTTCAGCTGTGAACTCAGGCATTGGCGAGGAAACAACTGGTGTTGAAGGGATCTCATCCACTTCAATTTCTTCATCAATCTGCTCTGACGAAGCAGCAGAATGATTTCCTCATTAGATCCGCTGGGGATCACATATTCTTCACCAAAAGGAACAAGGTCCTTTGATGGCATGGTTGAGATCGGAATAGCATCGATTGGGTTTGCAAATGAACTTGTCATTGGCTTCATCTTCTTAGGAGCTTAAGATTCTGAAGCAGCTGATGCTTTCCTTTTCTTCACTGCTGCTCGCTCTGCAGCCTTGGTCTTCTTCACATCTGATGCAAATGGAAGGATTGGAGCTGGTGTAGGCGCGAGGAGGAGCCGAGAATCTGTTTGATGTTCTTCAGCGCAATCGATGCAGCTTGCCGACTTTTCGGGCTTTCTTCAGCACACCACTAGTGGATGCCCCGGCAATTTCTTCAATGGCCGGAATGGAGTCATCAGCCTCGAACTAACATTTTCTTCAAAGAGCTCGAAAGTCATCACGGTCTTGGCATGTTCTTCGGGCCATCGAGCGTAAGCTTCACTTGAGGAATTTCCTATTGCGATGGAGCTGCAACATTGGTGAACTTCTTAGTCAGTTTAACAAACCTGACTTTGGCTCCTTGTCAATCAGCATAGTAGGCATTGAAATCATCGCTGAGGGTTTTGATTTCAGACTGGATTTTGATAAGATCATCAGTTGTCACTGAGACAACGTTGGTCTTCAAAAACTTCTTCTTCTTGTAATGTGCCTTCTTGATCTGCATGGCCCTCTCATATTTCCATTTCTCTTCTTGGATGAAATGAGTCAGCATGTGATTTTGACCAAGAGTCAATTTTAAATCAGGCATAGGAGTGTTTAGGTCCTTGTGCCAGAGATCAATATAATCGAGGATCAACTTAGCATCCAAAAGCAGTGGCACATTTGTGCCTTTGGCTCTAGCGGCCCTGACTTGCCTGTCTCTGATGATTTCTACAAGTTCATCATCATCGCCTTCATCTTCTTCGATTTGGTACTTGGAAGGCGACTTGCTTCTTCTTAGGACTAGGCCGAGGACCTCGCCCAGCAGCTTGCCTTGGTCTTCAGCAGAGGGGTCCGTTGAAGAATTTGGTGCAATGAGGAACTAGCTCGAGACACCAGAGGCAATGGAGATGCCTGCAGTCCTTTGGCACGAGGCCAGATGCGCATGTGCTGAGGACTTTCTCGGAACAGCTGAGGACTTTGGAGGAGCTGAGGATTTCGGAGGAGCAGCAGCAGCATGATGAATTGGTCTTGAGGACTTTGAAGATTCTAGCCGTGAGGTCGCTGTTGGTGAAGCACTTGGCTTATGAGCAGGCTTCTTTGCCATAGATTTCCTAGGCTTGATAGAGGCCTCAGTGGCAGCAGCAACAGCAGAGTCTTCATTAAATTTCCTCACTGCTTATTTTGCTTGTTTAGCTAACTTGGCTTGGCGCTTGGCCCATTCTTCAGAAAGTCCTCACCGCGCTTGATGCTGGTGGGGTCTGCTTCTTGGCCAGGTGCCAGTGGAGCTCTTGGGCATGGAGGGTTAAGTATGAATTTCCTCATGTACTTTGGAGTTACATACGTGTACTCCCTCCATTCTCTTGCCTATCTCCTTTCAATCCTCTGTATGCGCACCTTGCGCTGATTTTTGTTTTCTTTGCCAAACTTGGCCTCATCAGGTGTGCAATAGTCTTTGTAAATGTCATCAGGGATTTCAAAGGCAGTCATGACCTCAGGCTTCTTTCCTCCTTTCTGCAGCTTCTTACCGTCTGCCATATTCTTCAGATGAGGAATTTGAACAATCGAATTCTCTAAAGAAGTATGCAACTTTTCTTCAAGGAACGCTGCAAATGAGTTAAGTTGATGAGAACCTAGTGATTCAAAGAATGACATGAGTACCGTGAACAGAGTATAGTTGCGAGGAATTTGGAGAGGTCATATGCTCTCGTAAGGTTTTTCAAAAAAACAAGTTTGAGGAATTTGACCAGATGAGTCTTGAGGAATTTCACTAAGCATTCTTTGTCTTAGGTTCCGAGTTGTATAGATCAAGATCCACACAATTGAGGAATCTTGAAGAAAATGATGCTTAGAGAAACTAATCAAGAACAGATGACTTGTGAGGTGTTTTAGTGTGAGGATTTGAAGAAAAACACCTTTGAAGATTTTGTAGAAAACATTCGAATCAAAGAGGGCATTAAAAGTAACTTTTAATTACCCTGGATGAAGAACACGAGAACAGTGAGGTGGAGAAGTGAAGTTCGTCTGTGTAGATCTTCCACGCCCTAGCTCGGCGGAGGAAGACGGCTACGGCAACCGTGGAGTGAAGATTTCCACGGCCGGCGCGAGTACGACGGCGATGAGGTCGAGGCAGTGAAGCTCTTCCTCACCGGCGATTTATGGAGTAGCGGCGCTTAGGGTTTGAAAGCTCGAGCGAGAGAGAGAGAGTCGAGCGGAGAAAAGGAAGTGAGGAAGGGAGAGGGGTATTTATAGCCACGGTGAAAAACTGTTCGCCAAAGATTTTGGACAACGTGCCCTCAACCCTCTCCTTCAAGATGACATGTGTCACCCACGTCTTGAGAAGTGGAGATCGTGTTAGATCGTGGGTGAATACAAAAGTATATCTTGGGATGCAGAACGGTTTGAGCGGCAAAACCGAAAATTTGGATAAGATTAGTTTTAAAGTTCCGTTCGCAATTTCTTCAGCTGACAAGGACACAGTGAAGATTTTGAACGAGTTTCAAATAGAACACACATGAAGAATTTGTGAATAGATTGGGTTGAGTATAGCATAGAGGGGGAAGGGTCCGATCACATTCACTTAGCGTAAAATGCAACTTGAAGAAATAGCCATAAGTGAATGTCAGAGGACATAAACTCATATATATATATATATATATATATATATATATATATATATATATATATATATATATATATATATATATATATATATATATATATAAGAAAAAAAACAATGGAAACATGAAGATTTTGAAAAGTTGAAGAATTTGAAAAACTGAGGAATTTCAAAACCGAGGAAAACTCAAATTGAAGATTTTCAACTTTTGTGGTGGCATGACCCATCAGATAAGAATGATGATTTCAGACACCGCTGCATAATTGTCGAGGGTTCTCGAGAATCAAATTCTTCATTAATTTCTTCACACTTAGAGTGTTATTCTTCATTGATTGAAGAAAATGTTTCTTCATGTGTTGCACATCTAAGTCATCAATTTTGCATAAGTGTTAGGATGAGTGTCCTTTTCAAAGAACATTCAAGATTCTAAGATATTTAGCTCACACCGCAACTTGCTAAATCTCTTCTCATCCAAGGGCTTTGTGAAGATATCGGCTAGCTGTTCTTAGTCTTCACATGCTCAATAGAAATGTCGCCTTCAACACATGATCACGAAGAAAATGATGATGAATCTGAATGTGCTTTGTCTTCGAGTGCTAAACTGGGTTGTGAGCAATCTTGATGGCACTCTCATTGTCACGAGGAGAGGCACATTCTTCACGTTGACGCCATAGTCCTTGAGAGTTTGCTTCATCCATAGCAGTTGAGCACAAAGAAGAACCAACAAAAATGTACTCAGCTTCAAAGAAGAGACAATGATATGCGCTCTGCTTTCTTCGAGGACCAATGCACCAAAGATCGTCCGAGGAAATGACATGTACCAGATGTTGACTTGCGGTCCACATGATCACCAAAGATAGTCGAGTCGAATATCCAATGAGATCAAAAGCCGAGCCCTTGGGATACCATAATCCAAGTGTTGGTGTGTGAGCTAGATATCAAGAATATGCTTCACAGCCTTATGGTGTGATTCCTTCTGTAGCTTGAAATCGGGCACACATGCAAACACTAAGCATTATATCTGCCTAGATGCACATAAGTACAATAAAGAACCAATCATGGAGCGGTATACCTTATGATCAAGTCAATACCATTTTCATCTGTGCATAGATGGCCATTTGTGGGCATAGGAATTTTGATGCCTTTGCAATCTTGCATGCCAATTTCCTCAAGACATCCTTGAGGTATTTCTCCGAGATATGAATATGTCATTGCGATGTTGATTTAATTTGAAGACCTAAGAAGAATTTCAACTCTCCCATCATAGACATTTGATATTCTTCACTCATCATATAACAAAATTCATCACTATAACGTTGGTCAAGACACCAAAGATAATATCATCAACATATATTTGGCACACAAACATTTCACCATCATAAGATTTAGTGAAGAGAGTAGGATCGAGTGAACCGGTGTGAAGCCATTCTTCATGAGGAATTCCTTCAAAGTATCATACCACGCCCGAGGGCCTGCTTGAGGCCATAGAGGGCCTTGTTGAGTCTCAAGACTTTGTCGATTCTTTGGATCTTCAAAACCAGGGGGTTGAGCAACATATACTTCTTCCTCAAGCTTACCATTGAGGAATGCACTTTTCACATCCATTTGATATAATATGATATCATGATGGTTAGCATAAGCAAGTAATATGCAAATAGCCTCAAGTCTAGCAACAGGTGCAAAAGTTTCATCCAAATCAATTCCTTCAACCTGTGTGTAGCCTTGAGCTACAAGTCATGCCTTATTCCTCACCACAAGGCCATTTTCATCATGCTTGTTGCGGTAGATCCACTTTGTGCCAATGATATTATGTTTGCGAGGATCTGGACGTTTGACCAGTTCCCGGACGTTGTTGAGCTTGAATTGATGTAATTCTTCTTGCATGGCCTGAATCCACTCAGGCTCCAGAAATGCTTCATCTACCTTAGTGGGCTCTGTGATAGAGACAAAAGCATAGTGCCCACAAAAGTTAGATAAGTGTGAAGCTTTTGAGCGTGTGAGAGGACCTAGTGCTTTGATGTCATCGATGATCTTCTCCACTTGCACTTCTTTTGCAACGCGAGGATGAGCTGGTTGTCGTTGAGGAATTTGATCAGCATTTTCTTCAGCACCATTGTCTTTAGCATTTTCCTCAGGGTGCATCAGCTCGACGTTCTTCATGTTCTGGAATGAATTCTTCAGCAGATTCTTCAGTAGGAATAACAACCTCAGTAGCCTTGAACTTGATAGAATCCTCAGGTGTTGGTTCATCTATCACAGAAGGTAGGTGCTCTCTTTGCGAGCCATTAGTTTCATCGAATCAAGACATCTACAGCTTCAACAACCTTGTGAAGAACGTTGTTGAAGACTCTATAGGTGTGCGAGTCCTTTCCGTAACCAAGCATAAAACCTTCATGTGCTTTTGGTGCAAATTTAGCATTGTGATGAGGATCTCTAATCCAGCATTTAGCATCAAGACTTTGAAATAACTCACATTGGGTTTCTTGTCGCGAGGAGTTCATAGGCGTCTTCTTGAAGAATTTGTGAAGATATACTGCTGATGATGTGGCACGCAGATCA
Organism: Aegilops longissima; assembly: GCA_021605205.1. Classification (NCBI taxonomy): domain Eukaryota; kingdom Viridiplantae; phylum Streptophyta; class Magnoliopsida; order Poales; family Poaceae; genus Aegilops; species Aegilops longissima. The sequence continues at coordinate 283,648,952 of CM038676.1, forward strand.
ATTGCATCAATCCGTAAACAACGAGGCGCTTTTGTATTCATCAAGCATAGTGCGAGCCATCTCAGCAAGAGTCATGTTCTTGCGCTCCACGACGCCATTCTGCTGAGGAGTATAAGGAGCAGATAACTCATGAGTAATACCAAGTTCATCAAGATAGTCATCGAGACCCGAATTCTTGAACTCATTGCCATTGTCACTTCTGATGTGCTTGATCTTCACACCAAAGTTGGTTGAAGCCCTCGAGGAAAATCATTTGAAGACTTCCCGCATTTCATGTTTGTGGGCAACAAGGTGTACCCATGTGTAACGAGAGTAATCATCAACAATAACAAAGCCATATTGAGATGCTTCATTTGAAATAGCAGAATAATGATTAGGACCGAAGAGATCCATGTGAAGCAATTCAAATGGATGAGTAGTGGTCATGATAGTCTTTGCCGGATGCTTGGCCTTGGTCATCTTTCCAGCTTCACAAGCTCCGCATAAGTGATCCTTGAGGAATTTGATATTCTCAATGCCAATGACATGCTTCTTCTTCGCAAGCGTGTGCAAATTCCTCATGCCTGCATGACCAAGTCATCGATGCCATAGCCATCCTTTTGAAGCTTTTGCAAGTAGGCACACGGCTGGTTGAGGTCCTGTAGAGAAATCAACAATATACAAGTCTCCTCTCCTAAAGCCTTCGAAGACTTTGGAATTGTCAGCTTCCATAACCAAAACACAATGATACTTGCCAAAGACAACAACCATATCAAGATCACAAAGCATTGAGAGAGACATAAGGTTGTATCCTAAGGACACAACAAGCATGACTTTGTCCATGTGTCGGTCCTTTGTGATCGTAACCTTACCTAGACCCAATACCGACTTTTGCCTTTGTCAAAGAAGATGATATGCTTTAGATGCGATGGTGATAAGGGAGCATCCATCAATAGATTCTTGTCACCAAATATGTGATTTGTACATCCACTATCGAGGACCCACTCAAGGGCTTTGGGTTGATCATCCCGCAGATGAATTAGTGCAGCTTATGAACTTCATATACTTCATCGGAAGAATATGACATCACAATTCATCGATCAATTTCATCAAGCAGTAAGACAAATAAAGCAGTAGGAGGATGTGTGAAATGAAAGTTCATTTCTTCATGATTAGCCTCAAGGCCCTTTCAGGCAAATTTCAGGTCTCCAGCAAATTCTTCAGACATTTACGCACGCCCGAGACCTGACCTCGCATAAGAGATTAGTTCTTTTCTTCACCACCCACATCTCAAGGGGTGGCAAAGAGTTCATCACTCTACAAGCTCCATATGAGAATGGTGGCATAGAAGCCAATCCATTTTGTTTCACATAAGAGGAGTTAGGGTAAGCATATGAATAAGCAGAGAAATTCTTCGAGGACTTATGAACATAATGATTAGAAGAATAATGCTCATATTCGTAGCCCTTAGCTCTTCCCTACGAAACAGAGTTGTTAGCATGATGATATTCATATGAGAACTTTGATCCTTTTGAGGAATTTGATCCACGTGAGGAATTTGGTCCGTATGAGGACTTGGATCCATATGAAGAATTTGGTCCATATGAAGAATTTGATCTGGGGTTCCTATTCTTCACAGGTGGTGTCATGAGGACATTCACCTGAAGACTTTCAAGGCACCTTTTGGGAACCCAGATTTTCTTCATAGGGGAACCGTTCCTGCAGTTAGTGCCAACATATCTAGCAAATACTTCACCATTCTGATTTTTGAACAGTTTATAGTTGGAGTCAAATGACTCATCAGAAGAATGAGAAGATTCACATGTAAAGCCAGATAAATTAGATGGATCCACTGGAGGTCCCTTTGTAGCAACCCATGAGGTTTTGGGGTACTGCTCAGGCTTCCAATATGTACCATCAACATTGAGTTTCCTCTCAAAGGCAATACCCTCTTTCCTAGGGTTCCTATTGAGTATCTGCTTTTTAAGCACATCACAAAGAGTCTGATGCCCTTTGAGGCTTTTGTACATGCATGTCATGTACAATTCCTTCAGCCCTGCATCGTCAGTGATACTAACAATGTCCTCAGATGAGAAATTAGTGATAGCAGAGGCAGATGAAGAATTTGTAACATTAGAAGCATTTGAACATTCAGTGAAGAATTAGCAGATTCACGCTCAATGCATTTCAAACATGGAGGAAAAAATTCTTCTCGAAAGCGCTGATTTGTTGAGCAAGTAATGAATCGCGCCCTTCAAGATCTTCATAACTCACTCTTAGCTTCTCAAGATCTTGCTTTCTTTGAATAAATTCATAAGAAAGCTTCTCATGATCAGATAAGAGTGTTATGATGACCTTGAAGGTTGTCAAACCTGGTCTGAAGTCTCTGAAGATTTTCAGTTAAGGTTTTAGTGCGATCCATTTCTTCACCCAACATATCATCACTTTTGTCTAGCATATTTTGAACCTTTTCAAAAGCCCTTTGTTGTTTAACAGCAATCTTAGCAAGTTTAGAGTAGCTGGGCTTGAGATTTTCATCAGATTCATTTTCACTAGATTCAGAGGAGGTATATTTTAGTACCTTGGCACCCTTTTCCATGAAGCAATAGGTGGGAGCGTAGTCATCATTGCCTTCATCAGCCTTGTTGGTGAGGTCATTTTCTTCAGAGTTGAAGATAGACTTGCTAAAGAATGCAGTAGCGAGGGCTAGGCCCGCCACACCAGACTCGGACTCCTCAGATGCCTCCTCTTCCTCATTTTCTTCAGATTCAGCCTCAGAGTCCATTTCCTTGCCAATGAATGCCCGAGCCTTCTTGGAGCTGCTTTTCTTGTGAGATGAAGACTTTGAGGATTTTGATGATGAAGATTTTGAGGATTTCTTCTCTTTCTTCGCATCATCAGAACTGTAATCCTTGTATTTCTTCTTCTTTGATTCCTTTTCCCATTGAGGACAATCTTGAATGTAGTGTCCAGGTTTCTTGCACTTGTGACAAAGCCTCTTCTTGTAGTCACTGGATGAGGAATCATTGCTCCTTGAGGGTCTTCCAAAGCGACCATGTCTTGAGAACTTCTGGAATTTCTTCACGAGCAGTGCTAGCTCATGACTCGCTTCTTGTGGTCACCAAGGCTGCTACCGTAGTCTTCATCTTCGGACTCAGATACTGCCTTGGCCTTCAGTGCACGTGATCTGCCATAGCTCGAACCATAGAGACCTCTCTTCTCAGCAAGATGGAACTCATGAGTATTTAGCCTCTCGAGGATATCACCGGGATCAAGTGACTTGTAATCAGCACGCTCTTGTATCATCAATGCCAGAGTGTCAAATGAGGAATCAAGCGATCTCAGCAATTTCTTCACCACTTCATGGTCAGTGATGTCAGTGGCACCAAGCGCTTGAAGCTCATTTGAGATGTCAGTGAGGCGATCGAAGGTTTGTTGAACATTTTCATTGTCGAGTCTTTTGAAGCGGTTGAAGAGATTGCGAAGAAAATTAACTCGAGATTCACGCTGAGTTGAAACTCCTTCATTCACTTTAGACAGCCTATCCCAGATAAGCTTGGCAGTTTCCAAAGCACTCACTCTTCCATACCGTCCTTTGCTCAGATGGCCACATATGATATTCTTCGCTTGAGAATCGAGTTGCTTGAATCTCTTCACATCGGTAGCGTTTAGTGAGGGTGAGATAGAGGGAACACCATTTTCCACAACATACCAGAGATCGTTATCAATTGCCTCAAGATGCATCTGCATCTTATTCTTCCAGTAGGGGTAGTCTGTCCCATCAAAGGTAGGACACCCAGCAGAGACCTTGATCATACATGCGGTCGACATAACTAAAACTCCAGGCGGTTAAACCAAAATCACACAGAACAAGGGAGTACCTTGCTCTGATACCAATTGAAAGTGCGTTATATCGACTAGAGGGGGGTGAATATGCGATTTTTGTGAATTCTTCACTAAGGAATTTGCTAGTGACGAAATTCCTTAGCGAAGAACTACTTGCAGCGGAATAAGTACTCAGAAGTAAACATAAGAGAAGACAAGCATAGTCATCATGATGAAATGAAGACAACCACAGAGTACAGAAAGCGTAATCACAGGATAACACAGGATGAAGACAAACAGACTGAAGAAATTGAACTGAGGAAATTGAGAAAGTCTTCAGTCAAAGTCTTCAAACACAGATATGACAAGCACACAACACAGTAATGAGGAAATGAAAGTGTTGAGGAAATAGAACCAGTTGGCTTGGTGAAGACAATGATTTGGTAGACAATTCCAACTGTTGTCTCAGTTGTACATCTGGTTGGAGCGGCTAGGTATTTAAACACGAGGACACACAGTCCGGACACACAGTCCTCATCAGATTCTCCTTGAGCTAAGGTCACATGACCTCGCCCAATAACTCGTGGTAAGTCTTCAGTGACTTCAACCTTCACAAACTCGGTCCACTCGGCGATCCACAATTCCTCTTGATGCTCTAGACCATGACGCCTAACCGTCTGGAAGAAGCACAGTCTTCAAAGGTAACAAGCGTCGGATCCACGCAGATCAATCTCTTCATGATGCTCAATCACTTTGGGTTTGTAGGTGTTTGGGTTTGGGTTTTCCTCACTTGATGATTTTCGCCAAAGTCCTCTGAGGATGGGATGCTCTCAAATGACAAGTGTCGGTTTCTCTGAAGCAGCCAACCAGCTAGTGGTTGTAGGGGCGGCTATTTATAGCCTAGGAGCAGCCCGACATGATAAGACATAAATTCCCTTCAATGTATGACCGTTAGGTGGATAAGATATTTTGGGACAGGTGCGCAGCACAAGAACGGTCGGAAATTTGAGGTTCAAATTTGTCGTGGCTATCATGTTCCTCATCGTAGGCAATTCACACCGCGAATTCCTAACTCCTCGATCCGAACAAATTCCTCAGTGACTAGAAGAACTTTGTCTCACATCAAGAAATTGACTGAACTGTATGAGATTTTTCCAATGGCTTCACTCGAAGGGATTGGTAGGTGTAGGATTTTGAGTTGAGCATCACATGGAAATTTTTCCTTAGTATTTCCTCGACCCCCTTTAACAGTATGGTGTTTCCTGTGACTCAAGAAAGAGAAAATGAAACTACGAAAACAAAAGTCTTCACGCTTCATGTTCCTGGAATGAATACCAAGTCTTTTTTTTAAAGTGAAGACAGTAGGAAAGGCTCCTACTGCATATATATTAAAATAACAAAGAACTATTACATGGTGGTAATTACAAAGGATGGTAGTGAAGGTTCAGAACTAAAGACTAAACAAAGTGCTATGGAGGGTCCTGTTGTAAATTTTGCAAGATGGAAGAGACCGCATGTCTCTTATGAGCAAGCAATCTATATTGGATGTTACAAAAATCAGACTTGAACCGAGCCCACCATGAGGTCACCAAGGGTGCAATATGTCTGAAATGGTTATTGTTGCGCTCCTTCCATATGCTCCAAGCAGCAACCAAGAAGATTTCCATGATCATTTTGCGAGGATGTCGTTCCTTTAATTGCCTCACCAGATCCAGCCTGTCCCCAACCGCGGCCCAGCTTATGTCCAAGCGCCGCCAGCACTCCTTGCTAAAGGTACAGTGGAAGAACAGATGTTCCACCGTTTCTTCTATATGTAGGCCAAAGAGCAAGCAGTCAAAGTTGGAACCAATGTTGTAATGCCTTCTTTTAAGCATATTTCGTGTATTGAGGCGATCTGACAATAAGAACCACCCAAAGACCTTGATTTTTGGGGTGCACTTGGTCTGCCACAGCGATCGAAAGGCTATATGAGCAATCACCTCCCGAAAGAAGAATTGATAATACGTGGCCGTTTTGAACTCGGTCGTCCCCCAGCATTACGACCAAACATCACTATGCTCCTCAAACCTCACAGTTGTGACATCTACTTGCAGCAGTTTGATCTCCTCGTGAGCTTGCACGGAGAGCGGAAGCTGAAAGGTTTCATGCAGTGTGGGGGCTGTTAGAAAGTCTCTAACCGATAGGTCTTCATCGGTGGCATACGAGAAAGCTCTCAGATATTTATCAGCGTAGATCGCATTATTCCAGTCATCCTTCCAAAAGAGTGCAGATGTGCCTTGTTTTATTTGGACACTATTGATCCCGCAGTATATTGGCATTAAGAGAAATAGGTCTCACCACCAGAAGGAACCACATGCATCTGTAGCATGGGGGATTGATTCAACGTAGTATGTATCCCAGATTAGCTGCACCCAAGGGATATCCAGTCTGTTGTAAAACTTGTGCAGAAACTTCAGAAGCAAACCATCATTTTGAACTTTCAAATCAAGAACACCGAAACCACCACTATATTTGGGTCTACACACGATGGGCCAGGCAGTTAGTGAGTTATGTTTGACGCCATCCGCAGTTTTTTTGGTCCACAGGCAGTGTCGCCGTATTTTATCCAGTTGCGCAACGATTTTTGGCGGCAATCGCATGGTGCCCATCGGATATATAGCAAGCGATGTAATGATCGAGTTAATCAAGGCCAACCTACTAGCATGCGACATGAGGGACATGGCCGCGGTGATCTTTCTTTCAGCTTTGCACACAAAAGGTGTCATGTCAAGAACCGAAGGGCGGGTGGTCCCTAGGGGTAAACCCAGGTATGTAAACGGCATGTTGGCTTGAGTGCAACCGAAAAGAGTGGCCAGATCATTGCATGTGTCCACCAAGTGTTAATAGGCACGAGAGTAGATTTATGGAAGTTGATCTTAAGTCCAATGGAGGTGGCGTAGTCTTCAAGGATTTTCTTCATCTTAGCTGCTTGACGAAGAGATGCAGGCAAGACAATGATAGTGTCGTCCGCGTATTGGATCACCGGGTACTTGGCATTGCCCTTAGGAGGGATGGGGTGGCTGAGTACACCTTGATCGAGCGCTTCATTAATGGATGATTGCAAGAGGTCGGTTGCAATGACAAAAATGAGGGGAGACATGGGATCTCCTTGACGCACACCACACTTGCAAGGGAATTGCTGACCAGGCACACCATTTAGGAGCACAGAGGACTTGCCAGAAGAGAAGACGCTTTCCATCCAAGTGAGCCATTTAGAAGAAAAGCCCATTTTCCTCATGATTAGCAGCATAGCAGAATGCTCAATTGTATCGAAGGCTTTGGCGAAGTCAAGTTTCAGGAGGACAATTTCTCTCTTTGAAGCTTGACATTGGTGTATATATTCGAAGGCCCAGGCCAAGTAGTCATGAATGGATCGTCGACGGAGGAAACCATATTGATTTTGATGCACCAGGTTGAGGATAATTTTCTAGAGGCGGTTGGCAAGTATTTTAGTGATCATCTTTAGGCAGCAGTTCAGGAGCGTTATGGGCCGAAAATCATTGACCGTGTCAGGTGAGTTGGTTTTGGGGATCAATGTGATATAGCCAGCATTGATGCTTTCCAAGTTTAGCCCCGATGGAACTCCTCACACAAAAGATAGAAATCCTCTTTGAGGATGGGCCAACAAGCTTTCAGGAACGCCCCATTAAAGCCATCAGGACCGGGGCGCGGTCAGGTGGCATGGCCGCCACCACATCATCAATCTCCTTATGTGTGAACGGAACCACAAGGTTGGCGAAGATCTCATCATCTTTGAGCAGATTATCTAAGTTAAATTTCATGGGCAAAGGGTTAGCTTGTCCCACCCTAGCCTTAAAGGCCTCAAAAGGAATAGACTCTTTTGCAACATGATCCTCCACAATCCCTCTGTCCGCATTTTTAAGATAACTGATGCAATTCCTCCGGTAATGTTCAGTGGCGATTGTTTGAAAAAAATTGGAGTTCTCATCTCCAAACTGAATCCAACGAATGGTGCAGCGTTTCCTCCAGTAATCTTTTTGATATAGAAGGTGTCTCAGAAGGTGTTTTTTGAGAATATTGCGAAAGTTTCATTCGGGGGTAGTAAGATACCGGCGATCTTCAATGCTGTCCAATTCCAGGAGGGCTTTGTTAGTATTTTCAATGGCAACAGAGAGGCGGGAGATCTTCTTACTCCAATGTTTGAGTGCATATCTCACACACTTGAGTTTCTGCCCAACAATCGCAGCATGGTTGGAGCGTTTGTTATGTTTAATAGGTTTTTTCCAAGCTTTTTCCACCACCTCCATGAAACCAGGGTGAGCGATCCAATATGTTTCAAACCTGAAGAGTTTACTTTTTGGGATCGTCGTTTGAATGATCACATTACAGGGGGTATGATCAGAGCCGGATTTTCCTAACGGGTTTACCAGGGTATTTGGAAAAGAGAGCGTCCAGTGTAGCGTGGTGAAAAACCAGTCGAGCTGTTCCAGAAGTGGTTGATGTTGCATATTGGACCAAGTATATGCTCTCCATTTGATTGGCAATTCAGTAAGGTTTTGTTCACGTATGAAATCATTAAAGGTGAACATATCATGTACACTGCCTCCCGGCTTGTTGCGATTGTCAGGTGATCGGATGTAGTTAAAATCGCCAAGAATAAGCCAGTCTTCAGAACTAGGGATATTCAAATCAAATAACCAGTTGGTAAATGCAACACGAGCCTCACATTGACAAGGGCCGTATACATTGATTAACTTCCAAGAGTGATTGGATTGCGTAGAAGTGAGCTCTACTCCTAACGCAAAACTCTCAGACAAAAAGACCCTACCCGTGAAAATGCTGCTATTCCAAATCGTAATGATGCCACCAGAAGCGCCAAGCGAAGGAATAAATGCAAACTGATCAAAACGTCGAGGGCATAAGGTTTTTAAGGCAGCAGCATCAAACGAGGGCATTTTAGACTCCTGAAGACAAATCACAGCGCATCCACTAGATCGGATCGCATTACCAAGCGCTAATTGTTTCTCAGGCGCATTAAGACCGCGAACATTCCAGCAAAGTACATTCCAGTCATGCAAAAGCATTGGAGAGATAAAGTTTCAGATAACGGAAGAGAAATAAAACCCGCCTACTCTTCGGACAGAGCCGAGGCAGTAAGCTCTTCAGCAGGCATGGCGCAAAGATCCATACCAATGGCCTGCAACGTGGCAATGGGTGTTGGAGGAGGCACATCTAGAGTTGCATCCTCAATGCTTGGGGCCGCCAAAGTGGGTGCAACAGGGTTGGCATCTTCAGAGATCACCAGAGCAGCAGGCACAACACGAGGTTTGACCTTGGACTTGACATGGCGTGCTTCAGACGTAGCAGAAACCCGGAAGCCATCATATTTGTTGGTTCTGTTGCTTCGACGCCAAGTAGCAGTATCGATTGGGGCCAGCATCTTGCCTTTGCGTTGTTTCAGAGCTGGTGCAGTGGTAGGCACGGAGCTCGATCCCTCCTCAGACAGCAGGAGAGGAGCTTCAACAGTTAAAGGCAGAGAAGTCTCGCTCGGCAATGTCAAAGAAGCCTCAGCAGACAGTGACATAGTTGGCATTGTGGGTGCAGACACTGTATTTTCCAGTGGGGCAGGAAGTGGGAGTGGGGCAGTAAGGTTCTCATCACCTGAGCTGTTGATCTCCTGCAAACGTGTAGTTGGTTCAATAGGGAGTGGCAGTGGAGTGTGAACAGTATTCAGACTTGCCTGAGCAGTAGAGGTCACCACTTGAGCTTGAGAAAACTGAATGCATCCACCTGAAAGTGTCACTTGCAGTTCCACCTGAACAGATTCCTGTCTGAAGCCAAGACCCGAGGCCCATGGTCCAAAAGCAGCCACAAGCGGGCACAGAGCAGAGAACAGGGCTAAATTAAGATGCTGGCGAGGGACTGAGTTATTCAGCAGGAGAGACATGAGCATATCACCTTGCGCAGACAGACCAAAGCGCAGACACTGACTGTGAACTTCAACAGAAACTATGATCTCATCATCATGAGGCTAAGGCACATCTGGAGCGTTGATCACAATCATATCGACCGAATGAACTGAGTCAGTGTCGTCAAAGCTCGTGATCGAGTCATGCCAAGCTTGCAATGCATTATCCGTGGCATTGTTGTCAGGAACAATGCCATCCTGCACCTGCAGACCCTGAGCTGCGAGCCAAGCCTGAAAGTTCATGAGAAAAGGCGGCAGTTGCGGCAAAGGTGGGGCAGGAGGGGCAGGCCATTCTCCCCATCCCCCATTATCTTGATTGTTCTGAGCTGCTGGTTCATTCGGTGCGCCATTAGGGGGGGCTGCATTCTGCACTAACCAGTTGTGTACCTGTTGCTGGTACAACTGCTCCGTTGTCAGATGAGGACCAAACTGAGGATGTGGGTTTCCGTCAGCAGGCGGTGGTTCCTCGCCGGCAGGCAGCACCTCTGGGAGGAGCCCATTCCAGTCATTGCTCCTGAGGATCGTGACCTGGACCGTTCAGCAGTCTCTCGCACCACCCAGCTGCCACACTACAAAACTTTTGGGCACAAGCCACAGGTTCAGCACTCTTGCCTTAATCAGCATGAAATGTCGATCTTGGCGGGGATTGTACCAAGAGACCAGAGCACCAAAACCACCAAGAGACTTATTGACATAATAATCAGTTTGGTAATCATAAGGAAATCCAAAGTACATCAACCAAATCTCTAGACCGAATGTGGTGGTACGGCGATTGAGTGCTTCATGGTGGGGTACAAAAGTGATAATCAGATCATCGTCCTCAAGTTCTAATGGCATGGCAACAGCAGTATCACGGATGAAGGAGTCCACAAATCCAAAAATTCCGATTCCAAAGGGGTGGTCACTTACTTCAGTGGTGAAAAGCTGAGCCTCATGGAGTAAACCTTGGATAGCCTAACAGATAGCAGCACGGCGATGGAGCGGGACGTACTCACTGGTCCCCGCAATGGCCAAGTAATCGTGGTTGAGCGGCGGAATGGGGCCAACCACCATCCCGCTGCGGACAACACGATCCGCCGGCCCTGATTCGACGGCGAAGCCCGGCGGCAGGAACGGCACCGGGTTGAGGGGGTACTTCGCCATGGCGGAGGAGCAGAGGGAGAGCGTCTTGGGTGTTGGGTGTGACAGAGGTGGCGGCTGGCAGGCAGAGGGCGGTGACGATTGAGGAAACCGAGCATAAGCGGAAGCATGAGGGGTATTTTTGGTATTAGGCGGGATTTTGGGAATCCATTTCCATCGCTCGAGCCACCGCTTCCGTCTACAAGATTGTGCCACGTGGCCATAGTGCCCACAAGCCTCACATCGAGCGTTGGATTTATTTTTGGGTTTCTTTTGGTGCAGCACAGCGGCCGGGGGAAAATTGGAGGAATTGATACTGGGCGGGTTCACTGCCATGTTTGGTCCAGAATGTGCGATGGGGATCCGCGCCGGGCAATTTCTTGCCATGTGATCAGGAGTGGAGCAGTGAATACAAATCACCCTAGCCAGGCAATTGATCTTTTTGTGCCCCCATTGTAGGCAACGTGAACATAAAACTGCCCTATTATCGTTAATCAAATCAATGTCTTCCTCAGAATATCCAGCCTGGGCCCAATCAATCTTATAATGGGCCGATAAACAAGGAGGCCAGAGAGAATGGGCTGGGGCATATTTGAAAGCCGATTTGAGAAAACACTGTGGTGTTTGAGGATAAGGCCTATTAATGGCGTTTGAATACCAAGTCTTCAAGGTTACACCAATTTCTTCACTTTCAAAGTCTTCAGTAAGTCTTCAGAAAGTCTTTAGAATATCAAAGTCTTCAGTCGAAGAACTTCATTTTTAGGGGTCGACTTTCTCTGTAAACATCAAACTTCTCATAGACTTATAGACCTGTGTACACTCATAAACAGATTAGTCCCTTAACCTATAAGTCTTCAATACACAAAAATCACTAAGGGGCACTAGATGCACTTACAACTACCTTCATAGTGGGTAGTAACATGAGTGTAGTGTCATGCAAAGCTTCATTTCTTAGGTTACAGACTCATATTACATTGGGACATGTGATGCTACAGTAACTATCTAAGTTACTGAAACTATCTCTCTCATTAACTTATTGCCACATAAGCAAGTTTGCTGAGTTGGAGTCGGTGTTATTGCTGAAGTTACTCCCACTGTGGCTAGTCTGATACTAGCTAGTCGTTTATGATATACTAGCTAGCTACCTCACTAAGAGCATGGTTAATAATATAGCCAAGGTTCGGCTATAAGAAGTTGCCATGTCATATACAGCCAACCTCTTAGCAGGTATGTACAATCATAAGTTTTATATACATACTAGTTTATCAATAGTTAGCCCACCTTACATCCTCACAAAGTGTCTTGGGTCTCTTGTTGCAGCTGGCTCTATTAACCAACAAGAGCCCGCTTCTCTTCTCTTTCCTCGAACTAATAAGCACACATGTATATATTATTCTATTCCTTATAGCTAGACTACCCACAGTGGGAGTAACATAGGTAGTAACATCACACATATCTAGATAAAAAAGATGATGTGGCAAGCAATAAATGAAGAAATGGAGGAGTGTGTGGATATAGATAAATACTATTTATGTTACTCCCCTTCGTGGGTATAGTCTTACTATAGTATGAGACTACCCACAATGGGAGTAACATAGGTAGTAACATCACACATATCTAGATAAAGTAGATGATGTGGCAAGCAATAAATGAAGAAAGAGAGGAAAGTAGTAACATAACTAGTTACTAGTAGTATGGGTAACATCATATGTACATAACAAGGCAAGATGTGTCTATAGCCTAATAAATGAAGTTTGGCACAAGTTTTGATGACCGCTCCTTCCAAACCGGAGCATCTCACATGAAGGATCATGGTTTTCCAAAAGGAGACGTGTCAATTCAAACTCCTATGGTCGGTGACTTCATCGTTTGGCCTCATAAAAATTTCCACGGTGCGTAATCACCATTATATCACGGGTTTGATTTTCTGGCGCATTTCAGGTATCTTAGCTATATTTAAGACATTTTTTTGAGATTAACGTGCATTTTGTGCATAAAAACAAAATTACAACCGAAACTGCATGTCTTGTTGAAAGGGATGAGGATCGCCGTTCGATCTGGTAGCATCCAGCGGTGCACAGGTATGATCCATGGGGTTTGGGTTCTGGCCAATCAGAAAACACGACTCAGATCATGGGCGGGGTGGCGGGGTTTGGTCGGCACACGGCTTTCATCAATGAACCGTGTGCTATTCGCAAACGAGATTGCATATTTTTGTTCACACATACTGTAGTGAGATCAATTGAGTGTGCTACCTCTATGATATAATAATAATAATAATAATAATAATAACAAAAAATAGTTCATATTCATTGCCTAAGCTGACAGCATATCAAGGTCAACATATTAACGGTTCTTACATCAATGTAAAACCGGCATAACTCACAAATTCAAGACACGTGATGCTTCTAAATTGAACGAATTGTTGCAGTGGTAGGAATAAAGACTAGTCTTATAGCCTTAATTCCCATGTACATGGGGGAACTAGGATCATTAAGTTGACCCCGAATGAACTTGGGGTTTTTGATGATTTTATGCTTCTTCTCTATTGCACTGGTGCGTGATCCCTTGGCTGGCAACTCATCAAATTCATCGTACTCATCCTGATCGGCAACATCGTCGACACCCAGTGCCCTTCTCTTCCCATGCATAGCTAAATGGTCATTCTTATGCAAGGGGTCTTCCACGAAGAAAATCTAGGTAGCATCGCTGGCAAGAATGAATGGGTCCGCGTGATATGCCATTGTTGTCCTGTTAACACAGGTCTTCCTGTACTCATCAATCCTTACCTGACCAAGAGGGATCCATGTGCACCTAAATAATGCCACCTTAACTTTCACATAGTCAAACTCCCAAATCTCTTTGATGGTTCCATAGTATACACTTTTATCAGCTTCATTTACAGTCATGCATTCTATTTGAACAGAGTTGTTCTGATACGGGGTCTTCTTATCACGTTCCTCATTGTAGAACATTTATACATTTATGTCATATGTTTGGTACGTCAGCACCGTAGGTGATGGCTTTTGTGCCAACCACGTAGCAATGTCATTGATGGATCCTTGTGCCAAATGATTCTTCAGCCATTCTGTGTAGTTCTTAGTGTGCTCCTTCATCTCCACATCTGATGAAGGCACCATTGGTAAGAATCTTTGGCATATCTCCGCCAAGTGTTCTTCAGCATAAGCGATGAGAACTGGGCTGTTAAGCAGTACCGTCAAATGGGCTTTCTCTGCCAATTCTCCGGGTGCAGCCATTTGCGTGCCAGCCAGGACTAGCATACCTTTCAGCCTTCCCTCCTGGTGAGAGAGGGGCAAACCTATAGGTCTTTGTTTCATGTATTCGCTGCAAAACTCAACCACCTCCTCCGGGATATAACCTTGTAGGATGCTTGCCTCTGGATGGTTTCGGTTCTAAAAAAAGCGCTTCAGGATTCCCATGAACTGCTCGAAGGGATACATGTTGCGAAGAAACACAGGACCACAATACTTTATCTTGTCGACAAGGTGCACAGTGAGATGGACCATGATATCAAAGAATGACGGTGGGAAAAACATCTCTAGGTTGGACAATATTCTTGTAATATCATCTTGCTTATGATCCAACTCTTCAGGATCTACAACTTTCTGCCATAGTTGGTTGAAGAAATCAAAGAGGTCAATGAGTGTGTTTCTTATATCTTTGTCCATCAGATTCCTGATGGCCACCAGGAGGATTTGTGTCAACATTACCTGGCAATCATGTGACTTCATGTGTCCCAACTTCATTTTACCTGAGCTCACATCCACGAGACTTCTGATGTTTGCGCAGTAGGAAGAGGGTGTCTTAACTGACAACAAATAGGTGAAGAACTGTGTTGCTTCTTTTGTACTGAAATTGTAACTCTGGCCAGATTTGATGAATTTTTCATCATCTTCTGCTTCACTCTTTGCGTTGTGATTGATCAGCAAGCATATCGAGTTTCTTTTACCTTTAATCTTGAGCAGAGTACCAAGGATGCTTTCACATATGTTCTTCTCTACGTGCATGACATCGATGCAGTGACATACACGAAGAATCTCCCAGTAAGGTAATTTCTAGAACACCGATTTCTTCTTAAACACTTAAACCTTGGGTGTTAGTTTCACCGTCAAAGGGTGGTTCTTGCCAAGCACAACATTAATTTTTTTAGCCATGTTGTGGACCACCTCCCCTTCATAGGGTCTTGGGGCTGCAGCTGCCTCTGCCATACCATCAAATTCAGCTTTCATCTTTTGGTATGGGTGATTTTTTCGTAAGAACCTACGATGACGCAAATACACTGTTTTGTGCGAGTTGGAAAGTCTTCTGCTAGCTGTCCTATCCAGGCATCTGACACACCCTACTTCTCCCCTTGTTTTATGCCCCGATGTGTTGCCTAATGCCGGCATATCTTGAATGGTGTCCACCAGCATTGCATGTAGATCGAAAATTTCCTTTCTGTAAGCATCTTAACATTTTACAGCAGGTGCATCTATCCACACGGTCAGCAGTTCTTCCACCAGTAGCTGAAAGTAAATGTCGATGTCATTTTCAGGTTGCTTCGGACCTTGGATAATCATTGACATCATAATGTATTTTTTTCTTCATACACAACCAAGGAGCTAGGTTATATATGCACAGAAGCACCGGCCATGTGCTGTGATTGGTGCTCATATCGCCAAAGGATTCATCCCACAAGACACTCCCCGAGCCTTATACTTCTAGGATCCTTGGCAAAATTTTCAAACTTTTTTGTCGATTAATTCCCACTGAGCCCCATCTTTCGGGTGCCTCATATACCTATCTGCAATTCGCTCATCATGATGCCACCGCAACCTCTAGCCCCAATTTGTACTTGTCCTTTGCTCTCCTACGCTTGTACCGTGCCTGCTTGCATGTGGGACATGCATGAAAATCTTTGTACTCACCACGGTACAATATACAATCATTCACACAAGCGTGTATCTTCTGTACTTCAAGTTCCAATGGGCAAACAATTTTCTTCACTTCATTCGTGCATCTGGGAAGCACATTATCTTACGGAAGAATTTCTTTCAAAAGACCTCACATCTCTGTGAAGCCCTTGTTTGATAGACCGTTGGCTGCTTTAAATCTGAGAAGCGCCAGGGTGGCACTCAACATGGAATATTTCTTTTTGCAACCTGGATACAATTCTTTCTTCGAGTCCGCATCAATGGTTGGCATATCCTTGTACCCAATTGTCGGTGTCAAAACCGGCGGATCTCGGGTAGGGGGTCCCGAACTGTGCTTCTAGGCGGATGGTAACAGGAGACAAGGGACACGATGTTTTTACCCAGGTTCGGGCCCTCTCGATGGAGGTAATACCCTACTCCTGCTTGATTAATATTGATGATATGGGTAGTACAAGAGTAGATCTACCACGAGATCAAGGAGGCTAAACCCTAGAAGCTAGCCTATGGTATGATTGTTGTTCATCCTACGGACTAAAACCCTCCGGTTTATATAGACACCGGATAGGTTAGGGTTACACAGAGTCGGTTACAATGGTAGGAGATCTACATATCCGTATCGCCAAGCTCGCCTTCCACGCCAAGGAAAGTCCCATCCGGACACGGGACGAAGTCTTCAATCTTGTATCTTCATAGTCTTGGAGTCCGCCCGTGATGATAGTCCGGCTTTCCAGACACCCCCTAGTCCGGGACTCCCTCAGTAGCCCCTGAACCAGGCTTCAATGACGATGAGTCCGGCTCGTTGATTGTCTTCGGCATTGCGAGGCGGGTTCCTCCTCCGAATACTTCATAGATGGTTTTGAACACAAGGATAGTGTCCGCTCGCAAAACAAGTTCCACATAACACCGTAGAGAGAATAATTTTGCACAGATCTGCTGACGTATTCCGCGCGTGACATCACACCACGGCAAGGCCTTTATATGAATCGTTTTTTACTGTTCCCACCTCAGCGTGTTTAGCGAGGCGGTTTCCTTGGCACATCTTATCAAAGCATAGATCGTGCCCCTTATTCTGGGATTCTCATCAATACGGACGTGGTAACCCATCCGCCGCCATTGATTACGGCGCTTGGGAAATAAGCGAGTTTTACCAGTCTGGTGGGGACGATAGCTTCGTCCGCCTATATAAGGGGATAAGGATCCACCTTTTCACCCACGCCTTCTTCCTTATTTGCTTATCCATTTCACAAGACTTCGAGCTCCAAATACCCAAGTCCGCACATCCCACCTCAACCTTTCTCCAATCATGTCAGGAGTGGGAGGCAGGTGGATGGTCTCCTCCGTCATGGAAGGGCACATCGCAAGACTGCGGGAGGCCGAATACTTGTCCGGCAACATCGCGCACAGGCCTCCCGACGAGGGGCAGCTCATTCCGACCCCTGGGCCCCGTGAGAGGGTGGTGTTTCTCCCCCACTTCCTCCGCGGACTAGGTTTTCCTCTTCACCCCTGGGCCCCGTGAGAGGGTGCTCATGTTCTACTACGGCCTGGACTTCCACGACCTGGCCCCGAATTTCATCCTCAACATCTCGGCGTTTATCGTCGTGTGCGCGAGGCTTTCTCTCGCATCCAGCCCCACTTCGCTTATGGCTGAAGATCTTCAACGTCCGGCCGAAGGTAGTGGGCGGCCGCTGCCGAGTGCGGAGGCGCCATGGTTGGCAAGATGGCCAAAGTCCCATGGCTCAAGGCGCCTTCGTGGAGACAATAAAGGTGGCAATCGGGTGGTTCTACATCACCGAGCCCCGCAACACCGAATGGGTGGCGGCCCCGAATTCAGATCTGGCTTCCCACACGGCTCTCGCCATGGAAAGAGACGGGCTCGACGTGGGGAATTCGGACGAGACATCCGGACTTCAAACATGCGTCCAAACCTGGTGGCCAAGAATCTTAGGCTTGTCAACGTAATCCAGGTGATGCTCATCCGCCGGATTCTCCCATGCCAACAACGGGCTTTTAACTTGTGGGAGTTCGATCCGGCACAGCACCAAACCTTGAGCTGGCTCTTCGACACTACGTACGAAGACACCTGGAAGGTGCTGTTCAAGGGCGCCGAAGCCCCAGCATCCACTACCAAAGATCGCGGATACAACTCGCAGCGTCCAGCCGGCGAGGTAAGTTATTTTACCCTTTACGGGACTCTTTTTTCATAGATTGACTCTCACGGGATCTAAAACTCCCTAATCTTTGATAGGACCGGTCAAGACGCCCGGACAGATAATTGTCCGCCCTTTGCCGAAGACTCAGCGGACGCCTCGATTGACGGGCTGCTGGCTCCAACAGACGTGGTGCCGGAGAAGAAGGCTAAGAAGGAGGCCACGGAACTCAAGGAGCTCCCGACGCCAAAGCTACGATTCAAGCGGAATCTTCTCCTCAAGACGAGGAGGAAGAAGAAGAAGCTCCTCCCCGGGAGGAGAAGAAAAGGAAGTCCGCCTAACCGGGAGGCCGGAGGGTCCAAGAAGGGAAGAACCTTCCTCCGACTTCTCCACCAACGCCGACGATGACGAGGAGGATTGGCCTACAAGGGCCAAGCCTCGGCGAGATCGTAAGTGTCCGTGATACCCATGGCTTTTTGTTATTGCAGAGTGTTCTCTAACGCCGAACAACCGTGCAGCCCGCCCAAGGGCGAAGTTCGCCGATTCATCGAAGCGGGTCCTCGGGCTTGTCGGAAATGGAGAGTACTCGCTCGACCGCCTCGCCTCACGCTATGGGCGACGCCACGGGCGGGGCCCCAAGGGGGCTTGGTCAAGAGGAGGTAGTGCAGAGGTGCCACAAGGCGACCTCCCGACTCTAGGCGCTGGGGCAAGATCCCCAGGGCTTTAAGCCCGACCTCGTCCGGACTCCATGCCGAACCATCAGCGGTTCCAAAGTCCGGACAGCGGATCCTTCGCAAGAAGGAAGACGCCGTGTCCTCCGGCCCAACCGAGGCACCGGATAGCTTGTGAGGCGCTAACAGCGCTTCCATCGAGGAGGAACACCGCACCGCCATGAGTGCGGTGATCCGGACAGTTCAGTCCGCCAAGAGCGGGCTGACCGAAGCTCGTGACTCAGCCTTCTAACAAAGCTTTGAGGTAAGTTTTAGAATATGTAAAAATATAACCGCATAGACAAGAGTTCTCGATGCTTAGTTCGTGTTCGGAAAGAAAAACCGGACTAAGGATCTAAAAAGATATACGCAGGAGTCTAACATAAGTAAGTCAATATGGGAACGCAGGCTGCGCTGCTGACCTCTGCCGCACTGACTGCGGAGGTCAATGTATTGAAGCAGAACCTCGAGCGGTCCGAGAATGAGCTCGGACAAGTCAAGAAGGAGCTCGAGGACAAGGAAGGTAAGTAATACCTTATTAAAGAAATACCTTATAGAAAGGGTTTTGGTTGCGAAAAATAACAGGAATAACATGGGTACTGCAGGGGCCACGAACAAGGTGGCGACCCTGAGGGAAGCGGTGTCCGTGGCTGAAAACAAAGCGACTGCAGAACGCACCGAGCAAGAGAAAGGGGAGGCGCAGCTGGAGGAGGTGCGGCAAGAGCTCCAGATTCTCGTGAAAAAACATGAGGGTTTGGAGCGTGACTCGAAGACCCGAGAGTCCGAGCTTGCCTCGGCTCTTGAGAGTGCCAAAGCTGCTAAGGCCGAGGCCCAAAAAGCCCTCCAAGAAATTGAAGCACTAAAGAAGATAGCGGCGGGTAAGGCATTCTTTATGCAAAGCAAGAATGTAAAAGTCAATTACCTGTTACTTACCCGGATTCGGGCTCTCCAGAGCATTCGCAGATTTGCCCCAGAAAAGGCCCGATGCTGCCGATTCTACCGCGCCCAGAGGGGAGCTCCACGGAGAAGGTGTTCGGTCTCAAGATGCCGAGGCCGACCATCCGGTGCTTTCGAGCGACCAGCTGAAACAGCTGGTCGAGCTCCATAAGGTCGCCAACATGCCATGAAGGGCCTTATAGCGCTGCCGTGGCCATTGGAGGTCATGCTCGGAGCTACTTTGGCTTGGTGCAGCGGCTGGTGGATGCCTGTCCGCGCTTGAAGTCATCAAGCGCCCGCCTGTATTGAAGGTGTCTGCGGGCCCTTGCCCCGCTAAAGTGCACCGGGCAAGCTGGATGCGGAGAGGCTTGTGACGGACGGCCACCAAGGGCCATGAGCATCGACACCCGAATGTACTATGAGGGCCTCCTCAAGGGTGCCCGCCGAATAGCGATGAGTGCTCCAAAGATGTAATATTTGAATAAACTCGCATTTGTTATCCTCAGTACGCTGAAAACTTGTTCATATGCGCTAAGCAACGCTTATTAATTTAAAATATTACCTTTGTGCGGCCGCTTATCAAATTTGAGAGATGGCAAGTCGTTATTTCAGCCCCCATGCCACGAAAGTGCCGGGTGTTCGGATAAACTTGAGCACTCTTGTTCCCATTCTTGGGTCCATCTAGGAGGTGCTCAACACAACTAACAAGGCAACCGGACTTATAATGCTTGAACACTCTCACTTAGCCATAGAATTCTATAATTTTAAATTTCGCAAAGCCCTAGTATTCGAAGACCGAAGTTCGGGCGCTATCCACGCCTTGGCCGGACAATTCGGTTCCTCGCTCTAAGCGGCATAAGTCTTTAGGGACCCAAAAATCTCTCGAACAGCGATCGCTCGCCCAATCATGACGGTCAGTTTTAGCTTTCCATCGAGGTGCTCGACCCAGATAACTGGGGCACAATCGCAGTGGTTCTCCGATGCTACCTTAGCCGATATAGCGGAACGTAAGGTACCAAAACACGGAGCCGGCAAACCCAACTATTGACCCAAGACATGATTCGAGCCAATTCATATAATGCTATAAGTTCGGGTGCCGACTTGTGAAAATGTTCGACTTATCACACCATAATTTTGGGATACTTAAGCCCTGGTGTATTGGCCGCACTAAAGTGTACGGTTGCAACATGTCATGAAATGAACACATGTATATATAAAGGAAGTAGAGCAATAATAAGCAAAATGATGTATTGTTTATTCAAAAGGTACTGCAATGGAAGCGAACGATACAAATAGTGCGATAAGCAAGGGATGGGACTATCTTACATGTCCTCTCCGTGGGGTAAGCTGTCGGGTGATATGTAAAACAGGTATAATGCTCGTAATAGAGACCACCAACACTGACGTGGCTTTCCGCTTCCCTGGCTGTTGCATCGTGAGTTCGGCGATTCGAGTGCCGGACAGACTTCTCAAAGACGGAGTCCCGAAAGTAAAAAAGGAAGAAAAGAAAAAGAAAAAGAAGTGACACAAACGGAGCCCTCGGTGCGGTCGAGCCGCATTCTTGGCGTGCCGTTGTCTTGCCCCTCCCCATATGTCCATGGTATCTCCAGAGCGTAATTATGTACGCTGTAATACTACCTTCGCAATTTCGCAAGGGCTGGGGTTGGGGCGGATTGCTACTCGTGCTTGAATCGCTAGGTGGCCTTGTTGCAGGTTACTCCGGCGCTGCTTGGCGGTGTCCGGACGCTTAGTGGCCGGACTCGAGAATTGCCGTGAGAGGCTGCTTTGCACCTCCGTCGCGAGGGCCGCCATATGCTCCTCCGTTCGGAGAGAGTGTTCGGTGTTTCCATTGACCGTGATTACTCCTCGAGGGCCTGGAGGTATGCGTAGTGCGGCACCGCATTGAACTGTGCAAATGCGGTTCGTCCGAGCAAAGGTATGATAGCCGCCATGAATGGGACGATGTCGAAGATTAACTCTTCGCCGGAAGTTATCCGAGATCCTAAGACCACTTCGAGTGTGACTGAGCTCGTATAATTGGCCTCTACACCCGTATGACGATTTAAAGGTCGCCTTTGTAGGTTTAATCCTTCAGGGTCTATGCCCATTTTGCGACCGTATCCCGATAAAGCAGGTTCAGTTGCTACCGCCGCATCGACTCGGTGAGGTGAAATCCCAATAATTGGGTCAAGAACCAATGCGGGCGGCCGCCGGACGGATGCTAGTGGGTGGTCCTTCGATCAAGGTGATCGGGCAGGAAGACCATGGGTTGAACTTTGGGGCGATCGGCTCCGTCGCATATATGTCCCGTAGTGCACGCTCCGCCCCCTTTTGGGTATGTGGGTTGCGATATCATGTTCACCGTCCGCACTTGTGTGGGAAAACCTTCGTCCTCTATTGTTCGGGCGGCCGGGCTCTTCCTCGCCATCGCTATGCAGCCCTTGTCATTGAGTTCAGCACTTAACTTGCTCTTGTTTGAACACCCAACAGTCCATGTTGGTGTGATTGGCTGGTTTTCGGGGTGCCATGTATTTGGCACAAGCGATCGAGTATGCGGTCCAAGTTGGACGGGCCCCGGTATTTCTTTTGAATGGCTTCTTCCACGACCGGTTTAGAGCCTCAATCCGCATTGACGGTCAGATCTTCGTGATATCGCCGCACGCGGCGCTTGTTCTTGTTGCGACGCCGACCGCCATTGCTGTCCTTGGTATCCGGACTATCGTGATGTTTGGTCAAGTTGTTGCTTCGAGCTAGCTAGTTGTCCTCTCCCGCACAAAAGCGAGTCATGAGGGTTGTGAGGGCTGCCATAGATTTTGGCTTTTCCTGTCCTAGGTGCCGGGCAAGCCACTGTCATGATGTTGTGTTTGAAGGCTGCAAGGGCCTCTGATCCGGACACCAATGATTTGATTTTTCTTTGTTAGGAACCGAGTCCGTAATTGTCCGCCGATTCTTCCGGGCTGCTGAATTATGTGGCTAAGGTCATCGGTGTCCGGTGGTCGCACATATGTGCCCCGAAGTTATCAAGGAATGCGGTTTCCAGGTCCTCCCAACAACCAATTGATTCTGCTGGCAAGCTATTGCAGTGTCGAGCTGGTCCTTTAAGCTTGAGTGGGAGGTATTTGATGGCATGTAGATCATCACCGCGGGCCATGTGGGTATGGAGGAGATAGTCCTTGATCCAGACCGCGGGATCTGTGGTATGATCGTATGATTCGATGTTTACGGGCTTGAAGTCCTCGGGGATTTGATGATCCATTACTTCATCTATGAAGCATAGTGGGTGTGCGGCGCCTCTGTATTGGGATATATCACGACGTAGCTCATATGAGCTTTGTCTACTGTGCTCGGCCCGGCCGGTTTTGCTGTGTCCGGCGCGACGGTAATCATCCCGCATTGCTGGGCGCCCACACGATCCGTAGATCGGTCTTGTATGTTTTGCCTTATCCTCCAATATATCTCGCAAGTTCGGCGCGTTTTCCCGTGCCTTTGTACTTTTTGAGCGGCGTCGGGGTGTGGCTTGAGCGAAGGGCCGAGAGGCTTCTTCCGTCGCGCTACGAGGTGGCCACCTGCCATGTCGCGGCGCCGTGACTTGGGTGCTTCCTCCTCTAGTCAAGGCAACGGCCTGCGCTTGGGGTAGCTTTTGAGGGGCGCTCGAAGTTCATACTCTTCGCCGCAAGGACTTCACCATCCGCTGCCTAGCAGGTCTTGATCAGCTCTAAGTCGTTGCTGCTTTTTCTTGAGGCTGCTTGTCGTGGCTATAAGCCTGCCTTTGAAACGCCCTGCTTACGGGATCTCAGCACACGACAAACTCGTTGTCGCCGAGGCTTGCCTCATCTTCGGAGGGAGGCGATAATTATCGCCATCAACCTCTTTTTCTGCCGTGACCGTCAGGCGGGCTTGCTTCTCCCTCCTCCCGCGCCGAGTCCTCGCCGAGGGGTTCTTCGCACCGCCCGGGTGTTATTATCTCCGTGCCGGAATCACCGCTTTTATTGTGGCGGATTTAGAGTGGCGCCACGACGCCGGGCGCTCGGCTGTTTCTTGAGGGTCATCCTCCGTTGTTCCATCGACGCTCCCATCTTTTGGGATGTCCACCATATATATGTCATATGACGAGCTAGCCTCCCAGGCCTCAGTAGGCGCTGGTCTTGGTCGCCTCCGCATCGCCGCCCATACCGCCGATGTCTTCGGAGTCGTAGTTCAGCATGTCGGTTAAATCATCGACAAAGTGGCTACCAAGTGGGTGGTGGGTGGGCATTGAATTTCTTCGTCCGTCTGCATCCCAACCTTCCCGTCCGTAGTCCGCCGTGGCTCTCCGGATAAAGAGAGAGACTTTAGTGAATTCAGGATGTCGCCAAAGGGCGAAAATAAAGATGTCTGCGGCTGTGAACTCCATAACGGGCGCCCAATCGGATTCGATTGGCAAGGGCGCGGAGGGTTCGGAGTCCGGAGAGGAGTCCAGCACCCTAGAGTCAAGGTCTTCGCAAAGGACAGGGATGGAGTTCAGCTCGATCGCCGTAGAGATTGTAGCCCCCGAGGCGTGTCCAACCACTCATCCTCGATCGGGAATCCGCCCGGATTAAGGGTCGGAGCGGATACCGGTGCGGCCTGTGGCAATCGCTTGGCTGCAGAGCTAGATCATGTCCATCGAGACAGTGCGGCGCACTTGGCTGCGGCTCGAACCGTCAAGTTCAAGACTCGCGGATATCGGCCGATAGTTTAAACTTCCAAATCTGACCTGATGGCCATGGGCGAAGCTTCGATCTGCTCCGATGGTCAAGCGAATTGGCCCGCAGCAAAGCCGCCGAACACGAAGATCTGTCCGGGAGAAAAGTCTCACCCCGACCACGCCGTTGTTGATGATCAAAGATCCATCGGGCCTATCGGTGACGGCACGAGGAACTCTCAATGAAAGCACCAATGTCGGTGTCAAACCGCGGATCTCGGTAGGGGGTCCCGAATCTGTGCGCCTAGGCGGATGGTAACAGGAGACAAGGGACACGATGTTTTACCTGTGTTCGGCCCTCTCGATGGAGGTAATACCCTACCCCGCTTGATTAATATTGATGATATGGGTAGTACAAGAGTAGATCTACCACGAGATCAAGGAGGCTAAACCCTAGAAGCTAGCCTATGGTATGATTGTTGTTCGTCCCTATGGACTAAAACCTCCGCTTATATAGACACCGGATAGGTTAGGGTTACACAGTAGTCGGTTACAATGGTAGGAGATCTACATATCCGTATCGCCAAGCTCGCCTTCCACGGCAAGGAAAGTCCCATCCGGACACGGGACGAAGTCTTCAATCTTGTATCTTCATAGTCTTGGAGTCCGGCCGTGAAGATAGTCCGGCTATCCGGACACCCCCTAGTCCGGGACTCCCTCACCAATCATATGCTTATCTGGGCCCTCAAAATCTGTAATCATAGCAGCAAAATCTGGCATATCAAGATCGTCGTCACCAAGCGCCGACGCCTTGGTTTTCCAAATGGGTGTTTCGCTTTCCTGTTCCATTGGTAGCTTGACGCCTCTGCCTGATGTTAGATTCAACATCCATGTGACATCGATCGGGTTTGCATCTCGCTGCCCCGGTATCTTCTTCCATGACCTCCTCTTCACCGTGTCCGTCCAACGGTATATCCATCCATGGATCCCTAGAGACTAAGTGCATCCGACATCCGCAACTTCATGTGACTCAGATTGGCACAATCAAGACATGGACACAGGATGTAATCCACATCATCAATTCTCCTCTTTGTACTTTTAGCCAAATTCATGAACTCTGTCACGCCACTGATAAAATCTGTGATTTTCCGATTCTTCATCCATCGAGATCGTTCTCTCTGCAGCACACGAATGGTAATTAAAAACAAAACAACAACATTAATACACGGATTAACTATTGTCCAAAAATGCGTGCATAAATCACAAGGTTTTATTTTAATAATTACTTAGGGCGCTCCATGTTGTTATCCAGACATGTTATAACAAAAATTAATGGCCAGTCAATTTACACGCAGAGTACTAGTACAACACTACACTTAGGAATTGAATACCTAAATTTAGCCACTCACGAAAAGAATACCTTAATTAATTAGCCGCACGGCGACCTCCACCCAGTAGACAGACAAGCGCGATGCGGCGGCACGCCGAGACAACAGGGTCAAGGAGCAAAGCTTAGTGCGGCTGCCGCCTGAAGTTCGACCTCCACTATCCCGCCATCGACCGCGATGGATGTGCTCGACTCACGCCGCTGCCGACCTTGATGGTTGAGCTCCTCCTATCTCCCACCGCAGAACGTGGATTGACCTCCTATGACGCCGCCACCGCCCACCGACCGAGGATTGACCTCTTCTCTGGTAGCCGCTGCCTAGGCCCCCGCCGCCATATCTATATGCAGAGCGGCTGTTTTTTTACGGATATCCATGGAGCGGCTGTTTACACGGTATCTCGCCGTAACTCAATTATATGGACAGGGTAGTACATCACATACGGTTATGTAACGGCAACCGTGTCTAACCTACGTTGTCTTCTCACACGGTTTGGTGCGGAAATTGTGTGTGATGTTGTAATACCTAACACAAATGACATGCACAAACAGTGTGCCGTATACAACATATATATATATATATATATATAGTGACATTAGTAGTTCCCGACCGTTAGCTTATCTCCACAGTTTCCCCATTTCCCCCAAATCCCTACATAGCCTCCAAATTCCCTCGCGTGGCGCTGACACTCGGGGAATGCAGACGAGTGGTGCTGATGGTTTCGGTGCGGCTGCTCCTGCTTGTATCGCCGCCACGACGGCAGTCGCCACCGAGCACTTGCCTAAGGTCATCAGAAGGCATGTGTACTACGGATCTGAATCGTCCTGTCAGGTTCCAATCTATCCCGATCTTTTTTAGCATGTCCAAAGTATGGCTCCTTGCTGAATCCATCCTGAATGACCCCCCGTGAAAGAGATCTCGCCGGATCCGGAGCTTGACTCTGCACTCGCCACACGAAGTTCGACCAGTTTTGCACCACCGAGAAGTACCAAAGCTGAGTTGTGTGCACGGGCACACTCCGCCAACGGTATGCACGGAGGATTCGACATTGGCATGCGGTTTCTCAGTTGCCCCTTAGAGGTTAGTGGTAATTAACTTCATCATTTTACTTCAGTTAATGCCACCGCTCAACCAGAATACTATTTAACATTGGCAGGGATATGAGGCATGTGCCTTCGTTAACTCGATGGATGAAGAATGGCATGGCAGGGCTCGGAGTGTTATCACCAAGCTCGCAGAAGATAATGTAAAGCTGAAGAAGAAACTGGCTGATCTGGAATGTACAACCAGTACGATGAAGCAAGAAAGAATCAATCACAGGCAATAGATGAAAGCAAAAGACAAGAAGGAACTAGCATGTGTAGTTGTGGTTGTCGCATTAGCCATGTTCTATGCGCTGTTTGCAATGATGATTAGGGGTTTTTTTTAACAGTATTGCTAAAGCACATCTAGATGTGCTCAAAGTAATGCACATCTAGGTCCTATATATGCCATTGATGTTACGCGAAGATTCGTGCAGATATTTTTCTTTGTCTTTTTTCTTTTCCTTTCTAGTTTGATTATTACTGGCTTTATCAATAAGAAGAGCTCAATGTATTACTTGCCAACTGTCCTACTCCGTTTGTACCGGTACCGGTGCATAATCCCAAAACTCGTTCCTTGTTTTTCTCCTGAAAAAGGAAACCAGCCAAATAGCCAATAGGAGTCCTGTGCAACCCCGGGAATTTGGAGCGACTGGGTACAAATAATTACGGTTGATTATATGAGCGGTTAGATAATACGTCAACCCCCGCTTCAATTGGCAGTTCCTCTTCTCTACATACCCCGCTTAAGTGTCCACCATCTTCATCGTCCCCGTCAGGCTGTGCTACACACTGGCACACACTCTGCAGCCATGTCGAGCGATAGCGAGGACGATAGTTCAGCCAGCAGTCTGGCGCCCGATGATGATAGGTCAACATCGGAATCATCCCGCTCATCTTCCATGAGTCCGGCGTTGAGCCCAGACCTTGATTATATCCAGTTCATGGAAGGGACGCCACCTCCGGGGTCGTCAGACGACAACCAGACGGACAAGGAGCCGTCGGAGGACGAAGAAGAGGACGACGATGATGAGGAGGAGGAATGGTCAAACAAGGAGGAGGACGACGACGACAACAATGATGATGACGACGCCGGCGGCGATGAAAAGCCAACGGTCAGCGGCAAGAAGCGTCCTTGCTAAGACGATGTCACGGCGCCATCCAACAAGAACAATGAGAAGAAGAAGGACTAAATTAAGTAGACTGTATATATCTCTGTTTATCCTGTCAATCTCATCGCAAACAGTTAGTGATATGTATTCGACAGAGATCTTCTACATTATCGCCAACAGGTTGGTTTGTTGAACTATGTCGCCTGACGAGCACACAATTCACAAAAAAAGACCGTATGGGTTGTCTATAATGATCGCACACAATTCTGATTACCAACCTGTTTGTCAGGTATCACACACATCTTGTTACGCCGAATCGTTTGTGTTCACCTCACTCATCGCAAACTGTTCATCGGAGTGAACTGTATGCCATATATCGCACACACCTTGATCTGGCTGCCAGTTTCTGTTGTTCTGTCTCATCACAAATAGTTCAGACAGATCAACCGATGCCCTCATCGCATTACGCAACTATAATCTGAACCATCTTTGATGTATCATTCATCGCAAACGTTTTGCATCATTTCTGACGGTTTTCATACAGCACCATTTGCGATTATTGCATTGCACACAGTTTCTCGAAGGGTCTCTGATCGTAGTGTCGCGTTAGCAGCATCCCGCAGTAGTGCTACTTGACCAAATAAAATCTATCATTTTCCCAATTTTAAGTGTTCGCGGATTTTAGCAACTAGTACAAGTCAAGCAATCAACCTACACATGCAATTCTAAGAGTGTAGCAGCGGAAAGTAAAAACATTGCATGTGAAGGTAAAGGGAAGGGTTTGGAGAAGGCAAACGCAGTGTAGATATGGAGATTTTTGGCGTGGTTCCGATAGGTGGTGCTATCGTACATCCACGTTGATGGAGACTTCAACCCACGAAGGGTAATGGTTGCGCGAGTCCACGGAGGGCTCCACCCATGAAGGGTTCATGAAGAAGCAACCTTGTCTATCCCACCATGGCCATCAGCCACGAAGTACTTGCCTCACTCGGGTAGATCTTCATGAAGTAGGCGATCTCCTTTCCCTTACAAACTCCTTGGTTCAACTCCACAATCTTCTCGGAGGCTCCCAAGTGACACCTAACCAATCTAGGAGACACCACTCTCCAAAAGGTAATAGATGCTGTGTTGATGATGAACTCCTTGCTCTTGTGCTTCAAATGATAGTCTCCCCAACACTCAACTCTCTCTCACGATTTGGCTATGGTGGAAAGATGATTTGAGTGGAAAGCAACTTGGGGAAGGCTAGAGATCAAGATTCTTGTGGTTGGATTGGAAAGTCTTGGTCTCAACACATGAGTAGGTGGTTCTCTCTCTCAGAAAATGATTAGTGGAAGTGTAGGCACGTTATGATGCTCTCTCTTGAATGGAGATGGGGTGGAGGGGTATATATAGCCTCCACACAAAATCCAACTATTACACACATTTAGACCCAACTCGGTCAGACCGAATAGAAGAACTGGATGAGACCGATTTAGTTCAAAATGTGAACGTTAGGAATCTCGGTGGGACCGACTAGATCAACTCGGTGGGACCGATGTGCTCGGGCTAGGGCAAAAACTCATCTCGGTGAGACCGATTGAACTACAAAAGAAGACACATATGTGACATTTTGGGCCGAACGAAAAAAATCCGCCATACTTATGACACTTCTATAACGATAATTGTGACAAAACCCGGTATCATCATAGATGTGGTGGGCTCCTACTTCTATGACAAAAAATCATGACAGAAAATGGGCTTTTCTTCTTGGGCTGGCCAGAGCCGCAGCTGCATGACATTCTTTGGGCCGTCCATGATGGAAAAAACTGTGGTAGAAGCGAGGGCGAGGAAAATATCGGGGAGTTCCTGGTTACGGTGGGTGGTCGGGGGCCGAGCAATGCGTGTTTCTCTCGTATGTATGCGCGTGTGTGCGAGGCGTTGCACTCTTACTGAACCCGAGTGAGGCATTGGGCTCTAACTGAACACGAGCGATTGCATTAGCTACGTTACTGAACCCGAGCGATCGATCCCTTGTTGTTAACTGAACTCGAGTGATTCCTTCGCTATTGCTGCTAGCTGAAGCCGATCGAACCCTGCTGCCTCCTTCCCTGGATGACATTGGAGCGTTGTTGGGGGGTTTGGATGAACAGTTCCCGGTGGAGGGTTGGATGACCATGACCCCGTGGTAGTAGAGATCGTTGCCGCTGGATGAACAGGACCCCGATCGAGCCGGTTGGGGGGTGGATGAGCAGGACCCCATGGAGGGCTGGATGAACAGGATGACCCCGTGGAGGGCTAGTTGAACAGTAACTGGTGGAGGGCTAGATGAACAGTAGCCCGTGGAGGGGTGGTTGAACAGGACCCAGTGGAGAGGGCTGGTTGAACAGTAGCCGGTGGAGGAGCGCGCGATGGAGGCTGGATGAACACGAGCCCGTGGATGAACAGTCGCAGGTGGAGGCTGGAGGATGTCGACGGTGGATGAACTGTATCCCGTGGAGGCAGTCAACGATGGAGATGAACAATATCCCGTGGAGTCCTGCTTATGCACGCCACACCCTCCCGATGAACGGGACCCCTGCTTCGACCATAGCGCCCAACACAAGTCCGCTTCTCCATTTTGTGGTACGCCACACCCTCCCGATCAACAGGACCCGCTTCACCAAGAGAAGTCCGCTTCTCCGCTTTATGGTACGCCGCACTTCTCCCGATGAACAGATCCCGCCGACCGTGGCGGTCGAACACAAGGCCGCTTCTCCATTCTGCGGACGCCAGCCTCGCTTCCATCGGGTTGTTCCATCCAAGCCAATTGGCTCGGCGAACAAAGACGCTGCCGCTGCCCCGATGAACACGACGCATTCCATTTCCTCCCCATCAACATGACGATGATGCAGTTTCTCCGTTCTGACCCAGCCATGTACACAAGCCCTGGCCGTATGTATGCGCGAGTAGGCGTTCGAGACCCCGCCCGTATATACGTATGTGGCCGTATTTTTTTGGCGTGTGGCTGTATGAACGTGTACACGGTTTAGACAGGACAGCCTGAACTGCTACGTGGGAGGCTATACTATGACATGTGCTGCTACTTAACATGTGCTGCTACTTACTCGGCCACGGTTCATCGTTGTAGAGCGACCGATCGACCAGTATGTCCATACACGTTCCAACAAGATAGACAATGCTATGTACGCTTTGACCCAGTGGGTCCCAGCTGTCAGGGAGGATAAGGACGCACTTCCTTGCATGCGAATATATAGCTGCTGGGTCCCAGCTGTCAGGGGGATATTATTTTCCTGTAATAAGGATGCACTTCCTTGCGTGCGAAGATGTAGCTGGTGGGTCCCAGCAGTCAGGGGAGAAAACATTATTTTTCAGGGTAAAAAGGATGCACTTGCATGCATGCGTCCATGGGCGTGGTGCGTTCCCATTTTCAGCCTCTCATGTACAGTCATCTTCCAATGACTCTCATTTGTTGACCACGTTGACCACACCGTGCCGAGCGCACCAAGGCCGGTGGACGACGGCGAGGCCCCAGACTGGAACGACCCGGAGATGGGGAAGACACGGCAGTGGAGTCGCAGATGGAGAGGAGTGGGAAACTTGATAGGTTCGGGTGCGCGGCAGCACTGCCGGCCACGGGAGACAGGAGCAAGAACATATTGAAGACGGAGCACGGCTGTTGGATTAACATCCAACGATCCAGCTGCTAGAATCATTTGTTGATTAAGTTGACAAAGCCTTGCGTACACGACCACTTAGTAGGCCCACAAGTCGGCCACCAAATCTGACGGATCCTAGCTTTCAACGCGAGGAATAGTTTTTCTCGCATAACAAGGAGGCACTTCCTTCCGTGCGAAGATACAGCCGGCGGTCCCAGTTGTCAGGGGAGGAAACATTTTTTCAGCTTAATAAGGAGGAACTTTCCTTGCATGCGACCATGGACCTCATGGGTCCCAGCCGTCAGGCTCTCCACGTACAGTCCTCTTCTGATGACTCCGTTTGTTGACCACGTCGCGCCAAGCTCAGCGAGGCGGTGGACGAGGGCGAGGCCCCGGACGGGAACGAGGCGGTGGACTGGTTCTGGTGCGGCATGGGGCTGCAGTCGATGGAGAATAACAGGAGGTGTGGAGGGATAGCCTGGCCGGCGGTGGGGTAGCGCTTCGCAGCAGTGTGTGCTAAGCAGAGCCGCTAGCCGCCGGAGGTCGGACCAGGCGGTCCCGGCGACGCTGGAGGAAGAAAACGAGAGATCGAAGGTGCATGCCGGCCGTTGGATATAAATCCAATGGTTGTGGATGTCATAATCATTTGTTGACCAAGTTGACAACGCCCTGCGTAGGCTTCGACCTATTGGCCCACATGTCAGCCTGCAAAAATGTGGCATATATTTAACCAATGTTTTCTAGAATGTACGGTCCATTTGCTGGTCTGGGTGAACAAATAATTTCACGTCAATGCGACCCATTTAATATTTTCTAAGAAATCCCAGCCCATTTGCACTTTCTTGAAATACACAAATTAGCTGGGCTCGTTCTATATATAATGTTAGGTTAGAAGGAGCAATTAATATCAAAAAATAAACCGGAGTGACACATTTTTATATATAAAATTAACAAATTAGCGAGTTATTGCTCAAAATAAAAATGAGCGCGTTATTATTACATTGGTCCTTAAAATCTTCGCAAGCTTTTGTACGCAATCACCAGGATTTTCCTACATGTGAGTCAAAAACAACCAGGATTTTCCTTGCCAAATTCTGTTAAACATTTACTTTTATAAGTTAATAACATGTGGGATGTTTTTATAATGTATATATAAGTCTCTATAAAATATACGATAATAGTAATAATATAAATATATATAATGTGGTTATAAGGGAAAACATAAATTGGACACAGCATTACTATTCTTATATATAGATAAATAGAATAGAGATCTGCGTTTTATTAAAAAATACATTGGGCTGCGATCTTTAAGAAAAAGTAAAACCTACGCCTGGAGGCCCATAGGCCGCTTTGGACCTCAAAAAATAAGTTAAAACCACTGTCTCCGTATGTCGTGGGCTACGCATACCTAGGCCTAGCTGATACTTGTTCGCCCTCTGGAAAAAATGATACCAGCTAGATCCCCGAGTGAACTGGATTAAAGAAGGGGCCGGCGGCGCGACTGAAGAAGCACATCAGACGTGATTTTTTTTTCTTCAGTGGATGGATCTCGATAGCGTTTTTTTACTTGTCTCTGCACCATACAACTTGTATTTTTAGCCTCCCACTCCGTGGTTGACCAGCAACCCATTTGCTGGGCGGGCCAACCTACAGAAACCAGCACTCAATTTTTCATCAATCCCAAAAAACAACGAACTACTATGCTTTTTTTTAGGCCGAAAACATTACGGCAGGGATTGAGCGGGGGAGGCGGAGGAGAGAGCAAAAATATTAAAAAAGATTTGATGCGTCGTTGCTGACCTAACAAAGCAGGTGCAATTCTTTTCGGGAAGAAGGTGTGCAGTTGACACCCACACGTCACAAATCCCACAGTAGACATACTAACAAGTTCACACACAAGTACAACAGAACAGGTAAACATTTGTATCAAACTCAGGTTCACAGGACACGTTCATATTCATAGCCAACATTCACAGTCTACAACTCAAAAGATTCATATATACACAAGTTTAGCATGTCTATGCATCCAAATGATTATCAGATCACACGACAATATTCATAGATAATTCACAAAAAGATTCAGATATACACATGTTCAGTATGTTTATGCAACCAAATGATTGAGATCACAGCCAATATGATCCATGGACGAACTTTAATTACCTAGGGTACTGACTGGTAAATGGTATTCGGTCGGAGGTACTTGTTAAAATTAATGTTTGTACGAGTAAACTTTCGAGTACATAAGAGGCAGCACAGACAACCTAAACTTTGCTTGTAGGTTTATCCTCAAATAGTGGCCTCGTGCCGAGGGAGGTTTGAGCAACTTGGCCACTACTTTCATCCAACTAGTTTACGGGCTCATCTTGGTCATGTAGCTCGCCAAAATTCTACATTGCAGACAAGAAAGGAGGCGGTTGAGAAAATGAACCACCCAAATTTTTTGTGCAGTTCAACTGAAATGGAGCATCCTCATGGCGTGCATCGATTAAGTGCCAGATGAATATACGTGTCGACCAACTTGTCTAGAATCTTTAGACTCCATGCCATACAGTTCGCTACCATATGTGCCGATAACCAAAAGGCACAAGTTGGGACCAAAGACTGGACTGCATTTTTTTGGGCTATGCGCCAAGCAATATTTTTGGCGTTCACTCTCCTAATACTTGGAGTTTGACAATTGATTGACGCCGGTTGATACTCGAATGAATATATGCACTTCTTCTTGTCAACATCGATGCTTGTCTGAGTGAACTTTGGAGTACATAGCAGCAACATAAGTATATGTCCATCTGATCTTTTTGTGCAGTTCTACTGAAATCACCCAATGTAATGATTTGCCTGCGAGTTCATGCTCCAAGTTACTCCTTTATGAAATCGGCAAACAGTAGCACAATACCAAATAACCAATACATATGACAAGCATAATAATTAGGATAAAGACCAGTACCAACCTGTGCGAGGTAGCATATCAATTACTATTTCCTTTGACTGGAAGCCGAGATAAGTGAAGCGACTGACAGCAAAGGAAGGAAGCAAGCCCAGATTAGTGACTGACAGGAAAGGAAGGAAGCTGTCGAGGCAATGAAGCACTAAAAGCTTTTGTGCATTTCCACCAAAATCGAGCATCCCTATTGGCACATATATTGAGAGAGTGAGATTACTGTAATTGGGACTAGTTGATGAAACATACACTAACAAATAGAAGCACCCTCATTATCTTAATGGTTAAAGTTAGCAACATAGTAGTCTTGCTTAAAGAGAGGTATTAGTTTATTTAATCAGTGCCAATCAGCTCAACACTCAAAGCATTGCCATGTATCATAGGTTGCAAAACTTTAACATGCAAAGATAAAGGAGTTTCTCATGAGAGTAGCATGATACAAATAGAGATGACAGAAAACTAATATGGATGAAGGCCTTAGGCGGTACCAACCTAAGCAAAAAAAGCTTATTCATGTAGTCCCAGAAGAGATGATAAAGTACTCACTGGAATCACTCAATAGTGTATATTTTTGTGCACTTCAAATGTATGGTTGAAATCACTCTTGTTTACGAGTGCTGAGATTATATCAAAAGATTATCAAGAACTTCCAGCAGAGTTAAAGCACAGGCTGGGATACAGTTCATTGTATTGTCTTGTGTAGTTCCACTAAAATGTATGATTGGCACAACATGATCCATGTTTGCACAAGTAGGAACAAGGTGAAACCTTCATTAGCTTAGTGAGAAAGGAAAGAAAGACATTAGCATATTACTCTAACAGTATCATCAAATTCATGATGGGCAATACGCAGAAATGGAAGGGCTCCCTGGAGGATCGTCTCACATGTAAGGTAGACGTTGCCGGAGCCCTTGAATGGCCTCGACTGAGGCCTCGGCGTCAGCAAGATCACCTTGGCACTGTTTATTCTTCTTCTTCTTCCTCTTCATGCTTTGTTTCTCTTTCTCCTCACCAGTTGATGAAACCAAGTACATGATTGGCCTTCTATTTCGGAATTGGTTTTGTTAGTGAGGGAGTACAAGTGTACTAGTAAACAATAGCATTATTTTCTCATGGCAGTCGCAAAATAGAGATGAACACATGCATTAAATATCATTCTTACCTAAAGGAAGGTTATGGTGCCAATATGGATGATGAGGATTGGAACATAGATCTCACTTTGTGCAGTTCCACCGAAATGAACCAACTATTCCATTCTGACATTCCAGTTAAACAACACAAAAGTCACTTCTTTTAAGAAGTGTTTTGTGCAGTGCACCAAAAGGTCACAACAACAACCAGGTGAAATGGATATCCTGTTTGCACAAAAAGATACAGAGGAAACAAATGAGTCCCAAACAATTACAGTAAAAACATTTGGCTAAACTTGTCATGGCTTATAACAGGGCATGGCTTCATTTTACCAGGGCATTAGATTAAGAACACCTAAATATTGGGTATAAGGGCATGGGACAAGGTGCACCAAAGAATCCAAAGACCATGTACCTAAACGGGCATAAAGTGGTGATTCGAGTTTGTTGCCCCGAGAAGCAAACATCCAAGAAACATATATGGGTTGGTCCCATTTTTGTTCACTCTAGCCACCTACTCCTATGTGTGGATATAAAATCTAGTCCTGGTCATACCACTGTGTGTCTGCTTTCCCTATATTTCCTTTTCGACCAAGACCGTTGGATGACCAGATCAGCATTACTTTCACCCCTTTCCTTCCTGTTTGTACCAAGTCCGATGTACATACTAAATTCCCCCACCCCCACATTATTTCTTGTTTGAACCAAGTACAAGATTTGACTCCATGAACTAGCTTTACCTCTAACAATAGAAGAAAAAATATGTGTCGTTGGACCATCCGATCGAGAGGGCCTGAGAGGTAGAAAATGATGCACATGCAGCGACGTAGCGATCTGGGGAAGTAGAGCTAGGGCGGTTTCGAAGGAAGATATACCTGAAGGTCGTCAGGATGTGGATAGGTGGGCGGCGGGAGGCCGGATCCACCCACACTAGGGCAGCGACGAAGGGATCGGAGGACCTCCTGCGTCGGCGCTCGGCCAGGGATAACGGTGCGGTCGGTAATGGGTCTCCTCCGTCACTGTCGACGACGGCCTAAATGCTGCCCCTCCTCCC
Source organism: Aegilops longissima (assembly GCA_021605205.1). Lineage (NCBI taxonomy): Eukaryota > Viridiplantae > Streptophyta > Magnoliopsida > Poales > Poaceae > Aegilops > Aegilops longissima. The sequence goes on from CM038676.1 coordinate 283,685,581, forward strand.
CTTCACCGGTGGAGGGGGATACGTCCGGATCTGTAACCAGTGGTGAGGATAGAAAGACAGTGTTTTTTGAAGGGAGAAAGACAGTGTTACCATCGCTATCTTATTTAGATCTGGAGAGGATGAGAGTGTGTGAATAGAGCAACCCTAGCAAGCAAGCGCGGAGGCTCCGGCCTATATATATGTAGTGGGGTAGTTTTCCTTTTTCACTCCATCAAAACAATCGTTTAAAATTGTGTACGTGCCAGGTCGCCGTTTTTTTGTTGAGTTGTTGATTCTTTTTTTGAGATACCTGCCCGCTTATTCCAAGTGGTGTTACGGTGTGCCAGGTTGCACTTTGTATCGTTCAAGTCTGGTACAAGACCCTCCATTAGATGAACAACCACCCCCTCGTAAAATTTGTGAACAAGCCCACGGCTAAAATTATCGGAAACGTGGGTTGCCCCAACATGTATTATTATTTATATTTTCTATGTGGGAGTATCCTCAAAACAAAATGTGAGAGTACAATATTTATTTGGCCCCTTTGTAATTGGTGCTAAATTTTGACCAAAGATTTAACTGACAAAATGTTAGTGCATGTTAACAAAAATTATGTCGTTCGATTCGTGAACATAGTTTTCAATGATGTAATTTTTTGTGACATGCATGAACATTTGGTTAGTTAAATCTATAGTCAAAATTTGGCAAGGTGCATTAAATCAACGCACGCAAGTATCAAAAGGAGAGTCACGGCATGCATGCATGCATGCGTTGTAATTAATGCATCGGTAAACGCAAATTATTGAAATATATCGAGTGTAGTGCTTTGATGTGTCGCGTCAACTCATACAACAAGAAGTTTGATTACTACAACACCCTCTCGCCTTAACCGCACTTGCCTTTGGCTGCATGACAGGTGGGCCACCCACCTGTTGGGCGCACCTGTCATATACGCAAAGGCAGGAGCAGTAAGTCAATGAAGTTGCGTCCCTCCCTCGCCCGAGCGTGGTGGCTGGCAGGACTAGGAGAAGCTTTTGCTACACTCTCTCCCTCGCGCACGCGGTGGACATGCAGCAGTTCATTTGGTGTCAAATGGCCAGAAGCATACTGTAGTACTCCTCCACTGCAGTAGTACTCCATCATTGTTTGACTTCCCGAAGAGGCGAAGAGCCAAGCGCAGCTCGGATGCTCGTGTGCCATCCACCAAATCACAATGAGGTGCTATAGTCGAGACTCACCGGTCACCCCGGTGTGGCCGTCATGACCCGTCATATCACAAAACCCACGCCTTTACCAGCAGTGCTAAAGTGGCCTCGAAGTGGCCTCGAAGTTGGACTGGATGAAGCAACCATCATTTCACTGGAATGCTCGTTGAAGCCCTTTCTCCCCTTTCTTGAAGAAAACCTCACTCCAGGCTACTCACTTCTGCCATTTTTCTTCTGTACTGACAAAGAAAAGGTGGGCGAATCAGTGATGCTACTATATTTTCATTCCAAGAATCTTTTTTTTGCGAAGCACCGACCGATTCTCACAGCCTATTCTTTTCCCGTTTTCATCGCGATTGTGGTTTCCTTTCGATTGCTTTTTGTTTGTCAGTTCATTGATGGATCCTGGAGCACTAGGCAAAGAGTTGCCGGCGGACAACCCACTGGAGACAGCGCTCTCCAGGAAGCGATCACCGACCAACAAGTTGACCATGTTGGCAGGCCAACCCATGGAGACGAAAAACTTCAAGAAACAAGCACTTGCCAAAGAGTTGACGACGTTGGCGGACGAACTCCTCAAAGAAAGTTGGAAGAATGGCAAGGGCCCCACTGTGCCTATGTCACGCCCAATATGCGACCCTATCCAAAAGGAACTCGACGGTCCCACCAAGGATAGACCCGCATATTGAAACGCTTTTGCAAGGTGGATATCATTACATCAACATTACATAATAGATGGGGATACATACATAAGGCATACAATGCCACAAGAATACAACAACATCATATACAAGATCAACATCCGACTACGGATGAAACATAAACAAACTCGAACGACATCCACCTCGCTAGCCCAGCTGCCGACCGAACCTATCCCCGATCAAGAAGAAGCGTAAGAAGAACTCCAATACAAGCAAACATCGCTCTCGCGTCCATGATCATCGCAAACCTGTACCGCAACTGGTGGTGTAGTAATCTGTGAGCCACGAGGACTCAAAGAATCCCATTACCATGGGTATCAAGACTAGCAAAGCTTAAAGGGAAAGGAAGGGGTAAAGTGGTGAGGTTGCAGCAGCGACTAAGCATATATGGTGGCTAACATACGCAAATGAGAGCGAGAAGAGAAACAAAGGAACGGTCGTCAACTAGTAATGATCAAGAAGTGATCCTGAACTCCTACTTACGCCGACATAACCCGAAACTGTGTTCTCCTCTCGATCAACCCCAAAAGAGACACTCACGATTACGCATTACACGGTTGGTGTATTTTAGAAGAGTTTGCTTCAAGTTTACTACAACCGATATTAACAAATTCCCATCTGCCACATAACCGTGGGCACGGCTCTCGAAAGTTTATACCTGCAGGGTGTCCCAACTTAGCCCATGATAAGCTCTCGCGATCAACGAAGGATATTCCTTCTCCCGGAAGACCCGATCAGTCTCGGAATCCGGCTACAAGACATTTCGACAAAGAATAAAACAAGACCAGCAAAGCCGCCCGGATGTGCCGACAAATCCGATAGGAGTCGCACATACCTCGCTCTCATGGCACACCGGATAAGTCAAGCTACGAGTAAAACCAACCCTCGAGTTGCCCGTGGTGGCCCCAGAAGTTGCTCGGTTCGGACCAACACTCGAAGGAGCACCGCCCGAGGGGCTAAAATAAAGATGACCCTCGGCTCCGAAACCCAAGGAAAAAGGGCATAGGTGAGGCAAATGGTAAAACCAATGTTGGGCCTTCTTTGGAGGAGTCTTATTCAAAGCGAACTGTCAAGGGGTCCCATAAATCACCCGACCGCGTTAGGGACGCAAAATCCGGGAACATAACACCGATATGACGGAAACTAGGCGGCAAGAGTGGAACAAAACACCAGGCATAAGGCCGAGCCTTCCACCCTTTACCAAGTATATAGATGCATTAATAATATAAGATATATTGTGATATCCCAACAAGTAAACATGTTCCAACAAGGAACAACATCTCCATGTTCCAACAAGGAACAAACTTCATCTTCACCTGCAACTAACAACGCTATAAGAAGGGCTGAGCAAAGCAAGAACATAGCCAAACAACGGTTTGCTAGGAAGGGTGCAAAAGGTTAGAGGCCGACATGGCAATTTGGGATGGCTTGATAAACAGTAATAGGTAGCGCAGATAGCGATAGAACGAAGCAACTAGCATAGCAATGATAGTAGTGAGATCCAGGTAGCGGTCATCTTGCCTGAAATCCCGCAAGGAAGAAGAACGAGTCCATGAAGAAGATGAACGGATGAAGCTGAACCAAGCGTGAGCGAACGAATCCTCACGATCGCAACGAAACAGGAACTAACAAGAAGAAGCACACAACATAGTAAACACACCACACATGATCAAGACATGATGCACAACAAGCATGATGCATGACGAAGCTACATGAAGCTACTCATGGCAAGAGATGATGCATACAAGAGCAACACATCAAAGCAAGTTTAAATGAGGCCGGAAACAACATATAACAATTCCGGTAAGTCCTCATATGCAAATTTCGAAATTGGTCCAGATCTGAACAAACCTTATGTTCAAGTTGTTAAACAGCAAGTTAAGATGCACCACGATGATCTACACGAAATTCTAGTCAAGTTACATATAAAGTTCATTAGATTCGGAGCTACGGCCTAGAAGATATGAGCAAAACAAGATAAGCATGGCATTGATGCAAAATGCACCCAAACATCAAGAAAACACCTCAAAACAAGGATGCAACATGATAATATGAGACTACATGCAAAATCAAGCAAGTTTCATATAGGGCACACTCAAAACGGAGCAACGGTTCAACACATACACCCTATACAAGTTATAGCAACAATCTGTCCAAAACAGCAACTAGGCATATTGCAAGCATCAAAACAACAAGCTACAGCACCTCAACAAGAAAACAAAAGGCATGGGCATCATGTACAGGTAAAGCATTACAAAACATGAACACTGAGCTATCTCCAGAAATCACTAGAACATGCTCAAAAACACATGGCAAGATTGCAAATAATAACAGTTTCAGACTTTGCAGAAATAACATCAGGTTGCAATGTTTAGAGCTATCAAACAACATGCTACAGGAACTTATAATAGCAAAACAAGGCATGGCATGAATCTACTCAAAGCGTAGAACAAAAGTCCCTTACTTACCATAAGCCAAAAAGGATCAGAAAATATGATGGCACCCATGTAAACATGGCAAGTTATATTACAGATTCAAACATGGCAGGAACAACAATAAGTAGGCATGTTAGTGAGCTTGAACCACTCACCACAGAGCAATACATGGCATGGCAAGGCAACCAACAGTAAGAAGACATGGCATAGAAGATATACATGGCAAGAACAACATCATAGCATACACGGATCAACTACAACAACCTTGGAAAAATTGAATAACATGTAAACAACCTGCCAGGAAACATTTTATAGCAAAAGTAGAGCTCGATTGACTCAAGCTATGGCACTCCATAATTGCAAACAAGGGCATGGATGGATAGATAATAACCATATGTTCAAAACATCCTTACTGAAGTATCTCAAAATATGCATGGATCTCTCGGTAGCATCAAGTTAACATGGCATAAAAACATCAGCAGAACAGGAGCTGAAATCAGCAACATCATGAAGCCTAGTTTGCATGCTTGTGCTAGTCACCACAGAGATCACAAAAATACATGGCATACACCCCTGTAAAGATGGCATGGCATATTACAAAACACATGTAGGACTCAAGTTCATAGGGTGCACAAATCAATCATGGCAAAAATGACAAAAGTGCATGTTCTGATAAGAATCAGAAACTAACATCACATAGCACTCTTCTAACAGCATTTCTGGCATCAAGATGAGCTCAAATGAAAATGATGCAATGAGATTAAATGATCTACTCTTCGAGGCGAACAATATGACATATTACACGCACAAAACGGAGCTATATGCAGAGAGTTATGACATGATGAAATTGCATAAAAATAACACAGCTAATGACTTGAAGAAAATCGGGGAGAAGTCAACCACATGTGGCACGGATAACGAGGCACGACCGGATCTCGCGGAAATGTGGCCGAGATGGAGGGAGAGGTGGATCCGGGCCGGGAGGGTCGGGAGGCGGCGCCGGTGACGAGGGGCGGCGGGCAGCAGCTCCGGTGGCAAGGCGGGCCGGGCCGGCGGAGGCGGACGGAGGCGGCAAGGGGCGGCCGGGCGACGAACTCCGCCCGGCGGCGGGAAGGCGCGGGCGAGGGGCCGGGCCGGGCGCGGCGAGGGCGGGGCGGGGAGCTCAGGCTCGGCGAGCTCCCATGGAGGAAGGCGGGCGGCAGACAGGTTCGCCGGCCGGCGAGGGAGGAGGCGGCGACGACGCCGCCGGGCGACCGGGCGGCGGCGGGACCTGGGCGAGGCGCGGCCTCGGGCTCAGATCGGGCCCGGCGGGCTCGGCGCGGCGGCGCGCGCGCGCAATGGCCGGCGCGTGGGAGCGGGCGGCGGGGGACACGTGGCATGGCGGGATTGGTCGGGCGGCGGCTGGACATGTCCGGCGCCGCCGGACGTGTCCGATGGCGGAGGAGGACGATTTTAGGGTTTCGGGGATTGACCGCGATTTTTGGAGGGGGGGGTGTTTATATAGGTAGAGGGAGCTAGGAGAGTCCAAATGAGGTGCGGTTTTCGGCCACGCGATCGTGATCGAACGACCGAGAGCATGGAGGGGAGTTTGCTGGGTTTTGGGCCACTTTGAAAGGGGTGTTGGGCTGCAAACAAAAGAGGCTTGTACGGTTACCCGGTTAACCGTTGGAGTACCAAACGACCTCCAAATGGCACGAAACTTGACAGGCGGTCTACCGGTGCTATACCAAGGCCGCTTGACAAACCTCGGTCCATTCCGAGACCGTTTAACACCCGCACATGAAAAGAGGTAAAAGGGGGCGCCGGGAGGCATAGGAGTGCCGGATTGCAAAACGGACAACGGGGAAAATGCTCAGATGCATGAGACGAACACGTATGCAAAATGAAAAGCACATGATGACATGATATGAAATGCAGATGATGACATGGCAAAAAGAGACACGCAAGCACATGACATGGCAATGACGGCGAATAACTGGCGGACACCTGGCGCATCGAAACCGGGGCGTTACAACACTCCTCGACTAACAAGAGATCTCGTCCCGAGATCTTAGGACCGAGACGGAAGGGAAAAGGGATGAGCTGAAACAAGAACTCAAGAGAAGAAGCAAAGAATCAAGAGCACTCAAGAAGAAGAGAGGAACGACGAGAATGACGAGAATCGAAAGCTCACGGAATCAGATAGACTATGAAAGCACTCGTTCTAACCGGAGTGGTTAGAATGAGAAAAGAAACGAATAAGACTGAAAGGATTTAGGCAGCACACCGGTTGAACAAGGAAAGAATAGAACACGAACTTCACAAGATGGAATGACACTTGATGAACTCTTGAAGAATGAATTAAATCATGAAGAACCACCATGAAGAACTCCGGTAACAAAAGGATGATGAGATAGAATGAAGGATGAAAGAATAGATGAGCGTTGCGATGATTCTGATGGAGGTTCCGACGAAATGGCCGAGGAAATGAACTCCGGATAAGAAAAGATAGAGAACACTTGGAACTAGAATTTATTCCTCAAGAACAAACTCCGAAGAAAAAGATTAATCACTTGGATGAAATAAGAATAAGATTTATTGTATGCTTATCCTTCATCAAATTAAATTGATGACAAACAATGGATTTTGCAAACTACTTATTCTTCTTGAAAAAGGATTGAGAAGTGACATTTCGCAAACTTGAGAAGGTCTTCATGAACCACCGGTAGGATTGAAAGAGGGAATGGATTGATACGATAACAAAGGAAAAAGAATCTGAATGAACCACCGTAAGAATTCGAAAATGCCTGATGAAAGAGAATGAATCACCGGGAAGAATTAGAGAAGCACGGAGATACTTGAGGGAATTAAAATGCAAGAGAACAAAGAGATCGCGAACTGATAGAAGAATACTTGAACGAAGCACCGGAAGAATATTGAGACGAACGAAGGGGCACGAATATAGAATAATTGGAGAACGAATCTGAAAACTTAGAATGAAGGAATCTTCCGAAAAGATGGCCTCCGGATGATCGAGAGAGAAAGCAACTCCTGAAATGCTCTGGATGGGTGAAAAGAATTTGCATGACTAGAAACAATTAGATAGGATAACATCGAGCTAGCACCATGAATCTCCGGGGAAACGGATAAGATTTAAGAGAGAGAAAAATCTACGACGGTCTTCAAATGTTGAGAATGACAACGAGAACCACCATGCAGAATTGTTGAGACGCTCCGGGAGAATGAAAAACAAAGACGTTGAGTCAACAATGAAAATAATTTGAAATTGATCTTGGAAAAGGCATGTGACTGATGGAATCCATTCTTATGTCACACTTGAAAATAATTGAGAATAACTCCGGGGAAATTAAAAGAGTCAGGTAAGATCCTGGGAAAGACCTGTGGGTTAGGGCCCACTGAAGAGAAAAACACCGTTGGAAAGGGATGATGAACAGATAGATGATGCACCGGAAGAACTGAAATATTTGAATGAAGTGACAACCTCGAATTAATTAGAACACAGACGAATCTCCTGAGATGTCTTCCGAACTCCGGAATGATAAACTGGCGAGAGGCGAACGAGCAGGGAAAACACTTGACCCAAGGAGAGAATATGATCAACCCGAAAAAACTTGAATTGAATCCACCGGAGAAGAAAAGAGATGAAGAATGTCGTACAAAACGAGAATTCACCGGTTGAAATAATTGAGGGAAGACTGAAGAGGCTCCACACGAATGGAATTGATGGTCGAGAGAGAGTCAGACTCCGGGAAGAAAAAGGGTGGGAAGGCGGGAAAACAAAGGCAACTTGGAAGGGGGAAATCGACGGATATCTTGAAGAGAAAAAACACCGGTTGAAATCATTGAGGAGAGAAAGCAAAGACTTCGCACGAGTAGAATGGATACTCGATTACGGGCTCCGGTTCGGAAAAGAAGAAGGGAGGGCGGGCGGGAAAAACAAGGACAACTTCGGACAAGGAAAAACAACGATGTCGGAGGAAGAACTGAGGGTTGAACTAGGCAAAGATGAAGATGGTCGAGTCGACTTGACGAGAAATGCACCGGATGAAAAGAGCTGAGGGCCAACGATCGGAAAACCAACTGCATGATCCTAAAGACAAAATTTGAAGGGGAAGAGGAGTAGTTCAAAACACCTACGTCAAGATTCCTCACCAGAGCGACGAAGGGGCTGAGGAGTAAAAAGAATTCCTACTCTCCGATATAACTAGACTCCAAAAATAGTTTTATTCTAGACTCAACTACGGCCAAACTACACGATCAATCAAGGGGGGCTCCTAGGGTCGGTCGAGGCTCTGATACCAACTTGTCACGCCCAATATGCGACCCTATCCAAAAGGAACTCGACGGTCCGACCAAGGATAGACCCGCATATTGAAACGCTTTTGCAAGGTGGATATCATTACATGAACATTACATAATAGATGGGGATACATACATAAGGCATACAATGCCACAAGAATACAACAACATCATATACAAGATCAACATCCGACTACGGATGAAACATAAACAGAAACTCGAACGACATCCACCCTGCTAGCCCAGGCTGCCGACCGAACCTATCCCCGATCAAGAAGAAGCGTAAGAAGAACTCCAATATAAGCAAACATCGCTCTCGCGCCATGATCATCGCAAACCTGTACCGCAACTGGTGGTGTAGTAATCTGTGAGCCACGAGGACTCAAAGAATCCCATTACCATGGGTATCAAGACTAGCAAAGCTTAAAGGGAAAGGAAGGGGTAAGGTGGTGAGGTTGCAGCAGCGACTAAGCATATATGGTGGCTAACATACGCAAATGAGAGCGAGAAGAGAAACAAAGGAATGGTCGCCAACTAGTAATGATCAAGAAGTGATCCTGAACTCCTACTTACGCCGACATAGCCCGAAACCGTGTTCTCCTCTCGATCAACCCGAAAAGAGACACTCACGATTCACGCACACGGTTGGTGTATTTTAGAAGAGTTTGCTTCAAGTTTACTACAACCGGATATTAACAAATTCCCATCTGCCACATAACCGCTGGCACGGCTCTCGAAAGTTTATACCTGCAGGGTGTCCCAACTTAGCCCATGATAAGCTCTCGCGATCAACGAAGGATATTCCTTCTCCCGGGAAGACCCGATCAGTCTCGAATCCGGCTACAAGACATTTCGACAAAGAATAAAACAAGACCAGCAAAGCCGCCGGATGTGCCGACAAATCCCGATAGGAGTCGCACATACCTCGCTCTCGTGGCACACCGGATAAGTCAAGCTACGAGTAAAACCAACCTCGAGTTGCCCGTGGTGGCCCCAAGAAGCTGCTCGGTTCGGACCAACACACGAAGGAGCACCGCCCGGGGGGCTAAATAAAGATGACCCTCGGGCTCCGGAAACCCAAGGAAAAAGGGCATAGGTGAGGCAAATGGTAAAACCAATGTTGGGCCTTGCTGGAGGAGTCTTATTCAAAGCGAACTATCAAGGGGGTCCCATAAATCACCCGACCGCGTTAGGGACGCAAAATCCGGGAACATAACACCGATATGACAGAAACTAGGGCAGCAAGAGTGGAACAAAACACCAGGCATAAGGCCGAGCCTTCCACCCTTTACCAAGTATACAGATGCATTAATAATATAAGATATATTGTGATATCCCAACAAGTAAACATGTTCCAACAAGGAACAACATCTCCATGTTCCAACAAGGAACAAACTTCATCTTCACCTGCAACTAACAACGCTATAAGAAGGGCTGAGCAAAGCGGTAACATAGCCAAACAACGGTTTGCTAGGAAGGGTGCAAAAGGTTAGAGGCTGACATGGCAATTTGGGATGGCTTGATAAACAGGTAATAGGTAGCGCAGCATAGCGATAGAACGAAGCAACTAGCATAGCAATGATAGTAGTGAGATCCAGGGTAGCGGTCATCTTGCCTGAAATCCCGCAAGGAAGAAGAACGAGTCCATCAAGAAGATGAACGGATGAAGCCGAACCAAGCGTAGACGAACGAATCCTCACGATTGCAACGAAACAGGAACTAACAAGAAGAAGCACACAACATAGTAAACACACCACACATGATCAAGACATGATGCACAACAAGCATGATGCATGACGAAGCTACATGAAGCTACTCATGGCAAGAGATGATGCATACAAGAGCAACACATCAAAGCAAGTTTAAATGAGGCGGGAAACAAATATAACAATTCCGGTAAGTCCTCATATGCAAATTTCGAAATTGGTCCAGATCTGAACAAACCTTATGTTCAAGTTGTTAAACAGCAAGTTAAGATGCACCACGATGATCTACACGAAATTCTAGTCAAGTTACATATAAAGTTCATTAGATTCGGAGCTACGGCCTAGAAGATATGAGCAAAACAAGATAAGCATGGCATTGATGCAAAATGCACCCAAACATTAAGCAAACACCTCAAAACAAGGATGCAACATGATAATATGAGACTACATGCAAAATCAAGCAAGTTTCATATAGGGCACACTCAAAACGGAGCAACGGTTCAACACATACACCCTATACAAGTTATAGCAACAATCTGTCCAAAACAGCAACTAGGCATATTGCAAGCATCAAAACAACAAGCTACAGCACCTCAACATGAAAACAAAAGGCATGGGCATGATGTACAGGTAAAGCATTACAAAACATGAACACTGAGCTATCTCCAGAAATCACTAGAACATGCTCAAAAACACATGGCAAGATTGCAAATAATAACAGTTTCAGACTTTGCAGAAATAACATCAGGTTGTAATGTTTAGAGCTATCAAACAACATGCTACATGAACTTATAATAGCAAAAAAAGGCATGGCATGAATCTAATCAAAGCATAGAATAAAAGTCTCTTACTGACCATAAGCCAAAAAGGATCAGAAAATATGATGGCACCCATGTAAAAATGGCAAGTTATATTACAGATTCAAACATGGCAGGAACAACAATAAGTAGGCATGTTGTTGAGCTTGAACCACTCACCAAAGAGCAATACATGGCATGGCAAGGCAACCAACAGTAAGAAGACATGGCATAGAAGATATACATGGCAATAACAACATCATAGCATACACGGATCAACTACAACAACCTTGGAAAAATTGAATAACATGTAAACAACCTGCCAGGAAACATTTTATAGCAAAAGTAGAGCTCGATTGACTCAAGCTATGGCACTCCATAATTGCAAACAAGGGCATGGATGGATATAGAATAACCATATGTTCAAAACATCCTTACTGAAGTATCTCAAAATATGCATGGATCTCTCGGTAGCATCAAGTTAACATGGCATAAAAATATCAGCAGAACAGGAGCTGAAATCAGCAACATCATGAAGCCTAGTTTGCATGCTTGTGCTAGTCACCATAGAGATCACAAAAATACATGGCATACATCCCTGTAAAGATGGGATGGCTTATTACAAAACACATGTAGGACTCAAGTTCATAGGGTGCACACATCAATCATGGCAAAAATGACAAAAGTGCATGTTCTGATAAGAATCAGAAACTAACATCACATAGCACTCTTCTAACAGCATTTCGGGCATCAAGATGAGCTCAAATGAAAATGATGCAATGAGATGAAATGATCTACTCTTCGAGGCGAACAATATGACATATTACACGCACAAAACGGAGCTATATGCAGAGAGTTATGACATGATGAAAATGCATAAAAATAACACAGATAATGACTTAAAGAAAATCGGGGAAGAAGTCAACCCTGCGGCACGGATAACGAGGCACGGCCGGATCTCGCCGGAAATGTGGCCGGAGATGGAGGGAGAGGTGGATCCGGAGCCGGGGAGGGTCGGGGAGGCGGCGCCGGTGACGAGGGGCGGCGGGGCATGGCCCGGTGGTCGGGCGAGCCGCGCAGGAGGCGACGGAGGCGGCAAGGCGGCCGGGCGACGAACTCCGCCCGGCGGCGGGAAGGCGCGCGGGGCGAGGGGCGGGCCGGCGCGGCGAGGGGCGGGCGGGGAGCTCGGCTCAGCGAGCTCCCATGGAGGAAGGCGGGCGCGCAAGACAGGGTTCGCCCACGGCGAGGGAGGCGGCGACGAGGCGCCGGGCGGCGGGCGGCGGGTGGTCAGGCGAGGCGCGGGCCTCGGCCCCAGATCGGGCCCGGGCGGGCTCTGGGCGCTGGGGCTAGCAGGCGCTGGTGGAGTCTGTGGGCGGGGACACGTGGCAAGGCGGGATTGGTCGAGGGCGGCGGCTGGACATGTCCGGCGCCGGCCGGACGTGTCCGGTGGCGGCGGAGGACGATTTTTAGGGTTTCGGGGGGGATTGGACTGCGATTTTTGGAGGGGGGAGGTGTTTATATAGGTAGAGGGAGCTAGGAGAGTCCAAATGAGGTGCGGTTTTCGGCCACGCGATCGTGATCGAACGACCGAGAGCATGGAGGGGAGTTTGCTGGGTTTTGGGCCACTTTGAAAGGGGTGTTGGGCTGCAAACAAAAGAGGCTTGTACGGTTACCCGGTTAACCGTTGGAGTACCAAACGACCTCCAAATGGCACGAAACTTGACAGCGGTCACGGTGCTATACCAAGGCCGCTTGACAAACCTCGGTCCATTCCGAGACCGCTTAACACCCGCACATGAAAAGAGGTAAAAGGGGCGCCGGAGACATAGGAGTGCCGGATTGCAAAACGGACAACGGGGAAAATGCTCGGATGCATGAGACGAACACGTATGCAAAATGAAATGCACATGATGACATGATATGAAATGCAGATGATGACATGGCAAAAAGAGAAACGCAAGCACATGACATGGCAATGACGGCGAATAATCAAGGACACAGGCGATCGAAACCGGGGCGTTACAACACTCCTCCACTAACAAGAGATCTCGTCCCGAGATCTTAGGACCGAGACGGAAGGGAAAAGGGATGAGCTGAAACAAGAACTCAAGAGAAGAAGCAAAGAATCAAGAGCACTCAAGAAGAAGAGAGGAACGACGAGAATGACGAGAATCGAAAGCTCACGGAATCAGATAGACTATGAAAGCACTCGTTCTAACCGGAGTGGTTAGAATGAGAAAAGAAACGAATAAGACTGAAAGGATTTAGGCAGCACACCGGTTGAACAAGGAAAGAATAGAACACGAACTTCACAAGATGGAATGACACCTGATGAACTCTTGAAGAATGAATTAAATCATGAAGAACCACCATGAAGAACTCCGGTAACAAAAGGATGGTGAGATAGAATGAAGGATGAAAGAATAGATGAGCGTTGCGATGATTCCGATGGAGGTTCCGACGAAATGGCCGAGGAAATGAACTCCGGATAAGAAAAGATAGAGAACACTTGGAACTAGAATTTATTCCTCAAGAACAAACTCCGAAGAAAAAGATTAATCACTTGGATGAAATAAGAATAAGATTTATTGTATGCTTATCCTTCATCAAATTAAATTGAAGACAAACAATGGATTTTGCAAACTACTTATTCTTCTTGAAAAAGGATTGAGAAGTGACATTTCGCAAACTTGAGAAGGTCTTCATGAACCACCGGTAGGATTGAAAGAGGGAATGGATTGATACGATAACAAAGGAAAAAGAATCTGAATGAACCACCGTAAGAATTCGAAAATGCCTGATGAAATAGAATGAATCACCGGGAAGAATTAGAGAAGCACGGAGATACTTGAGGGAATTAAAATGCAAGAGAACAAAGAGATCGCGAACTGATAGAAGAATACTTGAACGAAGCACCGGAAGAATATTGAGACGAACGAAGGGGCACAAATATAGAATAATTGGAGAATGAATCTGAAAACTTAGAATGAAGGAATCTTCCGAAAAGATGGCCTCCGGATGATCGAGAGAGAAAGCAACTCCTGAAATGCTCCGGATGGGTGAAAAGAATTTGCATGACTAGAAACAATTAGATAGGATAACATCGAGCTAGCACCATGAATCTCCGGGGAAACGGATAAGATTTAAGAGAAAAAAAATCTACGACGGTCTTAAAATGTTGAGAATGACAACGAGAACCACCATGCAGAATTGTTGAGATGCTCCGGGAGAATGAAAAACAAAGACGTTGAGTCAACAATGAAAATAATTTGAAATTGATCTTGGAAAAGGCATGTGACTGATGGAATCCATTCTTATGTCACACTTGAAAATAATTGAGAATAACTCCGGGGAAATTAAAAGAGTCAGGTAAGATCCTGGGAAAGACCTGTGGGTTAGGGCCCACTGAAGAGAAAAACACCGTTGGAAAGGGATGATGAACAGATAGGTGATGCACCGGAAGAACTGAAATATTTGAATGAAGTGACAACCTCGAATTAATTAGAACACGCATTTAATCTCCCGAGATGTCTTCCAACTCCGGAATGATAAATCAAGCGAGAGGCGAACGAGCAGGAAAACACTTGACCCAAGGAGAGAATATGATCAACCCGAAAAACTTGAATTGAATCCACCGGAGAAGAAAAGAGATGAAGAATGTCGACAAAACGAGAATTCACCGTTGAAATAATTGAGGAAGATCAAGAGGCTCCACATGAATGGAATTGATGGTCGAGAGAGTCGACTCGGGAAGAAAAAGGGTGGAGGGCGGAAAACAAAGGCAACTTGAAGGGGGAAATCGACGGATATCTTGAAGAGAAAAACACCGTTGAAATCATTGAGGAGAAAAGCAAAGACTTCGCACGAGTAGAATGGATACTGATTACGGGCCGTTCGGAAAAGAAGAAGGAGGGCGGCGGGAAAAACAAGGACAACTTCGACAAGGAAAACAACGATGTCGGAGGAAGAACCGAGGGTTGAACTAGGCAAAGATGAAGATGGTCGAGTCGACTTGACGAGAAATGCACCGGATGAAAAGAGCTGAGGGCCAACGATCGGAAAACCAACTGCGTGATCCTAAAGACAAAATTTGAAGGGGAGGAGGAGTAGTTCAAAACACCTACGTCAAGATTCCTCACCAGAGCGACGAAGGGGCTGAGGAGTAAAAAGAATTCCTACTCTCCGATATAACTAGACTCCGAAAATAGTTTTATTCTAGACTCAACTACGGCCAAACTACACGATCAATCAAGGGGGGCTCCTAGGGTCGGTCGAGGCTCTGATACCAACTTGTCACGCCCAATATGCGACCCTATCCAAAAGGAACTCGACGATCCCACCAAGGATAGACCCGCATATTGAAACGCTTTTGCAAGGTGGATATCATTACATCAACATTACATAATAGATGGGGATACATACATAAGGCATACAATGCCACAAGAATACAACAACATCATATACAAGATCAACATCCGACTACGGATGAAACATAAACAGAAACTCGAACGACATCCACCTCTGCTAGCCCAGGCTGCCGACCGAACCTATCCCCGATCAAGAAGAAGCGTAAGAAGAACTCCAATACAAGCAAACATCGCTCTCGCCATGATCATTGCAAACCTGTACCTGCAACTGGTGGTGTAGTAATCTGTGAGCCACGAGGACTCAAAGAATCCCATTACCATGGGTATCAAGACTAGCAAAGCTTAAAGGGAAAGGAAGGGGTAAAGTGGTGAGGTTGCAGCAGCGACTAAGCATATATGGTGGCTAACATACGCAAATGAGAGCGAGAAGAGAAACAAAGGAACGGTCGTCAACTAGTAATGATCAAGAAGTGATCCTGAACTCCTACTTACGCCGACATAACCCGTAAACCGTGTTCTCCTCTCGATCAACCCCAAACGAGACACTCACGGTTACGCACACGGTTGGTGTATTTTAGAAGAGTTTGCTTCAAGTTTACTACAACCGGATATTAACAAATTCCCATCTGCCACATAACCGCGGGCATGGCTCTCAAATTTTATACCTGCAGGGTGTCCCAACTTAGCCCATGATAAGCTCTCGCGATCAACGAAGGATATTCCTTCTCCCGGAAGACCCGATCAGTCTCGAATCCGGCTACAAGACATTTCGACAAAGAATAAAACAAGACCAGCAAAGCCGCCGGATGTGCCGACAAATCGATAGGAGTCGCACGTACCTCGCTCTCGGCACACCGGATAAGTCAAGCTACGAGTAAAACCAACCCTCGAGTTGCCCGTGGTGGCCCCAAGAAGGTTGCTCGGTTCGACCAACACTGAAGGAGCACCGCCCGGGGCTAAAATAAAGATGACCCTCGGCTCCGAAACCCAAGGGAAAAAGGGCATAGGTGAGGCAAATGGTAAAACCAATGTTGGGCCTTGCCGAGGAGTCTTATTCAAAGCGAACTGTCAAGGGGTCCCATAAATCACCCGACCGCGTTAGGGACGCAAAATCCGGGAACATAACACCGATATGACGGAAACTAGGGCGGCAAGAGTGGAACAAAACACTGGCATAAGGCCGAGCCTTCCACCCTTTACCAAGTATATAGATGCATTAATAATATAAGATATATTGTGATATCCCAACAAGTAAACATGTTCCAACAAGGAACAAACTTCATCTTCACCTGCAACTAACAACGCTATAAGAAGGGCTGAGCAAAGCGGTAACATAGCCAAACAACGGTTTGCTAGGAAGGGTGCAAAAGGTTAGAGGCTGACATGGCAATTTGGGATGGCTTGATAAACAGGTAATAGGTAGCGCAGCATAGCGATAGAACGAAGCAACTAGCATAGCAATGATAGTAGTGAGATCCAGGGTAGCGGTCATCTTGCCTGAAATCCCGCAAGGAAGAAGAACGAGTCCATGAAGAAGATGAACGGATGAAGCCGAACCAAGCTTAGACGAACGAATCCTCACGATCGCAACGAAACAGGAACTAACAAGAAGAAGCACACAACATAGTAAACACACCACACATGATCAAGACATGATGCACAACAAGCATGATGCATGACGAAGCTACATGAAGCTACTCATGGCAAGAGATGATGCATACAAGAGCAACACATCAAAGCAAGTTTAAATGAGGCCGGAAACAACATATAACAATTCCGGTAAGTCCTCATATGCAAATTTCGAAATTGGTCCAGATCTGAACAAACCTTATGTTCAAGTTGTTAAACATCAAGTTAAGATGCACCACGATGATCTACACGAAATTCTAGTCAAGTTACATATAAAGTTCATTAGATTCGGAGCTACGGCCTAGAAGATATGAGCAAAACAAGATAAGCATGGCATTGATGCAAAATGCACCCAAACATCAAGCAAACACCTCAAAACAAGGATGCAACATGATAATATGAGACTACATGCAAAATCAAGCAAGTTTCATATAGCGCACACTCAAAACGGAGCAACGGTTCAACACATACACCCTATACAAGTTATAGCAACAATCTGTCCAAAACAGCAACTAGGCATATTGCAAGCATCAAAACAACAAACTACAGCACCTCAACAAGAAAACAAAAGGCATGGGCATGATGTACAGGTAAAGCATTACAAAACATGAACACTGAGCTATCTCCAGAAATCACTAGAACATACTCAAAAACATATGGCAAGATTGCAACTAATAACAGTTTCAGACTTTGCAGAAATAACATCAGGTTGCAATGTTTAGAGCTATCAAACAACATGCTACAGGAACTTATAATAGCAAAACAAGGCATGGCATGAATCTACTCAAAGCATAGAACAAAAGTCCCTTACTGACCATAAGCCAAAAAGGATCAGAAAATATGATGGAACCCATGTAAACATGGCAAGTTATATTACAGATTCAAACATGGCAGGAACAACAATAAGTAGGCATGTTGGTGAGCTTGAACCACTCACCAAAGAGCAATAAATGGCATGGCAAGGCAACCAACAGTAAGAAGACATGGCATAGAAGATATACATGGCAAGAACAACATCATAGCATACACGGATCAACTACAACAACCTTGGAAAAATTGAATAACATGTAAACAACCTGCCAGAAAACATTTTATAGCAAAAGTAGAGCTCGATTGACTCAAGCTATGGCACTCCATAATTGCAAACAAGGGCATGGATGGATAGAGAATAACCATATGTTCAAAACATCCTTACTGAAGTATCTCAAAATATGCATGGATCTCTCGGTAGCATCAAGTTAACATGGCATAAAAATATCAATGAGTAACAGAGCTGAAATCAGCAACATCATGAAGCCTAGTTTGCATGCTTGTGCTAGTCACCACAGAGATCACAAAAATACATGGCATACACCCCTGTAAAGATGGCATGGCATATTACAAAACACATGTAGGACTCAAGTTCATAGGGTGCACACATCAATCATGGCAAAAATGACAAAAGTGCATGTTCTGATAAGAATCAGAAACTAACATCACATAGCACTATTCTAACAGCATTTCGGGCATCAATATGAGCTCAAATGAAAATGATGCAATGAGATGAAATGATCTACTCTTCGAGACGAACAATATGACATATTACACGCACAAAACGGAGCTATATGCAGAGAGTTATGACATGATGAAAATGCATAAAAATAACACAGATAATGACTTGGAGGAAAATCGGGGGGGGGGAGAAGTCAACCCTGCGGCACGGATAACGAGGCATGGCCGGATCTCGCCAGAAATGTGGCCGGAGATGGAGGGAGAGGTGGATCCGGGCCGGGAGGGTCGGGAGGCGGCGGTGGTGATTTAGGGCGGCGGGGCCGCTGGCCCGGTGGTCGGGCGGGCGCCGGCGGCGGAGGCGACGGAGGCGGCAAGCGCGGCAGCGACGAACTCCGCCCGGCGGCGGGAAGGCGCGGGGCGAGGGGCCGAGGCTTGGCGGCGCGGGGCCGGCGGGGAGCTCGGGCTCGGCGAGCTCCCATGGAGGAAGGCGGGCGCGCAGACCGGGTCGCCGCCGGCCGGGCGAGGGAGGCGGCGATGAGGCGCCGGGCGACGGGCGGGCGGCGGGTCGGGCGAGGCGCGGCCTCGGGGCTCAGATCGGGCCCGAAGGGCTCGGCGCGATTCTGGCGGCGTGCGCTGGAGGAGCGGCGGCGGCGGGGGACACGTGGCAAGGCGGGATTGGTCGGGCGGCGGCTGGATATGTCCGGCGCCGGCCGGACGTGTCCGATGGTGGCGGAGGACGATTTTAGGGTTTCGGGGATTGACCGCGATTTTGGAGGGGAGGTGTTTATATAGGTAGAGGGAGCTAGGAGAGTCCAAATGAGGTGCGGTTTTCGTTCACGCGATCGTGATCGAACGACCGAGAGCATGGAGGGGAGTTTGCTGGGTTTTGGGCCACTTTGAAAGGGGTGTTGGGCTGCAAACAAAAGAGGCTTGTACGGTTACCCGGTTAACCGTTGGAGTACCAAACGACCTCCAAATGGCACGAAACTTGACAGGCGGTCTACCGGTGCTATACCAAGGCCGCTTGACAAACCTCGGTCCATTCCGAGACCGTTTAACACCCGCACATGAAAAGAGGTAAAAGGGGGCGCCGGGAGACATAGGAGTGCCGGATTGCAAAACGGACAACGGGGAAAATGCTCGGATGCATGAGACGAACACGTATGCAAAATGAAATGCACATGATGACATGATATGAAATGCAGATGATGACATGGCAAAAAGAGACACGCAAGCACATGACATGGCAATGACGGCGAATAACTGGCGGACACCTGGCACATCGAAACCGGGGCGTTACAGCCTACCCCAGAAACTCTAATGGCCACCTATGCGAGGCTCAAGGTCGAGTTTGAGGAGATAGTCGCTATTGAGAAGCAGTATTCCCCTGGCAAGGTGATGGCCCCCATCGAGGACGAGGAGATGGCCCCCGGAGGGATGGGATCCCCCGGTGAGCTGCACAAGGTAAAACATAATGGCTTACCATAGTTGTGGTTTTTGATTATTTGAAATGTGCTTGCTAATATGTTAGGGTTGTGCAGGTGCCGGTGGACATCCTTGATGATTCCGATGTCGCGGCTCGTCCTGTGGACAACACACCAGAGATCATTTTCGATGTCGCGGTCCATCCTATTGACATCGCCCCGGAGATCGATTCCAATGCCACTGTCCATCTTGTGGACATCGCCCATAGATCGATTCCGATGTCGCGGTGGACATCGCCCCATAGATTGATTCCCATGCCACTGTTTGTGCTGTGGTCATTGCCCGAGAGATCGATGACAAGAAATAGTTGGTCGCGCTAATCCTTCAGGGTAGTTTGCATTGTGTTTAATTACCAGAATGATGTGTGTTATCAAACCATCTTAGGGCTAGTGCACTGTCTTGTGTGGGCGGTACTTGCTAGTTTTGTTTGATAGTGAATCATGCGAACCCTCTCCGAGTTGGGGAAACAGATGTATCCTCACCAGCTTTTGATGCAATATATGGCATGCTTAGATGTAAGTTTGAACTGTTTATCATATCAGCAGGGCTTGTTTGATGATTCTTGGTGTTAGTGGGCTAGCTATTGTGCGAGCTATAGTACTTGCAAAACACACACCGAAGAGGAACATTGGGGCTGATGAGCTCGTGGTACACTTGTACTGATCCGTGTTCGATCGGCCAATAGCCCAAGCTCCTAAAATTGTAGGCTTAGCGATCTATCAGACAATAGTCGACACTGATACATTCATGCCTCATTTGGTTCATACGGTAGAAAAATCGTAGCAAAAGTACAGAGAGGTACAACACAAAATCATAGCAGTACAGAGACGTACTCCCTCCGTTCCAAAATAGATGACTCAACTTTGTACTACTAACTTTGAAACGGAGGGAGTACAAATCCTAGGCGGGCTAGTTTGGCCTAGTGGGTTTCAGTGATATGACGTGGTACAGTGCCATCCATCTTGGCGTGTAGTAGTAATCTGCGGGTACAAGAAGTTTTCTTGAAGAAGCAGAATTCAATGAAGTCATGATGGTACCTTCGTCCCACCAACTTACGATGGGAAAGGTTGGGCTGCGCTCTGACCGGGTGGACCAGGATAATTTTGTGCATGGCAGGTGGACCAGGATGGTCGACGTCCCACATGTCGGCAAATGAAAGTATTCTTTCCGATATAGTGGACGAGCAATGAGTATTCATTGTTTATTTTTTTTATGAAAGCTATTGTCTCCACTGTTACGACGGAGGAGTGTGAAACACGGCAACCCAGTGAACTTGGCATGTTCACCACTCCCTCCTTCCTCATGTAATACTACCATAGTGTTGGCTATAAAGTTACAACTTTTTCTCACTTTCTCTCTATATATTTCCTCTCAAATGTTTTTTACCTTTCTTTTTTTAGACACAATTGTTTTTTTATGCCTCTTTTTTTTTATAATTAGTTTTTTATACCTAGGAGCACGTGTAGAGACGGGCTCCTGCAGATCCCACTCCTTGACTTTATCAGCCTGTCTCTCCTCCACATAAGCGGGCTTATAGCCCAGAATTTTACTGGTACTACTTGCTATGAATGCGGGAGCGCGCGCGAGGAGGTGGTGGGGGGGGGGGGGGTTCTGGTGGGCCAGGGCGGTCAGAAGCGGGCTTGTAAGCGGTCCGAACTCCCGCATGGCCCACCTTACATTATCACCATATATTTCTTGGAGTCCGTGCGCGGCGGGCGGGCGATCTCTTCTCTCTTCTCAGCCGATGCCCGCCGAGCGATTAGATTTCGGCTATCAACGGTTATTCAATTGCAGTCCCACATGTCAGTGAAAATGCAAGACAACACGTGTCCCCTCTGGTGAGCGGTGTGCGAGCTGGACTGTCGGGGGTGCGACGCGAATGCAACGCATACGAGTCATAAGTGTGCCACCTTTTCCTTTTGAACTTGCAAAGCGCAACATTTTCGTGCGATCGATCGATAGAAATCCTGAACACAATGACGAGGGCGGTGCTTTCCCGTGCATTAGGCGGGCTAGTTTGAGTGATATGACGTGCTACAGTGCCGTCCACTTGCTCCATTTTTATGTAAGCAAGAGCCTACACTCTTAGGTGGGAGGAATGCGAAACACGACGGATCTGATTTTGATCGAAGGATAACTGTTCCCAGCGAAATAATGGAGCACTGTTAGCGATTATAGCATGATAGTTAGGGCATCTCCAGCGCTGGCCCACAAATTTACACCAGCATCTATCCGAGGACACTGATGGATGCCATCCAATGTTGCCCGCATACCTTTCGACAACTATATGAACTAACCGGACGAAATTAGTGCAAACAAAGCAAATTTCAAATTAACTTGATGAAATTCATTACATTTTGAAAACTTTTCCTATAAACTGGACAAAATTCATTACATATTTCGCACAAAACATACTAAAACCTACTGTAAACCTAATCTAAACGATCACCGGCGCCCAACCATCATGTATGGCCATGAACCTAAGAAAGCCGGCCATTGCCTTTGCCTCCTCCTCATCCGCCTCGATAACCTCCTCCTCCGGAGCACAAGGTTCTGAAGATTTCCACCTCCACGTTGCCATCAAGCGGCTAATCAGCCACCGATGTTTATCCCACCAAGCTTGGAGTTGACTGAGTGGAGGAGCGGTGGCCTTCCTGGGACCAGAGCCGCGGCGACTACCATGTACTACTCTTCCTCGCTGCCGGCTGCGCTCGCGCACGCGCGCCGGCTTCGTGGTTGTGGAGGCGGAGGGCGGACGGAGGGGAGCCGGCGATCTCCTCCATCTGCTCCTGCGACAGTACGTCCAAGAGAGCTTTGGAGCATGCCCGGAGCGGAGCCGCCGATGTCCTTCGTCTGCTCCTGCGACAGTACGTCCAAGAGAGCTTTAGAGCGCCAGGAGGCCATGGTTGGAGTGGTGCCGACAGAAGGAAGGGACCGGAGAAGAATGAGTGTGGGTCTTTGGCTATGGCTGGGAGCTGGGGCTCAAGTTAATATAGCAGGAAAATGGCAATGAGCCACGGCAGACGGATGGACGGTTGGCGCCGGAGTAGGTTCATCGGCAGCCGCGTATCATTAATGTGGGCGGTGGACGGAAGGATGGCCGTGGTGTCATTAACTCAGAACAGTCGCTTGCACTGGGATGTCGCGCGGGTGGCGCTCTCTCGGTCGGCGCTGCTGCAATGTCGGTGCCAGTGAGAGGTCGCGTCAGGCGTGAATGCAGACGCTGCTTCAGTAAATTAATCACAGGTGCGTTGGGTCACTGACATGTGGTACCAACAGGCATCTGGCATGCATGTCAGTGACACACCAACTTCACCTGCAGTTAAGTCCGGTGAATGCGGCATTGACATTCTGGAGAGATGGTGACCGTTTCATGCGGGAAGCGCGCGCTAGCGATGGAAGGTGTTTCGGTAGGCCAGGGCAGTCAGACGCTGACGTGGTGGTAAAATGTGAACTCATGGATGACGAGCCTTTGAAGCGTATGCGGCATGTATTGACAACCAGGCATCAATGCAACCGCTGTTGTCGCCAGCTAACCTTCGACGACCATTATTAGACACCACACAACCATGCATAACTTATGAATAATGGACGAATCGATCAGAGACAAACTCGTGTGCAGTGGCACTATGATCGGTCACTCACAGTAGTACATACTCCGTACCATAGTACCCTCTCTAGCTAGGCTATTTTATAGATTGTCGTTGTGATGGACGATATACATGATCAAGGCGCTGAGTCACGAGTATGACCATTGGTGTTGAGCCAGGTGAATACATGCTCAATGTTCGCGGAGGCCTCCAAAGAAGCGGTAAACAAGAATGTCGAGCACCGCCGGGCGCGCAGGTGACGGGCTCGCCGTTTGCGTTGCGCCATGAGCAGGACTTTGATTGAGAAGGCGACGTGCATGCATTAGCATGGTTTGACGGCGTGAGCGTGAGTGTCTGCACGCGTACATGCTACTTGCCTCTATGGACGGTGTGCGCTAATGTGTGCATCATGTATAATATAAAAAATTCGTTTGTGCATTTAACGCAAAGTATTTCATTTTCATTTGGCTGACGAGTGTGCGTTGCAGCGACGCGTCCGTGGTTTGATTCCTCACATACGCATAATTTTGGTTTTTATTTCTTTCTCCACTGATAGGTAGGCCCGCATAGATAGATAGATAAAGAACACGAGCTGATGAGGCGCGTGCGGACTGTTTGACTGGTCAATCAGAAAAATATGGAGCTATACGCTGAGCCAGTGACCTTATAATCACCATATCTCGTATACAATGATCAAAGTGAGCTATCAAGACAAGTTCGATGACCGCCAATGCATTTTACTCGGTAATAAATGACCAGGATTGAAGGGGAATCCAAATTTCCTTCGTCTTCTGTCCTTGAGCTCTTGACAAACCTATGCGCTACACGGTTGTCCGGCCACTCCACCCCAGAGCTGTCACCAAGCATCGTTCATGCCACCGTGCCGCACACTAACCGGTAAGGAAGCGATGGCATCCTGCCGCGCTGAGTTCCTCGCCGCCCACGACCGCCGTGACGCCCGGATAATCATGCTACAGTAATCCCACATTAACGATGCCACATCACCTCTCTTACTGTTGCTTAGATCAAAACCGGTCCAAAATTCAAATTCAAAATTTGGTAAATAATAAATGTTTTCAAACATTAAAACAAAAATGTTCGGTTTGTACTAAATATTACATAGATGGTTATGGTGAAGAAGACACAATTTTATATAATGCTTAAATACCCAAAATTTGTTAAAACAGAAAAAGAAAAATAAATAAAAGAATAAAGCTAGAGAACAAAAGAAAAGAGAAAAAGAAACCCCCCCTGGGCCAGTCGGCCTAGCTTTTAGCCAGGCCGGCCCAACTGGGCCTGCAAGCCCACCCCACTCCTCCCTTATCCTCTCACACCCCACCCGAACCCTATCCACTTCCCCACTCTTCCCCCCACGACGCGCCCCCTCCACTGATCTGGATCGGATCGGGGCTCGCCGCGCCAACCGCCGCCCACGCCAGGACGCCGCCGCCCGGAGCACGCGCCACCTCGCCGGCCTGTCTCCTCCCCACACCGGACCTCCTCGACATCCTCCCCGACGGCCTCCCAAGCCACGTTGCGCCCCGTCGCCATCTATGGAGCCACCTCGCCGACGCCGCCCCACCGCCTCTTCCTCGCCGGTCCGCACCAAGCCTCGCTGCCATCTTCTCGTCAACGGGGGTGAGCTCCCCGTTGGCCCTCGTTTGTCTCCCCCCTCCGTACGCTGCACCCCACGCCATCCCATCGCCGCGCCCGCCTCTGCGTGGTCGCGCCCTGTTGCGGCTACCGCACGCCCGCGCGCGCCTCCCCCTCTGCGCTCGTCCCCTGCGCCGACTTTCACCGTTGCTAGCGCCGCTTGCCATCCGCCTCTGCTAGTCCCATGGCCGCCGCCGCCGTCTGAGCCTCCAGGTGGCGTTGCGTGCTGCGTTGCACAAGGCGTCTTGTGGGTCGCGCCTTGCGGATTCCTATGCGCCCCGCTCCTCTGCCATTGCTGCCGCTCCAGCCGTCGCTGCCGCCGGTGCCCCGCACCGTCCCGCCACCTCTCTGCTCCACCATGGCCGCCGCCCCAACCACTCCGCCTCGTGGCGTGCCCCTGCCGCCTCCTGCTGGCGCACCTCGCCCGCCAGCGCCGCCAGCGCCCATCCAGCTTCATAGCGCCCAAACGGGCCGACGCCTCAGCCCCATTCGCCTGATGCCCACTAGCCTCAGGCTCAAGTTAAGGCTCCCAGAGCCACTGACGTTGGGGACCCACTCCCCTTTTGGGCAGAAAAAAACAAAAACAAAAAAGATTAAAAACGATAAAATAATTAATTAATTAATATTAATTAGGTCAGATAATTAACCTAGTTAACTTGTGTTAATTAATCTAATTAACTAATATATTTAGTTAATCTGATAGTTAGATAGTCTGTCAATGACATGAGGGACCCACACGTCAGTTTGACTAAGTCAACACCCTGTTGACTGATGACGTCAGGCTGACGTCATGATGACGTCAGCAAACACTATTCTGGATAATGTTGATCTAAAATAATTAAATAAATTCTAAAAATGATTAAATCTTTTAAAAAATAATATAAAATAAACCGTAGCTCGGATGGAAAAACTTTGTACATGAAAGTTGCTCATAACGACGAGACGAATCCGAATACGCAGTCCGTTTGTCAGCCACACGTCCCTAGAATACCAAACCTGTAACTTTTCCCCTCCGGCTTGTCTATCAGAAAACGAGAAACATTGGGGATACTTTCCCGGATGTTCCCCACCTTCACTGGTATCACCTATCCCTGCGTTAGGTCACCCCTAGCACCACGTATTGTCGCGTATTGCTTTGTGTTACATTTGATTGCTCTATTATTTATTGTGTTCCCCCTCCGTTACTTATTTCCGGTAGACTCCGAGACCGCTGCTGGTACCCCTGTGATCGACTACATCGACGACGAACCCTTCTCTTACCAGAGCAACCAGGCAAGCCCCCCCTCCCCTTGATCACCAGATATCGCCTATTCTTCTCTATACTGCTTGCATTAGAGTAGTGTAGCATGTTACTTCTTTTGGTTAATCCTATTCTGTTGCATAGCCTGTCATTGTTGCTATAGTTGTTACCCTTACCTGCTATCCTACTGCTTAGTATAAGATGCTAGTGTTCCATCAGTGGCCCTACTCTCTTCTCCGTCTGCCATGCTATACTACTGGGCTGTGATCACTAGGGAGGTGATCACGGGTATATACTATATACTTTATATACATGACACGTGTGGTGACTAAAGTCGGCACGACTCGTGGAGCACCCGCGAGTGATTCACGGATTGGGGGCTGAAAGGACCTTTGTCCCGACGGCCATCTGGGTGGATCTTTGTGGCGGAGCGATAGGGCAGGTTGAGACCACCTAGGTGAGAGGTGGGCCTGGCCCTGGTCGGTGTCCACGGTTACATCAATTAACATGCTTAACGAGATCTTGGTATTTGATCTGAGTCTGGCCATTTGGTCTATGCGCACTAACCAACTACGTGGGAAAGATATGGGCACTCGACGTCGTGGTATCAGCCGAAGCCTTCGTGACATCAGCGACTGAGCGGCGCACGCCAGATTGGACCACGTAACGTGACTTCCTTTGTAATGGAGGTTGCTAGGTCTGCTTCCGGCCGCCCACGCAACGTGCAGGTGTGCAATGGGCGATGGGCCCAGACCCCTGCACGCTTAGGATTAGACCGGCGTGCTGACCTCTCTGTTGTGCCTAGGTAGGGCTGCGACGTGTTGATCTTCCGCGGCCGGGCATGACCCAAAAAAGTGTGTCCGCCCAAATGGGATCGAGCGTGTTGGGTTATGTGGTGCACCCCTGCAGGGAAGTTTATCTATTCGAATAGCCATGATCCTCGGTAACAGGATGACTTGGAGTTGTACCTTGACCTTATGACAACTAGAACCGGATACTTAATAAAACACACCCTTCCAAGTGCCAGATACAACCCGGTGATCGCTCTCTAATAGGGCGGCGAGGAGGGGATCGCCGGGTAGGATTATGCTATGCAATGCTACTTGGTGAACTTACCATCTACTCTCTTCTACATGCTGCAAGATGGAGGTGGCCTGAAGTGTAGTATTCGACAAGATTAGCTATCCCCCTCTTATTCTGGCATTCTGCAGTTCATTCCACCGATATGGCCCTTTACACAGATACCCATGCATATGTAGTATAGATCCTTGCTTGCGAGTACTTAGGATGAGTACTCACGGTTGCTTTTCTCCCTCTTTTCCCCTTTCCCTTACCTGGTTGTCACAACCAGATGCCGGAGCCCAGGAGCCAGACGCCACCGTCGACGACGACTCCTACTACACTGGAGGTGCCTACTACGTGCAGGCCGCTGACGACGACCAGGAGAAGTTTAGGAGGATCCCAGGCAGGAGGCTTGCGCCTCTTTCGATCTGTATCCCAGTTTGTGCTAGCCTTCTTAAGGCAAACTTGTTTAACTTATGTCTGTACTCAAATATTGTTGCTTCCGCTGACTCGTCTATGATCGAGCACTTGTATTCGAGCCCTCGAGGCCCCTGGCTTGTATTATGATGCTTGTATGACTTATTTTATTTTTAGAGTTGTGTTGTGATATCTTCCCGTGAGTCCCTGATCTTGATTGTACACGTTTGCATGTATGATTAGTGTACGATTGAATCGGGGGCATCACAAGTTGGTATCAGAGCCGACTGCCTGTAGGAATCCCCCTTTCCAACTCCTTGGCCGAAGTCGAGTCTAGTCATTGAAAAACTTTTACTAACATGGATGTGTGGCTTACGGGCCCACGTCGCCATTGGGTGGTATTAGGATCTTTTACTCCTTGTCTATACTCTGGGACTCTGATCTCTCTTCTATTCGGGTTAAATGATTTTGCTAAAAAGACTAACTTTAGGTTCTCGAAAATACTTTCTCCCGGAGAGCCCCTCACTCCAGATGATCGCTTGCTGCACCAGAAGATTTCGAAGATACTCTCCGAGGTTTTCCCAAGACCCTTGTGCCCATCGACTTTACAATACCCTACCACCAATATACCCTTATGGATTACTATCTACAATTTTTGTTCATACCTTCATCCTCAGTTGCTCTTGTTATTACAAGATGCCCTAAATTGCTCTCCGTTGTTCCGGAAAACCTTTAAGCTCACTGCCTTGCAGTTCTTTACTACATGAATACCCCTATTAAAAATTCCTCTCACTTATTGAGTATCTGTTCATCCCTAGTTGTTCGTATGCTTCATAAGATACTCTGAAATACTATCCGACCTTCTGAGCCTCCTCTTCAAACTATTGCTCTGCAAATACTTGTATGCTTACATTATGGATGCTCCCATATCACTAGCAATATTCACTAGTATCTTTTGACACCATAATTTTGATCCTATTGATTCAACATGTGTGCAAATGCACACAATCATCAATCAACCCTTCTAAATTATCTTTTGGGCTCAGACGTCATTTTGAACATGAGCTGGTTCTCGACCAAACTATTTGTCGTCAATTGTGCCTCTGGTCTAGCCAACTTATCCATCCTTGATCAGAGCGTCTGCTTATGATCCTTTGTTTTGGAAATCATAATTCTTGTGTTATCTAAGCATCTAATTATTCAGATGTTCTATAATATGATGCCCGTGCATTCTTTCTTCCTCTGATTAAGTACCGATACTCACATCAGCTCCGTTGTGGATCGCCCGATCCATTGTTGGATTTCATCCGACACCGTCCTTCATATTCAATAACCTTGTGAGCCTTTCCACGGGTATATAATGCCTTTGGTAAATTGTATCCTCTGCTTTGTCAACCATGCTCTACTTTCGAGCTGGTGATAATTACTCATGAAGTTTGTGGTATATGTTTCTAAGATGCCCCGATGGGTTGAGCATATGCCTTTTTCTAATATGTGTGAACCCGAAAATGAAGGAAATATGCCCTAGAGGCAATAATAAAGTTATTATTTATTCCTTATTTCATGATAAATGTTTATTATTCATGCTATAATTGTATTAACCGGAAACATGATACATGTGTGAATACATAGACAAACAGAGTGTCACTAGTATGCCTCTACTTGACTAGCTCATTGATCAAAGATGGTTATGTTTTCTAGCCATAGACATGAGTGGTCATTTGATTAACGGGATCACATCATTAGGAGAATGATGTGATTGACTTGACCCATTCCATTAGCTTAGCACTCGATCGTTTAGTATGTTGCTATTGCTTTCTTCATGACTTATACATGTTCCTATGACTATGAGATTATGCAACTCCGTTTACGGAGGAACACTTTGTGTGCTACCAAATGTCTAACGTAATCGGATGATTATAAAGGTGCTCTCTGGTGTCTCCGAAGGTACTTGTTGGGTTGGCGTATTTCGAGATTAGGATTTGTCACTCCGATTGTCGGAGAGGTATCTTTGGGCCCACTCGGTAATGCACATCACATAAGCATTGCAACTAAATTGCGGAATGATGTATTACGGAACGAGTAAAGAGACTTGTCAGTAACGAGATTGAACTAGGTATTGAGATACCGACGATCGAATCTCGGGCAAGTAACATACTGATGACAAAGGGAACAACGTATGTTGTTATGCGGTCTGACCGATAAAGATCTTCGTAGAATATGTGGGAGCCAATATGACCATCCAGGTTCCGCTATTGGTTATTGACCAGAGACGTGTCTCGGTCATGTCTACATAGTTCTCGAACCCGTAGGGTCCGCACACTTAACGTTACGATGACAGTTATATTATGAGTTTATATGTTTTGATGTACCGAAGGTTGTTCGGAGCCCCCCTCCACCATAGTCCACCTCGATAATACTGTAGCAGTGCTTAGGCGAAGCCCTGCGTCGGTAGAACATCAACATCATCACCACGCCGTCGTGCTGACGAAACTCTCCCTCAACACTCGGCTGGATCGGAGTTCGAGGGACGTCATCGGGCTGAACGTGTGCTGAACTCGGAGGTGTCGTACGTTCTGTACTTGATCGGTCGGATCGTGAAGACATACGACTACATCAGCCGTGTTGTGCTAACGCTTCCGCTTTCGGTCTACGAGGGTACGTGGACAACACTCTCCCCTCTCGTTGCTATGCATCACCATGATCTTGCGTGTGCGTAGGAATTTTTTTGAAATTACTATGTTCCCCAACAGTGGCATCCGAGCCTGGTTTTATGCGTAGATGTCATATGCACGAGTAGAACACAAGTGAGTTGTGGGCGATATAAGTCATACTTCCTTACCAGCATGCATACTTTTGGTCGGCGGTATTGTTGGATGAAGCGGCCCGGACCGACATTACGCGTACGCTTACGCGAGACTGGTTCTACCGACGTGCTTTGCACACAGATGGCTGGCGGGTGTCAGTTTCTCCAACTTTAGTATAACCGAGTGTGGCTATGACCGATCCTTATGAAGGTTAAAACAACACCAACTTGACAAACTATCATTGTGGTTTTGATGCGTAGGTAAGAACGGTTCTTGCTAAGCCCGTAGCAGCCACGTAAAACTTGCAACAACAAAGTAGAGGACGTCTAACTTGTTTTTGCAGGGCATGTTGTGATGTGATATGGTCAAGACATGATGAGATATAAGTTGTTGTATGAGATGATCATGTTTTGTTGAAGTTATCGGCAACTGGCAAAATCCTTATGGCTGTCTCTTTATTGCATAAGATGCAAGCGCCAAATAATTGCTTTACTTTATCGCTATGCGATAGCAATAGTTGCAAGAGCAATAGTTGGCGAGACGACCATGTAACGACACATTGATATAGATCAAGATGATGGAGATCATGGTGTCATGCCGGTGACGATGGAGATCATGACGATGCTTTGGAGATGGAGATCAAAGGCACAAGATGATGATGGCCATATCATGTCACATATTATGATTGCATGTGATGTTTATCTTTTATACATCTTATCTTGCTTTGATTGACGGTAGCATTATAAGATGATCTCTCACTAAATTATCAAGGTATAAGTGTTCTCCCGAGTATGCACCGTTATGAAAGTTCTTTGTCTTTGAGACACCACGTGATGATCGGGTGTGATAGGCTCTACGTTCAAATACAACGGGTGCAAAACAGTTGCACACGCGGAATACTCAGGTTAAACTTGACGAGCCTAGCACATAACAGATATGGCATCGGAACACTGAGACCGAAAGGTCAAGCGTGAATCATATAGTAGATATGATCAACATAGTGATGTTCACCATTGAAACTACTCCATCTCACGTGATGATCGGACATGGTTTAGTTGATTTGGATCATGTGATCACTTAGAGTATTAGAGGGATGTCTATCTAAGTGGGAGTTCTTAAGTAATATGATTAATTGAACTTTAATTTATCATGAACTTAGTCCTGGTAGTATTAGCATATCTATGTTGTAGATCAATAGCTCGCGTTGTTGCTCCCCGTTTATATTTTGATATGTTCCTAGAGAAAAATAAGTTGAAAAATGTTAGTAGCAATGATGCGGACTTGGTCCGTGATCGAGGATAAACCTCATTGCTGCACGTAAGAATTATGTCCTTGATGCACCGCTAGGTGATGGACCTATTGCGAGGAGCGGATCACGCGACATTATGAGCGTTTGGCTAGCTCAATATGATGACTACTTGATAGTTTAGTGCACCATGCTTAAGGACTTAGAATCGGGACTTCAAAGACATTTTGAACTTCATGGAGCATATGAGATGTTCCAGGAGTTGAAGTTAATATTTCAAGCAAATACCCGAGTTGAGAGATATGAAGTCTCCAACAAGTTCTATAGCTAAAAGATGGAGGAGAATACCTCAAGCAGTGAGCATGTGCTCAGATTGTCTGGGTACTACAATCGCTTGAATCAAGTGGGAGTTAATCTTCCAGATAAAATAGTGATTGACAGAATTCTCTAGTCACCATCACCAAGTTAGTAGGACTTCGTGATGAACTATAGTATGCAAGGGATGACGAAAATGATTCCCGAGCTTTTCATGATGATGAAATCGATGAAGGTAGAAATCAAGAAAAAGCATCAAGTGTTGATGGTTGACAAGACCACTAGTTTCAAGGAAAAGGGCAAAGGGAAGAAGGGGAACTTCAAGAAGAACGGCAAGCAAGTTGCTGCTCAAGTGAAGAAGCCCAAGTCTGGACCTAAGCTTGAGACTAGGTGCTTCTACTACAAAGGGACTGGTCACTGGAAGCGGAACTGCCCCAAGTATTTGGCGGATAAGAAGGATGGCAAAGTGAACAAAGGTATATTTGATATACATGTTATTGATGTGTACTTTACTAGTGTTTATAGCAACCCCTCAAGATTTGATACTAGTTCGGTTGCTAAGATTAGTAACTCAAACGGGAGTTGCAGAATGAACAGAGACTAGTTAAGGGTGAAGTGATGATGTGTGTTGGAAGTGGTTCCAAGATTGATATGATCATCATCGCACACTCCCTATACTTTTGGGATTAGTATTGAACCTAAATAAGTGTTATTTGGTGTTTGCGTTGAGCATGAATATGATTTGATCATGTTTATTGCAGTACAGTTATTCATTTAATATAGAGAATAATTGTTGTTCTGTTTACATGAATAAAACCTTATATGGTTACACACCCAATGAAAATGGTTCATTGGATCTCGATTGTAGTGATACACATATTCATAATATTGAAGCCAAAAGATGCAAAGTTAATAATGATAGTGCAACTTATTTGTGGCACTGCCGTTTAGGTCATATTGGTGTAGAGCGCATGAAGAAACTCCATGCTGATGGGCTTTTGGAATCACATGATCATGAATCACTTGATGCTTGCGAACCATGCCTCATGGGCAAGATGACTAAAACTCCGTTCTCCGGAACAATGGAGCGAGCAACTGACTTATTGGATATAATACATACTAATGTATGCGGTCCGATGAGTGTTGAGGCTCGCGGCGGGTATCGTTATTTTCTCACCTTCACAGATGATTTAAGCAGATATGAGTATATCTACTTGATAAAATATAAGTCTGAAACATTTGAAAAGTTCATATAATTTCAGTGTGAAGTGGAAAATCATCGTAACAAGAAAATAAAGTTTCTACGATCTGATCGTAGAGGAGAGTATTTCAGTTACGAGTTTGGTTCTCACTTGAAACAATGCAGAATAGTTTCGCAACTCACGCCACCTGGAACACCACAGCGTAATGGTGTGTCCGAACATCGTAACAGTACTTTATTAGATATGGTGCAATCTATGATGTCTCTTACCGATTTACCACTATTGTTTTGGGGTTATGCATTAGAGACAGCTGCATTCACGTTAAATAGGGCACCATCTAAATCCGTTGAGACGACACCTTATGAACTTCGGTTTGGCAAGAAACCAAAAGTTGTCGTTTCTTAAAGTTTGGGGTTGTGATGCTTATGTGAAAAAGTTTCATCTTGATAAGCTCAAACCCAAATCGGAGAAATGTGTCTTCATAGGATACCCAAAGGAGACAGTTGGGTACACCTTCTATCACAGATCCGAAGGCAAGACATTTGTTGCTAAGAATGGATCCTTTCTAGAGAAGGAGTTTCTCTCGAAAGAAGTGAGTGGGAGGAAAGTAGAACTTGATGAGGTAACTGTACCTGCTCCCTTATTGGAAAGTAGTTCATCGCAGAAATCTGTTCCTGTGACTACTACACCAATTAGTGAGGAAGCTAATGATGATGATCATGTAACTTCAGATCAAGTTACAACCAAACCTCGTAGGTCAATCAGAGTGAGATCCGCACCAGAGTGGTACGGTAATCCTATTATGGAGGTCATGTTACTTGACCATGACGAACCTACGAACTATGAGGAAGCGATGATGAGCCCAGATTCCGCGAAATGGCTTGAGGCCATGAAATCTGAGATGGGATCCATGTATGAGAACAAAGTGTGGACTTTGGTTGACTTGCCCGATGACCGGCAAGCCATAGAAAATAAATGGATCTTCAAGAGGAAGACGGACGCTGATAGTAGTGTTACTATCTGCAAAGCTATAATTGTCGCAAAAGGTTTTCGACAAGTTCAAGGTGTTGACTATGATGAGAGTTTCCCACTCGTATCTATGCTTAAGTCTGTCCGAATCATGTTAGCAATTGCCGCATTTTATGAAATCTGGCGAATGGATAAACAAAATTGCATTCCTTAATGGATTTATTAAAGAAGAGTTGTATATGATGCAACCAGAAGGTTTTGTCAATCCTAAAGGTGCTAACAAAATATGCAAGCTCCAGCGATCCATCTATGGACCGGTGCAAGCATCTCGGAGTTGGAAATACGCTTTGATAAGTTGATCAAAGCATATAGTTTTATACAGACTTGCCGTGAAGCCTGTATTTACAAGAAAGTGAGTGGGAGCACTACAACATTTCTGATAAGTATATGTGAATGACATATTATTGATCAGAAATAATGTAGAATTATTCTGCAAAGCATAAAGGAGTCAAAGAAAGACCTCGGTGAAGCTGCTTACATATTGAGCATCAAGATCTATAGAGATAGATCAAGACGCTTGATAAGTTTTTTCAATGAGTACATACCTTGACAAGATTTTGAAGTAGTTCAAAATGGAACGGTCAAAGAAAGAGTTCTTGCCTGTGTTACAAGGTGTGAAATTGAGTAAGACTCAAAGCCCGACCACGGCAGAAGATAGAAAGAGAATGAAAGTCATTCCCTATGCCTCAGCCATAGGTTCTATAAAGTATGCCATGCTGTGTACCAGATCTATTGTATACCCTACACTGATTTTAGCAAGGGAGTACAATAGTGATCTAGGAGTAGATCACTGGACAGCGGTCAAAAATTCTCCTAAGTGGAATAAGGATATGTTTCTCGATTATGGAGGTGACAAAAAGTTCGTCGTAAAGGGTTACGTCGATGCAAATTTTGACACTAATCCAGATGACTCTAAGTCTCAATCTAGATACATATTGAAAGTGGGAGCAATTAGCTAGATTAGCTCCGTGCAGAGCATTGTTGACATAGAAATTTGCAAAATACATACGGATCTGAATGTGGCAGACCCGTTGACTAAACTTCTCTCACAAGCAAAACATGATCACACCTTAGTACTCTTCGGGTGTTAATCACATAACGATGTGAACTAGATTATTGATTCTAGTAAACCCTTTGGGTCTTGGTCACATGTCGATGTGAACTATGGGTGTTAACCACATAAAGATGTGAACTATTGATGTTAAATCACATGGCGATGTGAACTAGATTATTGACTCTAGTGCAAGTGGGAGACTGAAGGAAATATGCCCTAGAGGAAATAATAAATTTATTATTTATTTCCTTATTTCATGATAAATGTTTATTATTCATGCTATAATTGTATTAACCGGAAACATGATACATGTGTGAATACATAGACAAACAGAGTGTCACTAGTATGCCTCTACTTGACTAGCTCGTTGATCAAAGATGGTTATGTTTCCTAGCCATAGACATGAGTTCTCATTTGATTAACGAGATCAGATCATTAGGAGAATGATGTGATTGACTTGACCCATTCCGTTAGCTTAACACTCGATCATTTAGTATGTTGCTATTGCTTTCTTCATGACTTATACATGTTCCTATGACTATGAGATTATGCAACTCCCGTTTACCGGAGGAACACTTTGTGTGCTACCAAATGTCTAACGTGAATCGGGTGATTATAAAGGTGCTCTCAGGTGTCTCCGAAGGTACTTGTTGGGTTGGCGTATTTGAGATTAGGATTTGTCACTCTGATTGTCAAAGAGGTATCTCTGGGCCCACTCGGTAATGCACATCACTTAAGCCTTGCAAGCATTGCAACTAATGAGTTAGTTGCGGAAAGATGTATTATGGAACGAGTAAAGAGACTTGCCAGTAACGAGATTGAACTAGGTATTGAGATACCGATGATCGAATCTTGGGCAAGTAACATACCGATGACAAAGGGAACAACGTATGTTGTTATGCGGTCTGACCGATAAAGATCTTCGTAGAATATGTGGGAGCCAATATGAGCATCTAGGTTCCGCTATTGGTTATTGACGGGAGACGTGTCTCGGTCATGTCTACATAGTTCTCGAACCCGTAGGGTCTGCACGCTTAACGTTACGATGACAGTTATATTATGAGTTTATATGTTTTGATGTACCGAAGGCTGTTCAGAGTCCCAGATGTGATCAAGGACATAACGAGGAGTCTCGAAATGGTCAAGACATGAAGATTGATATATTGGAAGCCTATGTTTGGATATCGGAAGTGTACCGGGTGAAATCAGGATTTTTCCGAGTACCGGGAGCTTACTGGAACCCCCCCCCGGGAACATAATGGGCCTTAGTGGGCCTCGGTGGAAGAGAGGAGCGGAGGCGGGGCAGTCGCGCCCCCCCCCAGTTCGAATAGGACAAGGAGAGGGGACCGGCACCCCTCCCCCTTCCTTCCTCCCCTCCGCCTCTTCCCCTCTCTCTCTGGTCCAACATGGAAGGGGGGAGTCCTACTCCCGTGGGAGTAGGACTCCTTCCGCGCCTCCTGGCCGGCCGCACCTCCCCCTTGCTCCTTTATATATAGGGGCAGGGGGCACCCTAGATACACAAGTTGATCAGTTGATCTCTCCCAACCATGTGCGGTGCCCCCCTCCACCATAGTCCACCTCGATAATACTGTAGCGGTGCTTAGGCGAAGCCCTGCGCCGGTAGAACATTAACATCATCACCACGCCGTCGTGCTGACGAAACTCTCCCTCAACACTCGGCTGGATCGGAGTTCGAGGGACGTCATCGGGCTGAACATGCGCTGAACTCGGAGGTGTCGTACGTTCGGTACTTGATTAGTCGGATTGTGAAGACGTACGACTACATCAACCGCGTTGTGCTAACACTTCCGCTTTCGGTCTACGAGGGTACATGGACAACACTCACCCCCATCACCATGATCTTGCGTGTGCGTAGGAAATTTTTCTAAATTATTATGTTCCCCAACAGGAAACTACTATGGGTCATACTCTACTGGTGTTATGTCAGATAAAATTTCAACACCACAACTTCGTTGAAGGTGAGAGGTGAATGAAAGGTTATGCATTAAAGAAGTGGGAGTCGACCTTGAACTTTGTGTTCATGCCCATGGACCCGATGTGGAACTTATCATGGAAGCTTCTTGCAAAATATTTAATCATTTGGGTAATTCTTCCGGTGTCATTAAATTGGATCCCTTGCAGCTATGGTTCCGACCATATTGTTCTTCTTTGATTCCATTTCTCGGGCAAGTTTAAATATTTGTCTTCTACGGATCAATACCCCATTCCAACTTTTACTTTGATCTATCGTCGAGTATTACCCCCCGGTATCTCGAGATTATCCTGGAACTGCATAACTTCTTATGAGTTCTTCATCAAGTACTACATTCTCACTGATTACAATTTTTCATGGGCTCTGAGTTATTAAACACTCAAAGACACCGATAACTAAACCGAGTCCGCACTACGGTTCAACAACTTTTAGTAATCTTATTTAAGTACGATTTTGTACCCCGATCAAGTCATTCCTAGCCTGATCAACTATATCGTTATCGTGCTATAGTTTAGCTGTGCCACCCGGTCCTTATTCTCGGAGAACAGCTTTCGAATATAAGCTAAGCTTACGTCGATTTCCTCGTCTTATCGTTTCACCTCGAACCACAAACTTGTTTCCGAGTTTGTGTCATATATGTGGTTCAAATAATCTTTCGTTGCATCAGTCCTTTTGCTTGATGCAGTCGTTGTTCGATTGCTTCTCCGTGGAGCCTCTCGACAACAATTGTCGTGATCATCATCAACAATTTTTGGCTCCTTCCAGGATATCGATCGAATTCATGATGATAAGTGTCATCCTCGTCCCTTGGTAATTTTAGTTACCATCGCCAACATCCTTACCTTACTTTCATCACAAACTTGTTCATGTTATGGATGCAACTTGCTTTCAAGCTTGTATTATGTTCTACCTTGACGTATTGTCGTCTTTTATGTCAAGGATGTTGTGAGAATTGCTCCACCTCTTCAGAATTCTTGTTATAGTGATGCTTCTCGCCATCACCATACTTTCTTGGGTCCTCGTGTTGATTCCAACAGGGGTACCAACAAGTGAGCGGTGCTGTTTGGATTCTGCCCTTCTAGCAACCCTCTTGCTTTGAAGTTAATGGTCTGTCGTTCATTCTTAGACTATTGATTATTGAATCACCATTCTGACG
Organism: Aegilops longissima; assembly: GCA_021605205.1. NCBI lineage: Eukaryota > Viridiplantae > Streptophyta > Magnoliopsida > Poales > Poaceae > Aegilops > Aegilops longissima. The sequence goes on from CM038676.1 coordinate 283,724,439, forward strand.
TTGATCGTGCAACCCAGCCCATATTTGGGTGCACCTTTCAACCAATGTTTAATTGTGTATGTTTTCCTCGAGCATACATCATTATACCATTTGATCTGACAAATGTTATCTCCTTGTTCACATAATTGTGTAAATCCATCTTTTGTTAATCTCGATGAATTGCCGCTGATTCCATCAGCCACCTCCTCATCCTCTCGTTGGTTTAGTGATGAACTCTTGTTTCGGAACTCGCTTCCATAGTTCATTTCTCGAGAATTTTACAATGTCATCTCGTCAATTTGTATTACACCTTTTTCTCTCAGGCATCCTGAGTCTGAGGTATTTTGTCACCGATCAGATCTGAATCTCGGTTAGATATGATGGTTGGAATATTTTCCAAGAGTCACAACATTGGTCTTTATATGACCCGGTAAGGTGATGTCATGCCTAGCACACCTGGCCGGAGGACCTATTGTTATAGTTTCCATCTTAGCAAGGTTAACCATTCTTCCATGAGGAAATTGTGAGACTTATTCTATAAGTTGTTCCTGATGAATCCTTTGTATATCCAAGTCCGGCCTTTACTTGAATACCATGTCAATGCTATCTTGAAGCATGTCTGTGGTACTCCGATTTTCGACAAGAACATTTGAAGCCCAATGCTAAATGTTTTCTTGCTCAATTATCCCAACACCGTTGTATGGGTATTTTCATGAAATTTCTCTCCCCTTACCTAAAGAGTTTTCTACATTATATCCTGTCATGGATATCATGCTCTGCTTGTCCTTCCGAAGGATATACCCTTGAAATATGTGTTTAAACACTTTCCTTTCCATTGTTCTGTTTAATCTGGTAATCATATTTTCCTTTCCATTTGTTGGGTTAACGTTTCTTCTGATCTATATGATCTAAGGAGTAATATTCTCCTGCTTAAGTAAACACCTCGGTGTACAATTCTGCCAGCAAGGCCCCGTTACTATTGTTGAGGACATTCCGGTAACCACTGATGGACGGGAACTTTGCCTATTGGTCCACCTCGTTCAACGAGCAGGAAGATGGTTCTATTCGTCCCTCGCCCTTGGTACCGACGTTGTTGCCGACATAACTGACAGGCTATCCGCTGACATGTGTTGCCTACATGGTCATACAAGACGTCACTGCCCTTCCTACTTTTAACCCACATGGTGGGCCCATAACCCACAGTTCCACAGGATCGAAACCTGACTCTCCTATACACCATGTTGTCGAAGTTATTCCTCGTGCTTGACTTCGTATGTGATTCACGGGCCACCTGCCTAGTGATCTATTCTGCTACCAGACGCAATACTTTCCCATTGCTCTGAACCCCTGTCACATTTCGTATCAGGCAACGAATGATTGTCTATGCGCTTGAAACTTCTGTTTTGCACCTTCTTACTTGCTCTCGATAATGTCTTAAGTTTCAATTCAAGGGTTACTTCCCGCCAGCTTCCCTGATGTTATCTACTAGATAAGCAAACATTGTAGCGGTCCGTTCTTCCGTAATACCCCCTTATCCTTTCGTAATTACGATGGAGTTCTTGAAGGAAGGACGACAATTTCATCATGATGCATTGATGCATAGGAATGAAGACATCAATGCTATGGATCGACCTTTTCGGGAAGAGCAACCTAGGCCGAGAAGACTCGTTAGAATTTCGTAACCAAATCTTTTCCCCATTAGTCCCCCTCTAGAATCTCGGGACGAGATTTCTTGTAGTCGAGGAGAATTGTGACGCCCGGATAATCATGCTATAGTAATCCCACGTTAACGATGCCACGTCACCTCTCTTACTCTTGCTTAGATCAAAACCGGTCCAAAATTCAAATTCAAAATTTGGTAAATAATAAATGTTTTCAAACATTAAAACAAAAATGTTCGGTTTGTACTAAATATTACATAGATGGTTATGGTGAAGAAGACACAATTTTATATAATGCTTAAATACCCAAAATTTGTAAAAACAGAAAAAGAAAAATAAATAAAAGAATAAAGCCAGAGAACAAAAGAAAAGAGAAAAAGAAACCCCACTGGGCCAGTCGGCCCAGCTTTTAGCCAGGCCGGCCCAACAGGGCCTGCAAGCCCACCCCACTCCTCCCTTATCCTCTCACACCCCACCCGAACCCTATCCACTCCCCCACTCTTCCCCCCACGACGCGCCCCCTCCCCCGATCCGGATCGGATCCGGGCTCGCCGCGCCAACCGCCGCCCACACAAGGACGCCGCCGCCCGGAGCACGCTCCACCTCGCCGGCATGTCTCCTCCCCACGCCGGACCTCCTCGACCTCCTCTCCGATGGCCTCCCCAAACCACGCTGCGCCCCGTCGCCGTCTATGGACCAACCTCGCTGACGCCGCCCCACCGCCTCTTCCTCGCCGGACCGCACCGAGCCTCGCCGCCATCTTCTCGTCAACGGGGGTGAGCTCCCCGTCGGCCCCCGTTTGTCTCCCCCCTCCGTACGCTGCACCCCACGCCGTCCCATCACCGTGCCCGCCTCTGCGTGGTCGCGCCCCGTCGTGGCTACCGCCGCCTGCCTTTCCCCCTCTCGCGCCGTCCCTGGCCGCTCTCACCGTTGCTAGTGCGCTTGCCATCCGCCTCTGCTAGTCCCAGCGCCGTCGCCCGCATCCGTCCCTGGCGCCTCCCGGTGGCGCTGCGCATGGCCTCGTGCTGCCACGCCTTGCGTATTCAGCGCCCGCTCCTCTGTCGTTCTTGCCACTCCGGCCGTCGCTGCCGCCGGTGCCCTGCACCGTCCCGCCGCCTCTCTACTCCACCATGGCCGCCGCCCCAACCACTCCGCCCGTGGCCGTTCCCCCCTGCCGCCTCCTGGCGCGCACCTCGCCAGCCCGGGCGCCCAGCGCCTCCACTGGCTTGGGCAGGCGCCCAAACGGGCTGACCCCCGCAGCGCCCATTCACCCGATGCCCGCTAGCCCCGTGCCGGTTAAGGCTCCCAAAGCCACTGACGTTGGGGCCCCACTCCACTTTTGGACAGAATAAAACAAAAACAAAAAAAGAATAAAAATCATAAAATAATTAATTAATTAATATTAATTAGGTCCGATAATTAACCTGTGTTAGTTAATCTAATTAACTAATTGATTTAGCTAATCTGATAGTTAGTTAGTCTGTCAATGACATGCGGGACCCACACGTCAGTTTGACTAAGTCAACACCCTGTTGACTGCTGACGTCAGGCTGACGTCATGATGACCTCAACAAACACTATTATGGATAATTTTGATCTAAAATAATTAAATAAATTCTAAAAATGATTAAATCTTATAAAAATTAATATAAATAAACCGTAGCTCGGATGGAAAAACTTTGTACATGAAAATTGCTCAGAACGACGAGACGAATCCCGCAGTCCGTTTGTCAGCCACAAGTCCCTAGCATACCAAACCTACAACTTTTCCCCTCCGGCCTGTCTATCAGAAAACGCGAAACACTGAGGATACTTTCTCGGATGTTCCCCACCTTCGCCGGTATCACCTATCCCTGTGTTAGGTCACCCCTAGCACCACGTATTGCCGCGTCTTGCTTTGTGTTACATTTGATTGCTCTGTTATTTATTGTGTTCCCCCTCCGTTACTTCTTTCTGGTAGACTCCGAGACCGCTCTTTGGTACCCACTGTGATCGACTACATCGACGATTTAACCCTTCTCTTGCCGAGCAACCAGGCAAGCCCCTCCTTGATCACGGATATCGCATATTCTTCTCTATCTTGCTTGCATTAGAGTAGTGTAGCATATTCTTGCTTTCGGTTAATCCTATTCTGCTGCATAGCTTTGTCATTGTTGCTCTGATTGTTACCCTTACCTGCTATCCTACTACTTAGTATAAGATGCTAGTGTTCCATCAGTGGCCCTACTTTCTTGTCCATCTGCCATGCTATACTACTGGGCCGTGATCACTAGGGACGTGATCACGGGTATATACTATATACTTTATATACATGACACATGTGGTGACTAAAGTCGGGTTGGCTCGTGGAGCACCCGCGAGTAATTCACGGATTGGGGGCTGAAAGGACCTTTGTCCCGACGGCCCTCTAGGTGGATCTTTGTGGCGGAGCGACATGGCAGGTTGAGACCGCCTGGGTGAGAGGTGGGCCTGGTCCTAGTCAGTGTCCACGGTTACATCAATTAACACGCTTAACGAGATCTTGGTATTTGATCTGAGTCTGGCCATTTGGTCTATACGCACTAACCAACTACGTGGGAAAGATATGGGCACTTTCGGCGTCGTGGTATCGGCGAAGCCTTCGTGGCGTCGGCGATCGAAGCGGCGCCGAGATTGGACCGCGTAACTGGACTTCCTTTGTAATGGAGGTTGCTAGGTCTGCTTCCGGCCGCCCACGCAACGTGCAGGTGTGCAATGGGCGATGGGCCCAGATCCCTGCACGCTTAGGATTAGACCGGCGTGTTGACCTCTCTGTTGTGCCTAGGTAGGGCTACGACGTGTTGATCTTCCACGCCAGGGCATGACCCAGAAAAGTGTGTCCGGCCAAATGGGATCGGCGTGTTGGGTTATGTGGTGCACCCTGCAGGAAGTTTATCTATTGAATAGCCGTGATCCTCGATAATGGGGCGACTTGGAGTTGTACCTTGACCTTATGACAACTAGAACCGGATACTTAATAAAACACACCCTTCCAAGTGCGGATACAACCGGGTGATCGCTCTCTAACGAGGCGGACGAGGAGGGATCGCCGGGTAGGATTATGCTATGCGATGCTACTTGGTGAACTTACCATCTACTCTCTTCTACATGCTGCAAGATGGAGGTGGCACAAGCGTAGTCTTGACGGGATTAGCTATCCCCTCTTATTCGGCATTACTCGATTCACCACCGATATGGCCCTTTACACGATACCCATGAATATGTAGTATAGATCCTTGCTTGCGAGTACTTTGGATGAGTACTCACGGTTGCTTTTCTCCTCTTTTCCCTTTCCCTTACCTGGTTGTCGCAACCAGATGCGAACCAGGGCCGGGCCACCGTCGGCGGCGACTCCTACTACTGGGAGGTGCCTACTACTACGTGCGGGCACCGGCGGCGACCGGGAGTAGTTTAGGAGGATCCCGTGCAGGAGGCCTCGCCACTTCGATCTGTATCCTGTTTGTGCTAGCCTTCTTAAGGCAAACTTGTTTAACTTATGTCGTACTCGAGATATTGTTGCTTCCGCTGACTCGTCTATGATCGAGCACTTGTATTTGAGCCCTCGAGGCCCCTGGCTTGTATTATGATGCTTGTATGACTTATTTTATTTTTAGAGTTGTGTTGTGATATCTTCCCGTGAGTCCCTGATCTTGATCGCACACGTTTGCGTGTACGATTAGTGTATGATTGAGTCGGGGGCGTCACAACCGCACACAGAATGGTAGGGAAGCGATGCCATTCCGCCGTGTCGAGTTCATCGCTGCTCGCGACCTCACACCTATGTGGGCAGAGTTTGAAGCTACCAAGGCTGAATGGGCGGTAGAGCAAGAGGCAGACAAAGCCGGACAGAGGGAGTGGAAAACTCTGAAAGCACTCAAGAAAAGAGAGGCTTGCCGCTGCAAGAAAGAAGAGGACGCACGCGCTGCTGCGGAGAGGACTGCGGAGATCCAAGCACGGTGGGGTGTCACCGACAAAGCCGGGAAGGAGAACGACAGCGTCTGGCCAGCATGCGAGAAGTAGTAGTACTAGTAGTTAGTGTGTGTGTCTGTGTCGCCCGTACGTTTATTTAATTAATTACGAGCATGTATGGCTACTAGTTACTATTGTAGTTTTTTGAGCAAAATACCAGTACATTAGCCTAGACTCAATGGAAAAATTTCTATCCTATGCATCAAATGGCATATCTTTCTCTATAGGAATTGAGATGCATGTCATCTCACTTCCTATGATTTCATATTCCTATAAAATTCCTATCCTATGAACCAAAGGAGGCCTCTGCTGGAGTAACTATTGTAGCTAGCGATCTTGGTAGTACAGTAGTTTTTTCAAGCGAATTCAACGAAGTCATGATGGTTCCTTCATCCGAGCAACTTCATAGTGGGAAAGGTTGGGCCTGTGATTTGATGGCTCATTAGTAATTACTGCGGCGCGGTGACCGGGGTGACTCTCCCTTGGAGTTCTGCAGGCATGGCAAGTGGACCTGGATGGTCGACGTCCCACATGTCGGTGAACGGAAGTATTCTTTCCGATATCGAGGAGCAAGGAAACCGCATGGTATAGTATCACTGCCGATTTATATTTATTTTTTATTTTTGATGAATGCTAGCGTTTCAACCCTTACGACGAAGGAGTGCCAAACACGACACATGCTGGATGTCCCACACGTCAGCGAAAGGAGTGGGACATGAACAGCGGGGTAGAGCGTCTCCACTTCTTCCACTTCTGGGTCGGAGACCACACGTAGTAGTACTAGTGGTATGAACGATACAAAGTGCGACCCGGAGAGAAAGACACACGTCTAGTTGGAAGGTCTCGGGGCATACACGTAAACAAATATAAAACCTAATATGTGCCTCCAATTAATATAGTAGTAGTAGAGTACTTAGGCACGTACTCCATAACATCATCGGGCATTGCACGTACAACATTTAGTGGTAGTAAGAGACAAATGCATATATGCCACACATGTTCATACTATTTGTGCCTTTCTACTTCACTTACTGCGCTACATTACTCAGGTTCGTACGTCCACTCCTGGGTACATGTCCGTCTCGTAGTTCTAGTCCCACGTGTTCTTCATAGATGGAACAATCCATAACTGTGGGCAACGGGAGTCCATATCATCGCACTTAGTGTGGCTCCCCATGATGGAGACTCATCCAAACTATGGCCAGCCTCGACGCGGAGCAGTCGCGTGCACCGGGAAGCAGCGCTCTCTCGGCCGTCGCGCTGCTTCAAAGACGGCGCCAGTGAGAGGTCGCCTCCGCTCTGGCCGGGCATTAATGCGGCAGCGGCGTTCGAGGCGACATGGCCGTTTCACGCGGGAAGCGCGTGCCGGCAAGGAGGGGTTGGGTTGGCGGGGTGGTCGAGGCAGGCGTGGTCTTGGTATTGGTTTTGAACCGTTTGGTGTAATCTTGGTAGTTTGCGAACTACTCAATTATTGCACTTAGTTTCCTAAGAAAATGTGGTAAAAACGTTACTCCACAGCCGCTTCCTTCTCCTTCCTCTTCCACCGCTTGCAAGCGTCCATGAAGCGACCGGTCAACCCTTACATAGGAGTGCTAGCACAAAAAGAGGCATGCATGACCACTAAAATTTCCACATTAAAGCGCCGCTCCGGCAGGAGTATGGCGTATGTCGTTACCTTCGGCCGGGCCATGGCTACCGGGCTACGGCGACCAGAGAAGAGGCGGTGGGAGGGGAATGAATGCAGCTACTGTTTGGGTTCGCCGTCCGGCTTAAATAAATGTGCACCATCACGTGTACCCGCGGGTGCACAAATTGTAACATACATGTCTGCTTAAGTGGGCATCACGTAACTAGTGTGTGTGAGAGATTCTGGGAGACAGAGTGTGTGTGTGTGTGTGCGACTCTACTCTTCGGACATGTACTCAACCTTTTGCATCGGGATATAAGTATAATGGTATTACACTTTAGCTAGTGATTTACATGGCCATGTTAACGTGGTTGTGTAGAAAAATGTCACTTCCTGCTCGTGATTTGCGTTATATAATTACTAGCAAGATTCTCATGCATTGCACGGAACATCAATATGCATTTTTTTTACAAAACACCTGTTTTGATTGACCCATGCAGGAGTAATCCCATGTGTAAAAATTAATGATATCTCGAGAATTTTATCGGAAAACTGGTATCTCGACAATTTCATCGAAAAAATGAAAGATGGGAGATAAGGTGAGGAGGAGTGGAGCGTGCTGGTGACTGGTGGTCGGACTGGGAGGAGGCATGGGGATGGACGGCGCCGGCAGGCGGCACCGGCCACCATGCTAGATTGTTCCAGAGACTTCCTTTTTAATTTCTCAGCAATTAGGTTGTGGGAGATAAGGATGAACGAGGCAAGGCCTTGTCTATAAATATGGAGAGAGGTGCGGGTATCTTTTGTAAAATTGTCATAGTTTGCTTTCTATCCGTCAGATATAGATTGGAGGGTCTATATTACAAGATGGCAGGCACACCATCATCACCAACTTGTTTTTTTATAAGAGTAGAGATGATAAGTTTGCTAACTACTAAAGTAAAGTGGAATATGTCCATGTTATACAAGTAAATTAAGGTGATTGCTTATCATATGGGTAAGGTTGGACGAAGGGTGGTAGGAACAAATGCTCCGCCTAGAGCATGTGTGTGAGATGGAGTCTTAGTGTGTGTGTGTGTGTGTGTGTGTGTGTGTGTGTGTGTGTGTGTGTGTGTGTGTGTGTGTGTGTGTGTGTGTGACGCAGGGTCCTCGGTGGCGGATGTAATTTAAGTGTGTGTGGCTTCATCATAGATAGGTGATGTGTATGGCAGAGGCCACCAACGAGGGGGTGCGAGGGAGAAAATGCCCGTAGAGAGGGAAGAGAAGGTGTGTGCGCGTGAGAGGAGCCGACATCGAGAGAACGTGTTTGTTTGAGAGACACCGAGGAAGACTACTATATATCAATGGTGCATGTAGGTGGGAATTAAACGAAGGGATGGTCTTATTGGTTTCAGGAATATAGGGGAAGAGTGCGAGAGGGGGGTAGCTAGAAGGAGATTGCTAAGTGTGAGTGTGTGTTTTACCCATCCAGGTGGAAGTTATGTGCACACAATAAGAGAACAATTCGATGTGGCGTTAGGGTTGAGGGTAATTAACTACATATGGAGACATAGGAGACCTTGAACGTGCATGTGTGAGAGGTATACATGTATATGTGGGATGTGTGTGTGTGTGTGTGTGTGTGTGTGTGTGTGCGTGCACGCGACCATGATCGAGATAAAAGAAAGAAGACATAAGTCATAAGATCAACGACATGGGAGAGACGAATCAATATGACAATATGCATGCATGTGAGAGTGCATGGAAGAAGGCTCGATAATTGAGCATGTGTTTTTCTCTTTAAGAGATAGTGGCGTGGGCTGGAGCATGCATCTATGGCGAGCAGAGGGAGCGAGACACAACGATTGTGCAAAAGAGATCGACCTATAAATGCATTTATGGAGAGACATATATATATAGTGTGGGTGATAGGAAGCAAGAGTGCGTGCGAGAAAGAAATGTTGACGAAGAAACTACAGATAGATACAGAGATAGAGATGCTAGCTAGAGGGACATCGGCTAGTTTGAGTGTTTGAGATGACCGCCATGTGTTTCAGAGGGTGAAGTTATGTGTGTGTGAGAGAAAGATAAAAAGGGGCACTTGACTGCATGTAGAGAGAAACATATATAGTGTGCGTGATAGGAAGCAAGAGTGAGGGCGAGAAAGAAGGTTGATGGAGAAACAGATAAATAGAAAGATAAAGATGCTAGCTAGTTTGTGTTAGAGATAGGAGTCGAGTGGATCAGCAGGCTGAGTTATGTGTGTGGGTGTGAGAGAGATAGAGAGAGGGTGCATGTGAGTCACATACAAACAAATATCAGAGAGAAATGAGATCCCAAGAGACGGAGTTTTGTGTCTGCGAGAGAGAAAGATATTTCACAATGAGAGTGATAGCTAGAGAGACATATGAGGGAATGCAAGATATCTCTAGGGAGAGAGTGTGTGCGTGAGCGACATACAAGAGAATGGTGGAGAGATATGAGACCCTGGGAGACAGAGTTTGTGCTTGTGTGTGAGAAAGAGATATTTAAGAGGAAGAGTCGTAACTTCTCATACCTAAGGAGCGAAAGACATCTCTTGTGAGATGGGGTGTGCGAGTCGCACACAGGGGAATAGTAGAGAGAAATGAGACCCCGGGAGACGAAGTTTGTGTTTGTGTGAGAGAAAGAGATTTCACATGAAGAATCATAGTTAGAGACACATAGCAGGGAGCGAGATATACTTAGAGAGAGATAGAGTGATGAAGGTCGAGGGAGAGAGTACCGTCAGTGTGTTGCAAAGATAAAAGATCATTGTCGACATACAGGTAGCACGAGAGATACCCGAGAGATGGTGAACGCGTATAGTCTAGAGAGATACTCCTATATAAGCATGAGTGATAGTTATATGAGACGAATATCTGGATTGAAGGGGATTCAAATATTTAAACTGGAGATCACGACATCGATAATATCATAACGCAAATTGGTGTATCAAACATGCATATTCATTTGAAATTGGGGACACGTGTAATGTTATATAGTTTATCAATATTAATGATCCATACATTCTTTAATTAGAGATAATGCATGATTTATATGCAATTAATGTCTAAACGGGATTACACTATATGTTGCGTGTGTCAAACACATTATACATGTTTGAGAAGTAAAAAAACTGCATGAAACACACATTAATTGGAGACAGTTAGCGAGGAATGCATACATTGGATTTCAACATAAAGTGGTTTCAAATATTTGGAAATCCAAATTAAGATAGATACAACCTTATGAATCTGAGATCATGCCATTTGTAAACCATATTTATGTATAAAGGGTGTTGTGCTTTTGAAAGTATATATAAAAATGATGTATAACGAATTTTATTCCAATCGAAAATGGATCCTGCCCAAACAAAAATAGAATACAAATTGGATTCAAATTGAGTTGGCATGGTAAACGTGCACTCTTGCTCTGCAAAATTTTGTACGAAGCGAGGAAAGTCGCAGTAACCGCCTGTCGGTGTCAAAACCGGCGGATCTCGGGTAGGGGGTCCCGAACTGTGCGTCTAGGCGGATGGTAACAGGAGACAAGGGACACGATGTTTTTACCTGGTTCGGGCCCTCTCGATGGAGGTAAAACCCTACTCCTGCTTGATTAATATTGATGATATGGGTAGTACAAGAGTGGATCTACCACGAGATTAGAGAGGCTAAACCCTAGAAGCTAGCCTATGGTATGATTGTTGTTCGTCCTACGGACTAAAACCCTCCGATTTATATAGACACCAGATAGGGTTAGGGTTACACAGAGTCGGTTACAATGTTAGGAGATCTACATATCCGTATCGCCAAGCTTGCCTTCCACGCCAAGGAAAGTCCCATCCGGACACGGGACGAAGTCTTCAATCTTGTATCTTCATAGTCCAGAGTCGTAGCGGTGATAGTTCGCTATCCGGACACCCCTAATCCAGACTCCTCGGTAGCCTGAACCGAGGCTTCAATGACGACGAGTCCGGCAGCATATTGTCTTGACATTGCAAGGCGGGTTCCTCCTCTGAATACTTCATAGAAGATTTTGAACACAAGGATCGTGTCCGCTCGCAAAACAAGTTCCACATACCATCATAGAGAATAACTTTTGCACATATCTGGCGGCGTATTCCGCGGCATGACATCACACCACGGCCGGCCTTTATACGAATCGTTTTACTGTTCCACCTCGGTAGCGTTTAGCGAGGCGGTTTCCTTGGCACGTCTTATCAAAGTGGAGATCGTGCCCCCTTATTCCGGGATTCCCATCAATACGGACGTGGGTAACCCAACCGCGCCATTGATTGCGGCGCTTGGGAGATAAGCGAGTTTTACCAGGCTGGCGGGGGACGCATAGCTTCGTTCGCCCGTATAAGGGGATAAGAATCCACCTTTTAACCTACGCCTTCTCCCTCCTTTGCTCATCCATTTCCGCGCACTCGAGCTCAAACGCCCAGGTCCTCACATCCCTCCTCAACCTTCTCCAGCCATGTCCGGAGCGGGAGGCAAGTGGATGGTCTCCTCCATCACGGAGGGACAAGTCAAAAAGCTATGGAAGGCCGGATACTTGTCCAGCGACATCGCGCACCGGCTCCCCGACGAGGGGCAGCTCATTCCCACCCCTAGGCCCCATGAGAGGGTGGTGTTCCTCACCCACTTCATCCACGGACTAGGTTTTCCACTTCACCCATTTGTCCGAGGGCTCATGTTCTACTATGGCCTGGATGTCCACGATCTGGCGCCGAACTTCATCCCCAACATCTCGGTGTTTATCGTCGTGTGCGAGGCCTTTCTCTGCATCCAGCCCCACTTCGGCTTATGGCTGAAGACCTTCAATGTCAAGTCGAAGGTAGTGGGCGGCCGCCAAGCGGAGTGCGGAGGTGCCATGGTTGGCAAGATGGCCAAAGTCCTATGGCTCGAGGGCTCCTTTGTGGAGACCGTGAAGGGGTGGCAATCGGGGTGGTTCTACATCACCGAGCCGCCGACTCTCAATGGGCGGCGGCCCCCGAATTCCGATCTGGCTTCCCCACATGGCTCACATCATGGAAAGAGACGGGCCTGGCGTGGGGTGATTCGGAAGAGCTGTCCGGACTCCAAACCTGCATCCGAAACCTAGTGGACAAGAATCTCAAGCTTGCCAACGTAATCCGGTGATGCTCATCCGCGGATTCTCCCATGCCAACAGAACGGGCCTTCAATTTGTGGGAGTTTGATCCGGCCTGACACGAACTTGAGCCGGCTCTTGACACTACGTGCATTTAAGATGCAGAAGGTGTTGTTCAAGGCGCTGAAGCTCCGCATCCGCTACCAAGATCATGATTCAGCTCGCAGCGTCAAGCCAGCGAGTAAGTTATTTTACACTTTATGGGACTCTTTTTCATAGTTTGACTCTATCACGGGATCTAAAACTCCTAACCTTTGACAGATCGGTGAAGACGTCCGGACAGATTATTGTCCGCCCCCTTGCCGAAAGATCCAGCGGACGCCCGATTGACCAGGGCTCTGGCTCCGGCACCTCACGTGGTGCCGGAGAAGAAGGCCAAGAAGAAGGCCACGGGAACCCAAGGAGCTCCCAACGCCAGTCTTTGTCGGACTCATCGTCCGGCGACTCGAGGCGGAATCCTCCCCGAGGGCGAGGAGGAGGAAAAAGCCTCTCCCAGCCGGGGAGAGAAGAAAGGAAGGCCGCCCGACCGGGGAGGCCGGAGGGTCCAAGAAAGGAATGACCCTTCCTCGGACTTCTCCTGCAACGCCGACAATGACGAGGAGGAGGGCCACCAGGCCAAGCCCTGGCGAGATCGTAAGTGTCCGGACTCAAAATAGCTCATGACTTTTATTTGCCGCATAGTGTCTCCTAACGCCGAATATAACCAAGTAGCCCGCCCAGGACGAGGCTCGCCGCTTGTCGAGTGGCTCCTGGATTCGCCGGATGTGAACAGCACTTCACTTCCGACCGCCTCCTCTCCTTGTGATCTGCGACGACACCGCGGTGGAGTCCCAAAAGGCCCAGCCAGGAGGAGGTGGCCAGGAGGTGCCGCATAAGGCGACCTCCCTGACTCGGCGCAAAGGGGCGAGACCCCAGAGGGCTCTAAGTCCGGCCTGTCGGACTCTGTCTCGAACCTTCAGTGGTTCCAAGTCCGAAAGCGGCCCTTCGTAAGAAGGGCAAGATCTACGACGCCGGTGACCTCCGCCCATCCGGAGGCACGGATAGCTTCTTTGAGGCGCTTAACGGCGCCTCATCAACGAGGAGCACCGCCTTTGTTATGAGCGTGGTGATCGAGAAAGTTCGATCCGCCAAGAGCGGGCTGGTGAAGCTCGCACCAGCCTTCTAACAAAGCTTTGAGGTAAGTTTAGAATATGTAAAAATATTACCGCATAGACAGTAGCCCGATGCTTAGTTCGATGTTGGAAAGAAAAGCCGGACTGAGGATCTAAAAAGATATCGATGAGTCTAACATAAGTATGTCAATATGGGAATGCAGGCTGCACTTGCTGACCTCTGCCCTTGACCGATCATGGAGGTCAATGCATTGAAGCAGAGCCTCGAGCGGTCCGAGAACGAGCTCGGCCTTGAAAAGAAGCAGCTCGAGGACAAGGAAGGTAAGTAATACCTTATTAAAGTAATTCCTTATAGAAAGGATTTGGTTGCAAAAATGACAGGACTAACGTGGGTATTGTAGGGGCCACGAACGAGGTGGCGACCCTGAAGGAAGCGGTGTCCACGGCCGAAAGCAAAGCGGCCACGGAGCGCACCGAGCGAGAGAAGCAGGAGGCGTGGGTGACGGAGCTGCGGCAAGAGCTCCAGGCTCTCGTGGAAAAACACGAGAGTTTGGAGCGTGACTCGAAGACTCGAGAGTCCGAGCTCGCCTCGGCTCTTGAGAGTGCCAAAGCCGCTAAGGCCGAAGCCCAAAAAGCCCTCCAGGAAATTGAATCATTAAAGAAGATAGCAGTGGGTAAGGCATTCTTTATGCAAAGCAAGCATGTGAAAGTGAATTATCTATTACTTACCCTAATCCGAGCTCTCCAGAGCATTCGCAGATCTGCCCGTGAGGTAAACCGATGCTGCGCGTTCTACCGCGCCGAGGAGGGGAGCTCGATGGAAAAGGTGTTCGGTCTCGGTATGTCGAGGCCGGACATCCGGTGCCCTGAGCGACCAGTGAAGCAGCTGGTCGAGCTCCACAAGGTCGCCGAACAGGCCATGAAGGGCCTCATAATTCGGTGTGGCCTAAGGAAGCCATGCACGGGAGCTACTTCGGGCTAGTCACGGCGGCCGGTGGACGCCTTTGTCCATGGATTGAAGTCATCAAGCGCTCCATCTGCATCGAAGGTGCCGTGGGGCCCTTGCCCTTGCTAAGGTTCACTGGGCAAGATGGACGCCGAGAAGCTTGTGACGGACGGACCACCACCAAGAAGGAGCATCGCAAGCCTGAAATGTATTATGAGGGCGCCTGAAGGGTGCTCGCTTTATAGCGGATGAATGCTCCAAAGATATAATTTTGAGTAGACTCGCATTTGTTATCTTGTACGCTGAAAACTTGTTCATATGCGCTAAGCAACACTTTTGAATTTAAAATATTACCTTCAGTGCGGCCGTGTATTAAATTTGAGAGATGGCGAGTCGTCGGCTTCAGCCCCATGCCACGAGTCTTTGGGGTGTTCGGGATAAACTTGAGCGCTCTTGTTCCCATCGTTGGGTCCTTCGAGGAGGCGCTTAACGAACGAACAAGGCAACCGGACTATAGTGCTTGAACACTCTCCTTAGCCATAGAATTCTATAATTTTAAATTTCGTGAAGCCCCTAGTATTCGAAGACCGAGTTCGGGCGCTATCCACGCCTTTGGCGGACAATGCTGACTCCTCTCTAAGCGGCATAAGTCTTTAGGGACCCGAAAAAACCTCTCGAACAGCGACCGGCTCTCGCCCTATCATGACGGTCAGTTTTAGCTTTCTCCACTGAGGTGCTCAACCCAGCTCAACCGGGGCACAATCGCAGTGGTTCTCCTATCGCTACCTTAGCCGATATAACGGAATGTAAGGTACCAAAACATGGGAGCCTGGCAAACCCAACTATTGACCCAAGACATGATTCGGAGCCGATGCATATAATGCTATAAGTTCGGGGTACCGCACTTGTGGAAGTGTTCGGACTTATCACACCATACTTTTGGGGTATTTAAGCCCCTGGTGTATTGGCCGTACCGAAGTGTACGGGTGCAACATGTCATGAATGAACATATATATAGATAAAAAAAGCAGTGCAATAATAGGCAAAAGCTATGTATTGTTTATTCAAAAAGGTACTGCAATGAAAGCAGAACGATACAAATAGTGTGATAAGCAAGGGATGGGACTATTTAACATGTCCCCTCGAGGGTAAGCTGGGGATGGTATGTAAAACAGGTATAATGCTCGTAGTAGAGACCACTGGACACTCGACGTAGCTTTACGCTTCCCGGCTGTTGCATCGTGAGTTCGCAATTCTAGTGCGGACGGGGCTTCTGGAAAATGGAGTCCTGAAAGTAAGAGAAAAGAAGAAAGAAAAGAATGACACAATCGGGGCCCCAGTGCGGTTGAGCCGCATGCAGGCGCTGCGTGGTCGTGCCCTCCCTTATGCCCATGGTACCTCCAGGCGTAGTTATGTACGCGTAGTATCTTGCTTCGCAATTTCGCGAGGGCTGGGGTTGGGGACGGATTGCTCTGCTGCGTGCTCGGATCGTGCCAGCGGTCTTGTTGTAGGTTACTCCGGCGCGCTTGACGGTGTCCGGGCGCTTAATAGCCGGACTCGAGAATTGCTGTGAGAGGCTGCTTTGCACCTCCGCCATGAGGGTCGCCGTGTGCTCCTCCGCTCGGAGAGAGCGTTCGGTGTTTCATTGACCGTGATTACTCCTCGAGGGCCCGCATCTTGAGCTTGAGGTATGCCAGAGGCGGCACCGCATTGAACATTGCAAATGCGGTTCGTCCAAGCGGTCGCGTGGTAGCCGCTATGAACGGGACTATGTCGAAGATTAACTCTTCGCTTCGAAGTTATCCGGGATCCAAGACCACTTGAGTGTAACGAGCCTGTACAATTGGCCTCTACACTGGTATGACGCCTTTAAAGGTCGTCTTTGTGGGTTAAATCCTTGAGGGTCTATGCCCATTTTGCGCACTGTATCCTGATAGAGCAGGTTCAGGCTGCTACCGCCATCCATCAGGACTCTAGTGAGCTGGAATCCGTCGATGATTGGGTCAAGAACCAATGCGGCGAATCCGCCGTGGCGGATGCTAGTGGGGTGGTCCCTTCAATCAAAGGTAATCGGGCAGGAGGACCATGGGTTGAACTTTGGGGCGACTGGCTCCATCGCATATACGTCCCTTAGTGCACACTTCCGCTCCCTTTTGGGTATGTGGGTTGCGTATATCATGTTCACCGTCCGCACTTTTGGGGGGAAGCCCTTCTGTCCTCTATTGTTCGGCGGCCGGGGCTCCTCCTCGTCATCGCTATGCAACCCCTTGTCATTGAGTTTGGCATTTAACTTGCCTGCCTGTTTGAAGACCCAACAATCCCTGTTGGTGTGGTTGGCTGGTTTTTCGGGGGTGCCATGTATTTGGCACGAGCGATCGAGTATTCGGTCCAGATTGGACGGGCCCTGAGTATTTCTTTTGAATGGATTTTTCCGCTGACCGGGTTTAGAGCCTCTGAATCCGGCATTGACTGCCGTATCTTCAGCATTATCGCCGTTAATGCGGCGCTTGTGCTTGTTGCGACGCGACCTGCCATTGCTGTCCTTGGTATCCGAACCACCAGGGTTTTTGGTCAAGTTGTTACTACGAGCTAGCCAGCTGTCCTCTCCCATAAAAGCGGGTCATGAGCATTGTGAGGGCTGCCATGGATTTCGCTTTTCCTGTCCTAGGTGCCGGGAAGCCACTCGTCGCGGATGTTATGTTTGAAGGCTGCAAGGGCCTCTGCATCCGGATAGTCAACGATTTGATTTTTCTTGGTTAGGAACTGTGTCTAGAATTGTCTGGCCGATTCTTCTAGCTGATGAATTATGTGGCTGAGGTCATCAGCGTCTGGTGGTCGCACGTATGTGCGCTGGAAGTTATCAAGGAATGCGGCTTCCAGGTCCTCCCAACAACCAATTGATTCTGCTGGCAAGCTGTTAAGCCAATGCCGAGCTGGTCCTCTGAGCTTGAGTGGGAGGTATTTGATGGCGTGTAGATCATCGCGGCGGGCCATGTGGATATGGAGGAGGTAGTCCTCGATCCAAACCGCAAGATCTGTTGTGCCATCGTATGATTCGATGTTTACGGGTTTGAAACCCTCGGGGATTTGATGATCCATCACTTCGTCTGTGAAGCATAGTGGGTGTGCAGCGCCTCTGTATTGAGCTATATCACGACGCAACTCAAATGAGCTTTGTTCATCAGTGTTCGGCCCGCCGAATTGCTGTATCCGGCGTGACGGTTATCATCACGTGTCGTGGGGCACCCACGCGATCCGTAGATCGATCTTGTTTGCCTTGCCTTGTCCTCCAATATGTCTCGCAGGTCTGGCGTGTTTCCCCGTGCCTTGGTACTTTTCGAGCGACGTCGAGGTGCGGCTTGAATGGAGGGACTAGAGGCCTCTCGTCACGGCCACGGGTGGCGGGTCGGCCGTGATCATGCGCCGGTGATGTAGGTTTGGGTGCTTCCTCCTCTAATTGGGGTAGCAGCCTGCGTTTTGGGTATCTCTTGGAGGGCGTTCGAGTTCGTATTTTCGCCGCAAGGACTTCACCCATCCGTCACCTAGCAAGTCTTGGTCAGCTCTAAGCTACTGCTGCTTTTCTTGAGGCTGCTTGTCGTGGCCATAAGCCCGCGCTTGAAACGCTCCTGTTCGGCGGGATCCTTAGGCACGAAAAATTAAATCGTCGCCGAGGCTTGCCTCATCTTCAAGGGAGGCATATAATTATCGCCCTCCACCTCCCCGCCCGCCGCTCTATCATGAGGGCTGGCTTCTCCCTCCTCTGTGTTGAATCCTGCTTTGGAGGAGGTTGTCTTCGCATCGTCCCGGTGTTATTATCTCCGTGCTGTAATCACCATTTTTGTTGTGGCGGATTTAGAGCGGCGCCACGATGCCGGGCGCTGGGCTGTTTCTTGAGGGGTCATCCTCCGTTGTTCCATCGCCGCTCCCATCTTTTGGGATGTCCACCATGTATATGTCATATGACGAGGTGGCCTTCTAGTGCCTCAGAGGCGCTGGTTCTTGGTCGCTCTCGGATCGCCGTCCATACCGCTGATGTCTTGAGTCGAAGTCGAGCATGTCGGTTAAATCATCGGCGGTGGCTACAAAGTGGGTGGTGGGTGGGCGTTGAATTTCTTCGTCGTCGCATCCCAACCTTCCCGACCGTAGTCCGCCAGGCTCTCCGATAAAGAGAGAGACTTTAGTGAATTCAGGATGTCGCCAAAGGGCGAGTGTTGAAAGATGTCCGTGGCGGTGAACTCCATGACCAGCGCCCAATCGGATTCGATTGGCGGTATGCGGAGGTTGGAGTCCAAAGACCTTGGAGTCACGGATTCGGAAAGGACAGGATGGTGTTCGCTCAATCGCCAGAGATCGTAGCCCCGAGGCGGTGTCCACCACTCGCCCTCGATCGGCGGAGTCGGCTCGAGCTAAGGGTCGGAGCGACGCCGGTGCGACCTCGAGTGGCATTGTTCGGCGGCAGAGCTAGATCGTGCCCATTGAGACAAGGCGGCACGCTTGGTCAGGCTTGAATCCGTCAAGATCAAGTCTCCGCGGATGTCGGCCGTAGTTCAAACTCCCAAACCTGACCCGATGGCCGGGGCGTAGCTTTCGATCTGCCCGGATGGCCAAGTGAATTGGCCCGCAGCAAAGCCGTCGAATCTGAAGATCTGTCCGGGAGAAATATCTCACCTGGACCATGTCGTTGTTGACGATCGAAGGAGCCATCGGGCCTAAGGATGAGGACACAGAGGAACTCTCAATGAAAGCACCAATGTCGGTGTCAAAACCGTGGATCTCGGGTAGGGGTCCCGAATCGCGCGTCTAGGCGGATGGTAACAGGAGACAAGGGACACGATGTTTTACCTGTGTTCGGGCCCTCTCGATGGAGGTAAAACCCTACTCCCGCTTGATTAATATTGATGATATGGGTAGTACAAGAGTGGATCTACCATGAGATCGAGAGGCTAAACCCTAGAAGCTAGCCTATGGTATGATTGTTGTTCGCCCCACGGACTAAAACCCTCCGGTTTATATAGACATCGGATAGGGTTAGGGTTACAGAGTCGGTTACAATGGTAGGAGATCTACATATCCAGACGCCAAGCTTGCCTTCCACGCCAAGGAAAGTCCCATCCGGACACGGGATGAAGTCTTCAATCTTGTATCTTCATAGTCCAGGAGTCCAGCCAACGGTGATAGTTCGGCTATCCGGACACCCCCTAATCCAGGACTCCCTCACCGCCCGAAACCAAAATCTGCGAGATGGAAATTACTGCCTATCCCTGACACGCAAAGCCTATCAGCTTGATTTCTATAGGTTTCGATAGGGGTGGGTTTGTAATTTCACTCAAACGTGACATAACCGCCTCTCACCCGGATTCATACACGGTGGGCGCCAAAACACGGTGTCTCCTTGGCCGAAATCGACTCCCTCCCCGATTCATACACGGTGGGCGCCAAAAACAAACTCTCGTCGACAAATATTCGGTGTATGCGAGATTACCATCCTATCCCCAACCGACTAATATTGTTGTGATGTAGGAAATTTTAAACGGGGGCTAAGTTTGTAAATTTCCTCGCATTTGAGACAAGCGCGCCCTGAAGACATGGTTCCCCCCTTCCTCTCTCCCTCCATTTCCCCATTCAGTACTCGTTAGGCGCCAAAACACCCTCTCCACCCCAGCCTCCTCCGTCCGCCACCCCATCCACCGCCGTCCTCCTCCATCATGTCGGAGCTGATACCCCGATTTCATCGTCCATTAAAAGAGATCAACCTCTCTCATCCACGGCTTCGGACCAGGATCCTTGCATCCCGTCCTCTCGCTTCATCCCCGCCGTCGTCCACCTTGTTGGCGCCGCTCCTATGACCGTATCGTCCACCGCGCCTTGCCGCCACCGTCTACCCTCCTAGACCTGCTTCCATGCCGCCGACAGCCATCGCTACCGCATCAGCGTCAAATTCTCAGCAGATGCATACACGGCGCCGCACCAGAGGCGGTACTCTTTCATATCTGCTCAACTTATTTATCGCAACAAGAAAATAGATCGCCACTGCTTTACTCTGATTTCTTGTCCATCACTTGTTAGTTGAAAGCAAACATTGGTTGTGAAGTTGCTGTCGGTGTCAAAACCGGCGGATCTCGGGTAGGGGGTCCCGAACTGTGCGTCTAGGCGGATGGTAACAAGAGACAAGGGACACGATGTTTTACCCGGGTTCGGGCCCTCTTGATGGAGGTAAAACCCTACGTCCTACTAGATTAATATTGATGATGTGTGTTACAAGAGTGCATCTACCACGAGATCAAGGAGGCTAAACCCTAGAAGCTAGCCTATGGTATGATTGTTGTTCGTCCTACGGACTAAAACCCTCTGGTTTATATAGACATCGGATAGGGTTAGGGTTACAGAGTCGGTTACAATGGTAGGAGATCTACATATCCAGACGCCAAGCTTGCCTTCCACGCCAAGGAAAGTCCCATCCGGACACGGACGAAGTCTTCAATCTTCTATCTTCATAGTCTTGGAGTCCGCCGATGATGATAGTTCGCTATTCGGACACCCCTAGTCCGAACTCCTCAAGAGCCCCTTTAACCGGGCTTCAGCGACGACGAGTCCGGCGCATATATTGTCTTCGGCGTTGCAAGGCGGGTTCTCCTTCATCTTCATGTTCCCGCCGAATAGTGTCCGCTTCTTTATAAATGTTGCGCCCTTGGCTTCTACGCCCAATAATGGCCTTCTTCCACGTGTCGCATTTAATGCAAAAGGCTGGGATATTTTACATTTTACCCCTAGTCATGCGAACGAGCCGCCTACAAGAGAGGCGAGGATCTAGATCCAGCTCACACCATCCTCCATCCGCAAGTTCTCATCAAGCGCCTCGACAAAAATCCATTCCATCATGGATAGCCGACGCGCTCCTCCTCTCGCGCCCCAGCCCTAAGCCGGAGATTGGGGATGCTCGCCCACACAATGAGCTAGTGGTACTTCAAACCGAGGGATATCTTCCCCAGCTTTCATGGTTCCGGTTCAAGCGGACCGCCACCTACAAGGGTGGAAAGCAAAGGAGAGCGCCCCAACCCTTCCAAAGGGGAGAGGGTATGCTTTGTCCCCTATCTAATAAGGGGACTCGGATTTCCATACATCCGCTTCTCCGGGGCTCCTAGAGTTCTACTGACTCCAACTTCACCACCTCACGCCCGCCCCATTTTGCACATCGCGGGCTTCGTAGCTTTTTATGAAGCTGTTCTTGGGCATCGAGCCCCATTTTGCCCTGTGGAAGAGATTGTTTTGTCTCATACCCGCTCTCATGAGGGGTCGATATACCAAGTGGGCGGAGCGAAATATGGCGATCGCCGGACCGGATATCTATCCGCACCCGAAGAAGGCATCCAAGACCGGCCTTCTGAATGGTTCTACATGGAGGACGCCCTCTGTTGGATCCAGTCCGATCGGCCTCCGGAGTTCAACAATGCTCCCTTGAAGAAACGCTGAGTTGGCGCCCATGAGCCGCCAACGGGAAGATGATAGGAGCGCCCATTATCCGATGGGCGGATTAGGTTATCGCCCATTCGGATTGACCATGATTGGAGTCATGGCCACGCAGCATTATGCGAGGGGTGCAGCCACTCCAGGGGCCACCCTATGTGGGATTTTAACGGGAAGATGACGCCACCCGTCATGGCCGCAAAGGGTTAGGCTCGGCAGCCGATCCGCAAAGATCCTGTCCGCTTGTACAAGGGAGAGGAGGAAGACTTCTCCGCAAGAATCCGTTGAATGGATTTTCTATGCATAACCCTCGAGCTGGGTAAGCGGATGTTCATCTACCCGATCCATACTTTTTAAAGTCAAGTATCTTACTCGTGATTTCGACGCAGAGCTGCGCCGGACGTGGAGGGCATACGGCCTAGCTCCACAGCCCGAGGATCCGAACGATCCTCGATCCGCCTCCAAGAGGATCCGGACATAAAGGTGGAGCTGATTGACGGGGTGTTCCACCAACGTAGCATAGACAATGCCCTAGTCGCCATTACGGCTGACTACCCCGGTTTGTTTTTGGCCTCCCAGGTGACTACGACCGAGGTCTTGACACCATCGCTCGATCCGCCAATTCGACCATCCCATACCGATGGTGTATCGCAGGATGTGCCTTTAAGGCGGAAGCCGAACTCATGGCGGCCGACCAACAAGGGTCATCCGCCCAGCAGCGGAAGAGGAGGCGCGCGAACCGAGACGCCGCCAAGAACGGTGCGGAGCACCGCTATTTGTAAGGGAAGGATCCCGGAAGGTATATTAATGCTCTTAACTTTTCTAGAAAGAGCGCCACGGACAAAGGTCCGGAGAGGTTGCCAATCAAGCCTCCGCCGCCATGCTCCAACGCATGGTCCGGGAGGGAGGCGAATACAAGGCGTAAACCGGACGCCCTCCGACGGAGGAAGCCCACAGTTGTCCGCCACCCGTCTGAGGTGGAGAGCGCCATGAATCACAAAGCGCCGCCGGACAGCTTCTTCATGACGCGTTTTCTCCCCGAGGCGTTAAATGCCTTTAAAGCGGAACGCGCACCTCCGCGCCGCCAAGATGGGTTAACCAGAGCCACGGAGCAAGATGTGAAAGACATACGGGTAAGTAATTTTAATAGTTATATATGCCAAGAGTCTCTAGACTTAAAATAGTTGAAATAACTGATTTAAGGATCAATTATTATGCAGGGTCTTATGGAGAAGAATACCCAGTGTCCTGTGAGCTCCAAGAGTGCAAGGCCCAACTTGAAGCCAGACTTGGCCGCCATAGGGGAGCCACAGAGACCCCACGATAAGACGACTTTGAAAAGATAATTATTTAGCAAAGTGTGGCGTGAATCGACAATAATATTGCAGAGGGCGCCGGACTAGATCCGGACAAGCAACAGCCATCTGCGTCGCCTAAAGGCCAAGAGAGGGTGCTTATGAAGGTCCAAAGGAGAGAAAACAAGCTCCAAGATGCCCACACCCAGCAAGGAGAAGAGCTGAAAGGTGTTCGGGCCCACCGTCTGCTCCGTGAAGGAGAATCAGCGGCTTCGTCGCAGCATTTATAGTAAGTGCTTGAACAAATTCCTTGAAAAGAAGAATTCAAGCGAGGAAGTCGATTGACGTAAATATGTCTTTAGGTGTGCTCACAGTCGCCTCACGAGGAAATGCCCGAGTAAATGGGTGACCAACTTCCCGAGCTAGTGCGATTGCTCGAACGTGTTCGGCAGCGATGAGTGGCGCTGCTCATGCTTTATGGCCATCCGCCTCCCTACCCGAGGGCCTTGGTGAGCTTGCCGAGAAGCTTCAGGAGCACGGCGATGCCTCCGCTTGTGGAAGATATCGGCCTGCCGTCGTGGCGCCAGGAGGCATGGGCCATGGTGAAGACACGCTACCAAGTCGACCCAAACCACATGGCCGAGGTCGGACCTACGGGCCCGATGGGAAGGAGATCCTGTGAGCGTGATGTACGCCAAGTAGAACTCGCCACGAATATTCCCAACAGGATCAGAATTAGACAGCTGTTAGATGGGATTGAAGAGGAGTACAATCACCGGTTTGACGATGTAATTTGAAATGACATGTAAAATGCCTTCTAGCCGGATTGTAGATCGCTTGTCTTTGCGGACTGCTTCGCTTCAACCTCGGGACCCAACAGTCCGAGTGTGTCCGAATACCCTTACGGTTATAAAAGAACCGGGCATGCATGGAGACAAGGCGTCGGGGTCATAATTGCTTTATCGCATAAGTGCCCAACTAGTTATGTTATATTACATGGTTAGTAAGAAACATCTTCCGTGAGAATAGTTCCGTTAAGGGTTCCTTTCTCGGGAGGCATGCCCTAAAGTGCAATGCCGACCGCAAAAATAGCGTAAAAAGCATCCGGGGCAGATAAATAAGTAAGTAATAAATCATCTTTCAAGTCACCGAATCAATATTCTCTTAAGAACGCTTAGCTTTCGCTTCACCTACCGAGGTACACATCCGCTGACCCGGCAAGAATAATCGCAGAGGTGCTCCTTTACCTCCTAGCCGAACAATCGGGAACGAGGGGTAAGCACAGAGCCAGCAACCCAGCTTGGCCAAAACTTAAGTTATATCGATGCATATAATGGTGAATAAAAGGTACATGCGGAAGTATGACACATGTGTTGGGCATGAAGCCCGTATGAATAAGCTTCGCTTAAAGAAGCCCCAGTATAATGAGTGCCAGGGCACATCAAGTGTGTAACAGAGCGCAAATCAGCCCATAAAAGGTATTGAAAAAAGTGGAAGAAGGAGGAGGAGGAGAGAGTAAAACAAGGGGTGGACGGGAGTGAGACGAACCCGAGTCCGGCGTTAGGCGAGAATCTTCGGAGACGGGCTGCGCTCCATGGGTTCGGCTCGAGTCGGTTGTCCGATGCGTTACGTGAGACGGTACGCTCCGCGGTCAAAACTTGGTCGATGATGAAGGACCTTCCCACTTGGGCTTGAGTTTGTCCTTTTCTTGTCCGGCAGCGAGAACAAGTTCGCCAACATTGTAAGTTTTGGCCCGTATTTCTCGCTTTGATATCTTCGAGCTGCTGGCGATAAAATGCGAACGAGCCTTTGCCACGCCCCGCTCCTCCTCTAAGGCGTCTAGACTGTCCCCGCCGATCTAGCTCGGCTTCTCTTTCTTCGTACATGCGCATACGAGGTGAGTCATGAATTATATCGCAGGCGGGACTGCCTCTGCGCATACACCATGAAAAATGGTGTGAATCCGTAGTTCGGTTTGGCGTGGTCCGCAGCCCCAGTAGTACGGAGTCGAGCTCCTCTACCCAAAGGCGTGTTAGATTCCTTGAGGGACCGCACTAGTCCGGGTTTGATGCCGCCATGATTAGACCATTTGCTCGCTCAACTTGACCGTTAGTTTGGGGGTGATAGACTGAAGCGTAATCGAGCTTAATGCCCATGTTTTTGCACCAGAGTTTAACCTCGTCGGCCGTGAAGTTCGTGCCGTTGTCAGTGATGATGCTGTGGGGGACACCGAAACGGTGTACTACCCCGGATATGAAGTCTATCACCGGTCCGGATTCTGCCATTTTAACCGGCTTGGCCTCAATCCATTTGGTGAATTTGTCCACCATGACCAATAAGTATTTGTGCTTGTGGGTTCTGTTGGGTAACGTAGTAATTTCAAAAAATTTCCTACGATCACGCAAGACCATGGTGATGGCATAGCAACGAGAGGGAGAGGTCCGTCCACGCACTCGTGAGACCGAAAGCGAAGCGCTATATCAACGCTGTTGATGTAGTCGACGCCTTCACGATCCGACCGATCCAAGCACCGCATTCGCACCTCCGAGTTCTTAGCACACGCTCAGCTCGATGACGATCCCCGGCTCCGATCCAGCAAAGCGCCGGGAGGAGTTCCACAAGACGACGGCGTGGTGGACGATCTTGATGTTCTATCACGCAGGCTTCGCCAAGCACCGCCACAATATGACCGAGGTGGAATATGGTGGAGGGGGCACCGACACGGCCAAGGAACGATCACGAAGATCAACTTGTGTGTTCTAGGGTGCCCCCTGCCTCGTGATATAAAGGAGCAAGGGGAGGGCCGCCAGCCCTTGGGGCGCACTAAGGAGGGGGAGTCCTCCTCCTAGTAGGAGTAGGACTCCCTTCCTAGTCCTACTAGGAAGAGGGAAGGGGAAGGAAAGAGAGGAGAGGAGAGGGAAGGGGCCGCCTCCTAGTCCAATTCGACTCCCATGGAGGGGGGCGCCACCTCCTCCGGTGCAGCCCTCTCTCCCTCTTGGCCCAATAAGGCCCATAACTTCCCGGGGTTCCGTAACCTCCCAAGACTCGTTTTCTCCGAAACTTCCGAACCTTTCCGTGTCCGAATATAACCATCCAATATATCAATCTTTATGTCTCGACCATTTCGAGACTCCTCGTCATGTCCGTGATCACATCCGGACTCAACTCCTTCGTACATCAAAATACATAAACTCATAATATAACCGCTATTGAAACCTTAGCGCGCATGGACCCTACGGTTCGAGAACTATGTAGACATGACCTAGAACCATTCTCGGTCAATAACCAATAGCGGAACCTGGATGCCCATATTGGTTCCTACATATTCTACGAAGATCTTTATCGGTCAAACCGCATAACAACATACGTTGTTCCTTTGTCATCGGTATGTTACTTACCCGAGATTCGATCGCTCGGTATCCAATACCTAGTTTAATCTCGCTACGGAAAGTCTTTACTCGCTCCGTAATACATCATCTCACAACTAACTCATTAGTTGCAATGCTTGCAAGGCTTATGTGATGTGTATTACCGAGAAGGCCTAGAGATACCTCTCCCACAATCGGAGTGACAAATCCTAATCTTGATTCATGCCAACTCAACATATACTTTCGGAGACACTTGTAGAGTACCTTTATAATCACCCAGCCACGCCAGACGCTTGGTAGCACACAAAGTGTTCCTCCGTAAACGGAGTTGCATAATCTCATAGTTGCAGTGAACTTTGTATAAGTCATGAAGATAGCATAAGCAACATACTAAACGATCAAGTGCTAAGCTAATGAAATGGGTCATGTCAATCACATCATTCTCCTAATGATGTGATCCCATTAATCAAATGACAACACATGTCTATGGTTAGGAAACATAACCATCTTCGATTAATGAGCTAGTCTAGTAGAGGCATACTAGTGACTATCTGCTTGTCTATGTATTCACACATGTATTATGTTTCCGTTAATACAATTCTAGCATGAATAATAAACATTTATCATGATATAAGGAAATAAATAATAACTTTATTATTGCCTCTAGGGCATATTTCCTTCAGCCTCCCACTTGCACTAGAGTCAATAATCTAGATTACACAAGAATGATTCTAACACCCATGGAGTCTTGGTGCTGATCATGTTTTGCTCGTGGAAGAGGCTTAGTCAACGGTCTGCAACATTCAGATCCGTATGTATTTTGCAAATCTCTATGTCTCCCACTTGGACTTGGTCCCAATGGAATTGAAGCGAATTGAAGCGCCTTTTGATATGCTTGGTCCTCTTGTGAAATCTGGATTCCTTTGCCAAGGCAATTGCACCAAGATTGTCACGTAAGATCTTCATTGGTCCCGATGCACTAGGTATGACACCTAGATCGGAAATGAACTCTTTCATCCGACTCCTTCATTTGCTGCTTCAAGCAGCTATGTACTCCGCTTCACATGTAGATCCCGCCACGACGCTTTGTTTAGAACTGCACCAACCGACAGCTCCACCGCTTAATAAAAATACGATCCGGTTTGCGATTTAGAATCGTCCGGATCAGTGTCAAAGCTTGCATCGACGTAACCATTTACGACTAGCTCTTTGTCACCTCCATATACAAGAAACATATCCTTAGTCCTTTTCGTATTTCAGATGTTCTTGACCGCTGTCCAAAGGATCCACTCGATTACTTTGGTACCTTCCCGCCAAGCTTACAGCTAAGCATACGCCAGTCTGGTACACAGATTGCATACATGATAGAGCCTATGGCTGAAGCATAGGAACATTTTTCATTTTCTCTATCTTCTGCTGTGGTCGGGCATTGAGTCCGACTCAATCTTACACCTTGTACTACGGTAAAAACCTTTCTTTGCTCGATCCATTTTGAACTTCTTCAAAACTTTATCAAGGTATGTGCTTTGTGAAAGTCCTATTAAGCCGCCTTGATCTATCTCTATAGATCTTGATGCCCAATATGTAAGCAGCTTCACCGAGGTCTTTCATTGAAAAACTTTTATTCAAGTATCCTTTATGCTATCCAGAAATTCTATATCATTTCCAATCAACAATATGTCGTCCACATATAATATCGAAATGCTACAGAGCTCCCACTCACTTTCTTGTAAATACAGCTTCTCCAAAAGTCTCAGATAAAACCATATGCTTTGATCACACTATCAAAGCGCTTATTCCAACTCCGAGAGGCTTGCACTGCACCATAAATTGATCGTTGAGCTTGCACACTTTGTTAGCACCCTTTGGATCAACAAAACCTTCTGGTTGCATCATATACAACTCTTCTTCTAGAAATCCATTCAAGAATGCAGTTTTACATCCATTTGCCAAATTTCATAATCATAAAATGCGCAATTGCTAACATGATTCGGACGGACTTAAGCATCGCCACGGGTGAGAAAGTCTCATCGTAGTCAACCCCTTGAACTTGTCGAAAACCTTTTGCAACAAGTCGAGCTTTGTAGACAGCTACATTACCATCAGCGCGCCTTCTTCTTAAAGATCCATTTATTCTCAATAGCTTGCCGATCATCGGCAAGTCTACCAAAGTCCATACTTTGTTCTCATACATGGATCCCATCTCGATTTCATGGCTTCAAGCCATTTTATGAATCTGGGCTCACCATCGCTTCTTCATAGTTCGTAGGTTCACCATGATCTAGTAGCATGACTTCCGAATAGGATTACCGCATCACTCGTGCGGATTTTATTCTCGTTGATCTACGGTTTCAAGGACAACTTGATCTGAAGTTTCATGATCTTCATCATTATCTTCCTCACTAATCGGTGTAGGTGTTACGTAAACTGATTTCGTGATTTAACTACTTTCCAATAAGGGAGCTGGTACTATTACCTCATCAAGTTCCACTTTCCTCCCACTCACTTCTTTCGAGAGAAACTCCTTTTCTAGAAAGGATCCATTTTAGCAACGAATGTTTTGCCTTCGGATCTGTGATAGAAGGTATACCCAATTGTCTCCTTTGGGTATCCTATGAAGACACATTTTTCCGATTTGGGTTCAAGCTTATCAGTTGAAGTTTCTTCACATAAGCATCGCAACCCCAAACTTTCGTAAACGACAACTTTGGTTTCTTGCTAAACCATAGTTCATAAGGCGTCGCCTCAACGGATTTTGACGGTGTCCTATTTAACGTGAATGCGCCGCCTCAAGAGCATATCCCCAAAATGATAGCGGTAAATCTGTAAGAGACATCATAGATCGCACCATATCTAGTAAAGTGCGACATGACGCTCGAAACACCATTGCGCTGTGGTGTTCCGGTGGCGGAGTTGCTAAACTATTCCGCATTGTTTCAAATGTAGACCAAACTCAGAACTCAAATATTCGCCTCCACGATCAGATCGAGAAACTTTATTTTCTTATTACGATGATTTTCAACTTCACTCTGAAATTCTTTGAACTTTTCAAATGTTTCAGATTTATGTTTCATTAAGTAGATATACCCATATCTGCTTAAATCATCTGTGAAGGTGAGAAAATAACGATATCCGCCACGAGCTTCAACATTCATCGGACCACATACATCTCAGTATGTATGATTTCCAACAAATCTGTTGCTCTCTCCATAGTACCGAGAACGGGTTTTAGTCATCTTGCCCATGAGGCACGGTTCGCAAGTGCCAAGTGATTCATAATCAAGTGACTCCAAAAGTCCATCAAGATGGAGTTTCTTCATGCGCTTTATACCGATATGACCTAAACGGCAAGTGCCACAAATAAGTTGCACTATCATTATCAACTCTGCATCTTTTGGTTTCAACATTATGAATATGTGTATCACTACTATCGAGATTCATTAAAATAGACCACTCTTCAAGGGTGCATGACCATAAAAGATATTATTCATATAAATAGAACAACCATTATTCTCTGATTTAAATGAATAACCGCCTCGCATCAAACAAGATCCAGATATAATGTTCATGCTCAACGCCGCACCAAATAACAATTATTCAGGTCTAAAACTAATCCCAAGGTAGATGTAGAGGTAGCGTGTCGATCGCGATCACATCGACTTTGGAACCATTTCCCACGCCGCATCGTCACCTCGCCCTTTGCCGTTGTTCGCTAATCCGTAGTCCCTGCTTCGAGTTGCAAATATTAGCAATGTAACCAGATCAAATACCTGTACTATCATGCGAGCTCTAGTAAGGTACACATCAATAACATGTATATCACATATACCTTTGTTCACCTTGCCATCCTTCTTATCCGCCAAATACTTGGGGCAGTTCCGCTTCCAAAGGACTACCGCTTGCAGAGAAGCACTCGGCTTCAGTTTAGGTCCAGACTTGGGTTTTTCTCCCGATCAAGAACTTGTTTGCTGTTCTTCTTGAAGTTCCCTTCTTCTTCCCTTTGCCTTTCTTCTTGAAACTAGTGGTCTTATTGACCATCAACACTTGATGCTCCTTCTGATTTCTACCTCCGCAGCTTTTAGCATTGCGAAGAGCTCTGCATAGTCTTTACTAACCCTTGCATATTATAGTTCATCACGAAGCCTTTGTAGCTTGGTGGCGTGATTGAAGAATTTCATCAATGACACAATCATCCGGAAGATTAACTCCCAGCTTGATTCAAGTGATTGTAATACCCGCACATTTTGAGTATGTGCTCACCGACGTAACTATTCTCCTCCATCTTGCAGCTATAGAACTTATTGAGACTTCATATCTCTCAATCCGGCATTCTGTTGAAATATCAACTTCAACTCCTGAACATCTCATATGCTCCATGACGCTCAAAACGCCGTTGAAGACCCGGTTCTAAGCCGTAGCATGGCACACTCGAACTATAGAGTAGTCATCAGCTTTGCTCGCCAGACGTTCTTAACGCCGCCGCCAGCATCAAGAAGAGTCTGCACCTAGCGGTGCATCCAGACGAAACTCTTCTCGGCAGCAATGAGGATAATCCTCAAGTTACGGACCCAGTCCGTAATTGCTACCATCATCTTTCAACTTTGCTTTCTCAAGGAACGCATTAAAATTCAACGGAACAACAAAGACGAGCCATCTATCTACAAAGAAACATAGACAAGCAAAATACTATCAGTACTAAGTTCATGATAAATTTAAGTTCAATTAATCATATTACTTAAGAACTCCCACTTAGATGTACATCTCTCTAGTCATCTAAGTGATCACGTGATCCAAATCAACTAAACCATAACCGATCATCACGTGAGATGGAGTAGTTTTCAATGGTGAACATCTTATGTTGATCATATCTACTATATGATTCACGCCGACCTTTCGGTCTCCGTGTTCCGAGGCCATATCTGCATATGCTAGGCTCGCCAAGTATAACCTGAGTATTCTCATGGTGCAAAACTGGCTTACACCCGCTGTAGATGGACGAGAGCTTATCACACCCGATCATCACGTGGTGTCTCGCACGATTTAACTTTGGCAACGGTGCATACTGTGGAGAACACTACTTGATAATTTTAGTGAGAGATCATCTTATAATGCTACCGCCAATCAAAGCAAGATAAGATGCATAAAGGATAAACATCACATGCAATCAATATAAGTGATATGATATGGCCATCATCATCTTGTGCTTGTGATTCCATCTCCAAGCACCGCCATGATCACCATCGCCACCGCGCGACACCTTGATCTCCATCGTAGCATCGTTGTCGCCTCGCCAACTATTGCTTCTACGACTATCGCTACCGCTTAGTGATAAAGTAAAGCAATTACATGGCGCTTGCATTTCATACAATAAAGCGACAACCATATGGCTCTCGCCAGCTTGTCGATAACTCGTTACAAAACATGATCATCTCATACAATAAAATATAGCATCACGCCTTGACCATATCACATCACAACATGCCCTGCAAAAACAAGTTAGACGCCCTCTACTTTGTTGTTGCAAGTTTTACGTGGCTGCTACGGGCTGAGCAAGAACCGCTTCTTACCTACGCATCAAAACCACAACGATATTTCACAAATAGACTCTGTTTTAACCTTCTCAAGGACCGGCGAGCCACACTCGGTTCAACTAAAGTGAGAGAGACAGACACCCGCCACCACCTTTAAGCAACGAGTGCTCACAGCGGTGAAACCAGTCTCGCGTAAGCGCACGCTGTAATGTCGGTCCGGCCGCTTCATCTCACAATACCGCTGAACCAAAGTATGACATGCTGGTAGGTAGTATGACTTGTATCGCCCACAACTCACTTGTGTTCTACTCGAGCATATGACATCAACGCATAAAACCAGGCTCGATGCCATCATTGGGTAACGAGTAATTTCAAAAATTTCCTACGATCACGCAAGACCATGGTGATGGCATAGCAACGAGAGGGAGAGGTCCGCCCACGCACTGTGAGACCGAAAGCGAAGCGCTATATCAACGCTGTTGATGTAGTCGACGCCTTCACGATCCGACCGATCCAAGCACCGCATTCGCACCTCCGAGTTCTTAGCACACGCTCAGCTCGATGACGATCCCCGGCCCGATCCAGAAAGCGTCGGGAGGAGTTCCACAAGACGACGGGCAGGACGATCTTGATGTTCTACCGTCGCAGGCTTCTCCTAAGCACCGCTACAATATGACCGAGGTGGAATATGGTGGAGGGGGCACCGACACGGCTAAGGAACGATCACGAAGATCAACTTGTGTGTTCTAGGGTGCCCCCCGCCTCGTGATATAAAGGAGCAAGGGGAGGGCGGCCAGCCCTTGGGGCGACTAGGAGGGGGAGTCCTCCTCCTAGTAGGAGTAGGACTCCCTTTCCTAGTCCTACTAGGAAGAGGGAAGGGGAAGGAAAGAGAGGAGAGGAGAGGGAGGGGGGCGCGCCTCCTAGTCCAATTCGACTCCCCATGGAGGGGGGCGCGCACCTCCCGGTGCAGCCCTCTCTCCCCCTCTTGGCCCAATAAGGCCCATAACTTCCCGGGGTTCCGTAACCCTCCCACTCCGTTTTCTCCGAAACTTCCGAACCTTTCCGTGTCCGAATATAACCATCCAATATATCAATCTTTATGTCTCGACCATTTCGAGACTCCTCGTCATGTCCGTGATCACATCCGGACTCAACTCCTTCGTACATCAAAATACATAAACTCATAATATAACCGCCATTGAAACCTTGTTGCATGGACCCTACGGTTCGAGAACTATGTAGACATGACCTAGAACCATTCTCGGTCAATAACCAATAGCGGAACCTGGATGCCCATATTGGTTCCTACATATTCTACGAAGATCTTTATCGGTCAAACCGCATAACAACATACGTTGTTCCCTTTGTCATCGGTATGTTACTTACCCGAGATTCGATCGTCGGTATCCAATACCTAGTTTAATCTCGCATCGGAAAGTCTCTTTACTCGCTCCGTAATACATCATCTCACAACTAACTCATTAGTTGCAATGCTTGCAAGGCTTATGTGATGTGTATTACCGAGAAGGCCTAGAGATACCTCTCCGACAATCGGAGTGACAAATCCTAATCTTGATTCATGCCAACTCAACATATACTTTCGGAGACACTTGTAGAGTACCTTTATAATCACCCAGCTACGCCAGACGCTTTGGTAGCACACAAAGTGTTCCTCCGTAAACGGAGTTGCATAATCTCATAGTTGCGTGAACTTTGTATAAGTCATGAAGATAGCATAAGCAACATACTAAACGATCAAGTGCTAAGCTAATGAAATGGGTCATGTCAATCACATCATTCTCCTAATGATGTGATCCCATTAATCAAATGACAACACATGTCTATGGTTAGGAAACATAACCATCTTCGATTAATGAGCTAGTCTAGTAGAGGCATACTAGTGACTATCTGCTTGTCTATGTATTCACACATGTATTATGTTTCCGTTAATACAATTCTAGCATGAATAATAAACATTTATCATGATATAAGGAAATAAATAATAACTTTATTATTGCCTCTAGGGCATATTTCCTTCAGCCTCCCACTTGCACTAGAGTCAATAATCTAGATTACACAAGAATGATTCTAACACCCATGGAGTCTTGGTGCTGATCATGTTTTGCTCGTGGAAGAGGCTTAGTCAACGGTCTGCAACATTCAGATCCGTATGTATTTTGCAAATCTCTATGTCTCCCACTTGGACTTGGTCCCAATGGAATTGAAGAATTGAAGCGCCTTTTGATATGCTTGGTCCTCTTGTGAAATCTGGATTCCTTTGCCAAGGCAATTGCACCAAGATTGTCACGTAAGATCTTCATTGGTCCCGATGCACTAGGTATGACACCTAGATCGAAATGAACTCTTTCATCCGATCCTTCATTTGCTGCTTCAAGCAGCTATGTACTCCGCTTCACATGTAGATCCCGCCACGACGCTTTGTTTAGAACTGCACCAACCGACAGCTCCACCGCTTAATAAAAATACGATCCGGTTTGCGATTTAGAATCGTCTGGATCAGTGTCAAAGCTTGCATCGACGTAACCATTTACGACTAGCTCTTTGTCACCTCCATATACGAGAAACATATCCTTAGTCCTTTTCGTATTTCAGATGTTCTTGACCGCTGTCCAAAGATCCACTCTGATTACTTTGGTACCTTCCCGCCAAGCTTACAGCTAAGCATACGTCAGTCTGGTACACAAGATTGCATACATGATAGAGCCTATGGCTGAAGCATAGGAACATTTTTCATTTTCTCTCTATCTTCTGCTGTGGTCGGGCATTGAGTCCGACTCAATCTTACACCTTGTACTACAGTAAAAACCTTTCTTTGCTCGATCCATTTTGAACTTCTTCAAAACTTTATCAAGGTATGTGCTTTGTGAAAGTCCTATTAAGCGCCTTGATCTATCTCTATAGATCTTGATGCCCAATATGTAAGCAGCTTCACCGAGGTCTTTCATTGAAAACTTTTATTCAAGTATCCTTTATGCTATCCAGAAATTCTATATCATTTCCAATCAACAATATGTCGTCCACATATAATATCGTAAATGCTACAGAGCTCCCACTCACTTTCTTGTAAATACAAAGCTTCTCCAAAAGTCTCAGATAAAACCATATGCTTTGATCACACTATCAAAGCGCTTATTCCAACTCCGAGAGGCTTGCACTGCACCATAAATTGATCGTTGAGCTTGCACACTTTGTTAGCACCCTTTGGATCAACAAAACCTTCTGGTTGCATCATATACAACTCTTCTTCTAGAAATCCATTCAAGAATGCAGTTTTACATCCATTTGCCAAATTTCATAATCATAAAATGCGCAATTGCTAACATGATTCGGACGGACTTAAGCATCGCTACGGGTGAGAAAGTCTCATCGTAGTCAACCCCTTGAACTTGTCGAAAACCTTTTGCAACAAGTCGAGCTTTGTAGATGCTACATTACCATCAACGCCAGTCTTCTTCTTAAAGATCCATTTATTCTCAATAGCTTGCCGATCATCGGCAAGTCTACCAAAGTCCATACTTTGTTCTCATACATGGATCCCATCTCGATTTCATGGCTTCAAGCCATTTTATGGAATCTGGGCTCACCATCGCTTCTTCATAGTTCGTAGGTTCACCATGATCTAGTAGCATGACTTCCGTAATAGGATTACCGTACCACTCGTGCGGATTTTATTCTGGTTGATCTACGAGTTCAAGGACAACTTGATCTCAAGTTTCATGATCTTCATCATTATCTTCCTCACTAACTGGTGTAGGTGTTACGTAAACTGATTTCGTGATTTAACTACTTTCCAATAAGGGAGCTGGTACTATTACCTCATCAAGTTCCACTTTCCTCCCACTCACTTCTTTCGAGAGAAACTCCTTCTCTAGAAAGGATCCATTTTTAGCAACGAATGTTTTGCCTTCGGATCTGTGATAGAAGGTATACCCAATTGTCTCCTTTGGGTATCCTATGAAGACACATTTTTCCGATTTGGGTTCAAGCTTATCAGGTTGAAGTTTCTTCACATAAGCATCGCAACCCCAAACTTTCGAAACGACAACTTTGGTTTCTTGCTAAACCATAGTTCATAAGGCGCCGCCTCAACGGATTTTGACGGTGTCCTATTTAACGTGAATGCGCCGCCTCAAGAGCATATCCCCAAAATGATAGCGGTAAATCTGTAAGAGACATCATAGATCGCACCATATCTAGTAAAGTGCGACATATGACGCTCGAAACACCATTGCGCTGTGGTGTTCCGGTGGCGTGAGTTGCTAAACTATTCCGCATTGTTTCAAATGTAGACCAAACTCAGAACTCAAATATTCGCCTCCACGATCAGATCGTAGAAACTTTATTTTCTTATTACGATGATTTTCAACTTCACTCAAATTCTTTGAACTTTTCAAATGTTTCAGACTTATGTTTCATTAAGTAGATATACCCATATCTGCTTAAATCATCTGTGAAGGTGAGAAAATAACGATATCCGCCACGAGCTTCAACATTCATCGGACCACATACATCTGTATGTATGATTTCCAACAAATCTGTTGCTCTCTCCATAGTACCGAGAACGGGTTTTAGTCATCTTGCCCATGAGGCACGGTTCGCAAGTGCCAAGTGATTCATAATCAAGTGACTCCAAAAGTCCATCAAGATGGAGTTTCTTCATGCGCTTTATACCGATATGACCTAAACGGCAAGTACACAAATAAGTTGCACTATCATTATCAACTCTGCATCTTTTGGTTTCAACATTATGAATATGTGTATCACTACTATCGAGATTCATTAAAATAGACCACTCTTCAAGGGTGCATGACCATAAAAGATATTATTCATATAAATAGAACAACCATTATTCTCTCGATTTAAATGAATAACCGCCTCGCATCAAACAAGATCCAGATATAATGTTCATGCTCAACGCCGCACCAAATAACAATTATTCAGGTCTAAAACTAATCCCAAGGTAGATGTAGAGGTAGCGTGTCGATCATGATCACATCGACTTTGGAACCGCTTCCCACGCCGCATCGTCACCTCGCCCTTTGCCGTTGTTCGCTAATCCGTAGTCCCTGCTTCGAGTTGCAAATATTAGCAATGTAACCAGATCAAATACCTGTACTATCATGAGCTCTAGTAAGGTACACATCAATAACATGTATATCACATATACCTTTGTTCACCTTGCCATCCTTCTTATCCGCCAAATACTTGGGGCAGTTCCGCTTCAAAGGACTACCGCTTGCAAGAGAAGCACTCGGCTTCAGTGTTTAGGTCCAGACTTGGGTTTCTTCTCTTGATCAGAACTTGTTTGCTGTTCTTCTTGAAGTTCCCTTCTTCTTCCCTTTGCCTTTCTTCTTGAAACTAGTGGTCTTATTGACCATCAACACTTGATGCTCCTTCTGATTTCTACCTCCGCAGCTTTTAGCATTGCGAAGAGCTCGAGCATAGTCTTTACTAACCCTTGCATATTATAGTTCATCAAAGCCTTTGTAGCTTGGTGGCGTGATTGAAGAATTTCATCAATGACACAATCATCCGGAAGATTAACTCCCAGCTTGATTCAAGTGATTGTAATACCCAGACATTTTGAGTATGTGCTCACCGATGTAACTATTCTCTCCATCTTGCAGCTATAGAACTTATTGGAGACTTCATATCTCTCAATCCGCATTCTGTTGAAATATCAACTTCAACTCCTGGAACATCTCATATGCTCCATGACGCTCAAAACGCCGTTGAAGACCCGGTTCTAAGCCGTAGCATGGCACACTCGAACTATAGAGTAGTCATCAGCTTTGCTCGCCAGACGCTCTTAACGCCGCCGGTTGCATCAAGCAAGGTCTGCACCTAGCGGTGCATCCAGACGTAACTCTTCTATGCAGCAATGAGGATAATCCTCAAATACGGACCCAATCCGTAATTGCTACCATCATCTTTCAACTTTGCTTTCTCAAGGAACGCATTAAAATTCAACGGAACAACAAAGACGAGCCATCTATCTACAAAGAAACATAGACAAGCAAAATACTATCAGTACTAAGTTCATGATAAATTTAAGTTCAATTAATCATATTACTTAAGAACTCCCACTTAGACGTACATCTCTAGTCATCTAAGTGATCACGTGATCCAAATCAACTAAACCATAACCGATCATCACGTGAGATGGAGTAGTCTTCAATGGTGAACATCTTATGTTGATCATATCTACTATATGATTCACGCCGACCTTTCGGTCTCCGTGTTCCGAGGCCATATCTGCATATGCTAGGCTCGCCAAGTATAACCTGAGTATTCTCGTGTGCAAAACTGGCTTACACCCGCTGTAGATGGACGAGAGCTTATCACACCCGATCATCACGTGGTGTCTCGGCACGACGAACTTTGGCAACGGTGCATACTCGTGAGAACACTACTTGATAATTTTAGTGAGAGATCATCTTATAATGCTACCGCCAATCAAAGCAAGATAAGATGCATAAAGGATAAACATCACATGCAATCAATATAAGTGATATGATATGGCCATCATCATCTTGTGCTTGTGATTCCATCTCCAAGCACCGCCATGATCACCATCGCCACCGCGCGACACCTTGATCTCCATCGTAGCATCGTTGTCGCCTCGCCAACTATTGCTTCTACGACTATCGCTACCGCTTAGTGATAAAGTAAAGCAATTACATGGCGCTTGCATTTCATACAATAAAGCGACAACCATATGGCTCCTGCCAGCCATTGCCGATAACTCGTTACAAAACATGATCATCTCATACAATAAAATATAGCATCACGCCTTGACCATATCACATCACAACATGCCCTGCAAAAACAAGTTAGACGCCCTCTACTTTGTTGTTGCAAGTTTTACGTGGCTGCTACGGGCTGAGCAAGAACCGTTCTTACCTACGCATCAAAACCACAACGATATTTCACAAATAGACTCCGCTTTAACCTTCTCAAGGACCGGCGAGCCACACTCGGTTCAACTAAAGTGAGAGAGACAGACACCCGCCACCACCTTTAAGCAACGTGTGTGCTCACAGCGGTGAAACCAGTCTCGCGTAAGCGCACGCTGTAATGTCGGTCCGGCCGCTTCATCTCACAATACCGCTGAACCAAAGTATGACATGCTGGTAGGTAGTATGACTTGTATCGCCCACAACTCACTTGTGTTCTACTCGTGCATATGACATCAACGCATAAAACCAGGCTCGATACCATCATTGGGTAACGAGTAATTTCAAAAATTTCCTACGATCACGCAAGACCATGGTGATGGCATAGCAACGAGAGGGAGAGTGTCCGCCCACGCACTCGTGAGACCGAAAGCGAAGCGTTATATCAACGCTGTTGATGTAGTCGACGCCTTCACGATCCGACCGATCCAAGCACCGCATCGCACCTCCGAGTTCTTAGCACACGCTCAGCTCGATGACGATCCCCGGCCCGATCCAGCAAAGCGCCGGGAGGAGTTCCACAAGACGACGGCAAGGTGGACGATCTTGATGTTCTACCGTCGCAGGCTTCTCCTAAGCACCGCTACAATATGACCGAGGTGGAATATGGTGGAGGGGGCACCGACACGGCTAAGGAACGATCACGAAGATCAACTTGTGTGTTCTAGGGTGCCCCCGCCTCGTGATATAAAGGAGCAAGGGGAGGGCCGGCCAGCCCTTGGGGCGCACTAGGAGGGGGGAGTCCTCCTCCTAGTAGGAGTAGGACTCCCTTTCCTAGTCCTACTAGGAAGAGGGAAGGGGAAGGAAAGAGAGGGAGAGGAGAGGGGGGGGCTGCGCCTCCTAGTCCAATTCGACTCCCCATGGAGGGGGCGCCACCTCCCGGTGCAGCCCTCTCTCCCCTCTTGGCCCAATAAGGCCCATAACTTCCCGGGGTTCCGTAACCCTCCCAAGACTCCGTTTTCTCCGAAACTTCCGAACCTTTCCGTGTCCGAATATAACCATCCAATATATCAATCTTTATGTCTCGACCATTTCGAGACTCCTCGTCATGTCCGTGATCACATCCGGACTCAACTCCTTCGGTACATCAAAATACATAAACTCATAATATAACCGCTATTGAAACCTTGCGCATGGACCCTACGGTTCGAGAACTATGTAGACATGACCTAGAACCATTCTCGGTCAATAACCAATAGCGGAACCTGGATGCCCATATTGGTTCCTACATATTCTACTAAGATCTTTATCGGTCAAACCGCATAACAACATACGTTGTTCCCTTTGTCATCGGTATGTTACTTACCCGAGATTCGATCGTCGGTATCCAATACCTAGTTTAATCTCGTTACGGAAAGTCTTTTACTCGCTCCGTAATACATCATCTCACAACTAACTCATTAGTTGCAATGCTTGCAAGGCTTATGTGATGTGTATTACCGAGAAGGCCTAGAGATACCTCTCCCACAATCGGAGTGACAAATCCTAATCTTGATTCATGCCAACTCAACATATACTTTCGGAGACACTTGTAGAGTACCTTTATAATCACCCAGCATACGCCAGACGCTTTGGTAGCACACAAAGTGTTCCTCCGTAAACGGAGTTGCATAATCTCATAGTTGCGTGAACTTTGTATAAGTCATGAAGATAGCATAAGCAACATACTAAACGATCAAGTGCTAAGCTAATGAAATGGGTCATGTCAATCACATCATTCTCCTAATGATGTGATCCCATTAATCAAATGACAACACATGTCTATGGTTAGGAAACATAACCATCTTCGATTAATGAGCTAGTCTAGTAGAGGCATACTAGTGACTATCTGTTTGTCTATGTATTCACACATGTATTATGTTTCCGGTTAATACAATTCTAGCATGAATAATAAACATTTATCATGATATAAGGAAATAAATAATAACTTTATTATTGCCTCTAGGGCATATTTCCTTCAGGTTCCCCCTTTAAGGGGTCCGACCATGTCAAGCCCCCAGACCGCGAACGGCCAGGTAATGGGTATAGTTTTAAGGGCGGTGGGTGGCATATGGCTCTGAATAGCAAAGATCTGGCAACCGACGCATCGTTGGACTAAATCCTGAGCATCTGCCCGGGCTATCGGCCAATAAAATCCTGTACGGAAGGCCTTGCCCACAAGGGCCCGGCTGCAAGATGGTGCTCACGAGTCCGGCGTGAATTTCAGCCAGAGATTTCGCCTTCCTCTTCGGAGATACACCTTTGAAGGACTCCGTTGTGCTTTTCTTATAAAGTTCTCCTCATGACCTTGTAGGCTTTAGATCGCCGAACGATGCAGCGGGGCCTCATTTAGGTCTTCGGAAGTTCTGCCGCATTAAGTAGGCTAGGAATGGTTCTGTCCCACGGGCAATGACCGCCATTATTTCGTGAGTGAAGGTGTTATTTCATTGGTGAGCCGCCGATTGTGTCGTAATGGTCTGAGTTAGGTGATGCAGTTGGCTCCAGTTGTTATTTCCGGACTCCTCTTCCCATAATACTGGATGGCTTAAAGAGCCGCTCGGGAGAAGATGTTAGGAGGGACGGCGTCTCGCTTTCACGCCGATGCGTGCTAACACGCTCTGCTGCTGGTTATTATCCCGCTACATGGTGGAATTCTAGTCCTTGAACCGAGCTGACATTTTTAGGACGGCGCTATGTAAGCTGCCATTTTGGATCTTTGGCGTCAAGTCTCCATTTACTTGGGATATTGCAAGGTTTGAATCCTCACAGCACCTCTAGGCGTTGAATGCCCATGGAGATTGCCATCCGGAGGCCATGTAGAAGGGCCTCAGATTCGCTGCGTTGTTGGAGTCCATGTACATTATTTGAAGTACGATTGATTGTGTCTCCGGCTAGGGACGCCAAGACGACGCCAAATTTCAAGCCAGCCAACATTTTGGATCCGCTAAATGCATGATCCAGTTGAGTACGTGTCGTACTTTTAGGGAGTTCGGCCGTCCATTCGGCGATGAAGCCCGCCGAACTCGCGATTTTATAGCTCGCCGTGGTTTGTAGGTTATGCCAAATGGTAAGAGCTCGATAGCCCATTTTGCAATCCTACCCGCTATGTCGCGATTGTTTATAATATCTTTGAGAGGTACTTCGAGGCCACCGTTATTGAACACTCTTGAAAGTAGTGTCGCAGCTTTCGGATGCTATGAACACCGTGACACGCTATCTTTTGATAATGTGGGTACCGGGATTTGCATGGAGTTAGAACAGTGGATACGTAGTACACTGGTTTTTGAAGAGGGAATTTGTGCCCTTCTCTTTCTCGTTCAACGACGAGTACCGCGCTAACAACTTGATGTGTTGCTGCGATATATAATAACATAGGTTCGCCCAGGTTGGGCGCGCCGTAACCGGATTTGTTGCCGTGATGGCCTTTATTTCTTCGAAGTCCGGCCAGGCAAAGATCCGTCCATTCAAATGTTCGGTCATACCGGAGGAGGCGGTAGAGGGCGAGCCTTTTCTCCCAAACGGAGATGAAGCGACTTAAGGCCGCCACGCATCCGGTTAGTTTTTGTATCTGCTGAGGTCTTTTGGAATATCCAATTGTGACAGAGCTCGAATTTTGGCCGGTTTGCTTCAATTCCTCAACCGGATACGATGAAGCCCAAGAGCTTTCCGGCCGGTACGCAAGACGATTTTTCCGGATTGAGCTTAATGTCATATGCTCGGAGGTTGTCGAATGTCACCCTCAAGTATTCTACTAGAGTTCCGACGTGTTTGGTCTTGACAACCACATCGCTCACGTATGCCTCTACTGTTTTGCCTATCTGGTCGCCAGACATGTTTGAATCATGCGCCGATATGTTGCGCCGCGCTTTTGAGTCCGAAGGGCATGGTGTTGAAGCGAATGGCCCATATGGAGTAATGAATGCCGCTGTGTTCGATCTTTCTCCGCCATCTTGATTTGATGGTATCCGGAGTATGCGCCGAGGAAGCACAATGAGTCGTGTTCCTGCGGTAGCATCAATGATTTGATCAATGCGGGGAGGGGAAAGGGTCCTTTGGACAGGCCTTGTTAAGGTCTTTAAAATCGACGCAGAGGCGCCAGTGATTTGTCCTTTTTGGTACCATTACTTAGTTGGCTAGCCAGTCCGGATGTTTTATATCTCCGATGAATCCGCTTCTAAGAGTTTGGCTAGCTCTTCTCCCATTGCCTGCCTTTTGGGCTCGGAAAATCGCCAAGAGCTTGTTTGACCGGCTTGAATCCTTTAGGATATTTAAGCCGTGCTCGCCACTGCGTGGGATTCCCGGCATGTCCAAGGGTGCCGTGCAAAATGTCCCAATTTTCTCGAAGGAATTCTCGAGCTTGCTTCGACATCGGGACTTAATTGTGCCCCAATGGAGGCCGCTTTGTGGGGTCCGTTGGATGGACCTGAAATTTGACTATTTCGCTCACTGGTTTAAAAGAGGTGGACTTGGACCTCTTATCGAGTATCACATCGTCCCTATCCACCGTGGAGCGCAGCGTGGTTAGTTCCTCCGCCGCTAGGGCTTTGGACAATGCCTCTAGGGCCAGTCAAGGGTGTCTTATTTTCAGCGGAGTGCAGATCTCGATCATCGGCGAGGGTGATTATCCCATTGGGTCCGGCATTTTGAGCTTCATGTACCCGTAGTGGGGTATAGCTTGAAGATTGTGAATGCCTCTCGCCTAACAAAGCGTGATATCCGCTGTCAAGGGGGCCACTTGAAATGTGACCTCCTCGACCAGAATTGTCCCGTGAGCCTAACACTACATCTAGTGTGATTTTTCCCGCAGCGCATTTCTCGACTAGGGATTATCCTCCAAGGTTGTGCCGCTTCACTCAATGCGGCTCCAAATAATTTCCATTTTTGAAGGGTTTCATAGATGAGGTTTAACTCCGCTGCCGCCATCCATGAGTACCTTAGTAAGACGAAAAATGTCCACTATCGGGCTGAGGACCAATGCGGCTGGTGCTCTAGCTGTTCGGAATTTAGGTTCGACGCTGGCGTTGAAGGTGATAGCCGTGTCGCTCCATGGATTTGTTGTTGCTACTTGGTAGACTTCGGCGAGGCTGCGGATTGTTCGCTTCCGCATGTTATTTGATGCGAAAGTTTCAAGACTGTTAATACCGTCTTCGGTATCGCTGGGTTGGTTGCCCGGGCTAGAAAGCCTCACGCCACTTTTGGCCACTG
Source organism: Aegilops longissima (assembly GCA_021605205.1). Taxonomy (NCBI): domain Eukaryota; kingdom Viridiplantae; phylum Streptophyta; class Magnoliopsida; order Poales; family Poaceae; genus Aegilops; species Aegilops longissima. Next base: position 283,768,724 of record CM038676.1, read on the forward strand.
CCGTAGTATCCAACACGCCAAGGCCGTGTGTTGGAGTGGCGCCCTCCATCGTGTGGATCTTGCAGGTCCGTTGAGCCAACCCTCCAAGACGGTTCCGCACTTTTTAGGGGTTTTGGTTTTTGGTATTCAACCCGGTGCTTGATAATGATGCACCCTTTATTTCGGACTAGGGGTGTATTCGGGCCGGATTGTCCCAAAATTTACTTTCGGTTTTCCAGCGCTTCCATCGCACAAGACTTTTGTACTATGGTCACCAAGTCAAGAAAGCGTGTAATTTCAATGACGATCGATGGTGTTCAGATTCCTTGTCCGCAATTATTGCAGAAAATTGGGATTGCGCCCTCCTCTCGGCAGTCCTTTATCCTGCTCATAACCGTGGAGGAATCGCCCGAATGATGTATCGTTTCATCGGGCTCTTGCCGAATTTGAGAGAGATCGCTAATGTTTGGGTGGGCGGTGGAACTAGATCCGGACCCCGCCCAGTTTAGGACTCAAGGGCCGAGAAGTTTCCGAACTTGGAAGTTTGGATTTTGAGTGTTATCCCATGAATCCAACCCACCGCCTGATTTTAAGTTCGTGGCTTGATCAACGTCCGTCCCTCTCGGGGAATACGGCATGGAGGATCGAATCTGGACGAACTAGTCCTTAAGATACGAGAAGAATCGCCGCATTGCTGCTCTATCACAGCAACATGATGGGTATCCTGGGGAGAGTTGATCTCTCTCAGATCGGTTTTAGGCCCGATCCGATCGTAGTCTGTGGCGACTCCCAGGGCGGCGATGCAATCCAAGAGCTCGTTCATGGAGGAGAGCTCGATCGGATCTAACTTTTCGGCAAGTTCCGAACTAACCTGGAGATTGGTTTCGATGACTCGAGAGGTCATCGTCGAAGACGGTGGCGGACCGGCGGTCATAAGAAAACCACCTAGTCAAGAGTCGCCACGCCAAGGCTCCTTTGGTGATAGTATCGCCTTTAAAGACGAGATGAGGCATCCTACCCGACGGCGATGACACAGAGGAACTCTCAATGAAAGCACCAATGTCGGTGTCAAACCGCGGATCTCGGTAGGGGTCCCGAGTGTGCGCCTAGGCGGATGGTAACAGAGACAAGGGACACGATGTTTTACCTGTGTTCGGCCCTCTTGATGGAGGTAAAACCCTACGCCCCGCTAGATTAATATTGATGATGTGTGTTACAAGAGTGGATCTACCACGAGATCAAGGAGGCTAAACCCTAGAAGCTAGCCTATGGTATGATTGTTGTTCGCCCCACGGACTAAAACCCTCCGGTTTATATAGACACCGGATAGGGTTAGGGTTACACAGAGTCGGTTACAATGGTAGGAGATCTACATATCCAGATCGCCAAGCTTGCCTTCCACGCCAAGGAAAGTCCCATCCGGACACGGACGAAGTCTTCAATCTTGTATCTTCATAGTCTTGGAGTCCGCCGATGATGATAGTTCAGCTATCCGGACACCCCTAGTCCGAACTCCCTCGCTTGCCTTTGTCCAGCTTTGCACCTTCAGATCCGCCATGGCATGCTCAACACTATACTGCAATGCTTATGGTTTTCCCTTTATATTCCACACTAGTTAAATGACAAGAGACTAAATTTCAAAATTGGGTCGGTCGAATTTTGAGAGTCACGGAGTTCGGCCATGCATGAAGGAAGGGCCTGTGGGGATGGTGGTTGTGGGGGCGGTGGTGGGGCCTCACGAACTAAGAAAACTCGACGCAGGTGGGGGGGGGGTGGGGTGGCGGAGGAACACAAGCGGTGGGGTGGTTCAGGGGAGGGCGGGGGTCGGGGCGGTGGTTCGCCAAGGCCCGTGGGTGTTCTCAGAGGGAAGAATCAGAGAAGAGGAAGAAGAAGAGTTAGGAGACGTAGGATCTTCATCCAACTGCCTGAAATGGTCGACTGGCCCAAATGACAAAAGTCATGCGACTTGCATGCAGACATGCAGAATATGCTTCCTCTTATGTTCTTTAACATGTTCCTCTTTTGTTCTTCTTTAGTAAGCATAGTATGTTCCTTGTCAGGAAGGGGAGCAGGGACGTCTGCAGTCGACACCTCTATTGGGCCGGTTCTGCTAAATGATTTCACACTTCGAGATGGTTTGCCATAATACCCCGGAAATGGTGGGAGTCGCGCGGTCTTTGATAGAATAAACTGATAGTAACAGTTATGCGCCTTCAGATGAATAGAGCTGGCCTGTAGGTGATCGATAGGCTGCATATTAGTAGCGGCAAAACCCTATTTTTTCCAGCCAGTTCTGCTTTCCCGATTTATTTATGGTGGTTATGGTGTACCCCTATTATCTACACTACATTCTGCCTACTAGCTCTACGCTCTCGTTATCATGGTTTGGCAATGAACTTTCTATATGGTATATTATGAACCTATCGTCTGGTCCTTACATCTGGGGCCCCCAACAGGGAGCTTACTTTTTTGTGTAGTTGTGCCAGATTATATTAATCTACTCACCATATTATAGCACACATGGGCTCTCTCATCATAATCCAGTGATAGCACACAAGGGTCTACAGGGAGCGTCTATTATATTACAATATCCCTTGCATTGCAAAGATAATCTCACTACTATTTGTGTTTTCATGCTTTACAGATATTGTACGTAATCACAATGGATATAAGAATGCGCACATCAGAAGAATATTGCAGAATAGTTCAATGGGTAACAAACTTGGCATCAAGGGATTGAGATCCATTGTGGATGCAATGAAACCCACATGCTCCCGACCTATAGATTCGTTCAGAATATGATCCTAATGACTATTCTGAGCTCAAGGAGTCAAAGGCAGATGGCCTATCCTGTTCACCCAATAAGGTGCATGTTATAATTTGGCAAGGTTTTATTGGTTGCAAATATCTTGCATAAGGTGTCTTGCATTTCTTTTGCTTCGTTGCACCGCCATCTGCTTAGTTTACTCATGATATATGTGAAGATGCCATGCCCATCCATTATCAACACTTATTCCATTTGTCGTCATACCATGTTTTTCCATTCAGATGTTGTTCTTGTGTTTCAGACATCCAAAAGGAAGAGGGTGATTGCAGAACCTGAAGGAGTACAAGCAAAGTCCTAGAAAAAGGTGGTGCTACCGGAGAAATCACATAGCACCCGACATATATTGGCGATAGAACCAGCGCCGCAAAACCTAGGATATCGCAACTATGCTGGTCGCTGCTTTGCTCTTGTGAGTACCTATTGTCCTATCGTTGTCCTTACATTCATACCTGGTGGATTATGTGACATCATTGTGCATTATAGCTTGCTTATCCACTGTTCGCTCCAAATTATCAGATCTATATTAATGCTTAAATTAATGTAGAATAAACCCAATGCCTATGAAGAAATTTAGTTCTGCATTGTTTTTGTAAGTATATATTGTCCTTCATCACTGTACTTATATTTGTCAGCTAGTTCTTGATGTACACTTTGCAACTTATTTTCCCTTGTCCTCCATTTTTCTACACATCAGATCTACATTTACTCTTGCCAAAATATTGAATAAAACCAATGTTACTGAAGATGTTTAGCTCCACATTGCTCTTGTTAGTGCCTTCTGCCTGTATGTTGTATTTACATTTGTACTATGCATCTTAAGTTCAATAATCGCCATTTGTTCCTATATTTTCACATCTATATTTACTCTTAACAAAATGTAGAATAAAGGCAATACTCTTGAAGAAGAGTGTGCGGTAAACTTCTTGAATTGCCCCCCTCCCCCATCAATATGGACAAGGCCTTTATAGAGCCTGTCTTCACTACTAATGTAAGTTTGTCCTCCTCGAGCCTTCAAACTTTGTTGTTTATATTTGGATAGCTAAGAGTGCAAATGCTCTTTATTATTGTCGTCTGCATCAAATTGCTTGTTCAAAGTTTATAAAGTAGAAGTACATAAACATAAGTTTGTCCTTCTGAATTTCAGTCTTTAGTTGTACAATCTAGTTCCTTATTCGTACCATGTAAATTAAACTAAACATAGCAAGTTATCTTCTTTAGCACTATGTGTATGCTTGTGTTCTTGATCCAGTAATCCAAAGGTGTGGTGAGACTACCAACAACAGCACAATGTCATATCCTTCTATGTCTCAACTATGAACAATGCCATATTATATTAATATTATTTAAACCATGTCTCTTTATTTACCAATCTGAAATGGTATAAATTGACAGTACACTCACCATTCATGCTTATACGTTGTTTAGAACTACATATATGCTTGTGTTCTTGATCTGTAATCCAGTGGTCTGGTGAAGCTGGCCGCTCCTGCACAATGCCATTTCCTGTCGTCTTAAGTATGGACAATGCCTATTATGTTCATGCTATTTTAAAGTGTGTCTCTTTATTTTTGACAAAGAAATGAGATAAATTGACAATGTTGATGCTTATACGTGCAAAACCTGTTATCTACCTACTTGTTTCTCTTTCAGGGTGACAACACTGCTGCTAGGAAGAACTGCCACAATGATAGTGAGACGAACCCATTGTTTGTCCCTCTAACACATATTCCAGAGGAGAAGGCAACACATATTGAGGGTAGGGATACAACCACGAAGTCACATCTTGATGTAGTGTCAAACTTACTCAGTCACACAAGCTCGATGAAGTCGCCGCCTGAATCTGTTCGACTTCTTCAGTCTGAAATTCAAGCAGAAATACATGCTTCCGCTCAAATACGACTCGAACTCCAATCTATATGCAAGATTAACCGTAAGTATAGGATGTTTATTGATGCTATGCAGCTTAAGTTGGTGGATATGAGCGCCAAAGAAGCGCAGTCTCATCAGGTTGCTAAGCTGCCTGCGCTGCAGCTCCTGGGCCGGGCTAACCTTTCTTGAACTGTGTTGAAGTGTTGTCGGTTCTGTCTATTATTTTGTCTGCCTGTTAACTTCCACTGGTGGCGACTTGCCCAGTTTATGTAATCTGCTGCCTGGTTGCCCTTTATTATCACTGGCGGTGAACTTTGATGTCGAGGGGATGTAATATGCTGTAATTTCTTTGTTGTATAGTCTAGGTTTATTCTTGGTCGGTATGTTGTAATTTAGATCAGAAGGTTTAGCGGATCTCAGTGTTGTCGGTCTTAAGGCCAGCTCGTTACTCATATGGGCCAAAATGTGGGCCTATAATCATCTTGGGCCATTAGCAGGTCTAAACCTATAGTTGTTTCCCGCCTTTAACACGCAGAGTAAAGTTCTGTCTAGCTGGGCCAAAGAATACCATGGGCTTTTAACAGGCTAAAACCTAGATTGGGCTAGCGTTGAGCCCAAAAATTCACGGGCCAGTACATGCCGAAGCTGCCTAAGGCCCATGTTTGGCCCAAATAGGACGAGGAGTTAACAGGCCAAAATATATCTCAGGCCTATTTGTCCCAATAAAATTATGGGCTTTAAGCAGGCCGATATCTACGTGGGCCATAGGCCTGAAAGTGTCATGGGCCATTATCAGATGGGTTGTAAGAAGGCCGGATTCAACGCGGGATGTAATTAGGCCCAACTGTTACACGGGCCATTAACAGGCCAATAGGCCAGTTAGGCTAAAATTTATCCAGGAAGACTACGGGCCGTTAAGAGGCCTAAAATTACTTCGGACAAGAAATAGCCCAGTTTCTGCATGGGCCATTAAATGGCCTAAAGTTAACCGGGCCGACAATGTACCAGATGCACCACGGGCCGCTAACAGGCCGAAACTATTATCGGGCCGAACTGGTAAACGGGCATTTAACAGGCTGAAATACAAACCTGTCTTAGAATGGGCCCAAAAGAACGGTGGCCTATTAATGGGCCTGATCCGATATGGCCGTAATTTGGCCCAAAACACGGCAAGCTGTGAACGGGCCTGATCTGGTATGGGCCTTAATTTGACCCAAAACATGGCAGGCTATTAACGGGCCAGCCCACTAGTGTCTGAAAAAACATGTTGGGCCTTTAGCTGGGCCGGCCTTTTCACCGGAATGGGCCTCTGTTGGGCCGTGCCACGTGTCGACGTATCATAGGCGCCTCATGTCCAATGAGTGGATGACATCTATCCCAATGGTGAGCCAACACGTGTTTCCTCCGGCCAATGAGAATTTTACACGTGGAAAATCCCCATTGGTCTGGGATGTTAACGGGTTATCGGATCCAAAACCGGACCCGATAGCTTAACGGCGACCCGTTACGGTCGATGACACGTGTCGGTCACCCTTGACGAAAGCACTTCTATGACCCGTGATTTATCGTCATGGAAGTGGACACTTCCGTGATGATAATTTTGGTAATGTCATGGAACACTTCTACGACAGCACAGGTATGACTATGTTGATTCTGTCATAAAATCGTCATGGATGTACATGCATGACAGAAAATGTGACCTACTGTGCAAACACGTATCATCACGGAAGTGTATTTTTTTGTAGTGTTGCTTGAACTCGGTGAGACCGATTTCAACAACGAGCAAACAGAGAGTTGGTCAAGCAAACTCGGTGGGACCGATTGCATATTTTGGTGAGACCGAAATAATTACAACAGGCAACAGAGAGTTTGCAAGGCCATCTTGGTGAGATCGAGATCCGTATCGGTGTGACCGAATTGTCTAGGGTTTCTGGAAGTGGCTATGTCAAAAGAACTCGGTGGCGCCGAATAGGTCAAATCGATGGGGCCGAGTTTGACTTTGAGTTTTGGACATATGTGGAAATGAGAAAGTGGCTGAGGGTTTTGGAGCAATATCACTAAGCACTTTGACAAGTAGACCATTAAGCAACACCTCATCCCCTTTTAATAGTATTGGCTTTCATATGGACTCAATGTGATCTTGGATCACGAAAACATAAATGAAGAGTCTTGAGCTTTTGCCAATCTTTGTCCTTAGCATTTTGAGGGGTCCACATCTCTAGTCCATGCCATGCCAATCATTGAACTTTTTGAAATATTTAACTTGAATGGATATTAGTTCAATGAGCTATATGTTATTATGAATTACCAAAACCACCCAGGGATTAGTTGCAGTTTCAGTCTCCCCCTTTTTGGTAATCGATGACAACATATAGATCAAAGTTTCCACAAATGATAATATTAATGAAATACATCGTCACTTTGAGAAGTATGTGATAAGCAAGAGCTCCCTCTATATTTGTGCATTATTTAAAATTTGCGTTTGAATGCAAATGCACAATCGATTAGGATCATGGGTCACTCTTCCATGTCACATAAATCTTGGTAGAGCGCTCAAAATGATAAGAGTTAAATAACATGCACTCATCACCAAGGGTAAAAGTGATTGATCATACACAGGTATCATAGATATCATCATGCAAGCACAATTAAGGCATAGTATGATCAAACACATTATCACAAGAGTATCTCACGAGCATAACACACATAGTAGCATAGGAATAAAACAAGCAAATTATCAAAGTAGCAGGAGAGGCAAATAAAACCAACAAAAGGCAAAACACTCTCTCTCGAAGCCTAATGATCTATACACTTTCTCCCCCTTTGGCAACAAGTTACCAAAAAGCTTGAAAATGCCTAGTGCTATATGGCACTCTAGGCACGATCTCCGGGAGCTCCTGAAGGGGTCTTCTAGCTGGTTGCTTCGGTGTGTGTATATGATGTGGAGAGGAGTCCATCGGCAAATGCTTCGGCTAATGTCTATGGAGCTGGAGGAGTTGAAACTGGAGGTGCAGTCGTGGAAGTTACTCGAGGTGCTGAAATAGAAGTCCTGATGTCCCTGCCAACTGGCACTGCTGAAGACCTTTGTGCCCTTGGCACTCTCTGAAAAGTATCTTTGGTAGGTCTGTCATTCCTGTCCTCAACTTCTTCATGGAGCTTCTCCACAGTAGTCCAGATCTCTGTGACCTTCACATCTAGATCATGAAATTTTGTCTCAATGATCCTCTCAAGACTCTCTTGATTTTGATTCAGGGTGGCTAGGCCCTTCTCAATTCTCACTGTAGCCTCAAGCAGATAACTGAGTTGATCCTGCTTGGTCTTGAGCATCACCATCGTACATCCTTTCTTGCTTTTGCAGCCTTTGCTCTCTCTCTCTCTCTCTCTCTCTCTCTCTCTCTCTCTCTCTCTCTCTCCTTCTTCTTAGCTTCTGCACAAGTTGGATGGGATGCATCCATGACAACCTCATTGTCATCAAATTCTAGCCTCAAGGGAAGATGCTCTTTATCAAGAAGATATGTCCCAGTTCCCATCTTGGAATTGATCAACATATGTATGTGTGGGGCATATCCACATGATCTCTTCTGATCAGCAGTTGTTTTCTTCACCGTTTCAACAATCAGGCTCATCACCTTGAACTTCTGAGGTACATCGAACATGTGGAGCAAGTTGATTGAGTGACCACGGATCATCCTATAATCTCTTGACTTGGGCAAAAGAGTGTGCCTCAAGATGGTGTTGATAGTGGTCAAGCCAACAAGCAGGCAGTAGATAGAACCAAGCTTGTGTGTCTCCAAGGCATTATCAGGAATTTCCTTGTACATGTTGGCCATGGAGTTATGATCCTTCCTAGGCTTGGCATATACATCAGTGTCATTCTCCTCTTCCTTTGGGGAATTGATCAACTTGGCCCATTCAGAGATTGTAGATTGATATCTTGTACCTCTAGTCATCCAAACAATCTTTCCATCTGGGTAGAAGTGAGCAGTGGAATAGAATTGCATGATCATCTCATCGTTCCACTTGGTCAACTTCTGACCAACAAACTTGCCACTTCATTCATCCTGAAGCTCTCATGCACACCTGGGAAGTAGTACTCATTGTCATCAATGTATTTCCAGTCAACCCATCTCATGTGACAGACAATGGGCTTCGATGGAGCAGCCCCAGTCCTTATGGCGTCCCCCATAAGCTTTTGAGTCTTTGCAGGAGGTGCAACAGGCTCTTCCTCCTCATCATCTTCATCAGAATCTCTCATAATAGAAGGTCTGCCAATGACTCTAGCAATAGTCTTTTTGACTCTCTCCTTCCTCTTCTTACCTCCAGCAGCCTCTTCCTCTCTTGGTTCAAGAGTGAATTCCATGGTTTCTTGAGTTGAGGCTCTGGCCTTGGACATTGGAGCTCTTTTAGCAGGAGCTTTCTTGGACAATCCAAGCGTGGTTGCAGCAGCAACAACATACTCCTTCTTGAGTACCTTCTTCTTGGAGGAGGTCACCTCCTCCTCAATGACAAAGTCCTCATCCTCTGGTTCAGATGTTTTCTTCTTCCTTTGCGTAGTTGTTGCCTTTGGCAAGTTGTTGGGAGTGCTTCTGCTCCCCTCATCATAACTGCTGTTGGAGGGACTAGTGCCCTCACTAAGGTTGAGCTGCTCTTCTGACTTGTTCTGGCTATCACTGCCCTCTGACATAGCTGAAACTGACCCTGTGAACAGTTGAGTATAGAAAGAGTGGATGAGCATCACAAAGCACAACTATTTTGCAAAAAAAATATTGAGACAAAAATTAATTTTAGTTTTATGCAGAAAGCATTTCGGAGCTACTGATTTGACAAACTCGGTGACATCGAAGCAGTAACAGTGTCTAAACACACAGTTTCAGTCGGACCGAAATGCAGTTCGGTGACTCCGAGATGCTAGGGTTTCACAGAGAAAGTGATTTCGATCGCACCGATTAGTACACTTCGGTCAGACCGAGTTGTACTTGTGCAATGGCCAGGGCCAAATCGGTGAGACCGAGATCCTCAGATCGGTCGGTCCGAGATGAGTTCGACGGAAACCTAACCCTAAGTTTTTGCATCAAATCTATTCTAATGGATTCTTTTGGTGGATAGATTTGTCTCATACGTGGGAAGAACAATGGCAAAGATCTTTGTGCAAGAATCAGAATAATAGAACGCACAAAGAGGTCAAGTATGTACCCTAGCTTGGCGACGAACTTGCTACGGCGGCAACGGCGGTGAGAATCCCGTTGACGGCGGAGAAGACCAGCGGCAGGGGGTCACTGGCGACGACGGCGACGATCCGAAGACTAAGGGGGCGGCAGAGCTGGGAGGCGTGGTCAAGTGTTTGGAGGAATTTCCAAATTTTCAACCCGTGGTATATATATACCCAGTCACTGTTAGTGTGACCGAGTGGAACGACTTGGTGGCACCGAGATGCAAAACTGCTAGTAGTTGCTGCAACTTGGTGTGACCGAATTGTTCAAATCGGTTGCATCAAGATGAAAACCTAGATCAGCTTAATGAATTCGGTGAGACCGAGTAGGAGTGAGTTGGTCTGACCGAGATGAATTGATAGGTTTTGGAAGTTAAGCCCTTGATGGATCGGTGGCTCCGAGTGCTCCTCACCCGGAGGGTCCACATTCAACTTGTTCAAACTTTGTGATGTAGCGTGAATAGAGTTTGAGATGAGAAAAACATAGATAGCTAGAGGGAGTACTTAGGCATTCTTCTCCACCATTTGGCAAAAGGAAAACCAAACAACCAAAGCAAAAAATGGATGTCCTCGAATGGAGAAAATTATGCAACCAACATGCTCACAGAATAAGATGGCAAATAATAGCATCTATCAAGCATTTGATGATGACCAGGTCATCTATATATGAGTATATTGACTGAGGAGTCAAATGAGAACATTCGATCGTAGGTCATACTCATCGTTTAAGCACAAGTCGGGTTACCACTTTTACATAAAGCATTATTGTGTTCACACCATTAGAGTTGCTTTAGCTCAATTCTTAGAGCAAATCTCTCCCTAGATGTGATATCCCCCCTTAGAGGGATGAACTAACCTTGGGTTTTGTCGATGATGACTTCATGTAGATGTTGAAGATGTGGATGCTCAATGTTGATGTAGATCATTTGGAGCAATCCATTGGAGCGAGTTGCACTTTCAATACCTACATGGGTTAGTCCCACAAGGAACACACAAGGATATCCATAGACATAGAGTGAAATACACGTATGATGATGTCCATGAAAGCATTAGGTTACCTTGTCCCTTGTCTTACCAACAAGAGGGTTTGTGACTCCTTGAACTAGTGCAATATATGGAAGTTGACTGCACTTGTCCTTGCCAAAAAGAACATGAGTGAAGTATGTTGGCGGAGTCACCCTCAAGAACTCTCTAGTTATTCTTCTTTAGGACCCACATCAACTTGATGAGAATCCTTGGAGTTGTAGTCATACTTGATGAAGTAGAACTTGATGGAAACCCCCTTGACCAAGGCCTTAGGAGCTTATTCAAATGAGTCAATCTCTTCTTGAAGCTTGTCCTTGTCTTTTAGCTTGTGGTTTTGTGGTGGAAGATCACCTTGAGCTTGTGTCCCTTGAAAGAAGTGGGGTCATACTTCTCTTGTTGAGGAACAAACTTCGTCTTGGGGTATTGATCTTCTTCCCACTCAACTCCATTGTCATTGAACTTTCGTTCAAAACCAACACCTTGATTCTTCCGGCGCCTTCCTTGCTTGCGTACAATTTCCTCAAATTGCTTACTTCCGGCAAGGCTCTTGTAAACACCTTTCTCTATAATTCCCTGTAATAAGCTATTTTATTGCTCAAGTGTAACTTGGCTAAGAGAATCATTAGTGGAATCAAGAGAACTACTAGAAGCAACAATATTGGATTTAACATGGTTATTGTTACTAATAGAATAATAATCTTTCTTGCTCTTATTGCTAGATTTTACTTATGGCATATAAGTAGACAAGAGTAAACACTTGGCAATGTAAGAAGAACTTTTCTTTCGAAGATCATCATTGATTGCTTTTAAGAACCCATGCTCTTTCTCTAAATTGAGCTTCTCAAAGCGTAGCTTCTCATGAGTCTTTAAAAGCTCTCGATGATCCTCTAGAGTAGTTTCATGAGCTAACTTAAGAGTGTTTAGTTCTTTAGTTAGACGTTCAATCTCCTTCTTATCATTGTCATTCGTTTCATCTTGGTTAGCATCATTAATAGCAATTTCATCATAATTTTCATCACTAGTGTTGTCAACAAGTAAATCATCATCACCTAGCAAATCATCTTCATCACTATTGAAATCAACATACTCAGGGTGTGATACCTTAGGGCCTTTGGCCATGAAACATCTTCCAATTCCTTCGTTTGGTGAGTCAAATATGTCATAGGAGTTGGATGACACAAGTGCAAGACCGGCAACACCTTCATCTTGAGTATATTCGGAGTCGAAGTGATAACTTTTCTCGGAGTAGTTGTCGGAGGAACCGGATACCCATTCACCAACATGAGCTTGATGTCTTCATCTTGTGTAGCTCTTTGATGACTTGTCCTTCCTTTCCGAATCCTTGCTTATACGAGAGGGTCTTCGTTCATAGCGATCATCTCTACTCCTTCTCTCTCTTGGTGGTGATTCATCTCTTTTACTTCTCCTTTTAGGTGAATCTTCTCTTCTCTTGTAGGGAGCCGTACACTCATTGGAGTAGTGTCCGGGTCTTCCACAATTGTAGCAATTGCGATCACGACTAGAAGATCTTTTGTCATTGTAGGACCTTGACTTGGAACTTCTCTCTTTGCTTCCACTCTTGTAGAATTTGTTGAAGTTCTTCACCATTAAGCTTAATTCTTCATTGAAGACTTGTTTCTCACTTGATGTTGTAGGAGCATCACATCATGAAGCTTTGTAAGCACCACTTGACTTGTTGTGGAGCTCTTCCTTATCCTTGAGTGACATCTCATGAGCAACAATTCTACCAATGACTTCCGTTGGCTTGAGATCTTTGTAATTGGGCATCATTTGGATCAAGGTGCACATGGTATCATATTTTCCATCCAAGGCTCTTAGGATCTTCTTGATGATGAATCTGTTGGTCATCTCTTCACTTCCTAAGCCGACAATCTTATTTGTTATGAGAGCAAGCCTAGAGTACATTTCAGCGACTCCTCCACCATCCTTCATTTTGAACTTGTCAATTTGACTTTGAAGCACATCCAATTTGGATTCCTTGACGGACTCGGTACATTCGTGCATATCAACCAAAGTATCCCAAATTTCCTTTGCATTCTCAAGACGGCTGATTTTGTTGATTTTTTCGGGGCACAATCCATCGAAGAGAATATCGCAAGCTTGAGCATTGTATTGCAATATCTTCAATTCTTCCGTAGACGCTTTACGATCTGGTTCTCTTCCATCCTTGAAGTATTCACCTTGTAAGCCAATACGCACAATGCCCAAACTGCGGGGTTATGACCAAGAATATGCATTTTCATCTTATGCTTCCAACTAGCAAAATTAGTACCATCAAAGTAAGGACCTCTACGGTGGTAATTTCCCTCGCTAGACGCCATACTCTCCTAGGTTGTGAAACCAAAGCTATGATCACCAAATATATGGAAATCAAGGCAAATGGAGACCAAAGCTCTGATACCACTCGTAGGATCGAATGCAGCTCTAGAGGGGGGTGATTAGACTACTTGACCAAATAAAAATCTAGCATTTTCCCAATTTTAAGTATTGGCAGATTTTAGCAACTAATACAAGTCAAGCAATCAACCTACACATGCAATTCTAAGAGTGTAGCAGCAGAAAGTAAAACATTGCATGTGAAGGTAAAGGGAAGGGTTTGGAGAAGGCAAACACAGTGTAGACACGGAGTGGTTCCGATAGGTGGTGTTATCGTACATCCACGTTGATGGAGACCTCAACCCACGGAGGGTAACGGTTGCGCGAGTCCACGGAGGGCTCCACCCATGAAGGATCCACAAAGAAGCAACCTTGTCTATCCCACCATGGCCATCGCCCACGAAGGACTTGCCTCACTCGGGTAGATCTTCACGAAGTAGGCGATCTCCTTGCCCTTACAAACTCCTTGGTTCAACTCCACAATCTTGTGGAGGCTCCCAAGTGACACCTAACCAATCTAGGAGACACCACTCCCCAAAAGGTAATAGATGGTGTGTTGATGATGAACTCCTTGCTCTTGTGCTTCAAATGATAGTCTCCCCAACACTCAACTCTCTCTCACATATTTGGCTATGGTGGAAAGATGATTTGAGTGGAAAGTAACTTGGGGAAGGCTAGAGATCAAGATTCTTGTGGTTGGATTGGAAAGTCTTGGTCTCAACACATGAGTAGGTGGTTCTCTCTCTCAGAAAATGAGTAGTGGAAGTGTAGGCACGTTCTGATGGCTCTCTCTTGAATGGAGATGGGGGTGGAGGGGTATATATAGCCTCCACACAAAATCCAACCGTTACACACATTTGACCCAAGTCGGTCAGACCGAATAAAAGAACTCGGTGAGACCGATTTAATTCAAAATGTGAACATTAGGAATATCGGTGGGACCGACTAGATCAACTCGGTGGGATCGGTGTGCTAGGGCTAGGGCAAAACCTCATCTTAGTGAGACCGATTGCTTGAACTCGGTGAAACCGATTTCAGCAACGAGCAAACAGAGAGTTGGTCAAGCAAACTCGGTGGGACCGATTGCATATTTTGGTGAGATCGAAATAATTACAACAGGCAACAGAGAGTTTGCAAGGCCATCTCGGTGAGACCGAGATTCGTATCGGTGTGACCGAATTGTCTAGGGTTTCTGGCAGTGGCTATGTCAAAAGAACTCGGTGGCGCCGGATAGGTCAAATCGGTGGGGCCGAGTTTGACTTTGAGTTTTGGACATATGTGGAAATGAGAAAGTGGCTGAGGGTTTTGGAGCAATATCAGTAAGCACTTTGAGCAAGTAGACCATTAAGCAACACCTCATCTCTTTTAATAGTATTGGCTTTCATATGGACTCAATGTGACCTTGGATCACTAAAACATAAATGAAGAGTCTTGAGCTTTTGCCAATCTTTGTCCTTAGCATCTTGAGGGGTCCACATCTCTAGTCCATGCCATGCCAATCATTGAACTTTTTGAAATATTTAACCTGAATGGATATTAGTTCAATTAGCTATATGTTGTTATGAATTACCAAAACCACCCGGTGATTAGTTGCATTTTCAAGATTGCACTAGCAAAAGTACGAACCCTTGGCCTCATTTTCAAGCATTGCAATACCGTTTGTGCTACTTTTATCAATTGCTACCTTGTTGTTTTTTATTGTTCTTATTACAAAACCTAATATCTACTATCCATATTACACTTGTATCACCATCTCTTCGTCGAACAAGTGCACCTTACAATTTACCATTGTATTTGGTGTGCTGGGGACATAAGAGACTTTTTGTTATTTGATTGCAGGGTTGTTTGAGAGAGACCATCTTTATCCTACGGCTCACACGGATTGATAAACCTTAGGTCATCCACTTGAGGGAAAATTGTTATTGTCTCACAAAACTCTGCGCTTGGAGGCCCAACACGAGTCTACAAGAATAAAGTTGCGTAGTAGACATCAATGGCTCAATGTGGCAATGATATATGGAGTTACCATGATACAAATGAGCTTTAAAATGGATTGAAAAATAGAGCCATCAGTCGTCACTGGAACTGGAGTAGATCTCACTTGTGGTAGGTGGTCTGGATGGTGTGGCTCTAGGTGCACGCTCATATATGCCCACATCTTCACCATCACCACTCTCTGGTGGAACATCTATGTCCTCGGGTCGCTCTCTAATACCAACAACAACCACAATTAATGGATCAATGCAAACATTATCTATGAATATGAGTCTCCACAACTCTCTCAAAGCTCTTTTGATTCTTGGCAAGGCTAGCTATTTTTTGCTCAATCCTTTGAAGAGTTTCATATGTAAAGTTCTGGAGAATCTTCGGCTTTGTATTTGCTGGAATTCGTGGATGTGCCTGAGAGGCCGAGGAAGGAGATCGATGTTGCAGTGTGAATACTAGCTTCTTATTTTGTAATGATGTAAAACTCTAGCGGTGACAACATCAACATCATCAGAACGTGGAGGAGGCTGATGACGAAGACCTCCCCAAGAACTTAATTGTATTTTTTCTTTTGGTTTAGCAGTTTTAATGCTTGCGTTTGATTAATATATAAGCCTTCCGTTCGTTTGGGGAAAGAATATGGGGAAAAAAAATCTTATTTTTTAAAGAATTTTTTTGGCTCTCGAGAGCCAAGCTTTACTGCTCTCCCCCGTACCTGTACATTTCTTTGTTCTTTCTCCTTCAGTCCAATCTCTCACATAGTCCACCACCGCGTGCCCTACGGCTGCCGCCGCTACCTCGCGTCACCGCCGACGCCTCAATCCCGCCCCACGCCCCCCCTCCCCCCGTCGCCCCAGCACCACGCGGCACCCAAAACACCCCAGCCTCTAACGCGTGTCGCTGCCATCGCCGATACCGCCCTTCCTCGTCGCGACATCGCGTTCCTGCTATCTCCACCCGGTCTGCAATTCTTGGCCATTAGGTTTTGAGGTATGAGTTTGTTCTCACCAACTGTTTACTTAAGCTCCACTTGCCTCGACAATTTCTGGTTATGCCGGTGCACACATCCGGCACGCCATCTAGATCCGTCCCTGCTTGACACTTTCTAGGGTAGGGCGGAGATCATTGTTGGCTTAGTGTCAGTTTCTCACATTTAATCTTTTCATTATGCTTAAACTTTTATGCTCTTAGCTACTATTTCTTTCCATTTGCAGTAACACTGGGCAGAAATGGAGAACGTGCAGTATGCTGAAGAACTCGTGAGGGAGTTTCTTGTGTTCAGGGGTTTCACGAACACGCTGCAAGCTTACGAGGCAGAATTGTCCACCGAGATCGGCAGGAACTTTGAAGTAGACAAGATCCTAGATTTAGTGTTCTCAGTGTACATACCCAAATACCAACTGGATAGACTGCTAAGCATCTTCAGCTTTTTAAAACAGTGTTTCACTTCACCTGCGGACACGGTACTCTACACAGCGCTTCTTAAACTGGAGCAGTCAGTATTACGTTATTATGTTGTCAATGCCTTGAAATCTGGAAGGCAAGAAAAAGTTGTTGAATTCTTTAGCGCAAGCGGCAGTTATCCGATGCAAAAGCGTGAAGATTGGATAGCATGGTTTGGTGCGTCTTCTTAGCCTTCTAGTGCTCTGTTGCTCACATTGTGTCTGCTTCTACTTACGCTTTGCCAATCTCAATGACACTATGCAGCTATACCATATATTAAGAACCCAAGCTTGGATCCACAGTTCCGTATGTATTTTTCCAAAGAATGGTCAGACACTTTGGTTCTTTCATTTCGGAACTTCTTAAGTGGGATATTCAATGGTACTCATATCCTTTTACAGCAATCGTATTCAATTGTGCTCAAGTTAGCAGGATGCTTTTCATCTTTCCTACTACACAAACTTCTTATCAGATTTATAATTTACTCACATTCTTGTTGACCGCCAAGCTAAAATTATGGTTTGCTTAAACACTGTTTTATCCTTAAGTTTCCACGAATCCCAGCTCTTTTGAAGATTAGCACTGAAAAAAACATGATCAAGTGCCTCAAGAGTGACATAAAGCAACTGAATAACAAATTGTCAGAACTGCAAACATTGTTAGAGGTGAAGGAAGTTGAACTATCTCTGCTGAGAAGGTAAAGCTATGCTCTTTGAACTGCAAAATTGCTCATATATCTTCAGATGCATGGCCTTTTGTAAATAGGCTATCATCTGTTTGCAACTTTGCATACGAATAGCTGATTTACAGATGTGATAGAACTAATAAAACTAGGTTCATCAAGTGCTCTTAGCTTCAGCTTTCTTTACTATTAGGTTACATAGCTTATCAATGTAGAGTATGACGTAGAATGTGACTGCTAGAGTTTTTACGAATCTCAAGCGCCTAAGGGTATCCGCTAAATATCTCGTAACTGATAAATACAGGAGTGGTAATAGTATTGATTCTGGACACAAGAATTTACTCAAGATTACTACAGCTGGTTCTTCCGCTGATGGACAAGCTTTCTCAGGAGTCTACGAAGAATCCTCAACTTCAAGTATACAGGGTGTTGACTCACATACTTTGAGTTCAGTAAAATCAAGAGATGAGAAATTGTGCGATTCTTCTTGGATGAGCAATGCAGGTTGGCTCCTTTTACTAGCTAGTTTTTTTCCGTACCATATTTTTTTTAGACTGGTTTTCTCAACCATATGTATGATTATTTACCATTGGGTTATGCGAGGTAACTAATGTTTTTTGGTCTGCCGACATAAGTACATAACCTTTCTTTCCCATCAACCATTCTAATATCCACACTTTGGATTACTTTTATGCTTCACCGAACATATATTTCTGTTTTGATTTTCTTCAATGTATTTGTTCTGTAGATGCCCATTTAGGATACTACATTTGTCTTACATATGAAAATCTTGAAGAATAATATGTTTCTTTTGTTGCAGAAAATGAGCAGATTTTGGTGACAGAGGAAGATTTTCCTGAAGTGAAGGTGGATTTTCAGGTACGCTATAGTTTATCCCTAGTAATTATCCATCTTCGTGGTTTCCTATATCACTAATTAAACCTGCTAACAGGAAACATTTTTAGGCCATAACAGTTCCATAAGTAGCTGTCGGTTTTCTGCTTCTGGATCAAATATTGCCAGTTCTTCGACTGATGGCACAGTGAGGTAATTGCGCTATCTTAATTCTGATTTATTTTTTGCCTAACTGAAGTTTCTAGACTTTGACCCGTTGATTTTTCAAACTCTTATAAAGAATCTGGACATACGACTCATCAACACCATCATCAAAAAATGCAACTATATACTGTGGAGCTGAAGTCAGCGCACTTTCTTGGGAATGCAGATCTGACCGCTTGGTATGTCTATCGTATATTTTAATTCTACCACATTAATTTTTCCACACCATTTCACCTTCGAAGAACATATTTTAAGACTTTT
This sequence comes from Aegilops longissima, assembly GCA_021605205.1. Classification (NCBI taxonomy): domain Eukaryota; kingdom Viridiplantae; phylum Streptophyta; class Magnoliopsida; order Poales; family Poaceae; genus Aegilops; species Aegilops longissima. The sequence goes on from CM038676.1 coordinate 283,787,462, forward strand.
GTTTTATCACCCATTTCTCTTGACAATAGCTGCTCATAGGCACAGCTAATGGAGGCATTAAAGCTTGGAATGCTGATGCAAAGAGAGTTGTTTGTGACCTCAGTACATCCAAGGACTTCCCAAGGTTAGAAGTTACCACCTATTACTTTTGGGCTCACAACTGTATCTATGCTGATGAAGCTTTTCAATATCTTGCAGTGTGCTTGATTTGAAGTGTAGCCCTGTAGATCCCGTGTTCGTCTCCGCAGCTGCATCGAGACGGTAAACCTCAGATTTCTTGCTTTGTAAGAAATCAGTTGCCAGTTGCTGCAAAATGGCAGCTTCTTTCTCCTACAAAAAAGCTTTACTGCTAAACGCCTGTTTCTGACAGCAGAGTTTTGTCCTATTTTCACATATCAATTTAAACTATAAAAGTAATACTAGTTTCAGCACGACCTATCTACAACTAGTAGTATAGCTCTCAAATACCATTGTCTTATTGTACCGTCAATTGTATTGTCTTATTTCCAGCTTTAAATTACTTTTCAGGCATGGATCAACTATATTTGACAGAACAGGATTTGCCTCCTTGACAGTATGGCATATGAAAACATGGAAGCCTCTGGTACTGATTTTTTTTCTTTCAACCCCTTATCTTGAACCTAGTGGAAGTCTCTAGCCAGTAACCTTTCCGTTATATATTTCCGTTTCTTCTATTTGAAGACAGTCCTCCCTCTTGGCGAGGATCCACCTGCTATTACTTCACTTTGCTTCAATCACAATGGGAAGATCTTGGCAGCCTCTGCAACAGATGGCATGATTCACATGTTTGGTATCCTTTTATTATGTTAACTGCCATTGACTTGGTATTTGGTATCATTTATTGCTTGAGGACAGCTAGAACTTGGTTATGTTGTTTCTTTGAGATATTATTTTTCCTTTATGATTGTTGGAGCCCATAGTACTACTCCCTTTACTGCACATAGACATGTCTGCTGGTCTACAAATCACCGGATGGCCTGCTCATGATTCCCCTGTCAGCTCAGTTCTTTTTGGGCCAGCTGAAACAAGCATCTTCAGTTTAGGCTCAGATGGAAAGGTATATAGCCCCTTTTAGTACATAAATGCAACTCTGTTGATGTATACCGTATATGCAAGTACATAACACAATGGTAATTGTATGCACCATTGGACCCTGTGAATCATACAGTCTTCTAAATTCCAATGCTTAATCAGCTTTAGGCAAAGTAACAACTGTAGCATTGTTATAGGTTAACTTTCACTTCGTACTTGTATTAATTGATTTTCGTATACAAATATGTACCCCATAATCTTTGGCTTAGCTTGTGTGGTTGTATTGTATCTAATGTTAACTGTATGATCTTTAGATATTTGAGTGGAGCTTGCACAATCAAGGTCAGATTATTTGGTCAAGAGATTGCAGTAGGTAAGAGTATTTCACAGTTGGTGAATCATCATTGAATTGCAAATGGCAGCTAGTGTTGGTTTGGTAAAAATGTACTTCAAACCCTTCATTTCTTTCACATATGTTCTCACTCCCACTTATTGGAGTAATGGGAGTGGAAAAGGTGTTTAAGTATGCATATACTATAAATCTGTGTACCAGCCATATCCAGTCTTGCAGTATGTGAAATAAATATCTTCAGCCAATCCAAAGAGACTAATTTGAACTATTTAGTTTCAGGAAAAACAATAGTTTTCTAGCAAGATATCTATGCTAATGTGCTCCTATGCATTTCCGTGTGGTGCATCTGGCATATAGATTTCACACACACTTTGCACACCAAACTGTTTGTCAATCCACAGGTTTGAGGAAAACCAGTATTCCTTTGAAGCTTTTCCTATATAGGGTCTGTAGACAGTTTTAGATGCATACTTGAAACTCAGTAATAGCACATAATTTTGAAATTATTAGTATGCATCGAATTGACAATTAAGTTTTTTTTCATAACAATCTTGAGCTATCCCATGTGAATGCACAGCCTCTGATATCTGATAATATCTAATGTTGTTAGGAAATACGAAGCTCTAATACCATGTTAGGAAATATGCAACTAATATTATTGAGAGGCCAAAACCAGCATGTATACACATGCATGAGGATGCCAAGAGACTAGAGTGCAGAAGGTCAAAAGACATCACTAATATAACTCTAACAAATGTCACATTAGATTTCTTGATATTAGGTGAAAATTTGAAAGGAACACTGTTATTTGTGTAGGATTAAGCTTGATTTAGACAGTCCGGCTAGTTGATTTTGTGCCAATGGACTGCTGGAGTACTTTTTGACATGAGACTGCTAAACTACTTGAGTGCTCTACCTGATTGAACTTTTATTTTACCAGAACAGCATGGTATATTGTGTTGGTGTATTATGCAACTGCGAAGCATTCCTTTCTGATTTCTCCTAATTTGTCTTCTGTGACCAGGTTTTGCAACCCTGAGAGCTTTAACAAACGCATGCATGAGGTAGCGTTGGATTCTAATGGCAAGAGACTTCTTGCTACGTCGGGTTTGGTTCGGGCTCCAATATACCAGGTTTCCACATTGTCCACACTCCCTAATTAAGTTCGTTTTGCTAAAGTAGACAGATGCCAATACAGCAGTCCACTATATCCCTTTCAGGTGCAAGGCCATGAGAGAGGGTTGAGGACGCTTCCTCATACTGCGCCTATAACAAGTGTGGACTGGCACCCCACGCGGCCAATCTATGTTACCGGTTCTGAAGACCACTCTGTCCGCGTCACATCCATTCTATGATATTCTACGTTGAGCAGTTTGCTCTTGAGATTTTGTTGATTGTCCGATGCGACCAGAGGTGCTGCTCCGTAGAGTGACCTCGAAGAGATGAACCAGTTCCATGGATCCTCATGATATTCCTGATTATCTCATCCAGATAGATCCTTTTGCGTTGGAAAACTGGGTCATGTTTGTGTTTGTAGACTTGGCCAGTCGATGAAACTATGTTGTAAAAACGGGTGAAAACATCTGTGATCTCTTTACATGGTAGGAGCCTAGGAGCTTTACGGCAGGTTTCTCCCATTCTCATGAAAAGGCAATTAGGGATCAAGCCATGCCTGGCACTGTTTTTTTAGTGATGTACTGCTGATTTTTGAAGGAAAAAATGACGTGTTGCTGTTTGATTAGCAAAAATTGTCCTATCAGTTGATGGTTTGGGGCCAATTAGGGTTCTATGTGAAGCATCTCCAAGAGAACGTTTACATAACTCTTGCGAAATCCTAGTAATAATAACTACTCCACTGCAAACTAGGGGAGTAGTCGATTCACAGAGTCCCCGAGTTTGCAGTGACGTACTGGTGTCTATCCATCTCTGACATGTTTTTTTTTTGTTCCTATAAAAGTAACCCATCTCTTAAATCTCCAGTCCTCCAAATCGGGGCAGATTTCATGGACGCTGCCGCTGTTTGTTCTATATACAATTGATTTTCTTTGACTTGCTGGGAACGAAACTTCATGTCAAACAAAGTGCAATGAATTTATTGTAGGCCTGTAGGGTAGGTCAACCAACGACGGTTAGCTGCTATACATCCATTGATGTGGCAAAATATATAGTCAGATTTTTTTTAGAGAACTTCACAATTCAGCAAGTACTTTATTAAAGAAAAAAAAAGGAAGTGTTTGGCGAGCAAATATTTGCTTGCTAGCGATCATGAGCAAACTATCTCCTTCTACCCAACCATTTCACATAATCTGGACCTGTGTGAGTGAATTGAGCTGCGAATCAAGGGGGAGTTATGTCTACAGCTCTTTCCAGGGAGCCAACAATAACCATTTTTGTCTGAAAATAGGATTCCCCCAGCTGTGGATAGCTCGTACATGGGACCACCAAGCAGAATTACTGTTCTAATGAGTCAACATGCAGTTAATTTCACCGGCAACAGCAGCGCAAGTACTCCCTCCGTTCCGAAATAATTGTCTTTCTAGCCATCTCAAATGGACTACAACATACAGATGTATGTAGACATGTTTTAGAGTGTAGATTCACTTATTTTATTCCGTATGTAGTCACCTGTTGAAACCTCTAGAAAGACAATTATTTAGGAACGGAGGGAGTAGTTAGCAGCAGCTAGCAACAAATAAAGCATATTTGCATTGGTACATGATGAATGAGTGATGGTGAAGCATGAGCACATTATCAATCGAAGCAATTTGCAAAAAAAGAAGAGGAAAAAAACCGTATCAATCCTTGTTCTATCAACACAAACGTACGAAGCGACAAATGGATTAACTATTGATGCACAGTTGTACAGGAATTAGCATAACCGCCACATGCACGGACTTAACTGTGTTGGCATTACTCCACGACACTACACTTTTTTCTTAGTTATGTTATGTTTTCAGAAAAAGAAGAAAAGACTCCCGGCCTCTGCATCAGGGTATGCACACGGACATATATTATTTAGTTATTATCGATAATGCCAAATCTAGCTTACAAAGAGCCAAAAAAAACTTGAGGCCATCCACATCGGACATGCTTCGCGGCATCTTGAAATCAAATCACCGCAACATTGTTAGTAGAAAAAGGACACAGTGCCTTCAAGAGAGAATTGCCGCTCGCATGTCGATATTGACGGACCTAACCAGATGTCAGCCAAGGATATCACCGCGAAGTAGATCTTTGAACCAACACCTTCAACAAGGTAACAACGCACGGACGTCGACGCCACCTGATCAAGCCATAGGGCAAGATTTTGAGTTTACCCAGAAAAAATGCAACCTTGGTCTGCCACCATAGTCGTCGTCCACCACTCTATTGGCCTGCTCACATTGAACCGACCGGCCAAAGGAGAAGAAATATTTGCACCATTCACTCTGCCATGTCTCGCTGTCGTCTTTGGGGGTGCCAGCAAGATATCCGGCTCCAACAATTCTGCACACCTCGACCCCTCCAACCTCAAAAAGATTGTCCTCTCAAATGCGAGGAACCAGGCAGAAATATTTGCACCACAAATCAAAGTGGCCCTCACAGGCGAGGAAGGCCTCACATAAAGTGACAAACCCAGCTATGTGAAGAATCGAGTTGGGCGTAAGGTGATGGAGTTGAATCCCATATAATTTTAGAAGGTCTCTGAGGAAGGGGTAGATAGGGGGGCCTAATCGCCAGAGGAGGAAGAGGAGAAAGCATATTTGTTCATCATCTTGTGGCATCGGGAAGTTGTCATTAAGAATGCCACTGTCTAGGGAAACCAACCATGGGCGAATCTACGCAAACTCTGGATCTGGAAGATACCATGAGGTAGCGAGTCTGTTCAGGTTCCCTTGAGCAACCAAACAACTCTTCCAAACTCTGTCGAGAGGGCCGGCAAGGCACGTAGATGAGCTGGCGATATTCTACATTGTGTCGAGATCTAGAAGCAACGATGGAGGTAAGAAGAAGATAAGATCCACACAGAAAAGAGGAGGTGGAAGGGATGTAAAAGCCCTTGTATTTTTTCCATCGCTTTATATGGAAAACCTTGTCTTGGGATAATGGGACGCTTGAGTCACGGAGTGGTAACTCCGCGTGTTTCCTAGGTGTCGTGCCAAGCGTGTGTGCACGGATCGAGGAAAGATATTATAATGCCACTAAAGTGAAACTCAGGATTCCTGATCGGACGTATCAATGGTGGGACCTCGGTTGAGCGACATATTCAAAGGACTGCCATATAAGGCCCGCGATTGGCCTTCAAAAGAAGCGCCCATAAGGCATCTACTTCGACGCAGAAGACCTTGGATCCAATATCCTCGACACCGACACTAATTCGGGAGGCAAGAATGTCAAGTTTGTTGAACTCGCCTGCGAAGCCGAAGACCCAAGATGAAGTGAAGACTCCGAGGAGTCGACCGATGTCCTCGGCTTGAAGACCAGTTCAGGAGCTACTGACGGTGTCCTAGACTAGGGGGTGCTAACCATGTCAGCCTGCTAGTCATGGGCCGGTCCGGGGATCCCAAGACAACAGAAGAAGGGGGCCATGTTTGCCATGACCCATGGCATACTCAAGAAGGAATCCTTCGAAGACTTAGCACATACTTCAAGACACGTTTGAATCATCGACATGTTTATCCCGACCTACATGTAACCCTAGGTACCCCCGATGCCAATATAAGCCAAGGCGTTTAGTCCATAGGGTTAAGTGAGACACATACGATCACAAGGTAGATTATCCCGTACTTTGTATTCCATCCACAATCAATACAATAGAAGAAGGACGTAGGATTTTACCTCTTCGAAAGGGCCCGAACCTGGGTAAAACATCGTTTCCCTCTTTATCCTGTTACCATCTAGCTAAGATCACCAGCTCGGGAACCCTACCCGAGATCTGCGGGATTCAACCCTGACAATCGGTCTCCTCGTTATTGGTATTGTTCTTCTTTTCATTGTCGTGTTATGGCATCCCTGTGAGATAGTCAACTATGTCTGGCCAAACGATAACGGATGTCGTCACATCGAGAGGGCCCTAAGAATATTTTTCCATTGTCGGAGGAGAAAATCCCATGCTTGAGTTTGTCGGATCAAAAGTATGTCTAGAGGGGGGTGATTAGACTACTTGACCAAATAAAAATCTAGCCTTTTCCCAATTTTATATCTTGGCAGATTTTAGCAACTTAACACAAGTCAAGCAACCAACCTACACATGCAATTCTAAGAGTATAGCAACGGAATGTAAATCATTGCATATGAAGGTAAAGGGGAGGAGTTTGGAGGGAGCAAACGCAATGTAGACACGGAGACTTTTGGCATGGTTCCGATAGGTGGTGCTATCGTACATCCATGTTGATGGATACTTCAACCCACGAAGGGTAACAGTTGCGCGAGTCCATGGAAGGCTCCACCCACGAAGGGTCCACGAAGAAGCAACCTTGTCTATCCCACCATGGTCATCTCCCACGAAGGACTTGCCTCACTTGGGTAGATCTTCACGAAGTAGGCGATCTCATTGCCCTTACAAACTCCTTGGTTCAACTCCACAATCTTGACGGAGGCTCCCAAGTGACACCTAACCAATCTAGGAGACACCACTCTCCAAAAGGTAATAAATGGTGTGTTGATGATGAACTCCTTTCTCTTGTGCTTCAAATGATAGTCTCCCCAACACTCAACTCTCTCTCACAGATTTGGCTATGGTGGAAAGATGATTTGAGTGGAAAGCAACTTGGGAACGGCTAGATATCAAGATTCTTGTGGATGGATTGGAAATGTCTTGGCCTCAACACATGAGTAGGTGGTTCTCTCTCTGAAAATGAATGTTGTAAGTGTAGGCACGTTCTGATGGCTCTCTCCTGAATGGAGAAGGGGGTGGAGGGGTATATATAGCCTCCACACAAAATCTAACCGTTACACACAATTTACCAAACTCGGTGGGTCCGAATAGTGAAACTCGGTGAGACCGACCTAGTTCAAAATGTGAATGTTAGGCTTCTTGGTGGGACCGACATGATCAACTCGGTGGGACCGATGTGCTAGGGTTAGGACGAAACCTCATCTCGGTGAGACCGATCACATGAACTCGATGAGACCGATTTCAGTAATAAGAAAACAGAGACTTGGTCAGGCAAACTCGGTGGGACCGATCGCCCATTTCAGTGAGACTGAAACGTTACGAAAGGGAAACAGAGAGTTTGCATTGCCAACTCGGTGGGACCGATCGCTCATCTTGGTTAGACCGAAACGTTACAAAGGGAAACAGAGAGTTTGGAATCACATCTCGGTGAGACCGAGATCCCTATCGGTGAGACCGAACTGATTAGGGTTTGTGGCTATGGCTATGTCAAGTGAACTCGGTGGTGCCGGATAGATCAAATCGGTGGGGCCGAGTTTGACTTTAGGTTTATGACATATGTGGAAATGAGAAAGTGATTTAGGGCTTTCGGAGCATATCACTAAGCATTTTGAGCAAGCAAGCCATTAAGCAACACCTCATCCCCTTTTAATAGTATTGGCTTTTCCTATGGACTCAATTTGATCTTGGATCACTAAAATGAAAGTGTAGAGTCTTGAGCTTTTACCAATATGTGTCCTTAGCATTTGAGGGGTCCACATCTCTAGTCCATGCCATGCTAATCACTAAACTTTCTGAAACATTGATCTTGAATGGATATTAGTTCAATGGGCTATATGTTGTTATGAATTACCAAAACCACCCGGGGATTAGTTGCACTTTCAATCTCCCCTTTTTGGTAATTGATGACAACATATAGATCAAAGCTTCGACAAATGATAATAAGAATGAAATACATCGTCGCTTTGAGAAGTATGTGATAAGCAAGAGCTCCCCCTAAATTTGTGCATTATTTAAAGTTTGCTTTTGAATGCAAATGCACAATCGATTAGGATCATGGGTTACTCTTCGATGTCACATACATCTTGGTGGAGCACTCAAAATGATAGAATATGAAATATGCACTCATTACCAAGACAAGATGTGAATGATCATACATGAGAGATAGAATATCATCATTCAAGCACAAACATTAAAGTATGATATGATCAAGCACATGACCATATAAGTATCTCACACACACATAAGTAGAGTATCAACCAAACAAGCAAGAAAATAAAGTAGCAAGAGAGACAAAAGAAAGCAAAACACACTCTCTCTCGAAGCCTATGATCTATACACTTTCTCCCCCTCTGGCAACAAGTTACCAAAAAGATCGAACATGCATAGTGCTATACGGCACTCTAAGCACGATCTCCGGGAGCTCCGAAGTGCGAAGAAGGCATGGAGAGAACAACATCTGCGAAGAATTCGGCTGACATCTGAGGAGCTGGAGGGGTTGCCACTGGAGGGGCAACTGAGGCTGTGGCTGCAGGAGCTGAGGTTGTAGCCCTAGTGTCTGTCACTGGCACTTCTGCAGACTTCTGTCTTCTAGGCACCCTCTGATAAGCATCTGTGGTCGTCCTATCACTCATGTACTCAAGCTCTTCTTGTATCTTCTCAACTGAAGTCTGAATCTCAGTGACTTTGACATCCAAGTTATGTAGCTTTGTCTCAAAGATCCTCTCAAGGCTCTCTTGATTTCAAGTCAGGGTAGCTAGTCCTTTCTCTATTCTCACAATGGCCTCAAGCAGATAGCTGAGCTGGTCCTGCTTGGTCTTGAGATTGACTGCAGAAGGGTCTGGAATCTTTGAAGCTTTTTCAGCTTGTGCCTTCTCTCTCTTCTCTTGAGCCTCTACATAAGTTGGATGTGAAGCATCCATCACAACAGTGTTATCCTCAAAATCAGGCCTCAAGGGAAGGTGCTCTCTGTCCAACAAATATGTGCTTGTGCCCATCTTGGAATTTATGAGCATCTGAATGTGTGGAGCATAGCCACACGATCTCTCTTGATCTTCTGCAGTTCTCTTGATATTCTCAACAATCAAACTCATCACTTTAAATTTTTGTGGCACATCAAACATCCGAAGCAAGTTGATGGGGTGGCCTCTGATCATCCTGTGATCTCCTGACTTGGGCAACAAAGTGTGCATCAATATAGTGTTCATGGTGGCCAATCCAGACAACAAGTAATATACTAAGCCCAGCTTGTGTGTTTCCAAGGCCTTGTCAGGTATCTCCTTGTACATATTGGCCATGGAGTTTTGATCTTTCTTGCGCTTGGCATAGACATGAGTGTCATCCTCATGCTCTTCAGGGGCATTGATAAGCTTGGCCCACTCAAGAATCAGAGATCGGTACCTAGTACCCTCACCATCCGCATAATCTTTCCATCTGGGTAGAAGTGAGCAGTGGAATAGAACTGCATGATCAACTCATCATTCCATTTGGTCAATTTTTGACCAACAAATGTGTCAACTCCATTTAGTCTGAAGCTCCCATGAACTCCAGGAAAGTGATCTTCATTGTTGTCAATGTATTTCCAATCCACCAATCTCATGTCACACACAATGGGATTCTTGTCCAAGAGGACTGTCTCATAGAAGTCCTGCTGTTCTTTAGTGTGAAACCTGTAGTCCACATCAGTTCTTCTTCTCATAGCATAGGGGTCTGACTATCTCCACAATCTGAGTCCTGCATCTTTTCTTTCCTTCACGTTCTCAGCAACTAGATGATTGTCATCATGATCAGGAATCTTTGGTTTGAGTTTTCTGGGCACTTGAGGCTCTTATTCTTCTTCCATTTTAGGGCCTTGTTCTTCTCAGCAGCTGGTATGTTCCTTGTTGACCTCTTGTGTGATGCATGCTTAGAAACTTGAGCAGTAGCAGTAGCCTTGGGGGCAGTCTTGGGCTTTGATGGAGCAGCCCCTGACTTGATGGCATCTGATAGTCTCCAACGTATCTACTTTTCCTAACGCTTTTCCTCTTGTTTTGGACTCTAATTTGCATGATTTGAATGAAACTAACCCTGAACTTACGTAGTTTTCAGCAGAACTACCATGGTGTTGTTTTTGTGCAGAAATAAAAGTCCTCGACATGGAACGAAACTTTGCGAGGAATTTTTATTTAATAAATAAGAATTTCTGGAGCCAAGACCTGCCGGAGAGGGGCACCTGGGTGGGCACAACCCACCAGGGCGTGCCTTCCTCTCCTGGCGCGCCCATGTGGGTTGTCCCCACCTGGTGGCCCCGCTGACCCTGATTCCGACGCTATAAAATCCTATTTTTCCAGAAAAATAAGGAAAAAGAATTATCACGATCCACGAGACGGAGCCGCCGCCAAGCCCTGTTCTTCCTCGGGAGGGCAGATCTGGAGTCCGTTTGGGGCTCCGGAGAGGGGGATCTTCGTTATTCATCATCACCAACCCTTCTCTGTCACCAATTCCATGATGCTCCCAACTGGGAGTGAGTAATTCCTTCGTAGGCTCACTGGTCGGTGAGGAGTTGGATGAGATTCATCATGTAATCGAGTTAGTTTTGTTAGGGCATGATCCCTAGTATCCACTATGTTCCTAGAATTATGTTGCTATGATTTCGCCATGCTTAATAATTGTCACTTTGGGCCCGGGTGCCATGATTTCAGATCTGAACCGTTTATGTTGTCATCATTATCTTCATGTTCTAGATCCAATCTTGCAAGTTATAGTCACCTACTATGTGTTATGATCCGGCAACCCCAGAGTGACAATAACCGGGACCACTCCCGGTGATGACCGTAGTTTGAGGAGTTCATGTATTCACTATGTGTTAATTCTTTGTTCTGGTTCTCTATTAAAAGGAGGCCTTAATATCCCTTAGTTTCCAATATGGACCCCGCTGCCATGGGAGGGTAGGACAAAAGATGTCATGCAAATTCTTTCCATAAGCACGTATGACTATTTACGGAATACATGCCTACATTATATTGACGAACTGGAGCTAGTGCCCTGTCGCCCTAGGTTATAATTGTCTCATGATGAATATCATCCAAAACGTCACCGATCCAATGCCTACGAATTTATCTTATATTGTTTATGCTAAGTTACTACTGCTATCATCACTGTTACACTTGCTACAAAATTACTGCTATCACTGTTACTGTTACCGTTGCTATTGTCACTAGTATCAAAACTATCAAACTACTTTGCTACTGATCACTTTGCTGCAGATAATTAATCTCCAGGTGTGGTTGAATTGACAACTCAGCTGCTAATACCTTCAAATATTCTTTGGCTCTCCTTGTGTCGAATCGATAAATTTGGGTTGAATACTCTACCCTTGAAAACTGTTGCGATCCCCTATACTTGTGGGTTATCAAGACTTTTTTCTGGCACCGTTCCCGGGGAGCATAGCTATATTTGTTGAGTCACTTGGGATTATTATCATATTATCACTATGAAGAATCTGAAGGATGCTAGGACTACGATATTTCCCTGAAGGATGAGGGGAGGTAAGGAACTGCCATCCAGTTCTGCTTTAGATTCACCTTCTGTTATAAGTAAACTTGCAGCACCACCACATGCTATTAATTCTGATATGTCGCAAGTTATTTATGATGCTACTTCTACTATGAATGATGCTTATGATGATGCTAGTACCTTGCTTGATAATGATGATGTGCCACTTCGTGATTTTCTTGATAAACAAATTGCTAGAGTAATACAACACGATGTTGTTGAATCTGATGATGAGCTTGAAACCGAATCTCCTGAAACACCTGCTAGAACTAGCCCTCCTAGATATGAATTATCTAAGGTACCGGAATGCTATGTCATGAATGAAGAAACAACTAGAGATATTCTTGCTTGTAAGGATAGAGATGATCTAGAGAAATTATTATGCAAGTATAAAGAAAAATCTCTGAATGCTAGAATGAAATGTGATCGTAAGTTTGCTACTTCACCTATCTTTATTGATGATAAGGATTATGAATTCTCTGTCGACCCAGAGTTAATTACTTTGGTTGAATCTGATCCTTTCCATGTTTATGAAACTGAAACTGTTGTGGCACATCTTACTAAGTTGAATAATATAGCTACTCGTTTTACTCATGATGAGAAAACTCGCTATTACTTTATTCCCAAATTATTTCCTTTCTCATTAAAGGGTGATGCTAAAGCTTGGTACAATACTATTGCTCCTCGTTGTGTGCGTAGTCCCCAGGATATGATTTATTACTTCTCTGAAAAATATTTTCCTGCTCATAAGAAACAAGCTGCCTTATAGGAAATGTTTAACTTTGTTCAAATTAAAGAAGAGAGTCTCCCACAAGCTTGGGGGAGGCTTTGCCAATTACTTAATGCTTTGCCTAATCATCCTCTTAAGAAAAATGAAATACTTGATATCTTCTATAATGGACTAACCGATGCTTCTAGGGACTTCCTAGATAGTTGTGCTGGTTGTGTTTTCAGGGAACGAACTGTTGGACAAGCTGAAGAATTATTGAATAATACATTGAAAAATTATGATGATTGGACTATTCCTGAACCACCGGCTAAACCCACTCCGAAGAAGAGGGGTATATTATATGTCAGTCCAGAAGATATGCAAGAGGCAAAGACATCTATGATGGAAAAAGGTATTAAAGCTAAGGATGTTAAAAATTTACCTCCTATTGAAGAAATACATGGGCTTAATACACCACCACTCCCTAAGGTGGTAGAGATAAATTCTCTAATGAAGTTCAATGATAATGACAATCCTCACAATATGCACCCTAGTCAATGCCTTTATGAGTTTGAAAACTATATTAGAAAACAAGATCACTTCAATGCAAATGTTATGAAACAATTGAAATACAATTCTGATATGATCGCTCCCTTGAGTGACTTGTTTTTTAGAATCTCAAATGATGTTAGAGGTGTTGGAAAACATGCTTCTATGGTTCAAACTCAATTAGAACAAGTTGCTAAATCACAAAGAGAATTGCTTGATGAAATGAATAATAATATACATGACTTTGCTGTTAAAGTTGCAACTAGAGGAGGTAAAATGACTCAGGAACTACTTTATCCTGAGGGACACCCTAAAAGAATTGAAGAAGATTCACAAAGAGTTAACACTGATGCACCTAGTCCTTCTAGAAATAAAAAGAATAAGAAAAATGATAGGACTATGCATACTTCAAGTGAACCTGAAATAGAAAAACCTCCTGTTAATGATAATGAAACTTCTATCTCTGATGCTGAAACTCAATCTGGTAATGAACACTCACCTAGTGATAATGAAAAAGATAATGATGAGGTTCATGAAGACTCTCAACCAAATGAAAAAGAACCAGACAATTATGTTGAGATAGAACCACCAGTTGATCTTGATAACCCACAACCTAAGAATAAAAGTTATGATAAAAGACACTTCTTGCTAGAAAACACGACAAAGAAAGAGAACCGTGGGTTCAAAAACTTGACTTGAATAAACTCACACCTACTAAAATATCTTTGCAAATGGCTGACAAATCAACTGCCATACCTATCAGTATCTGTGAGGATGTGCCCGTTGTTGTTGCTAATGTCACTATTTTGGCTGACTTTGTTATACTTGAGATGCCCGAGGATGACAACATGTCGATTATCCTTGGTAGACCCTTCTTGAATACTGTAGGGGCTGTTATTGCTTGCAATAAAAGCAAGATCACTTTTCATATCAATGGTAATGAGCATATGGTGCACTTTCCGAAGAAACAATTCCATGTGAATGGTATTAATGTTATTGAAAAATCTCCGACAATCACTATTGGAAGTTTTCAAATACCTCTACCTACTGTTGAAAAAAAGAAATGATTATTGTTGGGGACATTCATATCCCCATTGAGGTAACTTAGTGATTTACGAAGGTTCTTCGGTTTCATGCTAATCGAAAGTGGTTGTTAATAAGACCTGATCAACCTTATTAACGGATCATTTTTGAGCAGTATGAAGTTGATGAATTTAGTAAGCACTACCTTCCGTCCCTAGTTTTTGTTTTCTGTTTTTATTAGTTAAATAAAATAAAATGCCATGTTTTGTCTGTTTTATGAATTTCCCGTGCAATAAAAAATGACCCACAAATAAAAGTTCTCAGAATGCCCTGAAAATTTAACAGGATTTTTTCTGAATATTTATGAATTTCTGGTGCAAATAATATCAGAGGGAGGTGCACCAGGTGGGCACGCCAGGAACCCCAGGCGCGCCCTGGTGGGTTGTGGTCCCCACGTGGGCCTCCTCACTTATCTCTTCATCCCACATTATCACTTACCTCCAGAAAAAAATCTCCATAGCTCTCTCTCCCATGTTCTTGCCCTCAAACCCACGGATTTCGATCTCTTTGCTCGAAGCACCGTTTCTGAAACTGTTTTGGGGGACTGTTGCTTGGTATGTGATTCCACCGTTAGTCTAATTAGTTTTTTGATTTAGCGGTTTATATTTCAAATAATTATCTACTCTTGGTGTTGTTGTAGATGTGCTTGCATGTTAAATTCTTAGAGTTCTAAGTAGTTTGAATGCTTGCTATGGCCTCTATGTATCCCTATGAGTAGTTGGTATCAATTTTGTGAAGTTTTGTTGAGAAATTTTTGTTGGCTAATAAATTTTAGAATTTTGTTCATAGGAAAACCATGAATATCTTTAGGAAATTGCTAACCTACAAGTATAGGGGATCGCAACAGTTTTCGACGGTAGAGTATTCAACCCAAATTTATAGATTCGGCACAAGTTGAGCCAAAGAATATTTGCAGGTATTAGCAGCTGAGTTGTCATTTCAACCACACCTGGAGATTAATTATCTGCAGCATAGTGATCAGTAGCAAAGTAGTATGATAGTTTTGATAATAGTAGCAGTAGTAACGGTAACGGTAACAGTGATAGCAATAATTTTGTAGCAAGTGTAACAGTGACGATAGCAGTAGTAACTTAGCAAGAACAATATAGGATAAATTCTTAGGCATTGGATCGGTGACTTATTGGATGATATTCATCATGAGACAGTTATAACCTAGGCGATACGACACTAGCTCCAGTTCGTCAATATAATGTAGGCATGTATTCCGTAAATAGTCATACGTGCTTATGGAAAGAACTTGCATGACAACTTTTGTCCTACCCTCTGCTACCTCTTGAGCACTGCGTTGGATTTCCCCGAAGAGGTGAGGATGATGCAGCAAAGTAGCGTAAGTATTTCCCTCAGTTTTTGAGAACCAAGGTATCAATCCAGTAGGAGGCCATGCACAAGTCCCTCGTACCTGCACAAAACGATAGCTCCTCGCAACCAATGCGATTAGGGCTTGTCAATCCCTTCACGGTCACTTACGAGAGTGATATCTGATAGAGATGATAAATAATATTTTTGGTATTTTTGATATAGAGATGCAAAGTGAAAAGTAAAAGGCAAAGTAGAAACAAAGCAAATATTAAAGTGATGGAGATTGATATGATGAAAATAGACCCGGGGGCCATAGGTTTCACTAGTGGCTTCTCTCAAAAGCATAAGTATTCTACGGTGGGTGAACAAATTACTGTTGAACAATTGACAGAATTGAGCATAGTTATGAGTATATCTAGGTATGATCATGTATATAGGCATCACGTCCGAGACAAGTAGACCGAAACGATTCTCGCATCTACTACTATTACTCCACTCATCGACCGCTATCCAACATGCATCTAGAGTATTAAGTTGAAAACAGAGTAACGCCTTAAGCAAGATGACATGATGTAGAGGAATAAATTCATGCAATATGATAAATACCCCATCTTGTTATCCTCGATGGCAACAATACAATACGTGCCTTGCAACCCTTTACATCCATCGGGTAAGGACACCGCAAGATTGAACCCAAAGCTAAACACTTCTCCCATTGCAAGAACTACCAATCTAGTTGACCAAACCAAACGGATAATTCGAAGAGACTTGCAAAGATCACTCAATCATACATAAAAGAATTCAGAGAAGAATCAAATATTATTCATAGATAATCTGGATCATAAACCCACAATTCATCGGTCTCAAAGAAACACACCGCAAAAAGAAGATTACATCGAATAGATCTCCACGAGAGAGGGGGAGAACATTGTATTGAGATCCAAAAAGAGAGAATAAGCCATCTAGCTACTAGCTATGGACCTGAAGGTCTGAAGTAAACTACTCACACTTCATCGGAGGGGCTATGGTGATGATGTAGAAGCCCTCCGTGGTGGATGCCCCTCCCAGAGAGCTCCTAACAGGCCCCAAGATGGGGTCTCGTGGATACTGAGAAGTTGTGGCGGTGGAATTAGGTTTTGGCTCCTGTTCGATCGCTTGGGGGCGTGAGGTATATATAGGAGGAAGGAGTACGTCGGTGGAGCAACAGGGGCCACGAGGCGGGGCACGCCTGGGGGCCCACCGTGACCGCCTCTTTGTTCCTTGGAGTAGGGTCCAAGTCTCTGGATCACGCTCGTGAGAAAATCACGCTCCCGAAGGTTTCATTCCGCTTGGATTCCGTTTGATATTCCGCTTTTTGAAACACTGAAATAGGCAAAAACAACAATTGGCTGGGCCTCCGGTTAATAGGTCAGTCCCAAAAATAATATAAAAGTGGAAAATAAAGCCCAATATAGTCCAAAACAGTAGATAAAGTAGCATGGAGCAATAAAAAATTATAGATACGTTGGAGACGTATCACCCTCCCATGGCACCAGGGTCCATATTGGAAACTAAGGTATATTAAGGCCTCCTTTTAATAGAGAACCGGAACAAAGCATTAACACATAGTGAATACATGAACTCCTCAAACTACGGTCATCACCGGGAGTGGCCCCGACTATTGTCACTCTGGGGTTGCCGGATCATAACACGTAGTAGGTGACTATAACTTGCAAGATCGGATCTACAACATGGATATAATTATGACACCATAAACTGTTCAGATCTGAGTTCATGGTTCCCGGGCCCAAAGTGCCAAGCATTAAGCATGGCAAAGTCATAGCAACATCAATCTTAGAACATAGTGGATACTTGGGATCAAGCCCTAACAAAACTAACTCGATTACATGATGAATCTCATCCAACTCCTCACCGACAAGCGAGCCTACGAAGGAATTACTCACTCCAGGTGGGGAGCATCATGGAATTGGCGATGGAGAAGGGTTGGTGATGACGAAGAAGGAAGATCCCCCTCTCCGGGGCCCCAAACGGACTCTAGATCTCGCCTCCCGATGAAGAACAGGAGGTGACGGCGGCTCCATCTCGTGGATCGTGATAATTATTTCTCCCTCATTTTTTCTGGAAAAATAGGATTTTATAGCGTCGGTTTTAGGGTCAGCGGGGCCACCAGGTGGGGACAACCCACCTGGGCGCACCAGGAGAGGGGGCCGCGCCCTGGTGGGTTGTGCCCACCCGGGTGCCCCTCTCCGGCAGGTCTTGGCTCCATAAATTCTTATTTATTATATAAAAATTCCTCGCAAAGTTTCGTTCCATTCCAAGAACTTTTATTTCTGCACAAAAACAACACCATGGTAGTTCTGCTGAAAACAACATCAGTCTGGGGTTAGTTTCATTCCAATCATGCAAATTAGAGTCCAAAACAAGAGGAAAAGCGTTAGGAAAAGTAGATATGTTGGAGATGTATCAACTCCGCCAAGCTTTAACCTTTGCTTGTCCTCAAGCAATTCAGTTGATAAACTGAAAGTGAAAAAGAAAAACTTTTACCAACTCTTTTGCTCTTGTTTGCATAAATAAGCTTAAACAACACCCAGGTTTTCAGCCTCATTATAACTAACCATGTCGACAGTAACTCTTAAAGATTATAAGGACTCATATCAATGACATAATCACCTAGCAAGCAATAATAAGATATCTCAAACGACAACATGTTGTCAAAACAACCATGATATAATATGACAAATAGTGGTATCTTGCTAGCCCTTTCTGAGACCGCAAAACATAAATGTAGAGCACCTCCAAAGTTCAAGCAGCGACTAAACATTGTAATTCATGGTAGAAAAGATCCAGTCATGATGCACCCAACATTAGCTACACACAATGCATAAGTCATGACAACTGTGCTCTCAGGTTCTAGCGCTTGTTTTAGAAGGTGATGACACAACATAAAAATAAATAGATAGTGCCTTCATAGAGGGAAGCAGTGATTTGCAGAGGTGCCAGAGCTCAAGTTTTAAAACGGAGGTAAATGATATTTGGCACATGCACCCTTCTCATTTACTTCATGACCATCAGTTATCAATATCTTACATGTTAAGCATGCTAGTGGCGGTTCCCAAGCGATAAAAGTAAAGGTTTTGACTCCATTGGGAGTTTTTGTTTGATTATTTGAGAGATTAACTCTTTTTCAGTTTGCAGTTTGGGACTGGGCATCCCTATTACCACCCTTTTCTCGTGCGATGGCGAGTGAATAAACACTCGACCTGAGAATAACCCGCTTAGCATGGAAGATACCGACCACCTCCTGTCGTTCCATGAACGATCCAGGCACACAAAAAGGATATTTTTTAGAAGTTTTTAGAGGTGGCACATGCAAATTTACTTAGGACGGCAGGGTAATACCACATATAGGTAGGTATGGTGGACTCATCTGGAACAACTTTGGGTTCCAAGGTTTTTGATGTACAAGCAGAATTCCCACTTAGTACAGGCGAATGCTAGCAATTAGATTGAGAAGCGGCCAGCTAGAGAGCAACAACGGGCATAACCATACATTATGCATAAGTAACATTGGACACTAGCATGAGTAGGATATGAACACCATGAACATAAATATCATAGAGGCTATGTTGGTTTTGATTCAACTACATGCATGAACATGTGCCAAGTCAAGCCACTCGAACATTCAGAGGAGGATACCACATCATCATACTACATCACAATCATTTTAACGCAATGTTGATAGCCAAGATAAATCATTATCCACTCCAAGCTACTTATGCATGTCATGAGAAACTATAATCTCTAATTGTCATTGCAAACATGTTTAATCATAATGGGCTGAATAATGGACACTAGGTTAAACGTATTTACACAAACAGAACAAGTCGAGTTCATACCCATTACTCTTTGCCACGGCTAGTTCATCGAATGTCGTCATTATTGCGTTTCACTTGCACGACCGAACGATATGAAAATAATAATAGTGCAAGAGTGCTGTGGACTAAGCTGGAATCTGCAAATATTTTATTCAACAGGAGAAGACAAGGTAAAATATGCACTTTATTAGTTCAACAATTATTCAAATAAGAGCCACTCAACATTTTCATCGTGGTCTTCTCCTTGGTACAACTCGAATAAAAAGAAAAGAAATTCAGAGAAACACACTGAAATATTTTTGGAGTTTTTGGTTTTCTTGAACAAGCAAATAAAAGGGAAAAGCAAAAACGAGAAAAACTATTTACACGGGAAAGCTCCCAACAAGCAAAAGAAGATCAAGGAAATCCTTTTGGGTTTTCTTTTTAACATTACTACTAAGCATGCATAGAAAGTAAACTAACTACAACTAATAATTTTTTTTGGTTTTCTAAAGTTTTTCAAACACAAGAAGAAAGCAAGAAAAATAAAATTTAAGCATGGATGATACAATGAAAAAGTATGAACATCGGCAAATGAATATAAGTGAACATGAATGTAATGTCGATGGGAAACACGTACTCCCCCAAGCTTAGGCTTTTTGCCTAACTTGGTAGTCGATCAGTAGCCTGGATGGTAGCAAGGGTGCTGAGGAGCGGGCATCCACTCATCCCACTGCTGAGGTTCCTGTGCTGCCTCCGCAGCAACCTAAGCGTTTCGGTAGGCGATGATGTCCGCAGGCATGATCCTATATCCGCCCCTGGCAACAGGATCAAACGAAGAAGGAGCAGGCAATGGAATAATATCACGAGTCCTCACACTAAAAACCAGGTTATATGGAATAGGGATGTTGTAGCGACCAGACCCGAATGGATCAAGTCTCTGTGCACAGTGTCATCCTGGATCAAGAATGCCGACACCACACAAGATTGAAGGATTTATAGCGAGTAGCAATCACACACTTATTACATCGTTGTCCACAAGGGAACTTAATACAATAATATGGCTTAAGGCCATCTAATAATAACAGCGGAAGGCTTGGAAGATAAGTGAGTCCATCAACTCCATCGGCATCACCGAGTATAGAACCACGACCTAACACCTTACTGTCAATGCGAAAAGTCTCATAACGTGAAAGTTGCAGCCCAAAACGGTCAAGACATGGAATATGCCGCAATGTAACACATAAAGAGCAATGAAGGAATAATCCTATACTACATGCATATATGGCTGGTGGTAAAGCTCTATGGTTACATTTTGCATAAAGCTAGTTTTTCCCTACAACAAAGGAATAATTTTATTTAACTATCATGGTGGTTGTTAAACATTGAGAATGGTTGACAGCATCCTCAATCCCAATTAAAAAGGTACTCATCAAAATCCCAATAACTTTTATTAGAAGTAACATGTTGAGATTCACATGATATTCAATTACGGATACTCAAAACGTCCATAACCGGGGACACGGCTAATCATGATTAGTTTATACACTCTGCAGAGGTTTATGACTTTTCCCCACAAGACTCGATAGCCTCCGCTTGGTTCTCGTGACTACATGGTGTTTGAGAAACGGATGACCGAGACATAGTCTTTCAGAAGCGCTAGCACCTTACATGTGGGTAGACCGTACCAACCTACATCCCCTACATCAGCTAGCCTACCCGTAAGAGTTCGCACAACTTAGTCAACTACGCCAGAGCCCATAATTGGCTTGCGGCTGCACACGGAAGTTTCCAGTTTGAATAATCTTATGATCCCTTAGAGCCCGGGTGGCGGTCCAAAGAAATACAGAGCAAGTCTGATAGAAACCAGTGCCTCAATCCACCCAGATGTGTGTTTAGGTTGCCACCTTAGATAAACCATTATTAACAATCTCACATCTATCATGGATATTCACTCACCCAATCCACGTCTACTAGCATAGCATGGCATAACCAAACGTAGAAGTAACTCCCAAGGTTTCATAAGTAAAACAGGTAATAGGTACTACCTCAATCTACTTCCCATCCCACAATTTAATTAGATCCTAACCATGCAAGTGTTTGAGGGTTGGATCTAATGCAATAAAACTGGGTAGTAGAAAAGGTATGATCAAGTGTTACTTGCCTTGTCGATGATCCATGAGACCTAGAGATTCAAGTAACAAGCGGCGCACTCGGTGATCTAACGCAGACAAACAACAAGCATACAATAAGTACTCATCTAATGCACAGGGAAATCTCGAATAAAAGATCTAACCAGAGAGTTCAACTTAAGAACCCTGGTTGCAAAAAGAATCGAATCAAATAAAGCATCGAAAGTCGAAACTCGAGAGAGAACGACTCGGTTTAGCAATCTGAAACTAACTCAAAATTTTACAGTAGCAAAACTCCGTTTAAGTAGGTTAGTCGAACGGCGGTTTCAGAATGTGAAACTCTAGGCGCTTGAATCACCTGATTCGATAAACGAGCGAGAAAATAAACAGATTCGAAAATCGAATCAGAAATCGAAATCAGAAAAATAACGGATTAAATCCGATTAAAAGGAAACGACGAACAGATTAAACAGCGGACGTTCATTATCAGAACTAATCCAACGAACACGTTCATTAAAACGAACGGTCCGTGAACGCTCACTAAATAAGAAAACCAAAAAAATAAACCAATCTAGGTTTAAAAAAAAACAAAAACGAACTATGCAAAAAAACCGGATCGGTTTTAAAACAAACCGGATCGGAACGGGTGGCGAGGTCGGCTACCTCCGGCGAGGTCACCGGCGG
The DNA here is from genome assembly GCA_021605205.1 of Aegilops longissima. Taxonomy (NCBI): domain Eukaryota; kingdom Viridiplantae; phylum Streptophyta; class Magnoliopsida; order Poales; family Poaceae; genus Aegilops; species Aegilops longissima. The sequence goes on from CM038676.1 coordinate 283,809,606, forward strand.
GCTCCGCCTCCGGTGGGGGCGGGTCCGCGGGTCGGGGTCGCTCGGTGGCGAGGGCGGCGGCAAGCGATTTAGGCGGCGGCGGCGGCTGGCGGGCAGGCGGCGGCGGCTCGGGAGAGGGGGCGGCGGCGGCTCGGGGTGAGGGGAGAGGGGGGCGGCGGGTTAAATAGGAGGGGGGGTCTCCGTGCCTTGGGGAAGGGGCGGCGGGGGTCCGGCGAGCCGAGCCGGACTCAGGCGCGGCGGCGTCGGCGGCGGGCTCCTCCAGCCGAGAGGGAGGAGATGGGCAGGGCGGCGGCGATCGGGCCGGCCGGGCCTTGGCCCAAAGGGCGCCATGTGGTGTTTTTTTTAAAACAAAACTAAAGCGAAAATAAAATCAAACCAAACGAACTCCAAATTAAATAAAATTAATTTTCCCTGACTCCTAAAAATGAGTCGAACAAAATGAACTTTAAAAACGGGGCAAATATGCATATTTTTAAAATGCTCATTTTTTTGCCTAAAGCAATAAATCCTCAAAACCAAAATTTGATTTATTTATAATATCTTCATTTTTCCTAAATGTTGGGAAAGTCATCTTATTCCCTCTCTTAAATTTTTGTATCGGAAAAACTTTTGAAGATAAATAAATAAATCCAAATGATCCTATTTTCAAAATTTGTGAAATCCCAAATATGAAAATAATGGAATCTCCAACTCTCTCCGAGGGTCCTTGAGTTACGTGAAATTTTCTTGGATCGGAAAATGCGAGAAAATATGATATGCATGATGACCTAATGTATAACATTCCAAATTGAAAATTTGGGATGTTACAAACCTACCCCCTTAAGATGAATCTCGCCCTCGAGATTCGGGTTGGCTAGAAAATAGGTGAGGGTGGTCCTTAAGCAAAACTTCCTCTCTTTCCTGGTGGCTTCATCTTCTGTGGTGGCTCCACCAACCTTGCAAAACTTGATAACCTTGCATGAGTAACTCGCTAGCATAATCGAGAATCTTAACCGGTTTTTCCTCATATGTTAAATCATCCTTCAACTGAATTGCTTCCAGTGGCACTTTGTGTCTCTTAACGGTACCTCTGCTATCTCGGGTGACATTTCTTCAATCGAGAAACATGGAATACATCATGAACTCCCGACAGTCCTTCCGCAATTCCAACTTATAAGCAACTTCTCCCATGCGTTGCAAAATCTTATATGGTCCAACGAAACGTGGTGCTAACTTTCCTTTAACTCCAAAACGCTTAACTCCTCGAAGCGGGGATACTCTAAGATATACTGCCTTCAACTTCATACTCAATCGCTGCGCTTTGAATCGGCATAGCTCTTTTGTCCGGACTGGGCTACCTTGAGCCTCTCTCGAATCAGTTTAACCTTCCGCCGGACTCCTTAATCAAATCTGGTCCAAACAATTGACGATCTCCGCCATAGTCCCATGACAATGGTGTCCTGCACCTTCTTCCATACAGAGCCTCGAAAGGTGCCATCTTCAAGCTGGTTTGGTAACTGTTGTTGTAGGAGAATTCTGCATACGGTAAATTATCATCCCAACTAGATCCATAATCTAGTGCACAAGCTCTCAGCAAATCCTCCAAAATCTGGTTGACTCTCTCAGTCTGTCCATCGGTCTGTGGGTGGAAAGCTGTACTGAATTCCAATCGGGTTCCCAATGTTTCGTGCAACTGGTTCCAAAATTTTGAGGTAAATTGGGTTCCTCTGTCTGATACGATGCTCCTCGGAACTCCGTGTAAACACACAATTCTGGTCATGTATATCTTTGCCAACTTAGCACTGCTATAGGTAGTCTTGACTGGAATGAAATGAGCTACCTTCGTTAAACGGTCGACTACAACCCAAATCGAGTCATAACCTGAACGAGTCTTTGGCAAACCTGTGATGAAATCCATGCCTAGTTTATCCCACTTCCATTCGGGTATCGACAATGGTTGTAACAATCCTGCTGGCTTCTAATGCTCTGCCTTTACTTTTTGACATACATCGCAAACTGCTACATACTCCGCAATATCCTTCTTCATTCCGGTCCACCAGAAAGTATTCTTCAAATCCAAATACATCTTGGTATTTCCTGGGTGAATCGAATAGGGTGAATCATGAGCTTCTTGTAGAATCAACTTCCTGATCTCTGGGTTATTGGGCACATAAACACGGTCTTCAAACCATAGGGTATCATGCTCATCCTCACGAAATCCTTTAGCTTTTCCTTTGTTCATTTTCTCCTTTATAGAGGCAACTTCCTTATCGCCTTTTGGGCTTCTCGATTTTGTCCATCGGTGTTGATGAATCTCCAATGCTGCTACATAGCCTCTCGGAACTATTTCCAAACATAGCTCTCGAAGGTCCTCGCTAACTCATTGGGTATCCCTCCCATCATTAGGGTATTGACGTGGCTCTTACGGCTCAATGTGTCTGCTACGACATTAGCCTTTCCGGGGTGATAATGCAATCTCATATCATAATCCTTGATAAGCTCTAACCATCTCCTTTGTCTGAGATTCAGTTCCTTCTGTGTGAAGATGTACTTCAAACTCTTGTGATCCGTATATAATTCACAATGATTTCCAATGAGAAAATGTCTCCATGTCTTTAAAGCATGCACAACGGCTGCTAATTCCAAATCATGTGTGGCATAATTCAACTCATGGGGCTTAAGTTGTCGTGAAGCATACGAAACAACTCTTCCTTCCTGCATAAGCACTGCTCCAAGTCCTCGACGTGAAGCGCCGCAATACACCTCATAATCCTTAGTCCGATCCGCAATATCAAAACTGGTGAGGTAACCAATCTTTTCTTCAACTCCTGAAAACTTGCCTCACAGGTCCTCGGTCCATATGAATTTGTTATCCTTCTTCAACAATTCCGTCATAGGCTTTGCAATCCTTGAGAAATTCTCAATGAATCTTCGGTAGTATCCTGCGAGTCCAAGGAAACTCCGAATCTCTCCAACTGTCGTTGGTGCTTCCCATTTGGTTACGGTCTCAACCTTTGTGGGGTCAACTGCTATTCCTTCTCCGGATATAACATGTCCGAGAAATCCAACTTCCTTTAACCAAAACTCACATTTGCTGAACTTGGCATACAACTGGTGTTCCCTCAGTTTCTCCAAAACCAATCGCAAATGTTCCTTGTGTTCCTCTTCATTCTTCGAGAAAATCAAAATGTCATCAATGAACACCATGACGAACTTATCCAAAAACTCCATAAACACTTTGTTCATCAGGTTCATGAAATAGGCTGGTGCGTTAGTCAGTCCAAATGACATAACGGTATACTCGTACAGTCCATATCTCGTGGTAAAAGCTGTCTTGGGTATGTCTTGCTCCCGAATCTTCAACTGATGGTACCCTGATCGTAAATCGATCTTGGAAAACACCTTAGCTCCTTGCAAACGATCAAACAGATCATTTATCATAGGTAGTGGGTACTTGTTCTTGATTGTTAGTTCATTCAATCCACGATAATCAACAACCATTCTTAATGATCCATCCTTCTTCTCCACTAACAAAACGGGTGATCCCCAAGGTGAAGAACTTGGGCGTATAAAACCTTTATCCAATAGTTCCTTAATCTGCTTCTTGATTTCCGCCAAATCCGTGCGGGCATCCTGACGGTCGCTTCGATATCGGGCCTGTTCACGCAACAACTCGATCAAAACTCAATGTCTCTATCCGTGGCATTCACGCAACTCTTCCGAAATACATCAGAAAATCCTTCACCATCGGTACTTCTTCCCGCACCACTCTCGATAAGCAATTTACTTGTGCTCTCCTCGGCTCGTGCCGTGATACATACTTGATCCTTCTTCCTTCTGGTGTGGTGAGCAAAATTGACTTTGTGGTGCAATCTATGTTTCCTCCATACCTTGATAACCAATCCATTCCTAATATCACATCCAATCCTTGGGATTCCAGAACTATTAGGTCTGAGGGGAAAACATAGTGTCCAATCCTTAATGGCAGTCGATCACACCATTTACTAGCCATGTATTCTGCTCCGGGTGAGGTTACTAGCATGGGTGACCTAAGGGCTTGGGTTGGTAACTTGTACTTATCCACAAATTCCCTTGATATGTATGAATGCGATGCACCAAAGATCGAAAAGAACAACCGCAGAAAGGACTTAACCAAAACTTACCGACATCGTGCATCGGGCTGATCTTCAACCTCCTCCACATCAATGTGGTTCACCGTCCCCCGTTGAAAGGGTTGGGCTTCTTTCCGAGCTTCCATTGCCATTTCCATTCGGCCTTCGGATACCATTGGCATAATGCCCATCTTGCGGCACTTAAAGCAAGTAATGTGACTCAGTCTACTTTGGATGGTGTTGACGGTTGGTGCGGTTCTGTCCATTGCTTCCTCCATTCCCGCTCCCATTCTTGGTGCCATTATGGTTATGCGAATTACCTCCTCCATGGGTATGCTGAAACTAAATTCCTGATTTAGGGGTATAACGAGGCTTCATTGGGCTCCGAGTTATACTTCCCTTGCCCATACTTCCTCTTGCGGTTCTCAATTTGCTGCTGCTTTCCTTCAATCATGAGGGCTCGGTCTACCAACTCCTGGTAGTTGTTGAAACTTGCTACCATCAACGGCATGCTGAACTCATCATTCAGTCCTTCTAGAAACTTCTCCTGCTTAGTCTGCATCCAGTAGTAACGCTATCCGGGGCATAACGTGCTAACTTACTAAAATCACCCACATCTTGCCAACATCCTTCCTCCTTGGCGTAAGTTGCGAAACTCACGCTTCTTCATGGCCATGGCTCCTCTTGAAACATGGGCAGTCGAAAAGCTTGCTGAAACCGATCCCATGTGACGGTTCACGGGTAAGTGGCTGTAAAATTCTCCCACCATGTCTTGCGGGTCCTTCAAGTCGATGTCTGCAAACTTCACTCTTTCACCATCTGTGCATCCCGCAGCGGTCAACTCCTTCCTATCTTGCGGAGCCAATCATCCGCCACAATCGGCTCGGTGCTTATCGGAATACACCGCGGATTCATCCTAAGGAAACGAGTCGTGATCCGCAGTGGTGGTGGCGGTGGGTTGTTGTTGTTGTTGTTGTTGTTGCCTTGGTTCGCACCAATGTTTGAATCAGGTATTCTGCTGCTGAATCAATTGGGTGATCTCTGGCGGAAAACAAACCCGGGTCGCGCCTCTGGAGGCATCGATGGGTTTAGAAGAGACGAGAATTTAGAATAGATTGAGGTCTAAGGGAATCACTACCCAAATGCACATGAGCAAATGCACACAAAATCACTTCATTCAATCAAACAAGGGCTTACAACGATCTAACTATCGCAAAGTCGTGTACTATAATGTTTACATGGAGGAATACTACTAATATGTGGGGACTTCTACTAATTTGAACCGTGGAAGACTCCATGATGTCTGCTCCACTTCGCCTTCAAAGTCGGGTTCACTTGGATCCGAATCGGTGTCGCCGATGTTGATGTAGTCGCCAGCTACCGACATACTGGTCTTCATTCCTGAGCGCCAACTTCTTCTTGAGTTCTTCGATCTCGTACTTAAGATCGTTATTGTGTCTCGCCAGAGCTACGATCTCGCCCATGTAGTCCTTATGGTAGTCTTTAGTTCTCCTTCCAGTTCGATGATCCTTCCTTTGCATTCGCAACTCCAACATATCATTGCACATTTGGTTCTCTGGCGCCGAATGTGCTGATTTAACTCTGGATGAAAGCTGCAATGGACCTATCCTTCTTGGTGCCGACTATGTCCCATTTGTCATCTCGGCGTCCGCAAATCTGGTAGATAGTGTCCTTGAGGTCTTCTTGATAAACTTCTCCAATGCGTCCCATGGTGATGTGAGCTGCCATGCTCTTTCCCAGACTCCAAGTTGGTGCACTGAAAACACTATTTATAGGCTTGGTGATTGGGGCGAATGTCCTTCCTGGAACGTGAGCTTGAATCTTCCAACGCTCCTCTTCAGGCAGAGTGGCGTTGAAAGTTCCGGTGAAGCTGGGTAATCCAATGTTCAGGTACTTGGTAACTTCCTTCAAGTGAAATCCAAAAGGTGTGCCTTCATCTGGTTGGGTGTACTTGATCTTCTCGTCCGTCATCCTAAAGAGAGTAGAAAAGATGAGGAGTTAGAAAATGGGAAGAGAGTAGTGATCTATGGCTTTAACTTAGTGGTCGTGTCCTCACATCAGTGTGTGCTCGATACCATTCTCTCAGAGCGACCAGACCGAATGGATCAAGTCTCGTGCACGTGTCATCCTGGATCAAGAATGCCGACACCACACAAGATTGAAGGATTTATAGCAGAGTAGCAATCACACACTTATTACATCGTTGTCCACAAGGGAACTTAATACAATAATATGGCTTAAGGCCATCTAATAATAACAGCGAAGGCTTGGAAGATAAGTGAGTCCATCAACTCCATCGGCATCATCGAGTATAGAACCACGACCTAACACCTTACTGTCGTTCGAAAAGTCTGCAACGTGAAAGTTGCAGCCCAAAAGGGCCAGACATGGAATATGCTGGCAATGTAACACATAAAGAGCAATGAAGGAATAATCCTATACTACATGCATATATGGCTGGTGGTAAAGCTCTATGGTTACATTTTTGCATAAAGCTAGTTTTTCCCTACAACAAAGGAATAATTTTTATTTAACTATCATGGTGGTTGTTAAACATTGAGAATGGTTGACAGCATCCTCAATCCCAATTAAAAAGGTACTCATCAAAATCCCAATAACTTTTATTAGAAGTAACATGTTGAGATTCACATGATATTCAATTACCAGATACTCAAAACGTCCATAACCGGGGACACGGCTAATCATGATTAGTTTATACACTCTGCAGAGGTTTGCGCACTTTTCCCCACAAGACTCGATCGCCTCCGCTTGGTTCTCGCACTACATGGTGTTTGAGAAACGGATGACCGAGACATAGTCTTTCGAAGCGCTAGCACCTTACATGTGGGTAGACCGTACTCAACCTACATCCCCTACATCAGCTAGCCTACCCGTAAGAGTTCGCACAACTTAGTCAACTACGCCAGAGCCCATAATTGGCTTGCGCTGCACACGGAAGTTTCCAGCTTGAATAATCTTATGATCCCTTAGAGCCCGGGTGGCGGTCCAAGAAATACAGTAAGTCTGATAGAAACCAGTGCCTCAATCCACCCAGATGTGTGTTTAGGTTGCCACCTTAGATAAACCATTATTAACAATCTCACATCTGTCATGGATATTCACTCACCCAATCCACGTCTACTAGCATAGCATGGCATAACCAAACGTAGAAGTAACTCCCAAGGTTTCATAAGTAAAACAGGTAATAGGTACTACCTCAATCTACTTCCCATCCCACAATTTAATTAGATCCTAACCATGCAAGTGTTTGAGGGTTGGATCTAATGCAATAAAACTGGGTAGTAGAAAAGGTATGATCAAGTGTTACTTGCCTTGCTGATGATCCGCGAGACCTAGAGATTCAAGTAACAAGCGGCGACTCGGTGATCTAACGCAGACAAACAACAAGCATACAATAAGTACTCATCTAATGCACAGGGAAATCTCGAATAAAAGATCTAACCAGAGAGTTCAACTTAAGAACCCTGGTTGCAAAAATAATCGAATCAAATAAAGCATCGAAAGTCGAAACTCGAGAGGGAACGACTCGGTTTAGCAATCTGAAACTAAGTCAAAATTTTACAGTAGCAAAACTCCGTTTAAGTAGGTTAGTCGGAACGGCGGTTTCAGAACTAAACTCCAGCGCTTGAATCACCCGATTCGATAAACGAGCGAGAAAATAAACAGATTCGAAAATCGAATCGGAAATCGAAATCAGAAAAATAACGGATTAAATCCGATTAAAAGGAAACGACGAACAGATTAAACAGCGGACGTTCGTTAACAGAACTAATCCAACGAACACGTTCATTAAAACGAACGGTCCGGTGAACGTTCACTAAATAAGAAAACCGAAAAAAAATAAACCAATCTAGGTTTTTTAAAAAAAAAACAAAAAACGAACAATGCAAAAAAAAAACCCGGATCGGTTTTAAAACAAAACCGGATCGGAACGGGGCGGCGAGGTCGGCTACCTCCGGCGAGGTCACCGGCGGGCTCCGCCCTCGGGGCGGGCGGGGTCCGCGGGGTCGGTGGGGTCGCTGGGTGGCGAGGGGTGGCGGCGGCGGCGGGCCTTTCGAGGCAGGCGGCGGGCTCGGGAGGGAGGGCGGCGGCTCGGGGTGAGGGGAGAGAGGGGGGCGGGGGTTAAATAGGAGGGGGGTCTCCGTGCCTTGGGAAGGGGCGGCGGGTCCGGCGAGCCGAGCCGGACTCGGCGGCGGGCGGCGTCTTGGCGGCGGCGGGCTCCTCCAGCCGAGGGGGGAGGGAAGATGGGCAGGGCGGCGGCGATCGGGCCGGGCTGGCCTTGGCCCAAAGGGCGCCAGGTGGTGTTTTTTTTTAAAACAAAACTAAAACGAAAATAAAATCAAACCAAACGAACTCCAAATTAAATAAAATTAATTTTCCCCGACTCCTAAAAATGAGTCGAACAAAATGAACTTTAAAAACGGGGCAAATATGCATATTTTTAAAATGCTCATTTTTTTGCCTAAAGCAATAAATCCTCAAAACCAAAATTTGATTTATTTATAATATCTTCATTTTTCCTAAATGTTGGGAAAGTCATATTATTCCCTCTCTTAAATTTTTGTATCGGAAAAACTTTTGAAGATAAATAAATAAATCCAAATGATCCTATTTTCAAAATTTGAGAAATCCCAAATATGAAAATAATGAAATCTCCAACTCTCTCCGAGGGTCCTTGAGTTACGTGAAATTTTCTTGGATCGAAAAATGCGAGAAAATATGATATGCATGATGACCTAATGTATAACATTCCAAATTGAAAATTTGGGATGTTACAGATGTTAGGAGATTCGGTATCAGTAAAATGGTGGTGATCCATGGCTGCACGGTCAAGGTAAACTTTGGTCAGAGGGTAGTCATGATGGCGTATCTCAATATTAAAGTGAGCTGCCAAACGAGCAACATAAATCCCACCATGTATTTTACCCTGGGATTTATTAATATGGAGGCAACGAGCCACAATAGCCCCCATGCTATAAGTGTTGTCGCCCTCCAGTGCACGACGTAAAACAACAAGGTCTGGTGAACTAAGTGCACCCACCTTCTCCCTAGCAAGCAAGCATTTTGTAATGAAAAGTGCAAAGTAATGAACATCAGGAAAATGCAAACCAGTGGCAGTGGTAGCTGACACCCCTCTCTCATATCCCACTGTAAAAGTGCAATAAAAGGCCTGAAACCCAGCCAACCTAGGCTCGGCTAAGCTCCCATCAGAAGGGATCATGCATATGTCACAAAATTCAGTAAGTGGTATCTGAGTGTTTTCAACATATAAATCAAAGCTCACTTCAGGAGGATTATTCCTAGGCAGGAAAGTAAAACTTTGAACAAAGATGTTTGTGAGGATTTGGTGCTGTTCACACTCATCTGCGATGAGGTCGGTGAGGCCGCCATTAGCAGCATATTGTGTGAACTCTTGAAGGATTCCAGCCTCTTCCAGGAACGGGGTGTGCGGCCATTCACACGGCCGTACTTCCGCCAACCTCCGAGGATGGAGATCACTGTCAGATGACTCCCCAATAACACCCTTGGAGTTCTTCTTAGAGCCAAACTTCCTAAAGATATTCATGGTTTTCCTATGAACAAAATTCTGAATTTATTAGCCCACAAAATTTTCTCAACAAAACTTCACAAAAATGATACCAACTACTTATAGTGATACATAGAGGCCATAACAAGCATTCAAACTACTTAGAAATCTAAGAATTCAACATGCAAGCTCATCTATAGCAGCACAAAGAGTAGGTAATTATTCAAAATATAAACCACTAAAACAAAAAGTAATTGGACAAACGGTGGAGTCACATACCAAGCAACAATCCCCCGAAACAGTTTCGAAAACGGAGCTTCAAGCAAAGAGATCGAAATCCGTGGGTTTGAGAGCAGGAACACGGGGGAGAGAGCAATGGAGATTTTTTCTGGAGGTAAGTGATGATGTGGGATGAAGGGATAAGTGAGGGGGCCCATGTGGGGACCACAACCCACCAGGGCGCGCCTGGGGGTCCTGGCGTGCCCAGGTGGGTTGTGCCCACGTGGTGCACCTCCCTCTGATATTATTTGCATTGGAAATTCAGAAATATTCAGAAAAAAATCGTATTAAATTTTCAGGGCATTCTGAGAACTTTTCTTTTTGGGTCATTTTTTTATTGTACAGGAAATTCAGAAAACAGACAAAACATGGCATTTTATTTTATTTAACTAATAAGACAGAAAACTAAAAGTAGGGACAGAAGGTGGTGCTTACTAAATTCATCAACTTCATACCGCTAAAAAATGATCCATTAATAAGGTTGATCAGGTCTTATTAACAATCACTTTCGATTAGCATGAAACTGAAGAACCTTCGTAAATCACTAAGTTACCTCAATGGGGATATGAATGTCCCCTACAAGAAGCATTTCATATTTATTTTTAACAGTAGGTAGAGGTATTTGAAAACTTCCAATAGTGATTATCGGAGATTTTTCAATGACATTAATACCATTCACTTGGAATTGTTTCTTCAGAAAGTGCACCGTATGCTCATTACCATTAATATGAAAAGTGACCTTGCTGTTATTGCAATCAATAACAGCCCCTGCAGTATTCAAGAAGGGTCTACCAAGGCTAATCGACATGTTGTCGTCCTCAGGCATCTCAAGTATAACAAAGTCAGTCAAAATAGTAACATTAGCAACAACAACGTGCACATCGTCACAAATACTGATAGGTATGGCAGTTGATTTGTCAGCCATTTGCAAAGATATTTCAGTAGGTGTGAGTTTATTCAAATCAAGTCTTTTATATAAAGTGAAAGGCATAATACTAACACCAGCTCCTAAATCACATAAAGCAGTCTTCACATAATTCCTTTTGATGGAGCAAGGTATAGTTGGTATTCCCAGATCTCCAAGTTTTTTAGGCACTCCATGTTTAAAAGTATAATTAGCAAGCATAGTGGAGATTTCAACTTCTGGTATTTTTCTCTTATTAGTAATGATGTCTTTCATATACTTTGCATAAGGAGACATTTTAAGGATATCAGTCAAGCGAGTACACAAAAAAACTGGCCTTAGCATTTTAGCAAAGCGTTCAAATTCTTCATCATCTTTATTTTTAGTTGACTTGGGTCGAAAATGCATAGGTTTTTGAACCCACGGTTCTCTTTCTTTACCGTGTTTTCTAGCAATGAAGTCTCTTTTGTCATATCTTGTATTCTTAGGTTGTGGGTTATCAAGATCAACTGGCGGTTCTATCTCAACATCATTATCTGGTTCTTTTTCATTGGGTTGAGAGTCTTCATGAACCTCATCATTATCTTTTTCGTTAGGGATATTTAAATTAGTGCCCCTGGTTCCTTAGTTGTGCTCACTTTTCCCCGCGGTCCAAACTTTTGCTCACTTTCCCCCTCTTCTTTATCTGAAACTCTCACAAATGCTCATAGCGGGCGTTTGCCGTCTTGACCGTCCATTGACCATTAATTGCTGGCGAGTGGGGTCGAGTCTTCGTCTGACCGTTGCTTGCTGACGGGTGGGACCGCAAGGAGACACGTATTGGGCAGCTTGTCTGAATCTGAAACAGATCTAGACAGGCCGCACCGCACCGCGCCGCCCCGCCCCCTCCGCCGGCGTCGTGCCACGTCCACCGCAGTTGTTTCCTCCACCCTATGCCCCTATTCCATTCGTCGGCTACTCCGCGTCTCCGCCAGATATAGCTCACCTCCCCATCTGGGATTACATAGCGATGTTGAGTGAGGACGCCCGAAGGCAATCGACCATGGAGAGGATTGGGTCGAATCCGCGACAGATAATTCATGGATTAAACCTGGGTAAGCATCGTTTCCTCTTGAATTGACGTTCTAAGTCGTATTGTAGGCCATATTTGACTTCTGTTTGCTTGAATCGTTTGAATTTGTGCTCGATTTTACCCGGCCAACTGAAGCCTTTGTTTCAACAAAATAGGATTGATCCTGCTACCGGCTTTCCTACCGCGATTAGAATGGAAACTGGTGTGCTGCGTGGTACTAAACCGCATTTGATTTCATCATTTTTCTATCCCAAAGTGGTAGAAACCAACATATCTTTCAAAGATTTGTGAGCTGATCACCGAAACACCTATCCCTGGAGTGATGCCGATGCTGTTGAACTGAATTACTTCAGCAGTGACGAGCAAAGATTTCTCCCACTAACTTGCGACGATCATATGCCATTGCTTTTTGCTGGGATTGCTGGCTGCCGATTCGGTAAACTCCAAATCGATGTGCTTCAGCCACGCGCAGAACGGGCGAAGGGGAATGGAGTTCAGACATCATCTGTCTCTGCTAATAGCCAGCATCCCGACACTCCTTGGAGGTCGACACCAAGTAAAGCAAGTGGTTCATGGAGCCACAACATGCATGCTGCCAATTCTGGTTTCGATTCGACTGCTGCTTCTCGTGTAGCTTTTGCAGTTGGTGTAGAAGAAGATGCAGAACCTGACGAGGCAGTGCCTACAAATGATGATGAAGACGAGATGATGTTCCTGAACGGGTCGATGTAGCCAACGATAGCGGTGGATGATGAATATCTGAGAGGAGCCCATCAGCCAAGCTAGGTTTGATGACACTGAGGATGAAGAGAAGGTGGAGAACATGGACAGCTTAATCGAGGATGAATACGATGGTGATGACATGCCAACAATTGAGTGGAACATGGAAAAACCTGAGCTTAGTGTAGGTACCATTTTCCAATCAATGGTGGACTGTCGGAATGCAGTGACAACATGGTGCATTATATCTGAAAACACCTATAATATTAAAAGGAGTGAGCGAGCAAGGTTCATCGTTTTTTGTCTATATCCTAGGTGTAGGTGGAAGTTGCATGCATCTCGTATGATAAAGAGCAAATATATTCAGGTAATCCAAGTTCAGTTAGTAATTTAGTTTCAGATCATTGAGTAAGGTTTCTTAATTGTTCTTTACCCTTTTATTTTGTTTTAGATAAAGAAAAACCCACACAAGCACACCTGTCCACCTGGAGGGGGAGGGGGAAGGCCAAAACCAAGCTAGCAAAAACTAGGTGGGTGGCAGATGCTATATTGGATTGGCTGAGAGAAGAACCTGGACTTGGTCCAACAGCACTCCATGGGAAGCTTTTTGAGAAGTACAAGATAGAAATTCCTTACATGAGAATTTTCAATGCTAGGGAAAAGGCTCTTGACAGAATTAATGGTCAATGGGAGAGTTTTCAGCTGCTTTACACTTTCAAAGCTGAAGTGGAGATGGCAAGTCCAGGGAGTGTTGTAGAGATCGACAAGCATACAGTTCCATTCAAAATAAAAGGGAAGTCATTTGAGAAGGAGTGCTTCAGAAGGGCTTTTGTTTGTTTCAAGGCTTGCTGGCAGGGGTTTCTAGATGGCTGCAGGCCCTATTTGGCTGTAGATGCTACACATTTGACTGGAAGATGGAGAGGACAGCTAGTAGCAGCTTCTGCAGTTGATGGACACAACTGGCTATTCCCAGTTGCATTTGATGTGGTGGAGGAAGAGTCTGAGGAAAGTTGGGTCTGGTTTCTACAGCAGTTGCGCAACATTATAGGCACACCCCCAGGTTTAGCTATACACACAGATGCTTGCAAGGGTTTAGAGAGTGCAGTAGAAATTTTATTCCCTGGAGTGGAGCATAGGGAATGTATGCGACACCTAGCGCATAATTTCAAAAAGAAGTTCAAAGGTAAAGTTTATGATGAGAACTTATGGCCAGCATCATACACATGCAGCAAAAGGAAGCATGAACACCATTTGAGAGTGTTGTATGCTCAAAATCCTCTTGTGAAGGAGTACATGGATGCACATCATGGCAAGGTGTGGTCAAGAAGCAAATTCAACGAAATCAAAAAGTAGATTATGTGACCAAGAACCTTGCGAATGCTTCAATTCAAAGTTCAAGTCGGTGAAAGGGCTCTTGTTGTGGCAAGCATTTGACAAGATGAGGCGAGATGATCATGATAAAGATGGCTCTTCGCAAAAGAATTGCGAAACACAATATGTTGGTCATCAAATGCTCCCATCATGATTAAGGCATTGCACTTGAAGGCAAGAGGATCAAGATGAAATGTATTCAATCTGGTACATATGAGGGAGAGGTTACCTATACTAACACTAAAAATAGGGTATGGAGGTATCCCGTGAACCTAAGTACTAGAGAATGTACTTGTAGGCAATGGCAGATCCGTGGGAAGCCATGCATACATGCCCTACATCCGATGACCGTTATCGGGGTGCGAGATGGTGAAGTTGATCAATATTGCTCTGAGTATTTCTCTGTTGCCAAATTTATGCTGCTTATGCTAACAATGTGCCTGCACTCTTGGGGAAAGATCAATGGAACATAGTAGATCCAGGGTTCAAACTCCACACTCCTGTCATTACTAGACCACTAGGAAGACCAAGGAACCAGAGGATTACAGCAGGTGAGGAGGGTCGTCTACCAAAGAAGCGTGCTTGCAAAAAATGTGGAGTTCTGCGGCATATTGCTAGGCTTTGTACCAATGCAGTGGATGCATTATTTGGAGAGGAGAAAAGATGGACAACAGCCAATGCAGAGGAGAATGTAGCAACAGTGGAGACTGAAGATGCAGAGGAGAATGCAACAGCAATGGAGACTGAAGATGCAGTGGAGAATGCTGCAGCAAATGAAGCAGTGGAGAATGCAGCAACAAATGAAGCATCTTGGTATGTGTTTGCATTTGTAGAATGCAGCTACCCTTTTGTTTGCATTTGTTCTCTTTTTTGCCTATGGCTTATAATTTTATTTACCAGCTCTAGGGAGAAAATGCCAAGAGATGAAGAAGCCGAAGATTTTGAAACCATGGCCTTTGATGGTTTTGAAGCTATAAGAGAGGAAGAGGAGGGGGTTATTTTTCCAATTGTGCCTTTAAAGATTACTGGACCCATAGATGACCGTCAAATGGTCGTCAAGTGCTCGGCGAGTGGAACTACTCCATCAGCACCTCCACGGCGAAAACCCCAAGTAAAGATCAAAAGGAACAAGAGTCTGAAAGAAAAGAGCATCTCAACTAGGGAAACCAGGAGCAAGTCGGTGAAGCTAGCTGCAAACACAAGGAGCAAGTCGAAAATTTGAATTAAGTTGTTGGGAAATGTTTGTGTTGTCAATTTGAGGGCGAGTCGATCGCTTAAAACTTGGTAGATTTGTATTAAGATGTTGGCATCTTAAAACTTGGTAGATTTGAGCTACTGTGAAAACTTATCAGTTGTAATAATGTTGCTTCTACTTTGGTATCTTATTTGAGTCAGAATTCAAATTTCCATCAAAATTTGAATTTGGGCCAAAATTTGGATTCGAGCCAAAGTTGAAGTTGAACATTGGAGGTTCATTTCTCTGTGCGGTGTATTTGATCGAGAATTTGAAGTCCAATATTGGTAGGTGAACAGTCTGAATGAGAAATGTGCTAAGAAACGAGCTCGAAAGCTAGGGTAAACAGCCCTATTTGTACTCAAGGTTTTTTTGACCTTGTCTAAATGAGGCATATATATTTTTATTAACACTTGTTCCATATATATAGGGTAAAAACGAAGTCTCACTATTTATTGATTAATATTTTTGAAAAATATGCTTTTAATTCAAAACCGTCAAATAACATGTTTTAGATATGAAAATGAAAAAGTAAGTTCAGATCCTTCTTATTCACTCCAAAATGAAGGTATGGAGATTTTTTTGTTTTTTTGAATTATTTTGATTTTTTTTCAAACCCTAAACCCTCTCCCTATTCTACAAACTCTGAACATGTTCATAGGTGATAGCTCATTTGTGTGAAACCTTTTTTCATGAAAATGACCTACACCAAGTTTATATTTTTTTTCTCATAACTTTGTCACATATGACGGCTATGTGCGCAAGAATTACAACATTTTGAATTTTTTTTGAATTTTTTAAAAACAACTTGATTTCGACATATCACTTCAAAAAATGATTTTTCAAAAAAACGCCCCTATACCGAGTTTATATTTTTTTTATGGTAACTAGGTCTCATAAACGGATGACCTACATTTTTTTATATATTTGCGATTTTTCTAATTTAGTTGTGGCCATTTGAAATCTGGTCGAACCCTAATAACCCCGTTGACTGGCTCATAACCCCGCAGAAATGCTCCAAACCCTAGCGTCGAACGTCCGCCGTCGGATCCTACCAAGCGCCAAACATCACCCGTCAGATGTCGGGGCACGCATGTGCGATCCGCGCGACGCTGGTTTTGCATCCTGATTGGCTACTTCACTGTCCTTCTCCGGTTTTTACGATCTGCCCCACTTTACATATGAAATTGTATTTTTAGCACATGACCACCACATGTCAGTGTTATGAGTTGGTTCAAATATTCAAACTGCAAAATACAATGTGGAAAATCGTCAATATAGCTTCCCTTCTCCTCTTCTCCATCCGATGCATAAAGGCATCGAGCGATCTCAAGCAGTTCCTCTGCTTCTTTCCCCATCTTCTCGCTTCTTCTTCCTCTCGAGTAATTCCTCTGCTTCCTCCTCTCCGACGATATGTCGACCTCCTCGTCAGCCCCCATTCCACATGGCGGTGTATGGTCCAAAGGTCCGATGACTCGATGCATCGATCGCCCATGGATCGCGCTTAATCAAGCGTTGACTTCAAGGAGGAGAAGAATGGGAACTTTAGGCGCGAGTTCGTCAAATGCGAGAGCAAGCCGGAGGGGCAGGTTAGATCTGAGTTTTCCTCGCATCCTTTATCTCTAATTTCTAAAAAAATCTGCCAGATTTGGGATTTAGGTTACATGATTTTGTTTTCAGATCGTGAAGAAATGCCACCATTTCAAGTGGATGTATGATTACATCCAGAGGCTTCAAGGGTTGGGCTTGCTGGATTCGAGGGGGAATGCAATCCGCGAGTTCAATCTGCTCCATGACAGTGCCGCTCCGGCAGCAGCAGCGCGTCCGGAATACCCGACGATGGTAGATGTCGAACTGAAGACGGAATTAAAGAAGATGAACAAGAACTTCAAGCAACTGATTGAGTTGAAGAAGAAATCCAATCTGATAGCTTTAGGAATACTTGCTCTAGGAATTTTTACTTGATGGCCATCTCTCGTTAGAGATGTTTGTCTACTGTTGTTGCCACCGTTTAGCAATCCAAGTCTGTTTATCTCAAATGCAACTCTGTTTAGTGCAACTGTCGATCTCTGAATGTATGCAGTTAACTGTTGTGTTTCGACACTTTCAGTTTCAGCAGAAGACAACTACCGGTTCAGTGATAGGATTATTTTGTTAGCTAATAACCTCGAGTGTTGGAAAATACTCTAGCTCGTCAGATGACAGTAAGCAGTACTTGAGCAGCACAAGAGATATACATCAAGTTCATCTCTTCTCTCTCGCACTTGCCAAACTTTTGTCCTCGAGTTCGTCAGTTCCGCTAGAAAAAAAAACCTAGTTCGCGACCCAAAGAGAATCTAGCTGCAATAGGCCCACAAAGGATAAATGAGGCCCAAAAACAAGCGATGTTTCTTTTTTTGTTTAGGAACGGTTGCTTTGTTCTTTTTTGTTTCTGATTGATTTTTTCATTAATTTGATTGCCCAATCTCTTCTATTTCATTGAGGATTTTTTTTGGCTTTCCTTTATGGGTCCCTTCATTTTTTTGATTTGATTTCTCTTCACCGTATGTGCTTTTGTTTTGCTTGCTCACAACCTGGCTTAGTTTGGCGGTGAAGTAATTTTAGAATCAAAGTATTTGCAAACCGCAATATTATTATGCCTAGCGAACCAATACTTCAGTATTGGAAAAAGAGGTCCAACCCTATTTTTTATATACTTCAGAAATAGTGTAGTTTTCTAGATATTAAAGTATATAAGACTACACTTTTGACTAAAGCCAAACATCTCAAAGTATTTGATACTTCAATATTTCTGGAAACCAAAGTATTCTTGGAATACCTAAAAAATACAGAGCTCCCAAACCAAAGCCGTGTACAATATGTTCTTATTTTTAGAAGGCATCTATAAACACATCATTTTTAGTTAGTTTGGTTAATTTTTCCCACGTCAATTAGGCGTGTCTAAAGTTGGGACAAACAAAATACAAACATAACAAAGCATTAATATAACACACATAACTTAACTTAGATAGGGTTGCTAGGGCAACACAAGTTCTTACATATAACACGACACCGATAGATAATTAACCTTACATAGATAGGGTAGCTAGCTCGGGCAAACACACACCAAACTCACACTACATAGTAGACAGGGTAGCTAGGGAAACACCACCATGTCTTCACCGTCGTCTTCACCTTAACCGCCGGCTTCACCGTCTTCTTCGCCGCCGGCTTCAGTACTGCTCCTCCTCAAGGCCGTTCTCGCCGAGGTAGTACGGGAGGCTGTGCATGCAGTTGCGAGCGGGGAAGACGCTCTCGAAGTCGGTGAAGATGTTATAGGTGGTGAATGCGATGAACTCGCACCCACACCAATACACCTTGCCAAGCAGGTAGTAGGCATCGAACCTGTTAGTGAAGTGGGCGACGAGCCCTACCACTGGAGCGTTGGCGTGGGGACGTTGCTCCACGAGGTTGAACATGGGCGACGAGCCCACCGAGAGGTGGTTGAAGCCCGCACGGAGGAACCCCCGTCCAAGCTCAGTGCTACCCCTCCAGCATGAGAACGCCCACACGCGGAGCGATGCCTCGACGACAACATTGGCGGGGTACCGCCGTTCCGGCACGGTGGGCGGCTCGAGGAACGTCGGCCCATTGTACTGCATCTTGCTTGCTTTGCTGAGTGTTTGCTTTGGCTTTTGGGGGAAGAAGAGAAGGGGGAGGCGCAGATGGATCTGTAGAAGAAGAGGCAATGAAGGGCGGTTTAAATAGCCGGGGGAGACGAAGTGCGTACACGCGGAAACGGCATAGATCGTGACTCAGTGCGTGCGTGAACCGATGCGATCATCAATGTATGAACGTGAATCGATGTGAGCGTGCTCTGCGTGCATGTCTGCCTGCCTCCCCCTTATGCGTGCTCTACGTGAATCAATTCCACAACTGAATCGAGCGGCAGCCGTGCGGCGTGAACCGATGCCTGGACATATGGACGCGAGCGTGCAACCTTCCCCTTCTGCCACCAGCACGTAGGCCTGCGACGCGTGAAGCGACGCTACGGAGCGACTGAATCCACCGGCAACCATGCGGCATGGATTGATGCGTGCGTGTCAGCGTGCATGCATGCGATTAGGTCTAGGTCACTAGATGCGTGCATGGCGGCGTTCACATGCATACCAGGTTGCATCGATGCCAAAGCCGGGCATGCATAGCAGGCTTTTTTAATTTATTACCAACAAACTAATGGGCCCGTCCTATGAACACAAACACGGCCCAACCAGCGAAGCCACGGCCACAGTCAATAGAGTCCAACGTGGCCCCACAAGTCAGAGTTAATGGCCAAGACGACAAACGTCTGCTATGAACATTTGTGAGAGTTTCAGCTAAGGGAGTGGGGAAAAGTGAACAAAAGTTTGGAGCGTGGGGAAAACTGAGCACAACTAAGGAATTGGGGGCACAGATGGAATAATCCCGTTTCGTTATCACTAGGTGAGTGTTCATTACCAGAATGAGTTTCAGCATCAGAGATAGAAGTTCCAATATTATTATCAGGAGGTTTCTCTATTTTAGGTTCACTAGAAGTATGCAAAGTCCTATCATTTTTTTTCTTTCTAGAAGGACTAGGTGCATCAGTGTTAACTCTTTGTGAATCTTGTTCAATTATTTTAGGGTGTCCCTCAGGATAAAGTGGTTCCTGAGTCATTTTACCTCCTCTAGTTGCAACTCTAAGAGCAAAGTCATGTATGTTATGATTCATTTCATCAAGCAATTCTCTTTGTGATTTAGCAACTTTTTCTAACTGAGTTTGAACCATAGAAGCATGTTTTCCAACACCTCTAACATCATTTGAAATTCTAAATAACAAGTCACTCAAGAAAGCAATCATATTAGAATTGTATTTCAATTGTTTCATAACATTTGCATTGAAGTGATCCTGTTTTATAATATAGTTTTCAAACTCATAAAGGCATTGGCTAGGATGCATAGTGTGAGGATTGTCATTATCATTAAACTTCATTAGATAATTTACCTCTACCACCTTAGGCAGTGGTGGTGTATTAAGCCCATGTATTTCTTCAATAGGAGGTAAATTTTTAACATCCTCAGCTTTAATACCTTTTCCCTTCATAGATTTCTTTGCCTCTTGCATATCTTCAGGACTGAGATATAATATACCCCTCTTCTTCGGATTGGGTTTAGCCGGTGGTTCAGGAAGAGTCCAATCATCATAATTTTTCAATATGTTATTCAATAATTCTTCAGCTTGTCCAACAGTTCGTTCCCTAAAAACACAACCAGCACAACTATCTAGCAAGTCGCTAGATGCATCGGTTAGTCCATTATAGAAGATATCAAGTATTTCATTTTTCTTAAGAGGATGATCAGGCAAAGCATTAAGTAACTGGCAAAGCCTCCCCCAAGCTTGTAGGAGACTCTCTTCTTTAGTTTGAACAAAGTTAAATATTTCCTGTAAGGCAGCTTGTTTCTTATGAGCTGGAAAATATTTTTCAGAGAAGTAATAAATCATATCCCGAGGACTAC
Source organism: Aegilops longissima (assembly GCA_021605205.1). Classification (NCBI taxonomy): domain Eukaryota; kingdom Viridiplantae; phylum Streptophyta; class Magnoliopsida; order Poales; family Poaceae; genus Aegilops; species Aegilops longissima. The sequence continues at coordinate 283,830,360 of CM038676.1, forward strand.
GCACACTACCAAGAGCAAGAGTATTGTACCAAGCTTTAGCATCACCCTTTAATGATAACGGAAATAATTTGATAATAAAGTAATAGCGAGTTTTCTCATCATGAGTAAAAAGGGTGGCTATATAATTCAACTTAGTAAGATGTGCCACAACAGTTTCAGTTTCATAACCATGGAAAGGATCAAATTCAACCAAAGTAATTAATCTGGGTCGACAAAGAATTCATAATCCTTATCATCAATAAAGATAGGTGAAGTAGCAAACTTAGGATCATATTTCATTCTAGCATTCAGAGATTTTTCTTTATACTTGCATAATAATTTCTCTAGATCATCTCTATCCCTACAAGCAAGAATATCTCTAGTTTTCTCCTAATTCATAACATAACCTTCCGGTACCTTAGGCAATTCATATCTAGGAGGGCTAGTTCTAGCAGGTGTTTCAGGAGTTTTAGTTTCAAGCTCATCATCAGATTCAACAACATCATGTTGTATTACTCTAGCAATTTGTTTATCAAGAAATTCACCAAGTGGCACATCATCATTATCAAGCAAGGTACTAGCATCATCATAAGCACCATTCATATTAGAAGTAGCATCATCAATAACTTGCGACATATTAGAATTGATAGCATGTGGTCGTGTTGCAAGTTTACTCATAACAGAAGGTGAATCTAAAGCAGAACTGGATGGCAGTTCCTTACCTCCCCTCGTCTTTGAGGGGTAAATCTTAGTCTTAGAATCCTTCAGATTCTTCATAGTGATAATATGATAATAATCCCAAGTGACTCAACAAATATAGCTATGCTCCCCGGCAATGGCGCCAGAAAAAGGTCTTGATAACCCACAAGTATAGGGGATCGCAACAGTTTTCGAGGGTAGAGTATTCAACCCAAATTTATAGATTCGACACAAGGGGAGCCAAAGAATATTTGAAGGTATTAGCAGATGAGTTTTCAATTCAACCACACCTGGAGATTAATTATCTACAACAAAGTGATCAGTAGCAAAGTAGTATGATAGTTTTGATAATAGTGGCAGCCGTAACGGTAACGGTAACAGTGATAGCAATAAATTTTTAGCAAGTGTAACAATGATGATAGTAGTAGTATGTTAGCAAGAACAACATAGGATAAATTCATAGGCATTGGATCGGTGACTTGTTGGATGATATTCATCATGAGACAGTTATAACCTAGGGCGATACGACACTAGCTCCAGTTCGTCAATATAATGTAGGCATGTATTCCGTAAATGGTCATATGTGCTTATGGAAAGAATTTGCATGACATCTTTTGTCCTACCCTCCTGTGGCAGCGGGGTCCATATTGGAAACTAAGGGATATTAAGGCCTTCTTCTAATAGCGAACCGGAACAAAGCATTAACACATAGTGAACACATGAACTCCTCAAACTACGGTCATCACCGGGAGTGGTCCCGGTTATTGTCACTCCGGGGTTGCCAGATCATAACACGTAGTAGGTGACTATAACTTGCAATATCGGATCTAAAACATGGATATAATTATGACAACATAAACGGTTCAGATCTGAGTTCATGGCACCCGGGCCCAAAGTGACAAGCATTAAGCATGGCAAAGTCATAGCAACATCAATCTTAGAACATATTGGATACTAGGGATCAAGCCCTAACAAAACTAACTCGATTACATGATGAATCTCATCTAACTCCTCACCGACCAGCGACCCTACGAAGGGATTACTCACTCCCGGTGGGGGGCATCATGGAATTGGCGATGGAGAAGGTTTGGTGATGACGAAGAACGAAGATCCCCCTCTCCGGAGCCCCGAACGGACTCTAGATCTGGCCTCGTGATGAAGAACAGTAGGTGATGGCGGCTCCGTCTCGTGGATCGCGATAATTCTTTCTCCCTCATTTTTTTGTGGAAAAATAGGATTTTATAGCATCGGTTTTAGGGTTAGCGGGGCCACCAGGTGGGGACAACCCACCTGGGCGCGCCAGGAGAGGGGGGCGCGCCCTGGTGGGTTGTGCCCACCCAGATGCCCCTCTCCGACAGGTCTTGGCTCCATAAATTATTATTTATTATATAAATTCCTTGCAAAGTTTCGTTCCATTCTGAGAACTTTTATTTTTGCACAAAAATAACACCATGGTAGTTCTGCTGAAAACAACGTCAGCCCGGGGTTAGTTTCATTCAAATCATGCCTTAGAGTCCAAAATAAGAGGAAAAGCGTTAGGAAAAGTAGATACGTTGGAGACGTATCATAAGTTTGTCTCCAAGAAGAACTCCAAGGGTGTTATTGGGGAGTCATCTGATAGTGATCTTCGTCCTCGGAGGTTCACGGAAGTACGGCCGTGTGAATGGCTGCACACCCCGTTCCTGCAAGAGGCTGGAATCCTTCAGGAGTTCACACAATATGCTGCTAATGCCGGCCTCACCGACTTCATTGCAGATGAGTGTGAACAGCACCAAATCCTCACAAACATCTTTGTTCAAAGTTTTACTTTCCTGCCTAGAAATAATCCTCCTGAAGTGAGCTTTGATTTATATGCTTAAAACCATCAGATACTACTTACTGAATTTTGTGACATATGCATGATCCCTTCTGATGGGAGCTTAGCCGAGCCTAGGCCGACATGGTTTGAGGCCTTTTATCGCACTTTGACAGTGGGAGATGAGAGAGGGGTGTCAGCTACTACTGTCGCTGGCTTGCATTTTCCTGCTGTTCATTACTTTGCCCTTTTCATTGCAAAATGCTTGCTTGCTACGGAGAAGGTGGGTGCACTTAGTTCACCAGACCTTGCTGTTTTATGTCGTGCATTAGAGGGCGACAACACTTATAGCTTGGGAGCTATTGTGGCTCGTCGCCTCTATATTAATAAATCCCAGGGCAAAATACATGGTGGGATTTATGCTACTCGTTTGGCGGGTCACTTCGAGGTTGAGATACACCCTCATGATTACCCTCTGACCAAGGTTTTCCTAGACCGTGCAGCCATGGAACATCATCATTTTCTTGCACGAGATTATCCTAACATTCCTATTCCTTATAACCCGGTATTTAGCGTTGAAACTCGTGATATTATCACGTTGCCTGCTCGTGCTTTGTTTGATTTTGTTGCCAGGGGCGGATATAAGATCATGCCTGCGGACATCATCGCCTACCGGAACGCTCAGGTTGCTGCGGAGGCAGCACATGAGGAGCCTCAACAGTGGGATGAGTGGATGCCCGCTCCTCAGTACCCCTACTACCCTCTAGGCTACTGATCGACTACCAAGTTAGGCCAAAAGCCTAAGCTTGGGGAAGTACGTGTTTCCACTGACTTTACATTCATGTTCACTTATTTCATTGGTCGGTGTTCACACTTTTTCATTGTATCATCCATGCCTAGATTTATTTTTCTTGCTTTCTTCTTGTGTGTTTGAAAAACTTAAAAAAAAAACAAAAAAATAGTTGTAGTTAGTTTACTTTCTATGCATGCTTAGTAGTAATATTAAAAAGAAAACCCAAAAAGATTTCCTTGTTCTTCTTTTGCTTGTTGGGAGCTTTCCCGTGTAAATAGTTTTTCTCGTTTTTGCTTTTCCCTTTTATTTGCTTGTTTAAGAAAACCAAAAATATTTCAGTGTGTTTCTCTGAATTTCTTTTCCTTTTGTTTGAGTGGTACCGAGGAGAAGACCACGATGAAAATGTTGAGTGGCTCTCATATGAATAATTGTTGATCTAATAAAGAGCACATTTTACCTTGTCTTCTCCTGTTGAATAAAGTGTTTGCAGATTCCAACTTAGTCCACGGCACTCTTGCACTATTATTATTTTCACATCTTTCGGTCGTGCAAGTGAAAGGCGATAATGACGATATTCGATGAACTGGCCGTGGCAGAGAGAAACTGGTATGAACTCGACTTGTTCTGTTTGTGTAAATATGTTTAACCTAGTATCCATGATTCAGCCCATTATGATTAAACATGTTTGCAATGACAATTAGAGATTATAGTTTCTCATGCCATGCATAAGTAGCTGGGAGTGGATAATGATTTATCTTGGATATCAACATTGCGTTAAAATGATTGTGATGTAGTATGATGATATGGTATCCTCTTTTGAATGTTCGAGTGGCTTGACTTGGCACATGTCCATGCATGTAGTTGAATAAAAAACCAACATAGCCTCTATGATATTTATGTTCATGGTGTTCATATCCTACTCATGCTAGTGTCCAATGTTACTTATGCATAATGCATGTTTATGACCGTTGTTCCTCTCTAGCTGGCCGCTTCTAAATCTAATTGCTTGCCTTCGCCTGTACTAAGTGGGAATTATGTTTGTACATCAAAAACCTTGAACCCAAAAGTTATTCCAGATGAGTCCACCATACCTACCTATATGCGGTATTACCCTACCGTCCTAAGTAAATTTGCATGTGCCACCTCTAAAAACTTCTAAATAAATATCCTTTTTGTGTGCCTGGATCGTTCATGGAACGACAGGAGGTGGTCAGTATCTTCAATGCTAAGCGGGTTATTCTCAGGTCGAGTATTTATTCACTCGCCATCGCACGAGAAAAGGGCAGTAATAGGGATGCCCAGTCCCAAACTGCAAACTGAAAAAGAGTTAATCTCTCAAATAATCAAACAAAAACTCCCAGTGGACTCAAAACCTGTACTTTTATCGCTTGGGAACTGCCACTAGCCTGCTTAGCATGGAAGATATTGATAACTGATGGTCGTGAAGTAAATGAGAAAGGTGCATGTCTCAAAATTTCATTTACCTCTGTTTTTAAAAACTTGAGCTCTGGCACCTTTGCAAATCACCGCTTCCCTCTGCGAAGGGACTATCTATTTACTTTTATGTTGTGTCATCACCTTCTAAAACAAGTGCTAGAACCTGAGAGCACAGCTATCATGACTTATGCATTGTGTGTAGCTAATGTTGGGTGCATCATGACTGGATCTTTTCTACCATGAATTACAATGTTTAGTCGCTTCTTGAACTTTGGAGCTGCTCTGCATTTATGTTTTGCGGTCTCAGAAAGGGCTAACGAGATACCACTATTGTCATATTATATCATGGTTATTTTGACAACGTGTTGCCGTTTGAGATATCTTATTATTGCTCGCTAGCTGATTATGTCATTGATCTGAGTCATCATAATCTTTAAGAGTTATTGTTGTCATGGTTAGTTATAATGTTGGCTGAAAACCTGGGTGCTGTTTAAGCTTATTTATGCAAACAAGAGCAAAAGAGATTCTAAAAGTTTTTCATTTTCACTTTCAGTTTATCAACTGAATTTCTTGAGGACAAGCAAATGTTTAAGCTTGGGGGAGTTGATACGTCTCCAACGTATCTACTTTTCCTAACGCTTTTCCTCTTGTTTTGGACTCTAATTTGCATGACTTGAATGCAATTCTAAGAGTATAGCAGCGGAATGTAAATCATTGCATATGAAGGTAAAGGGGAGGAGTTTGGAGGGAGCAAACGCAATGTAGACACAGAGACTTTTGGCGTGGTTCCGATAGGTGGTGCTATCGTACATCCACGTTGATGGATACTTCAACCCACGAAGGGTAACGGTTGCGCGAGTCCATGGAGGGCTCCACCCAAGAAGGGTCCACGAAGAAGCAACCTTATCTGTAACGCCCGGATGGTTATGCAACAGTGATCACCTCGGTTACTGTGCCAAACCTCTCTTTGATTCGAACCCGTTCTAAAACAAAAATCAAAACAAAAGCAAAGAAAAAAAGGGTTTCAAAACAAAGACTAAAAATGTTCGGGGGTTGTCTAAAATAGCTAACCTAATTATGGTGGGGTGCACTAATTTTGGTAAAATGCTTTGGCATTTTAAATAAACTAAAAACAGAAAAGAAAAATAATAAAAGAAAAGAAGGACAAAAAAGAGGGGAGGAAAATCCTGGCCCGCCCAGCTCCTCCCCACTCGCCCTCCCTGGCCCATTCCCCACAGGCCGCCCAGCCCCCGACCCTTAACCCTCACCCCCCTGCAAACCCTAGCCGCCCACACTTCCCCACGCGCCCCCCCTCTCCCCGCCCTCGCCCGATCTGGATCGGGCGGAGACCCCGACCGAGTCGCCCCGCGCCTCGTCTCTGTCTCCCCCCCCCCGCCCCCATCACGCCTGGTCGACCCCGACCCCCCTCCGCCTCCCGACGCCGGCGAACTCGCCCCTTTGCCTCCTCGCGGTCGTCACCGACCTCCACCACGCCGCCGCCTAGTCCCGACCCCCGTGAGGCCCTCTCCTCTCTCCCCCTCCCGAATCGCGCCCGTCGCCCGGCCTCGTCGTCGCCCCCCTTCCAGTCCGCCGCCCCGTTCCTCTCTCCCCTCCCGAACCGCCCGTCGCCCGGCTGCCGCCCGCCCGATCCTCCATGAGCTCGCCGATTCCCCAGTTCCCTCTCTTCCCCGTCGCAGCGCCTCCGGCCGCCTCGGGCGCCACCGTCGCCAGCGCCCTTCCCCCGGCCGCGAAACCCCTTGGCCCGCTCCCGTTCGAACACCGCGACCACCCGGCCGCCCGCGCCCGGCGTCGTGCCGCGGCGCCCTCGCCCGCGGCGCCCTCGTACCCAGCGGCCGCCCGAACCCCACCGCGGCCCGCCTTGGCGCTTCGGCCCGCCACCGCCCGTTCGACTCCTCGGCCACCCCACCGCGGCTGCGTCGTGGTATCAGCCAAGCACTTGCCAGACGTCGGCGACGAGCGGCGCGCGCGGATTGGGCTGAACGCCGCTTGGCTGGAAGTGCGCTTCCGGCCGCCCTCGCATAGCGTCTTGGTGTGCTCGGGCGATGGGCCCGACCCTGCGGCGCTTAGGTTTAGACCGGCGTGCTGGCCTCTGTTGTGCCTAGGTGGGGCTGCGGCGTGTTGATCTTCTGCTGCGGGCATGACCCGGAAAGTGTGTCCGGCCAAATGGGATCAAGCGTCTTTGGGTAAGATGGTGCACCCTGCGGAAGTTAATCTATTCGGATAGCCGTGATCTTGATAACAGGGCGACTTGGAGTTGTACCTTGAGCTTATGACAACTAGAACCGGATACTTGATAAAACACACCTTCCAAGTGCGGATACAACCGGTGGTCGCTCTCGCTCGGGGTTATGAGCGGGATTGCGGGTAGGATTATTGCTATATGATGTTACTTGGAGGACTTCCGTTGTCCTCTTACATGCATTGCAAGACCGGTGTCCGAAGCGTAGTCTTCGTTAATACTAGCTATCCCCTCTTATTACGGCATTCTGCAGTTCAGTCCATCGATATGGCCTTTACACATATATCCATGCATATGTAGTGTAGCTCCTTGCTTGCAGTACTTTGGATGAGTACTCACGGTTGCCTTGTTCCCCTTTTTCCCTATCTCTACTCGATTGCTGCAATCGGGCGATGGAGCCGAGGATCGAGGCGCCACCGCCTCGGCGACTACTACTGCGGAGGTGCCTACTACTACGTGCAGCCCACGGCGGCGACCGCAGGAGTGACCTAGGAGGATCCCAGCGGGAGGCCTGCTCCTCTTCGATCTGTATCCCGGTTTGTGCTAGCCTTCTTAAGGCAAACTTGTTTAACTTATGTCGTACTCAGATATTGTTGCTTCCATGGACTTCGTCTATGATCGAGCACTTGTATTCGAGCCCTCGAGGCCCTGGCTTGTATTATGATGCTTGTATGACTTATTTTATTTGTAGAGTTGTGTTGTGATATCCTCCGTGAGTCCACGATCTTGATCGTACACATTTGCGTGCATGATTAGTGTACGATTGAATCGAAGCGTCTGAAGTTAATATCGAGCCGATTTGCTGTAGAATCCCCTTCCACACTCCTTGGCGAAGTCGAGTCTAGACATTGCAAAAGCTTTTACTAACTTGGCTGTGTGCCTTACGGGCCCACGCCGCCATCGGGTGGTACTAGGATCTTTTACTCCTCGACCTTTACTCGGGACTCGAACTCTCTTCTACTCGGGTTAAGCGATTTTACTAACTATCACTAGGATCCCGTGATCGCATTCACCCCAAAGTTGGATATAGCCTTAGTTGTTTTTGGAATTGTATTTGAGCAATTTCCACCTTGTCATTGACTCCTTTGAAGCGTCTTTGTTTTCAGATGGAACCCACGAGGCAGGTCGTGCGCCACACGACGGCCATTGGTGCCTCGGGATCACTGCGGTGCGAGCCGAGATGATGACCTATCTGGGTTATCGGCGGCACCCCGAGTACACCGTCTATGAGGAGTACCAGGACTATAACCAGGAGCATGCAGCGCCATCGTCCACCTCTACTCTCGGAGTACGAGTCCACTCTTGTCTTTGCACACCGCACATGGTGTTGGAGTGACTATCGATATGGCGAGTTCACGATGCTGCTTATGCTGCTCGACACGTCTTCGTGCGAGTATCGAGTTGGACACCTCCCCTTGGGCACATTGCTATCGCGTCGATGTTGGTGAGGAGGGTTACTACACCGCTGCCTACACCACTTTGTCACCAGAGAGCCATTCCACCATCGAACTTTGTTACGCATGCGATGGGCTGGATCGAGCTAACCGAGCTCTTCGCCACGAGTTGTACATCACCCGTCGGCACCTCTACCGTGCTCGACGCTGATGCACCCTTTGTCCGTTACGGAGAGCTGCGGCGTTCTGCGATCTACCCAGCCGGGACCGTGATGCCCCAGGTGTCGGTTGGCGGGCGTGGAGGCTACTCTCCCGCACTTGGCCCTTTTCGCCACACGGGCGTCGGATTCAGCACCGAGTATCCGCGGCCCCCAGGTCACTGACGTGGAGGACTATCCGCTGCCGCACTATCAGCTTTCAGGCTACAGCTACCTCCGCAGTACCGCGTGGGACCGATGTAGACTTGCTTGTTAGTGTTTGATGTATTCACCGCGAGCCTGCGTGCCGCCTATGATGTAGTAGTCTATGTACTGGACTCTATGTATCGAACTCTATGCATGATTCCTGTTGTAAGATATGCCAACTACTATGTAGTTCCCATCATGCTGCTTTCATTATGCATGTTTCATCATGAATGATTCCTGTCTCTTGCTTAATTTCTCAAATCTTGAACTACCTGTTATATAATAGCGGGATGGTTAGGCCAGCAGTCGTGGTCGTGGTGCCAACTTCCCACCACCGCTTTGAGTACATGGCTGGTATGGTCCAACAGCTTGAGATGAATCGCCAGTTCATGGAGAACATGATGGCTCAGTTCCTCGCCCCAATATGAACCAGCACCCAAGCGGAACAACTCTCTGAGTTTCATACGCTGAACCCCAGGCGTGTCTGCAGCTCAACTCAGCCCTTTGGATCTTGATGGTAGCTCCGTGACATCACCTATGAGATGGAATCTGCTGATGTAGCCCCGCCAGCTATGTCACCTTTGCATCCTTCTTCTGAAGGACCCAGAGCTCAATGGTGGGACAGCCACCGTCGTACTCTGCCAGTTGGAACACTCATCACCGGCGGACTTCCAGGCTGCCTTCCGTGCCCGCTTCATCCCTCAAGGGTCATGGACGGAAGAAGCGTGAGTTCCGCAACCTCACCCAAGGCAACAAGACTGTTGAAGCCTATCGGCGAGTTCTGGACTTGTCTCGCTATGCGAAGAGGATATTGCAAGCGATGCCGCGAGACAGAGAAGTTCGTGGCGGTCTTCAAGTCGACATCAAGCTCGCACTTCTAGTGCACGACTTTGCTGATTTCGCCACCTTGGTGAACAAAGCTATCAATGTCGAAACTGGTGCGCAGGAATACGAGAGCTCTAACAGCGCAACCGTGACACGGGCTCATCTTGAGCCCGTCCTCGCAGGCGCAAGATATGGATTCCCAACAGCATGTACCAAATTAATGCACCGCTTCAAAGCGAACTATGCTACACCTCGCTGCGCCTACAACTAAGCGGCGAAGCTTCCAGCTCCACCACCCCAAGCTCTGTTCCCTCCCAATAACGGCTTATGCTTGGTGCGGACAACGAGGGCACCGTGCTAGAGAATGCAACCGAACCGAATCAATCGGCCTTTCGGCGGTGGCCGTGGAAACACCGAACCGCAACAACAACGGCAAGTCTTATGGGCAAGCTCGGGCCAACCACGTTGATCTGAATGAAGCTCAAGACCAACACTGCTCTTGTGATGGGTACACTTCTCGTAAATTCAGATACCAAAGATGCGTTTTATTTGATCTGAGGCATCGCATTCATTCATGTCGAAGACTTTGCATTCATGCATGTCATTAAAAGTGAAGACATGAATGCTTCACTATTAGTACACACCCTGCGGGCCAATGTCGAACCTCCATGATTTGCAACGCGTCCCGTTGAAATCGAAGGACTGGAATTCCTTGTCTCTCCCATCGTCTTTGAAGTCTTGTAGCATCGACCTCATTACAGGAATGAATTGGTTAAAGCGCGATCTGCTTCCATAGTTTGCGCCACGAAGACCGTCCATCTGCTACACCCTTCGATGAAATAGTCACTTACCAAGCTCATCGGTGCAAAATGCGAGGCAAGACTCTATGCATTGAATGCCTTGAGCGCTGCACCACTCGAGGGAATTGAAAACATTCACTGTCGTTCGCGACTTCCAGGCGTCTTTCTGAAGAACTTCGAGGATTCCCCTGCTAGAGCTGTCGAATTCGTCATCGACTTGAAACCGAGCACCACTCCTATAGCCAAGCGGCCCTACAAGATGCCGCCGCATGAACTCCTTGAGCTAAAGGAGGAAATCGACAAATCTCTTCAAAGTGGCTTCATTCGCCCAAGTTGCTCACCTTGGGGAGCACCTTCTCTCTTTGTCAAGAAGAAGGATGGGACAAACCGATTGGTCCAAGACTACCGTCCTATAAATCAAGCTACCATTCGAATAAGTATCCTCTTCCTCGGATCAATGATCTTTATGATCAACTGGCTGGTTCGCCGGTGTTCTCGAAACTTCGACTTGAGGTTGGGTTACCACCAGATCCGTGTTCGTGAGGAGGATATCCCCAAGACCGCATTCGTGACTCGTTATGGTTCTTACGAGTACACCGTCATGTCTTCGGCTTAACCAATGCTCCAGCCACCTTCTCTCGCTTTGATGAACTATATATTCATGGATTACCTCGACAAGTTAAATGCGTGGTTTATCTGGATGATATCTGATCTATTCCAAGAATGAAGAAGAACATCTTGAACATCTTAGTCTTGTCTTTGGAAAAGCTACGAGAGCATCAACTCTATGCCAAGTTCTCCAAATGTGAATTCGGCTTCCCGAACTAACCTATCTTGGGCATGTCATTTCTAAGGATGGTATTGCCGTCAACCCCGAAAGAGTTCAGGCCATTCTCGATTGGACTCCTCCAAGAGCGTTAAGCAAGTCGAAGTTTTCTCGGTCTACGCCTATTGCCGTCGATTAAGTCGAGAACTTCTCCAAGATTGCCAGCCTCGACTAACTTTGTTGCATAAGGCGTCAAATTCCAATGGATGAGATAAATGTCGGAAAGTTTCGAGCACTCAAAGACAAGTTGACGTCTGCCCGGTGCTAGCTCCTCCCGATACTAAGAAGGACTTCGTCATTTATTGCGGCGCATCTCGTCAAGGTTTAGGCGGTGTCCTAATGCAAGAGCGCAGAGTGGTTGCTTATGCCTCTCGGCGATTCGCCCTCACGAGGAGAACTACCCAGTTCATGACCTCGAACTTGCTGCCGTCATTCATGCACTAAAGCGATGGCGACATTAACTTCTCGGTAATCGTTGCGAGATCTTCACCGACCACCAAAGTCTGAAGTATCTGCTTACTCAGCCAGACCTGAACCTCCGTCGGCAGAGATGGATGGAGACTGTTGCAGACTTTGATTTGGGTATTTCCTATCGCCGAGCAAGGCTAATGTAATGGCTGATGCCTTGAGCCGCAAGTCTTCTGCAACCACCTTCAAGTTCACAAAGTTCAGCCCCACTTGTTGAAGAATTCAGAAAGCTGAACCTCCATATTGTTCCTCAAGCACTTCGCTCCCCTCCTCCGGAGTTCCATAAGATGAATCTCCGTGTTGTTCCCCGTGGTTCCCTCTATACCACGGCTGTTGAACCCGATCTTGTGGGCACCATAAAGAGAATGCAGGATTTGACTCAAAGTCTACAGCTTAAACAAGATGTCAAGAAAGGAAATCCTCGTCCTTCACTATTCTTGATGATGGCGCCTTGTACTTCAAAGGCCGCCTAGTGGTGCCTCAGTAAGAAGGAAAATCTGAATATGACTCGAAGGTTATGAAAGAAGCTCATGATCGCCTCTATGTATCCATCCCGGCGGTACAAAGATGTATCAAGACATTAAATCGAGATTCGGTGGTCTAATATGAAGCAAGACATTGCTCGCTATGTTTACGAGTGTGGCGTTTGCCGTCGTATCAAAGCGAAACATCAAAGGCCTCTTTGGAACTCTGCAACCTATCTCTATTCCGAATGGAAATGGGACCATGTTGAAATGGACTTAAATCCTTTGGATTTCCCAAATCGCGAGAAAGGTAATGATGCTATTCTTGTCGTCATTGACGGCTTTCTAAAGTTGCACATTTTACGGCGGTCAAAGAAGCGATCATCGCTAGTCGCTTGCAGCGCTCTATATGTCGAAATTGTTTCACTTCATGGTATTCCACTGGTTATCGATTCGGACCGTGGCAGCTTATTCACTTCAAGATTACGGGCAAGTTTTCAAGAAGCTATGGGGACTCATTTATCATTCAAGATGCTTTTCATCCATGATCCACAGGGCAAGTTGAGCGTGTCAACCAAATTCTCAAGACATGCTTGAGCTTGTGTCGTCTCATTCGCAAGAAATGGGAGGAATCTCTCCGTATGCTGAGTTCTCTTATAATAATAGCTACCAAGCTAGTCGAAGATGGCCCCTTGAAGTGTTATATGGGCGAAAGTGCGAACCCTCTCGAACTGGTCGAAATCGGGAACGTCCACTCTTGGTCCGGATATTATCCAACATGCGAAGAACAAGTCCGCATTATTCACGAGAATCTCAAGACTGCTCGATCGTGTCAAAAGAGTAATTATGACCGTCATCACAAGGACATGGTCTATCAACTTTGGCGAAAAGGCCTATCTTCGTTACACCAATGAAGGGTGCTCACCGCCGGGATCAAGGGCAAACTAGCTCCTCGCTATATTGGCCCTTTCACTATTCTCGAAAGGCGTGGAAAAGTGGCTTACCAACTGGAGCTTCATCGAACCTTTCTCAAGTTCACGATGTGTTCCACGTGTCACAACTTCGACGCTGCTTCAAGGACCCAATCCGAGCGGTGGACCATGAAGTGCTCGGTGCAGCAGGACCTCTCCTATAAAGAGCATCCGGTCCGCATTCTCGACCAAGCTGAACGCCGCACGTCGAAGGCGATCAAGTTCCTCAAAGTCCGATGGTGAATCACTCAAGACGAAGCCACACAGGAGCGAGGATCGTCTTGAGATGAATATCCGCACTCATTCCTTCGCCTCCTAAATCTCGGGGCGAGATTTCTTGTAGTGGAGGAGATTTGTAACGCCCGGATGGTTATGCAACAGTGATCACCTCGGTTACTGTGCCAAACCTCTCTTTGATTCGAACCTGTTCTAAAACAAAAATAAAAACAAAAGCAAAGAAAAAAAGGGTTTCAAAACAAAGACTAAAAATGTTCGGGGGTTGTCTAAAATAGCTAACCTAATTATGGTGGGGTGCACTAATTTTGGTAAAATGCTTTGGCATTTTAAATAAACTAAAAACAGAAAAGAAAAATAATAAAAGAAAAGGAAAGACAAAAAAAGGGGAGGAAAACCCTGGCCCAGCCACTCCCTCCCACTGCCCCTCGCCCAGCCCATTCCCCACAGGGCCGCCCAGCAGCCCAACCCTTAACCCCTCACCCCAGCATGGCAAACCCTAGCCGCCCCACACTTCCCCCCGCCCCCCCCCTCTCCCCCCCCGCCGATCTGGATCGGGCGGAGACTCCCGACCGAGTCGCCCCGCCCGCCCACTCGTCTCCGTGCCCCCGCCCCCCGCACGCCGCTGGTCGACCCGACCCCCTCGCCTCCCGACGCCGCGAACTCGCCCCGCCCGCCTCCTCGCCGGTCACCGACCTCCACCACGCCGCGCCGCCTAGTCCCGACCCCCACAGTGAGGCCCTCTCCTCTCTCCTCCCTCCCGAATCGCGCCCGTCGCCCGCCTCGTCGCCCGCCCCGACCCCCGTTCCCTCTCTCCCTCCCCCGCCCGTCGCCCGTGCCCGCCGCCCCCGATCCTCCATGAGCTCGCCGATTCCCCCGGTTCCCTCTCTTCCCCCCCGTCGGCAGCGCCTCCGGCCGCCTCGGGCGCCACCGCCCAGCGCCCTCCCCCACGGCCATGAAACCCCCTTGGCCGCTCCCTTCGAACACCGCGACCACTCCGGCCGCCAGCACGCGTCGTGCCCTGCCGCGCGCCTCGCCCGCCGCGCCCTCGTACCCGGCCGCCTCCGAACCCCATGCCCGCCCGGCGCTCGGCCCGACCACCGCCTGTTCGACTCTCGGCCACCCCATCATGCTGCGGCCTCCGCCGCCTGCCACCTCGGCCGTCCGGTCCCCGTTGGCCTCGGGTTGAGCTTCGCCTTCACCCGCGCCGCCGCTTCGCCGTTTGACCCTCTGGGCAAATGACATGGGGCCCCACCGCCCCCCCCACACACACACAAAACGTTTTTTTTAATTTAAACAGGGGATAAAAATAAAATGAAAATGAATTAAAACTAATTAACTAATTAATTAATTAATTAATTAATTAATTAAGTAATTAATTAATCTAATTAATTCGATTAATTAACCTAATCACTAATTAACCTAATTAACTAATGTTAATTAACTCGATTAGGTTAATTAGGTATTAGAGAATGACATGCGGACCCACACAGTCAGGGTTGACTCGATCAACCCTGTTGATGATGACGTCGACATGACATCATCTTGATGTCATAAATGCATTTTCGAAATTAATTAAATAATTAATAAAATTCCGAAATTAATAAAATCTTTTAAAAATCATATCTTTTAATCCGTAATCCGGATTAAAATATTTTCAACATGAAAGTTGCTCGAACGCAGCGAGACGAATCCGGATCACGCAATCCGTTCGTCCACCACACACCCTAACCTATCGAACCTGCAAACTTTCCTCTCGGTTCATCATCTATGAGACGTCCGGGCAAGGAAAACTTCCGGATGTTTTCCCCCTAACCAAGACCCCCTCATACCACGTTAGGGCACGCCTAGCATCGCTTCTTGACATGTCATGCATCGATATGCATCTGTTTACTTTGTATTCATTGTTTCTTCCCCTCTTCTCTCCGGTGAGCTCTGAGACCGACGCTGCGGTGGCAGTTCGACTACGGTGTTGGCGACCCTCTCTCTTGCCAGAGCAACCAGCAAGCCCCCCCTTGATCACGGATATCGCCTACTCTTCTCTATCTGCTTGCATTAGAGTAGTATAGCATATTCTTGTTTTCGGTTACTCCTATCTTTACATAGCCCGTCCTTGTAACCACATTGTTACCTTACCGCAATCCTATATGCTTAGTATAGGATGCTAGTACTTTCATCTGTGGCCCTACTTTCTTGTCAAAATGCTGCGTGCTATACTATCGGGCCGTGATCACTCGGGAGTTGATCACGGGTATATACTATATACTTATACATGATACATGTGAGACTAAAGTCGGGTCGGTGACGGAGCACCCGCAAGTGGATCTTTGTGGCGGAGCGACAGGGCAGGTTGAGACCGCCTAGGAGAGAGGTGGGCCTGGCCTGTTCGGCGTTCGCGGTTACTTAACACGCTTAACGAGATCTTGGTATTTGATCTGGGTTGGCTCTGAGCTTATCGCACTAACCATCTACGCGAGAGTAGTTATGGGTATCCGGCGTCGTGGTATCGGCCGGCACTTCAGACGTCGGCGACGAGCGGCGCTACCGGATTGGACCGAACGCCTTGGCTGGAGTGCCTTCCGGCCGCCCTACATAACGTCTTGAGGTGTGCTCGGGCGATGGGCCCGACCCTGCGCGCTTAGGTTTAGACCGGCGTCTTGGCCTCTTTGTTGTGCCTAGGTGGGGCTGCGACGTGTTGATCTTCTGCGGCGAGCATGACCCCGGAAAGTGTGTCGGCCAAATGGGATCAAGCGTCTTTGGGTAAGATGGTGCACCCTGCGGAAGTTAATCTATTCGGATAGCCGTGATCTTGATAACAGGGCGACTTGGAGTTGTACCTTGAGCTTATGACAACTAGAACCGGATACTTGATAAAACACACCCTTCCAAGTGCGGATACAACGGTGGTCGCTCTCGCTCGGGGTTATGGCGAGGGATTGCGGGTAGGATTATTGCTATATGATGTTACTTGGAGGACTTCCGTTGTCCTCTTACATGCATTGCAAGATCGGTGTCTAGAAGCGTAGTCTTCGTTAAGACTAGCTATCCCCTCTTATTACGGCATTCTGCGATTCGGTCCATGATATGGCCTTTACACATATATCCATGCATATGTAGTGTAGCTCCTTGCTTGCGAGTACTTTGGATGAGTACTCACGGTTGCCTTGTTCCCCCTTTTCCCTATCTCTACTCGATTGCTGCAATCAGACGATGGAGCCAGGATCGAGCGCCACCGCCTCGGCGACTACTACTGCGGAGGTGCCTACTACTACGTGCAGCCCGGCGGCGACGACCGGGAGTGACCTAGGAGGATCCCGAGCGGGAGGCCTGCTCCTCTTCGATCTGTATCCCAGTTTTGCTAGCCTTCTTAAGGCAAACTTGTTTAACTTATGTCCGTACTCAGATATTGTTGCTTCCGCGGACTCGTCTATGATCGAGCACTTGTATTCGAGCCCTCGAGGCCCCTGGCTTGTATTATGATGCTTGTATGACTTATTTTATTTGTAGAGTTGTGTTGTGATATCCTCCCGTGAGTCCCTGATCTTGATCGTACACATTTGCGTGCATGATTAGTGTACGATTGAATCAGGGGCGTCACATTATCTATCCCACCATGGCCATCGCCCACGAAGGACTTGCCACACTTGGGTAGATCTTCACGAAGTAGGCGATCTCATTGCCCTTACAAACTCCTTGGTTCAACTCCACAATCTTGACGGAGGATCCCAAGTGACACCTAACCAATCTAGGAGACACCACTCTCCAAAAGGTAATAGATGGTGTGTTGATGATGAACTCCTTGCTCTTATGCTTCAAATGATAAGTCTCCCAAACACTCAACTCTCTCTCACAGATTTGGCTATGGTGGAAAGATGATTTGAGTGGAAAGCAACTTGGGAAAGGCTAGATATCAAGATTCTTGTGGATGGATTGGAAATGTCTTGGCCTCAACACATGAGCAGGTGGTCCTCTCTCTAAAAATGAATGCTGGAAGTGTAGGCACGTTCTAATGGCTCTCTCCTGAATGGAGAAGGGGGTGGAGGGGTATATATAGCCTCCACACAAAATCTAACCGTTACACACAATTTACCAAACTCGGTGGGACCGAATAGTGAAACTCGGTGAGACCGACCTGGTTCAAAATGTGAACGTTAGGCTTTTCGGTGGGACCGACATGATCAACTCGGTGGGACCGATGTCCTAGGGTTAGGGCGGAACCTCATCTCGGTGAGACTGATAACATGAACTCAATGAGACCGATTTCAGTAATAAGCAAACAGAGACTTGGTCAGGCAAACTTGGTGGGATCGATCGCTCATTTCAGTGAGACCGAAACATTATGAAATGGAAACAGAGAGTTTGCATTGCCAACTCGATATCGCTCATCTTGGTTGGACTGAAATGTTACGAAGGGAAACAGAGAGTTTGCAATCCCATCTCGGTGAGACCGAGATCCCTATCGGTGAGACCGAACTGATTAGGGTTTCTGGCTATGGCTATGTCAAGTGAACTCGGTGGTGCCGGATAGATCAAATCGGTGGTGCCGAGTTTGACTTTAGGTTTAGGACATATGTGGAAATGAGAAAGTGATTGAGGGCTTTCGGAGCATATCACTAAGCATTTTGAGCAAGCAAGCCATTAAGCAACACCTCATCCCCTTTTAATAGTATTGGCTTTTCCTATGGACTCAATTTGATCTCGGATCACTAAAATGAAAGTGTAGAGTCTTGAGCTTTTGCCAATATGTGTCCTTAGCATTTTGAGGGGTCCACATCTCTAGTCCATGCCATGCCAATCACTGGACTTTCTGAAACATTGATCTTGAATGGATATTAGTTCAACGAGCTATATGTTGTTATGAATTACCAAAACAACCCGGGGATTAGTTGCACTTTCAATCTCCCCCTTTTTGGTAACTGATGACAACATATAGATCAAAGCTTCGACAAATGATAATAAGAATGAAATACATCGTCGCTTTGAGAAGTATTTGATAAGCAAGAGCTCCCCCTAAATTTGTGCATTATTTAAAGTTTGCTTTTGAATGCAAATGCACAATCGATTAGGATCATGGCTTACTCTTCGATGTCACATACATCTTGGTGGAGCGCTCAAAATGACAAAATTTGAAATATGCACTCATTACCAAGACAAGATGAGAATGATCATACATGAGAGATAGAATATCATCATTCAAGCACAAACATTAAAGTATGATATGATCAAGCACATGACCATATAAGTATCTCACACACATAAGTAGAGTATCAACCAAACAAGCAAGCAAATAAAGTAGCAAGAGAGACAAAAGAAAGCAAAACACACACACACACACACACACACTCTCTCTCTCTCTCTCTCTCTCGAAGCCTATGATCTATACACTTTCTCCCCCTTTGGCAACAAGTTACCAAAAAGCTCGAAAATGCATAGTGCTATACGACACCCTAAGCACGATCTCCGGGAGCTCCGGAGTGCGAAGAAGGCGTGGAGAGAACAACATCTGTGAAGACTTCGACTGACATCTGAGGAGCTGGAGGGGTTGCCACTGGAGGGGCAACTGAGGCTGTGGCTACAGGAGCTCAGGTTGTAGCCCTAGTGTCTATCATTGGCACTTCTGCAGACCTCTATCTTCTAGGCACCCTCCGATAAGCATTTGTGGTCGTCCTATCACTCATGTACTCAAGTTCTTCTTGTATCTTCTCAACTGAAGTCTGAATCTCAGTGACTTTGACATCCAAGTCATGTAGCTTTGTCTCAAAGATCCTCTCAAGGCTCTCTTGATTTCGAGTCAGGGTAGCTAGTCCTTTCTCTATTCTCAAAGTGGCCTCAAGCAGATAGCTGAGCTGGTCCTGCTTGGTCTTGAGATTGACTGCAGAAGGATCTGGAATCTTTGAAGCTTTTTCAGCCTGTGCCTCCTCTCTCTTCTCTTGAGCCTCTACAGAAGTTGGATGTGAAGCATCCATCACAACAGTGTTATCCTCAAAATCAGGCCTCAAGGGAAGGTGCTCTTTGTCCAACAAATATGTGCCTGTGCCCATCTTGGAATTTATGAGCATCTAAATGTGTGGAGCATAGCCACATGATCTCTTTTGATCTTCTGCTGTTCTCTTGATATTCTCAATAATCAAACTCATCTCTTTAAATTTTTGTGGAACATCAAACATCTGAAGCAAGTTGATGGAGTGGCCTCTGATCACCTGGTGATCTCCTGACTTGGGCAACAAAGTGTGCCTCAATATAGTGTTCATTGTGGCCAATCCAGACAACAAGTAATATACTGAGCCCAGCTTGTGTGTTTCCAAGGCCTTGTCAGGTATCTCCTTGTACATATTGGCCATGGAGTTTTGATCTTTCTTGCGCTTGGCATAGACATGAGTGTCATCCTCATGCTCTGCAGGGGCATTGATAAGCTTGGCCCACTCAGCAACTGTAGACTGGTACCTAGTACCCTCAGTCATCCAGACAATCTTTCCATCTGGGTAGAAGTGAGCAGTGGAATAAAACTGCATGATCAACTCATCATTCCATTTGGTCAATTTTTGACCAACAAATGTGTCAACTCCATTTAGTCTGAAGCTCCCATGAACTCCAGGAAAGTGATCTCCATTATTGTCAATGTATTTCCAGTCCACCCATCTCATGGCACACACAATGGGATTCTTTTCCAAGAGGATTGTCTCATAGAAGTCCTGTTGTTCCTTAGTGTGAAACCTGTAGTCCACATCAGTTCTTCTTCTCACAGCATAGGGCTCTCACTATCTCCACAATCCGAGTCCTGCATCTTTTCTTTCCTTCATGTTCTCAGCAACTGGATGATTGTCATCATGATCAGGAATCTTTGATTTGAGTTTTCTGGGCACTTGAGGCTCTTCTTCTTCTTCCATTTCAGGCACTAGGGCCTTGTTCTTCTCAGCAGCTGGTATGTTTCTAGTTGACCTCTTGTGTGCTGCATGCTTAGAAGCTTGAGCAGCAGCAGCAGCCTTGGGGGCAGTCTTGGGCTTTGATGGAGGAGCCCCTGACTTGATGGCATCTGATAGTCTCCAACGTATCTACTTTTCCTAATGCTTTTCCTCTTGTTTTGGACTCTAATTTGCATGATTTGAATGAAACTAACCCCGGACTTACGCTGTTTTCAGCAGAAATACCATGGTGTTATTTTTGTGCAGAAATAGAAGTCCTCGGAATGGAACGAAACTTTGCGAGGAATTTTTATTTAATAAATAAGAATTTAAGGAGACAAGACCTGCATGAGAGGGGCACCTCGGTGGGCACAAACCACCAGGGCGCGCCCCCCCCCCCCTCTCCTGGCGCGCCCAGGTGGGTTGTCCCCACCTGGTGGCCCCGCTGACCCTGATTGCGACACTATAAAATCCTATTTTTCTAGAAAAAAATAAGGGAGAAAGAATTATCGTGATCCAGGAGACGGAGCCGCCGCCAAGCCCTTTTCTTCCTCGGGAGGGCAGATCTGGAGTCCGTTTGGGGCTCCGGAGAGGGGGATCTTCATTCTTCAGCATCACCAACCCTTCTCCATCACCAATTCCATGATGCTCCCCACCGGGAATGAGTAATTCCTTCGTAGGCTCGCTGGTCGGTGAGGAGTTGGATGAGATTAATCATGTAATCAAGTTAGTTTTGTTAGGGCTTGATCCCTAGTATCCACTATGTTCTTAGATTGTTGTTGCTATGACTCCGCCATGCTTAATGCTTGTCACTTTGGGCCCGAGTGCCATGATTTCAGATCTGAACTGTTTATGTTGTCATCATTATATTCATGTTCTAGATCCGATCTTGCAAGTTATAGTCACCTACTACGTGTTATGATCCGGCAACCCCGGAGTGACAATAACCGGGACCACTCCCGGTGATAACCGTAGTTTGAGGAGTTCTTGTATTCACTATGTGTTAATGCTTTGTTCCGGTGCTCTATTAAAAGGAGGCCTTAATATCCCTTAGTTTCTAATATGGACCCCGCTGCCACGGGAGGGTAGGACAAAAGATGTCATGCAAATTTTTTCCATAAGCACGTATGACTATTTACGGAATACATGCCTACATTATATTGACGAACCGGAGCTAGTGTCCTATCGCCCTAGGTTATAACTGTCTCATGATGAATATCATCCAAAAAGTCACCAATCCAACGCCTACGAATTTATCTTATATTGTTTCTGCTAAGTTACCACTGCTATCATCATTGTTACACTTGCTACAAAATTACTGCTATCACTGTTACTATTACCGTTGATACTGTCACTACTATCAAAACTATCAAACTACTTCGCTACTGATCACTTTGCTGCAGATAATTAATCTCCAGGTGTGGTTGAATTGACAACTCAGCTGCTAATACCTTTAAATATTCTTTGGCTCCCCTTGTGTCAAATCTATAAATTTGGGTTGAATACTCTACCCTCGAAAATTGTTGCGTTCCCCTATACTTGTGGGTTATCAAGACCTTTTTCTGGCCCTGTTGACGGGGAGCATAGTTATATTTGTTGAGTCACTTGGGATTATTATCATATTATCACTATGAAGAATCTGAAGGATGCTAAGACTAAGATATTTCCCTGAAGGATGAGGGGAGGTAAGGAACTATCATCCGGTTCTGCTTTAGATTCACCTTCTGTTATAAGTAAACTTGCAACACCACCACATGACATTAATTTTGATATGTCGCAAGTTATTGATGCTGATACTTCTACTATGAATGATGCTTATGAAGATGCTAGTACCTTGCTTGATAATGATGATGTGCCACTTGGTGATTTTCTTGATAAACAAATTGCTAGAGTAATACAACATGATGTTGTTGAATCTGATGATGAGCTTGAAACTGAATCTCCTGAAACACCTGCTAGAACTAGCCATCCTAGATATGAATTGCCTAAGGTACCGGAAGGCTATGTCTTGAATGAAGAAACAACTAGAGATATTCTTTCTTGTAAGGATAGAGATGATCTAGAGAAATTATTATGCAAGTATAAAAAAATCCTTGAATGTTAGAATGAAATGTGATCGTAAGTTTGCTACTTCACCTATCTTTATGGATGATAAGGATTATGAATTCTCTGTCAACCCAGAGTTAATTACTTTGGTTGAATCTGATCCTTTCCATGGTTAAGAAACTGAAACTGTTGTGGCACATCTTACTAAGTCGAATGATATAGCTACCTTTTTTACTCATGATGAGAAAACTCGCTATTACTTTATTCTCAAATTATTTCCTTTCTCATTAAAGGGTGATGCTAAAGCTTGGTACAATGCTCTTGCTCCTTTTTGTGTGCGTAGTCCCCAGGATATGATTTATTACTTCTCTGAAAAATATTTTCCTGCTCATAAGAAACAAGCTGCCTTACAGGAAATATTTAACTTTGTTCAAATTAAAGAAGAGAGTCTCCCACAAGCTTGGGGGAGGCTTTGCCAATTACTTAATGCTTTACCTAATCATCCTCTTAAGAAAAATGAAATACTTGATATCTTCTATAATGGACTAACAGATGCTTCTAGGGACTTCCTAGATAGTTGTGCTGGTTGTGTTTTCAGGGAACGAACTGTTGGACAAGCTGAATAATTATTGAATAATATATTGAAAAATTATGATGATTGGACTTTTCCTGAACCATCGGCTAAACCCACTCTGAAGAAGAGGGGTATATTATATGTCAGTACAGAAGATATGCAAGAGGCAAAGAAATCGATGAAGGAAAAAGGTATTAAAGCTGACGATGTTAAAAATTTACCTCCTATTGAAGAAATACATGAGCTTAATACACCACCACTGCCTAAGGTATTAGAGGTAAATTCTCTAATGAAGTTCAATGATAATGACAATCCTCAGAATATGCACCCTAGCCAATGCCTTTATGGGTTTGAAAACTATATTAGAAAACAAGATCACTTCAATGCAAATGTTATGAAACAATTGAAATACAATTCTGATATGATCGCTCGCTTGAGTGACTTGTTATTTAGAATCTCAAATGATGGTAGATGTGTTGGAAAACATGCTTCTATGGTTCAAACTCAATTAGAACAAGTTGCTAAATCACAAAGATAATTGCTTGATGAATTGAATAATAATATACATGACTTTGCTGTTAGAGTTGCAACTAGAGGACGTAAAATGACTCAGGAACTTCTTTATCCCGAGGGACACCCTAAAAGAATTGAAGACGATTCACAAAGAGTTAACATTGATGTACCTAGTCCTTATAGAAAGAAAAAGAAGAAGAAAATGATAGGACTATGCATACTTCAATTGAACCTGAAATAGAAAAACCTCTTGATAATGATAATGAAACTTCTATCTCTGATGCGGAAACTCAATCTGGTAATGAACACTGGACATAACATTTTGAATCACCGCACTCATAAGAGTACGGTGCTCTTCTTCCATGGAGGCGCCTCGGAGCGCTTCCACCAGGCTATCCGGCGCCATTGATGCGCCGGAAGTCCTCGGCACGGGCGGCTCGCCCTCCCTAACGAGGGGCTGCCCGCCCAAGTCCGGAACCGTTGGGGGTTCCGGAGCAGTGTTCGGTCGAGAGTCCGCCTTGTCGCGGCTCTCATCGACGCGATCTGCGGGGACCTTGAACCCCGCATGTCCGACATTTGGAAGTCCGCCTTGGGGCGTCTCCAGGGTCGCCTCCCCCTGCTCGGGGAACCTTCGGGACAACACCTCCGTGTCATCCGCAGGCTGAGGAGTGGTGGCCGTCGGGAGCGAGTTCATCTCTGAAGCGCTCAGAGACCCGTCCGAGGACGACTCCTCCGGATGAGCCCTGGCCGGACTGCATATATACTCGGCGTTATTAAAACATCTATGACTTAAAACCACGGTAGAGTGCAGACACTTACGATCGCTCCAGGGGCTTCCCACTGGGCAGCCACCCTTCATCGCTGTAGGCGGTCGTGGTAGAGTAACCCTGAAGGGATGTTTTCCCCTTCTTGGACGCCCCAGCCTCCCCCTCCGGGGCGGCTTTTCTCTTCTTCTCGCCTCTAGTGCGGGGAGGTGGAATTTCTTCTTGATTCCCCCCTGCCTCTGCGGGAGGTATGTGTCTCGTCGTCATCGGACCACAGAGGAATAACGGCCTTGCGCCGAGGGCCTTTTCCGGCCCCCTGGTCCGCTTCGCCGGGCCCCTCATCCTTCCCGGATGGAGCGTCTTCTTCTTCTTCCTCCTCCCCTTCGTGGGAGGAGCCCGCCTCGTCGTCTTGGACGAGGCTTGAACCTAACCTTCACGGAGACCCTTCCTGGTCCCGGGGCCTTCTTTTCAGCCTTCTTCTCCTGCACCTTATGCGGCGCCGGGACTAGCATCTCCGTCGGAGAGCATCCATCGGATCTTCCGCAGCGGAGCAGACGATCAATCTGCTCCACTTGTCTTCACATAATCCTGAGGCAAATATATATAAATACTTAAAACTACCCCCATGAATGTATTGGGAAAAAGCTAAACCGGTGGTGGTCCTAAAACTCACGGATTAAGAACCACGCTGCATGAAGTCCGCGGTCCTCGGATGTGGGAGGAGGTACTTGGAGGCCTTGAACAACACTTTCCATGCGCCTTTGTGCGTCATGCCGTAGAGCTTCCGGAGCGTCTGGTGTTCGGCCGGGATGAACTCCCACAGATTTACCGTCCGCCTTTGGCAGGGCAGGATCCGGTGAACGAGCATGACCTGGATCACATTGACAAGCTTGATGTTCTTATCCTTCATGCTTTTGATGCATGTCTGGAGTCCGGCCAGCTCCGTGGAATCGCCCCAGGACAGGCCCTTCTCTTCCCAGGAGGTGAGCCACATAGGGATTCCGGATCGGAACTCGGGGGGCCGCCGCCCAGTTGGCGCCGCGCGGCTCGGTGATGTAGAACCACCCCGATTGCCATCCTTTTACGGTCTCTGGAAAGGAGCCGTCCAGCCAGGTGATGTTAGGCATCTTGCCCACCATGGCCCCTCCGCACTCCGCTTGTTGGCCGCGTATAACCTTCGGCTTCACGCAGAAGATTTGCAGCCATAGGCCGAAGTGAGGCCGGATGCGGAGGAAAGCCTCGCAAACAACGATGAACGCTGAGATGTTGAGGACGAAATTCGGGGCTAGATCATGGAAATCTAGCCCATAGTAGAACATGAGCCCGCGGATGAAGGGGTGAAGTGGAAACCCCAGTCCACGGACGAAGTGGGCGACGAACACGACCCTCTCGTGGGGTCCCGGGGTCGGAATGACCTGCCCAGCATCCGGTAGCCGGTGCGCTATGTCTGCGGACAAGTATCCGGCCGCCCGAAAATCTGTGATGTGCTTCTCCTCGATGGTGGAAGCCACCCACTTTCCTCCTGCTCCGGACATGTCTAGCTGTGCGGAGGAGACTTGGACTTGGGCGCTGGAGCTCGAGGGGGCAAGAATGGGCAGAGAAGGAACAAGGCGTGGGTAAAAATGAGGAAATTTTATCCCTTTATAAAGGCGACGAAAGCAGTGCGCCTCCCCACTTGCCCGTTGAGAATCGCTTGCTTCCCAAGCGCCACGATTAATGATGTGGTGGGTCTGCCTGTACCCGTATTGATGAGGCACGATCTCTGCTTTGACAAGACGTGTCAAGGAAACCGCCTCGCAATATGCGCTGCGGCTGGTTATGGAAAGACGGTTCGAATAATGACCTGGCCGTAATGACACGACGTGTTGCTTGAAAAGTTGTCAGCAGATTGCATTTGCGAAACATCATTCTCTCTACGGTGGCATACGAAGATCATCTTGTGGATCCGGACACGGTTTGAGTGTTCGATAATTACCTTGGAGTATTCGGAGGAGGAACCCGCCCTGCAATGCCAAAGACAAGACTGCGCGCCGGACTCATCGTCATTGAAGCCTGGTTCAGGGGCTACTGAGGGAGTCCAGGATTAGGGGGTATCCGGACAGCCGGACTGTATACGACCGGTTTTGACACCGACACCTCGCTCTATCAAAAAGAATTATGTGAAAACTGCTTTGTGTGATTTAGGAGCTGGTGTTAGTGTTATGTCTTTCTCTTTATATACAAGACTTGACTTGAATAAACTCACACCTACTAAAATATCTTTGCAAATGGCTGACAAATCTACTGCCATACCTATCAATATCTGTGAGGATGTGCCTGTTGTTCTTGCTAATGTCACTATTTTGACTGACTTTGTTATACTTGAGATGCCCGAGGACGACAACATGTCGATTATCCTTGGTAGACCCTTCCTGAATACTACAGGGGCTGTTATTGATTGCAATAAAGCAAGGTCACTTTTCATATCAATGGTAATGAGCATACGGTGCACTTTCCGAAGAAACAATTCCAAGTGAATGGTATTAATGTTATTGAAAAATCTTCGACAATCACTATTGGAAGTTTTCAAATACCTCTACCTACTGTTGAAAAGAAATATGAAATGCTTATTGTTGGGGACATCCATATCCCCATTGAGGTATTTTAGTGATTTACGAAGGTTCTTCGGTTTCATGCTAATCGAAAGTGGTTGTTAATAAGACCTGATCAACCTTATTAACGAATCATTTTTGAGCGGTATAAAGTTGATGAATTTAGTAAGCACTACCTGCCATCCCTACTTTTTGTTTTCTGTTTTTGTTAGTTAAATAAAATAAAATGTCATGTTTTGTCTGTTTTCTGAATTTCTCGTGCAATAAAAAATGACCCAAAAAATAAAAGTTCTCAGAATGCCCTGAAAATTTAATACGATTTTTTCTGAATATTTCTGAATTTCTGGTGCAAATAATATTGGAGGGAGGTGCACCAGGTGGGCACAACCCACCTGGGCACGCCAGGATCCCAGGCGCGCCCTGGTGGGTTGTGGTCCCCACGTGGGCCTCCTCACATATCTCTTCATCCCTCATCATCACTTATCTCCAGAAAAAAATCTCCATAGCTCTCTCTCCTATGTTCTTGCCCTCAAACCCGCGGATTTCGATCTCTTTGCTCGAAGCTCCGTTTCTGAAACTATTTCGGGGGATTGTTGCTTGGTATGTGACTCCACCATTTGTCCAATTAGTTTTTGTTTTAGCGGTTTATATTTCAAATAATTAGCTACTCTTGGTGCTGTTGTAGATGTGCTTGCATGTTAAATTCTTAGAGTTCTAAGTAGTTTGAACGCTTGCTATGGCCTCTATGTATCCATATGAGTAGTTGATATCAATTTTGTGAAGTTTTGTTGAGAAATTTTTGTGGGATAATAAATTTCAGAATTTTGTTCATAGGAAAACCATGAATATCTTTAGGAAGTTGATAACCCACAAGTATAGGGGATCGCCACAATTTTTGAGGGAAGAGTATTCAACCCAAATTTATAAACTCGACACAAGGGGAGCTAAAGAATATTTGAAGGTATTAACAGCTGAGTTGTCAATTCAACCACACATGGAGATTAATTATCTGCAACAAAGTGATCAGTAGCAAAGTAGTATGATAGTTTTGATAATAGTAGCAGCAGTAACGGTAACGGTAACAGTCATTATAGCCTTTAAGAGGTATTGTCGGCATGGTTAGTTATAATGTAGGCTGAAAACCTGGGTGCTATTTAAGCTTATTTATGCAAACAAGAGCAAAAGAGTTTGTAATTTTTTTTCTTTTTCACTTTCAGTTTATCAACTGAATTGCTTAAGGACAAGCAAAGGTTTAAGCTTGAGGGAGTTGATACGTCTCCAACGTATCTACTTTTCCTAATGCTTTTCCTCTTGTTTTGGACTCTAATTTGCATGATTTGAATGAAACTAACCCCAGACTGACGCTGCTTTCAGTAGAACTACCATGGTGTTGTTTTTGTGCAGAAATAAAAGTCCTCGAAATGGAACGAAACTTTGCGAGGAATTTTTATTTAATGAGTAAGAATTTCTGGAGCCAAGACCTGCCGGAGAGGGGCACCTGTGTGGGCACAACCCACCAGGGTGCTCCCCCTCTCTTGGCGCGCCCAGGTGGGTTGTCCCCACCTGGTGGCCCCGTCGACCCTGATTCTGACACTATAAAATCCTATTTTCCAGAAAAAAATAAGGGAGAAAGAATTATCGCGATCCACGAGACGGAGCCGCCGCCAAGCCCTGTTCTTTTTCGGGGGGGGGGGGCAGATCTGGAGTCAGTTTGGGGCTCCGGAGAGGGGGATCTTTGTTCTTCATCATCACCAACCCTTCTCCATCACCAATTCCATGATGCTCCCCACCGGGAGTGAGTAATTCCTTCGTAGGCTCGCTGGTCGGTGATGAGTTGGATGAGATTCATCATGTAATCGAGTTAGTTTTGTTAGGGCTTGATCCCTAGTATCCACTATGTTCTTAGATTGATGTTGCTATGACTTTGCCATGCTTAATGCTTGTCACTTTGGGCCCAGGTGCCATGATTTCAGATATGAACCATTTATGTTATCATCATTATATTCATGTTCTAGATCCGATCTTGCAAGTTATAGTCACCTACTACGTGTTATGATCCGACAACCCCGGAGTGACAATAACGGGGACCACTCCCGGTGATGGCCGTAGTTTGAGGAGTTCATGTATTCACTATGTGTTAATGCTTTGTTCTGGTTCTCTATTAAAAGGAGGTCTTAAGATCACTTAGTTTCCAATATGGACCCCGCTGCCATGGGAGGGTAGGACAAAAGATGTCATGCAACTTCTTTCCATAAGCACGTATGACTATTTACGGAATACATGCCTACATTATATTGACGAACTAGAGCTAGTTCCGTATCGCCCTAGGTTATAATTGTCTCATGATGAATATCACCCAACAAGTCACTGATCCAATGCCTACGAATTTATCTTATATTGTTTCTGCTAAGTTACTACTGCTATCATCACTGTTACACTTGCTACAAAATTACTGCTATCATCATTCTCATTACCGTTACTCTTGTCACTACTATCAAAACTATCAAACTACTTTGCTACCGATCACTTTGCTGCAGATAATTAATCTCCAAGTGTGGTTGAATTGACAACTCAGCTGCTAATACCTTCAAATATTCTATGGCTCCCCTTGTGTCGAATCTATAAATATGGGTTGAATACTCTACCCTCGAAAACTGTTGCGATCCCCTATACTTGTGGGTTATCAGCATCCCCCATCAACTTCTGAGTCTTGGGTGCTGGTGCAGCATCTTCCTCATCCTCTTCCTCATCAGATGAATGCTTCTCAAATTCGGCCATAGGATCTACAAGCTTGCACCATCTTCCTCTTTTTCTTTCCTTCTTTTCCTTTTTAGCATCACTTGCTGGCTGGGCCTTCTCTTAAGTAGATGCTCTCACTTTTGACATAGGCTTCCTGAGCAGGAGCCTTCTTCTTCATCCCTGGCTTTATGCCAGCAGCATCAGTAGCAACTTGCTCTTTCTTGATCAACTTATCCTTGGAAGTGACCTCTTCATAAGCAATGTAGTCCTCATCTTCAGAATCTAAATTTCTCTTCCTCCTCTTCCTAGTAGCAGCCTTAGGCAGGTTGCTTGGGGTGCTTATGCTACCCTCATCATAGCTTCCAGAGGGACTAGTGCCCTCACTTAAGTTAACTTGTTCCTCAGATCTGTTCTGGCTGTCACTCTGGTCTGACATGGCTGAAATTACAAGCTGGCCCTAAAAGCTATCACTATGAATAGATATAGTGGAGATAGAGTGGAAGAACATCACAAAGTGCAGAGATTTTGCAAAACAATTGAGTCAAAAACTTAGTTTTAGTTTTCTACAGAAAGCATTTCGGAGCTACCGATTTGTTATACTCGGTGACACCGAAGCATATTAGAGTCTAAACTAGCGGAATCGGTCATACCGAGACACAGTTCGGTGACTCCGAGATTGCTAGGGTTTCACTAATAATCGAACTCAGTCACACCGATTTGTATTTTTCGTTCAGACTAAAAATCACAAGTGCAATGGCGTAGACCAAATCGATGAGGCCGATTTCTACAACTCAGTCGGTCCGAGATGAATTCGGCGGAAACCTAACCCTAAATTCTCAAATCAAAACTAATCAAAAGGATGTTTTTGCTGGATAGAACAATCTCAAACGTGGTAAGAATCATGGCATTGTCTTCGTGCTAAGGATCGGAGTGAGAAAGCACAAAGGATCAAACTCACACCCTAACTTGTGGATGAGCGTGCTAGGGAGACAACGGCGACGGAGATATCCGTTAACGGCGGCGGAGACCAGCGGCAGGGGGTCGCTGGAGTTGAGGATACGACCCGGAGACCTCGAGTCGGCAGAGCTGGATATGCGTGGGCGAAGGGTTTCAGAGAAATTTCCAAAATTTGACCCCTGGGTATATATATCCAGACCCTGTCGGTGTGACCGAGTGGAACGGCCCGGTGGCACCGAGATACAGAATCGCAAGCGGTTACTGCAACTCGGTGTGACCGAACTATTCAAATCGGTTGCACAGAGATTGAAACCTAGATCAACTCAATGAACTCGGTATGACTGGAATGAATCGGTCAGACCGAAATACACTAAGAGGTTTTGGAAGTTTAAGTCTATGACGAATCGGTGGCTCTGAGTGCTCCTCACCCAGAGGGTTCGAATCTGACTTGATCAAACTTTGTGATGTAGCATGAATAGAGTTTGAGATGAGAAAAAGCATAGATATCTAGAGGGAGTTCTTAGGCATTCGTGTCCATCCATTTGGCAAAACAAAAGACCAAACAATCAAAGCAACAAATGGATCTCCTTGAATGAGAAAAATATGCACCCATCATGCTCACTCAATAAGATGGCAAATGAAATATGTGGCAAAGCATGCACAAACACTCTAGCATCTATCAAGCAATTGGCGATGACTAGGTCATGTATATATGAGTATATTAACTGAGGAGTCAAATGAGAACATTTGATCGTAGGTCATACTCATCGTTTAAGCACAAGCGGGGTTACCACTTTTACATAAAGCATCATTGTGTTCACAT
Source organism: Aegilops longissima (assembly GCA_021605205.1). Taxonomy (NCBI): domain Eukaryota; kingdom Viridiplantae; phylum Streptophyta; class Magnoliopsida; order Poales; family Poaceae; genus Aegilops; species Aegilops longissima. Next base: position 283,861,618 of record CM038676.1, read on the forward strand.
CATTCGAGTTGCTTTAGCTCAATTCTTAGAGTAAAGCTCCCCCTCGATGTGATATCCCCCCTAAGAGGGATGAACTAACCTTGGGTTTTGTCGATGATGACTTCATGTAGGTGCTCAATGTTGATGTAGATCATTTGGAGCAATCCATTGGAGTGAGTTGCAGTTTCAATACCTACATGGGTTAGTCCCACAAGGAACATACAAGGATATCCATAGACATAGAGTGAAGTACAAAACATTTGCACGATCAGAGACCCTTCGACGAAACTGTGTGCGATGCCATAATCGCAAACAGTGGTGTAAAATAACCGTCAAAAAAGGTGCAAAACATTTGCGATGGAGGATGTATCAAACACGGTTCAGATTTTAGTTGCATGTGCGATGCAGGGCATACAATTCAGCTGAATTAACTGCTTGCGATGAGGAGGAACAAAAGAAACGGGCAGCCAGATCAAGGTGTGTGCGATATACATCATAAGGTTCACTCGGATGAACTGTTTGTGATTAGGCAACACAAAAGAAACGGTCAGCCGGATGAAGGCGTGTGTGATATACGGCATGCAGTTCACTCGGATGAACTGTTTGCGTTGAGACATGAGAACAGAAATGGTTCAACTTAACAAGATGTGTGTGATACGCGGCAAATAGGTCTGTAATTAGAAATGTGTACGAAGACCGATAATAACACAGACGGTTGCGGCTAATAAGACGTATGTGATATGCTCTGTCTACACAACATCTATTGGCCATTGGGGACGGGCGGTCATCCGGATACGCCATAAGGATGCGAAGAGGCATCCTATTAGCAAGGACTAGCTGTTACACCAGTAGCTCATGTAAGAAAACTCTCAAGTTAAGTGTGCTCAGGCTGGAGCAACCATGAGATGGGTGACTGGATGGGAAGTTGTGTTGATGTTAAATTAACTGGTAGGATGGGTCGTATCAGTCATATCTGTCAAATTAAATGACTGATACGACCCATCCCACGAGTTAATTTAACCTCGAGGTCCTTGTTTTTATTTTTTTATTTTTTAACACATGTTAAAGAAGGTCTACCGCATTACTTTTTGACAATGTGTGATATGTGGCATACAGTTGATCCATCCGACCTGTTTGTGATGGTATATGCCATGTGTGTTGTGAGCAAACGCTTGCTAGTATTCAACCGTTTGGGATTGATGAATTCATCACCGACGGGTTCCCTAGTGTGGTCCGTGTTCATCTGATCGTCATCTACTTCTTGTGCTAGCTCGATGTTCCTTCTATGCAAAGTTACCATTAATTGATGGCGTTTTATGAACACGCCACCATTTCCCGCCATTTCCTCACCTGTTTCACGCCACCCTACTATATTGCGCATAGGGGGCACGCGATGCACGGAGGCGAGAAGCGCAACCTGTAGCACATCCACCTTTTCCAAGCATGTCAACCCACCAAAGCGCCGCCTCTGCCATCAACCTCGTCGACGAGGAAAACGAGTAGGCACCACGACCCATCGAGGCCGAGGCGCTCCCCGGCAACGCGATGGACGACGCCGTGATGCGCGTCATTGCCAGGGTTGAGCAGACCTTTGGCCATGTCATTTGAGCGCCACGGATCAAGATAGGCATGTCAGCGCCGGCAGGCTGCAGCTCGCCGCACAACATGATCGATGGTGCGCCGCAGAGCAAGCTAGGCGCATCCGCGCCGATAGGCTGTGGCTCCCCGTACGGCGAGACCGTTGGAGAGCCGCAGAGCGAGAGGCGCGGTGCACCACATAGGAAGAGCGGATCCATTGGCGCTTGCCTGCTGTCGACACGGCGTCGCAGGTGGGTACACATCCCATCAGTACCCCCATTTCTCGCCAGGACTGGGCAGAGGCCCTCAGCACCGTACTTGCACCAGAGGCCGGCCGTGCCATACTTGCACCGGACGCCCGCTGCGCCGTTCGCATGGGTGCCGCTGTTCACCTTGTCCAGGGCCCGCTAGATGCCAACGCGCTGGTTCGTAGGCTCGACCACCTCCTTGGCCTAGGTGACCACCTGGGCACAGTAGAGGAACATGGACGTCGCATCCTCGAGCTAGTGATCTCCGATGAAATAGCCAACTTGGAGCTCGAGATCGCGCTCCAGATGTATCGCGAGCGTGTCGATGGCTTGGACAAACACCTGCACGAGTTCAATCAGAGCCAAGAGCTACCCTAGGCAAGGGTTGCTGGTCATGGTCTCATGGACGCGTTTTATTTTGAAAAGTCGTTTCGACATGGATAGCTATGTATTCACAACAATCATAGTATTGCTCTGTTTATTGCTTTGTTTCAATGTGTGTACTCGGTTTTCCATTCTTATATGTTCTGTTTCAATGTGTGTATATACGCCTTCCATTATGTATATGTGGTGATAACAGCTAGATTCAACTTAGTATACAAAAGCAACTAGAAAATGGAATTAAGTAATATATTAATTGTTCATTAGTTCATCACAATATATATATATATATATATATATATATATATATATATATATATATATATATATATATATATATATATATATCATCACATATACGTGATGATACTTAACTAATAGGTACAATGCATAAAATTGAAAACCAACAATACTAAAACTAATAATCCCTCCTGGGCCAGTATTCCAGTAGCCCCTCGCCAGCAGCTCCCTGGTGCGTGGCGTCTTCCCAGTGCGGAGGCAGTACTCCGACTCCTCCGCTTCGCAGCGCTTGACGTACCGATCTACCTCTTGCTGGTGGACGCGCACGGCTGATCTTGCCATTTTGTTCGGCGCCCACCGGAGCTCCTCGTCGGTGGCACGCTGGAGCTTATCGGCCCACCTCCACGCAGCGACGAGGCGCCCAGTGCCTATGACCTTCCTCGCGAAATACCCATCTTCGTACACCTCCTCGGCATGACGACGTGCCCACCCCCAAAGCTCCGCCGCCTCATTTTTCTAGGCAGCATCATGGGCTTCACAGGCCGCCTGGTACCTGGCTTCCTCCTCCACCATGTCCTTCTTGAACGCCACTTGCCTGGCTTTCTCAGCCAAGGCAAAGAACTTCCACAGACAAAGATTGTACGGCCCCAAAACCAATCCAAAGTTGGGGGTCCGCGCAACCTCGTCGGTGGCGCGTAGGGGTCCTCGCCGCTGCTAATCAGTGGCGTCCTCGGGAAGGCGACTCCTCGTTGGCGCATGGGCAGAAAAGCGCCATGGCATTGATTTGAGAGAGAGAGAGAGAGAGAGAGAGAGAGAGAGAGAGAGAGAGAGGGCGAGCGAGTGGAGGATGTAGATGAGAATGCAGGTGGGACGACGTGAGCAAGGTAGTATTTATTGGCGGCCGGAATCTAGATCGACGGGGACAGTACACACACCGGTCTCCGGAATTTACGAGTACTGTAGTTTGAATTACACACAATTCCCGCAGCAAAATCCGTGTGTGAACATAATAGCTGATGGTTTCCAATACAAAACCGTGTCTGATTAATGGTCCCCACCAATCACCTACCTAACCTTGAGCCGCGAGATAGAGTGCCAATCGTGTGTGGGCTGGTTGTCTTGCCATATCTTTACATTTTCTTTTTTGAACACCAGATATTTACATCGTCTGATGATTTGTTAACTCGCACACCAGTACACAATAATATGATTTTTCAAACCGTTTTGGTTAGGCGTTGCATGTAGATGTAGTTCAAATTTGAATTACGGTCATTAAATGGTTAGAAAATCACTTAAATGTCTTTAAAAGGTCAAATGACCCCTGAAATTTTCCAAATTTCACATGACAGTTGTATTAGTGCACGTTAAACGTAGGAAAACAATTTGAAGGCCGTATGAGGAAGCTATCTCCCGTTCGACATCAAACATGCATTGTTCCCTCTCGGAACCACCAACCTTGTAGTGAGTTGCTCCGGTTTGTGAGGGGTGTGTGTCCAAACTTTCGTCAAACAGGCCAATTTTTTTACCAAATCATCTTGATGGCATGACATTAAATAAAGCAAGGTTTCATGTTTTTTTATCATTTTTTAATTTTTTTAAATTAAAATGCCATGGCATGCACTCCATGCATGTGCCTATGCCTTGAGACCAATATGTTTGAAAATTCCTTGTAATTTACTACACATGGAATTAACTCGCACACAAGTACACAAAAATATGATTTTTCAAACCGTTATGGTTAGGCGTTGTATGTAGATGTAGTTCAAATTTGAATTACGGTCATTAATGGTTAGAAAATCACTTAAATGTCTTTAAAAGGTCAAATGACCCCTAAAATTTTCCAAATTTTCACATGACAATTGTATTAGTGCACGTTAAACGTAGGAAAAAATTGAAGGCCGTAAGAGGAAGCTATCTCCCGTTCGTCATAAAAACATGTATTATTCCCTCTCGGAAGCACGAACCTTCTAGCGAGTTGCTTCGGTTTGTGAGGGGGGTGTGTCCAAACTTTCGTCAAACAGGGCAATTTTTTTACCACATCATCTTGGTGGCATGACATTACATCAACCAAGGTTTCAAGTTTTTCTGATCATTTTTTAATTTTTTGGAATTAAAATGCCATGGCATGCACTCCATGCATGTGCCCATGCCTCGAGACCAATATGTTTGAAAATTCCTTCTAATTTACTGCACATGGAATTAACTCGCACACAAGTATACAAAAATATGATTTTTCGAACCGTTATGGTTAGGCATTGCATGTAGATGTAGTTCAAATTTGAATTACGGTCATTAAATGGTTAGAAAATCACTTAAATGTCTTTAAAAGGTCAAATGACCCCTGAAATTTTCAAAATTTTCACATGACAGTTGTATTAGTGCACATTAAACGTAGGAAAAAACTTGAAGGCCGTAAGAGGAAGCTATCTCCCGTTCGTCATCAAACATGCATTGTTCCCTCTCGGAACCACGAACCTTCTAGCGAGTTGCTCCGGTTTGTGAGGGGTGTGTGTCCAAACGTTCGTCAAACATGCCAATGTCTTTACCACATCATCTTGGTGGCATGACATTAAATCAAGCAAGGTTTCATGTTTTTCTGATCATTTTTAATTTTTTGGAATTAAAATTCCATGGCACTCCATGCATGTGCCCATGCCTTGAGACCAATATGTTTGAAAATTCCTTCTAATTTACTGCACACGGAATTAATTCGCACACAAGTACACAAAAATATGATTTTTCAAACTGTTATGGTTAGGCGTGGCATGTAGATGTAGTTCAAATTTGAATTACGGTCATTAAATGGTTAGAAAATCACTTAAATGTCTTTAAAAGGTCAAATGACCCCTGAAATTTTCCAAATTTTCACATGACAGTTGTATTAGTGCATGTTAAACGTAGGAAAAAATTTGAAGGCCGTATGAGGAAGCTATTTCCCATTCGTCATCAAACATGCATTGTTCCCTCTCGGAACCACGAACCTTCTAGCGAGTTGCACCGGTTTGTGAGGGGTGTGTGTCCAAACGTTCATCAAACATGCCAATTTCTTTACCACATCATCTTGGTGGCATGACATTAAATCAAGCAAGGCTTCATGTTTTTCTGATCATTTTTTTATTTTTTGGAATTAAAATGCCATGGCACTCCATGCATGTGCCCATGCCTTGAGACCAATATGTTTGAAAATTCCTTCTAATTTACTACACATGGAATTAACTCGCACACAAGTACACAAAAATATGATTTTTCAAACTGTTATGGTTAGGCGTTGCATGTAGATGTAGTTCAAATTTGAATTACGGTCATTAAATGGTTAGAAAATCACTTAAATGTCTTTAAAAGGTCAAATGACCCCTGAAATTTTCCAAATTTTCACATGATAGTTGTATTAGTGCATGTTAAACGTAGGAAAAAAATTTGAAGGCCGTAAGAGGAAGCTATCTTCGGTTCGTCATCAAACATGCATTGTTCCCTCTCGGAACCAAGAACCTTCTAGCGAGTTGCTCCAGTTTGTGAGGGATGTGTGTCCAAACGTTCGTCAAACTTGCCAATTTCTTTACCACATCATCTTGCTGGCATGAAATTACATCAACCAAGGTTTCATGTTTTTCTGATCATTTTTTTTTTGGAATTAAAATGCCATGTCACTCCATGCATACGTATGCATGTGTCCATGTCGCGAGACCAATATGTTTTAAAATTCCTGCTAATTTACTGCACATGGAATTAACTCGCACACAAGTACACATATATGATTTTTCAAACCGTTTTGGTTAGGCGTTGCATGTATATGTAGTTCAAATTTGAATTACGGTCATTAAATGGTTAGAAAATCACTTAAATGTCTTTAAAAGGTCAAATGACCCCTAGAATTTTCCAAAATTTCACATTACAATTGTAGTAGTGTACGTTAGATGTAGAAAAAATTGAAGGTCGTAAGAGGAAGCTATCGCCCGTTCGTCATCAAATATGCACTGTTCGCTCTCGGAACCACGAGCCTTCTAGTGAGTTGCTCCGGTTTGTGAGGGGTGTGTGTCCAAACTTTGGTCAAACATGCCAATTTCTTTACCACATCATCTTGGTGGCATGACATTACGTGAACCAAGGTTTCATATGTTTCTGATTTTTTTGGAATTAAAATTCCATGTCACTCCATGCATATGTATGCATGCATGTGTCCATGTCGTGAGACAAATATGTTTGAAAATTCCTTCTGGTTTACTACACATAGAATTAACTCACACACAAGTACACAAATATGATTTTTCAAACCGTTTTGGTTAGGCATTGCATGTAGATGTAGTTCAAATTTGAATTACGGTCATTAAATGGCTAGAAAATCTCTTAAATGTCTTTAAAAGGTCAAATGACCCCTAGAATTTTCAAAATTTTCACATTGCAGTTGTAGTAGTGCACGTTAGACATAGAAAAAAAATTCAAGGCCGCAAGAGGAAGCTATCTCTCATTCGTCATCAAACATGCATTGTTCCCTCTCGGAACCACAAGCCTTCTAGTGAGTTGCTCCGGTTTGTGACGGGTGTATGTCCAAACTTTCGTCAAACTTGCCAATTTGTTTACCACATCATCTTGGTGGCATGACATTACATCAACCAAGGTTTCATGTGTTTCTAATTTTTTTTATTTTTTGGAATTAAAATGCCATATCACTCCATGCTTAATTGGGTCATAGCCGTTAGACCAATATGTTTGAAAATTCCTTCCAATTTATTGCACATGGAATTAAATCGCACACAAGTACACGAAATATGAGTTTTCAAACCGTTATGGTTAGCTCTTGCATGTACATGTAGTTGAAATTTCAATTACGGTCATTAAATGGCTAGAAAATCACTTAAATGTCTTAAAAGGTCAAATGACCCCTGAAATTTTCCAAATTTTGACATGATAGTTGTATTAGTACTACAAAATTTCTCGTTCATTTAAAACACCATGTGTTGGCACTTTACACCAAATTCGTCTTTCACAGCTAACAAAAAATATCTACAACATCACACACAGTTGTTTTCTAGGAACCGTTTGCGATGAAAATAGCTTGGTCTATTTAAGTCTCCCTCCTTAAGCTTCGCCAGCTCGTCTGCTCTAGTGTCGGCAACCCCTGAATCCACGAACCCCGAACCCCATTCCGCACCCCCTTCTTGCAAAGATGACGCCGTGGAAACACTTCGTGAAGGCCCGTACTATGGCTGCGTCCCCCGAGCACGGCCACCTGCGCCGAGAGCATGGCCGCCTACGTCGAGAGTGCCGCCGCATCCGCTTTGAGCGCGGCCGTTCCACCGAGAGGGTGTCTGCGACAGCCGATAGGGCAGCTGCAGCAGCCGAGACGGATGCAGCTGCTGCTGCGACGGCGGCTGCAAACGCCGAGAGCGCTCGAGCTGCCGTCCGTGCCGCTGATGTCGCCCTGGCCCGGGTCGAGGCCATCCATGCCAAGATCGAGGATGCACACGGCAAGATATTCCAGGCCACCTCGGACTCCAGCATGCAACCCACGTCTGAAAAGGCGGCGGTGGCCATGGAGCACCTGCTTCCTCATTAGGTCGCCGAGCGGGAGCTGGAGATACAGGAGGCAGCAGAGATCGAGGGGCGCCGGGAGGAGTAGTTGCGCGTGGCCGAGGTCAAGCTAGAGAAGAGTCTGTCCGTTGAGGAATAGGTGATGGAGTACCAACGCGAGCTCTGGCGCAACCACTACTACGAGTACTACAACCTTGAGGGCGACGCCGAGGACGAGGACGAGGACGCGGTTGACTTCAGCAGGGGGGACGTGGAGTCCACCAACGGCGGCATGTCGCCAGGACAATTCATCGACGTCTCATCTCACACTGGCGATGCATAGGCCGGCGTGGCGGCGGATTTGTTAAAATTATGCGTACTTAGGCTTTGTTTTTAATGCAGGTCTTTTGTTAGTGCAATGTTTAGGTTAACTGGCTCTGTTTAATTACTAAAATTGCTCGATTTCGTAAGTGCGGTCTGTCTACTTTACGCTCTTTTGTGTGCCCAAATTAGCAAGCGATGTTAAATATGCAATGACGTACCCGGGAAATTTCCACCAAAATTTGAATTATCAAACTCATCCCATGCGCGTAAAGCAGAAAAATCGTTTGCGATGCACACAATCGTTTAAAGTGAATGGTCCGGTGGCACCGCTCGCAAAGTTTCCCTCCATAGTTCCAAAATTTTGGCCTACCGCCAAAATATCTACCCCACCCCCTTCCCCCCTTCCCTACCCCCTTTTCTCCCCGACCACAAGTCACATTTCCCCTATTTCCTCCTTCCTTCCTTCCTTGCTAAGCTATAGCCGCTTCCTCGCTCTCGCCGTCTCGCATCCTACCGCCGGGGTCGCCATGGTCTTCTTCAAAGACCTCTCCAGCGGTTCCTCCTCTGGCGACTACTCCTTCACCACCCGGGTATGCCTCTCTTCTCTCTCTCGGGCTATGACTTGGAATGAAGGATTTTTACTGGCGGTCGATTTGAGTCATTTCTTCCTCTTGTAGCTCCCTAGGACCATCAGTGGCAACGAGTGGAGTGGGGTGGCTGAAGATCTATCTTCTCGTTGTCACCATCAATCTCCATGCGTGAAGCTAGTTGCATTTGATTCTGTAGATAGTGAGAGGAAGTTTCTGGCATGTGCAGAGAAGGTTAGACCCTCTTTCGTTGTTACAAATCATTTGTTAGATGTGATTCAGACACTGTCGCGGTCCCAACCCATTCATACCACACCTTCAACCAAACACATCCTAAGATAGTGTCACAGTTTGTACCTAGTATCTTAAATTGTTGCCATCTCATCAGCGGTGCCAGTAGAAAATTATTTGGCACCGCTTCAGCAGTTTGTGCAGCCAACTTTGGTCCACACATCCGAGCAGCCAAGCAGTAAAATACTAAATCTTTATGGCACGAAGGAACTGGGCATCGGAGCAACTACGTGCTCCGGAGTCCGGGTCCCTGATTTTTTTCGCTGCATCGGCTCGCCAGTGCAGGGCACCGGTGGGAGATGTAGCAATAGTTGTCTTTACCCCAGTTTTGGCATACATAGTGGACGGCTTAGTGCTATTAGTTCTATGCTACTAAATTTTTGCATGTACACACCTGTTAGTATCAATTTGCTATCATCCAAACACTGTCGTTATGCTATTGCAGTTATATTTACCTTCCTCATAAAATGTTCAATTTGTTATTTATTGTACATGAGTATGAACTTGTAGCATCGTTGTAGTTAATTATAGCTTCTGATGTTCCAGAATTTGGTTGTTGTCTCAGTACCAATTATTTCATTTGCACATCAATCTTTTTGAGAAGATATGTCATAATTAACATGTTTCTTCAGTTTTTCAAAATAAGCATTGGTGATTTTCTGTGTTGCTATAAACCCATTTCCCCTACAATTGTTACTGATCTAGTTTTAAATATTATAGGATGAACGGAAGTGTTCTTACTTGGAGTGGGTTGATCAAGAGTGGCCACAGTCTTTGAAGATGTGCCTAGCAAAGCTCTGGAGCATGTATGAGGAAGAGAACACACGTAGGCTTAGGGAAAATGTTGTCAACGTTGAAGCATATTTCAAGATGCGGGATAAAAAGTTGAAGGTGGAGAATGATCTCAGATTTTTTTAATCAGACTTTGCTAAGACGGTGTTGGTGAAGGAGGAGGCACTTTCCCAGTTGGCCCGTGCAAAACGGGTTCTTACTGAACTGAAAGCAGAGGTGGATAAGACGAGCCTGGATGATCTTGATTAGGGAAATGAATATATTGTTCTTATGAAGTTGAACTAGCTATATGTTGTCCTATGTTGTTTTCATGTAGCTACCGTACTGTGATGTTATAATATATTTATGTGCCTGATATGAAATTGGCAAACAACTGTTCGATATGAAATGTGAATTTGCGTAATACTGGAATTATTAATTGTAAACTAATAAACCTGCTAAATGTGTCATGGACCTTTGCAAATGGTTCTAGCAGTAAAAGCGCTTGCGATGGATAGCCCAATACCACACAGTTTTCTTCATCAAATCGTGTATGATATAGTTGATAAAAGCAAACAGTTAACCAAGGCAGACCGTGTGTGATAGTTACACCTTTCACACATGAGCCTACACATAGAACTGTGTGGTATGTACGTCCGAACGGAAATGTTTTCCCTGGATTGCTTGTGTGGGATGTACATAAGAACGGAAACGTATTCCTTGGATTGACTGTGTGTGACATACATATGAACGGAAATGTTTTTCTGGGATTCACCGTGTGGGATGTACATACCTACGGATTTTTTTTCTCTGATTACCGTGTGGGATGTACATACCTACGGAAATGATTTTCTGGGATTCATCGTGTGGGATGTACATACCTACGAAAATGATTTTCTGGGACTCACCATGTGGGATGCACATACCTACAGAAATGATTGGGTTTCGATGCCTCACCCGATCGCACACGGCCTCAGCCTGGGTCCCAGGAGGGTGTGACGCCCCCAATTCGACCGTACACTAATCATACATGCAAATGTGTACGATCAAGATCAGGGACTCATGGGAAGACATCAAAACACAACTCTAGACACAAATTGAAATAATACAAGCTTCATATTACAAGCCAGGGGCCTTGAGGGCTCGAATAAAAGCTCGATACACTAGCGTCAGCAGAAGCAACAATATCTGAGTACAGACATAAAGTTAGACAAGACTACATTAAGAAGGCTAGCACAAAAGCAACAACGATCGAAGAGGCAAGGCCTCCTGCCTGGGACCTCCTAACTACTCCTGGTCATCGGCGGTCTTCATGTAGTAGTATCCGTCGACGGTGGCATCTTGCTCCAGGGATCCACCATCTGGTTGCAACAACCGGAAAGAAGGAAGAAGGGGAAAAGGGGGGAGCAAAGCAACCGTGAGTACTCATCCAAAGTACTTGCAAGCATCAGATCTATACTAAGTATGCATTGGTATCAAATGGAAGGGCTGTATCTGTGGACTGAACTGCAGAATGCCAGAATAGAGGGGAAGGCCTAGCCTATCGAAGACTAGCATCTTCAAGCAGCTCCAAGCATCTTGCAGCATGTAGAAGAGTAAATAATTGCATTTTATATTTAACAAACATGTTGTAGCATTAACGCCCAGAGATCCTTCCTCGACTCCCTATGAGAAAGCTATCCCGGAGCCACATATCCATCACATGTTTCAAGTACCCAGTTCTAGTTATAATAGATCAGGATACAAGTCTGAACGTCCATTACCGTGGACACGGTATTCGAATATATAACTTCCCTGCAGGGGTACACCACGTTACCCAACACGCTTGATTACTCTTGCCGGACACACCTTTCTGGGTCAATGCCTGGCCTCGGAAGATCAACACGTCGTAGCCCTACCTAGGCTCAGCAGAGAGGTCCCCGCCGGTCTATATCCTAAGCACTTCGGGGTCTTGGGCCCATCGCCCGTTGCACTCTGGGTCGTTGTGTGCAGGGTGGATACCAGCACCGCCTCGGATGGCCAGCATGATCCGACCATGCCACAATGCTGAACTGGGCATCTGACAAAGCTTCGGTTGATACTATGACATCGAGGCCCATATCTATTCTCGCGTGGTGGTTAGTGCGTAAAGGCCAGAGGCCAACTCAGAACAAATACCCAAACCTGTTAATGCATTGGGGGCTTGCGGAAACGAGCAGAGACTCACAATAATGTCACCCTGTCTCATGGACTTACAGCAAGGGCCCAGACTTCCCGGCCGTGCCATACAGAAAACTTGCGGGTGCTCTACGGGCCCGCTCGACTTTCACATCAACTCGCAGGTACCCCTCAGGGCCGACCCGACTTCAACAATGGTCTCAAGTAAAGTCCGGGTAACCGTGTGTCCAAACATCAAGGGGAAAACCCGAGGAATCACCCCGGTGAATTCCACTCGATGTAATCATCAAGGTGAACGTAAGAGGAACCACCCTCGAGGTTCACACTTGAGGGGCTGCACGACAGAGCCGTATCGGGAGTGGTGAAGGAGGAACCACCTCATTGACCGTGACCAAATAGCTACACTACAGAGTTGTCATCGGGAGAGCGTTGTGAGGTCTCACCCTCGGCACTCGATAGTTGCTCCGCAGAGTCGAGCAACAAAAGGGGTGTGATGTGATGTGAGGTGTCGGGCTCTGGTCGTCGATCATGTTGATCGAGTCGTCGATGATGAAGCAGGGGCAACAAGGACAAGGTGGGGGTCACAGATGGATCACTAACCAACCTATACTAAGCAGTTTAGGATAAGCAGGTAAGGTACAATGAGCAGGTTACAAAAGCAGGCTATGCATCAAAATAGGAGCAATCAATTACACTAGAAAAATCTAATGCAAGCATGATAGAATGGAATGGGCGATATCGGGATGATCAAAGGGGGGGCTTGCCTGGAAGCTCCGTGAAAGGGAAGAAGGGTCGTCATCGACGTAGTCGATCACAGCGGCATCGGCAGCCGACACGGGGTCTACCGAAGAGAAGAGGGGGGGTGGGTAGACAGTAAATACATAGCAAGCAAGTGCGTAACAAGACAACAGGCAGAGCTAGACATGTTCTAACGCGGTGCTACATGATACAGGTGAAGGGGGAAACATCCGGGAAAGTTTCCCGAAGTTTCGCATTTTCGGACAGACGAACCAGAGGGGAAAGGTTGCATGTTCGCTATTCTAGGGGCATGCGACAGAAGAACGTACCGCTTATTCGGATTCGTCTCGTCGTTCTGAGCAACTTTCATGTATAAAACTTTTTCATCCGAGTTACAGATTATTTTCTACGAATTTTACAAGATTTAAACATTTCTGGATTTATCTAAATTAACATAAATGGAATTATGACGTCAGCATTGTATGGGGATGACGTCAGCAGTCAACAGACTTGCTGACTAGGTCAAACCTGGCCTGTGGGTCCAGTGGGACCCACATGTTAGCCTCCGTTAGCCTAACAGTGGAATAAACTAACTAAAATGAGGTTAATTAACAGTTGGGCCCTACATGTTAGTGGAAGATTTAGATTACTAATTACTTCTATTTATGAAAACATTTTAATTAGCTTAATTATGTGGTGGGGCCAGCATGTCAGTGGTACTGGGCTGCCCAGTCAGCAGTTGACTGGTTCAACCTAGTCAACTAGGGCCCGTGGGGCCCGCTGGCAGCGACCCAGGGGGTGGCCCCAGGTGTGCCACGTCGGCGGTGGCCGGCGGCTCAACGCCGGCGACGCCAAACGCGGCGGCGCGGCTCGGACCTTGCCGGAAATGCACCAGAGAGGGTCGTTTCGAGCGCGGCCGGGCTCGTTCAAACGCGGGAGGAGCGGCGCATCCAACTGCGGCCTTAGCTCGAGCTGGGGAGGGCTGCAACGACGACGGTGTCGAGCGGGCGGAAGGCCGAAATGGGCGTTGGCGGGGATCGGGCTCGACGAGAGTAGCAGACACGCGCATTGGGCCCTTGGGAACCCCAGGAGCACGATGCGGCGCTCGGCCGCATGTGAGGGCGGCCATGACCACGGCGCCGAGCTCGTCGGCGGCAACGCACTTGGGCGACGGCGGGCGAGCTAGGAGGCGCGCAAGAGCGAATGGAGAGGGGAAGGAGGGGGAGAAGCTCACGGGGCCCTGTAGTTGTGCAAAAGCGAGCTCGGGGATGCTGGAGAGGCTCGGGGTGGAGCGGATCGAAGACGGCCGACGGTGACAACCCGAGACGAAGACGATGTGGGAGACGGAGATGGGGGCTCCTGGCTCCAATCCGGTGTCATAGAGGGTGAGGTAGACGACGACGGTCCTCCAGGGCTCGTTGGCGTGGCGGGGGAGGGTCGGTGGCCAGGTGCATGACGGCGACTCGGCGACGACCGCGTCGGGCGTGGCTGAATCTGGGTGAGAGAGACGAGATGGGGATTGGGACGAGTGGGGCAAGTTGGGGGAGTGGGTGGAGCAGGGGTAAGGAGCCCGAGGGGTCGTCCTTATCCCCTCCCGGCGTCGGCGCTGGCGAGGTGGTTCGGTGGCGACCGCGCCCCTGTAGCGATGCGGTCGCGGGAACAGGACAACCGGTGGGGGAGGGAAAGGTAGGTGGGCCGGTCTGGTCGGCTGTGGCAGCTGGGCCAAGCGGCCCAGGGTGAGGGGGAAGGTTTTGTTTTGCTTTTTATCTCTCCCTTATCTCTTGTGTTTATTATTTTTAACCTCAATTTTGCATTTTCTTTTAGTACCAAATGAGTTTTGTTTTGAACAAAACATGGCACATAATTCTAACACAATATACTGAGATGGAACAAAAAGTATGGGGGTCAAAAGGAGTTGTCTAACCATTTTTTAGAAATTGAAAAGGCCAATTTAAATGTTGCTGGACCAAAAATTAATTCCCAGGGGATTTTTGGGAATTCAAAATAGGTTGGTTCCAACATGACAAATATCATGGTATTATTTGCCACACTTTGAACATTTTAGTTTTACTGCTTGAAGAATTAATTTATTTGACTTTATTTTGAAATTGAGTTTGACCGGGGATTTGAATAAGCGAGGATTAGCAACAGTAATGTGATGACAAGGAACCATTAGCTGAGGATTACTGTAGCTTAACTATCCGAGCGTCACAATTCTTCTCCGCTATAAGAAATCTCGTCCCGAGATTTAAGGGGTGGAGTAAGGGGGAAAGACTCGGGAAGGACGGATCTCAACACAAGATAGGTACCTGGGGGCTATCTCGCTGAACGTGGCATAGAGGCATCTCTCGAGTTGAAATTCAAGAAAGTCATCGAGAGCAAGGTAAGGAGGAGCAACAAGAAGCTTCAACCGGGCAGGCAATCGTTCGTTGCCTGAAACAGAGGGTGAAAAGGGGTTCGGAGCGATGGGAATAAGTATTGTGTTTGATACCAGAATAGATGATCTCCCGGAAGGTGGCTCGTGATTTTCATATGAAGCCAAACATGAGAAATAACTTTAGAAACAGGGGTGTACAGGAGAGTCAGGTTTCGATCATGTGGAATTGTGGGTTATGGGCCCAGCATGTGGGTTAAAAGCAGGAAGGCGCTAATCATTTTGCACGGTCATGGAAGCAAGGCAAGTCAGAGGATAGCTTGTCAATTATGCTGGCAACAACGTTGGTACCAAGGGTGAGGGACGAAGAGAACCATTTTCCTGCTCGAAAAGCGAGGCGGACCAATAGGCAAAGTTCTCGTCCATCGGTGGCTACCAGAATGTCATCAACAATAGTAACAAGGTCTTACCGGCAGAGTTTTTACACCGAAGTGTATACATAAGCAGATTAGTGTTACTGCTTAAATCAATTTAATCACAAGAAAGGTTAAAAAACAATGGAAGGGAAAGTGTAGGCTCGAATCAGTTATTGGTGTTCTCGAGTGTCTAACAACTCAGAACCCATGGAAAATTTGAATCGGCGAGATATAATAGTTGATGAAGAACTCATAAGAAGTTATGTAGTTCCATGATATTCTCGAGATACCAGAGGGTAGTACTTGAGGGTAGAGCAGAATACAGGTTGGACAAGTGAAATGATCTGCAGAAGACAAGTACTTCAACTTGTCCGAGAAATGGGATCAAAGAAGAACAATATGGTTGGAACCAAAGTTGCAAGGGACCAAATATAGATACAAGATGAACTTATCACAAGGGGATTATTATTATTACAAGAAGCTTCCATGATAAGTCCCACATCAGGTCCATGGGCATGAACACAAAGGTTCAAGGTCGACTCCCACTTCTCTAATGCACAAATTTCTATTCACTTCTCACATTCGGAGAAGTTGTAGCGTTGAAATTTTATCTGACAAAATGCCAGTAGAGTATAACCCGCATAACTTTTGAGTTCACAAGGATCTAGGGAAGACATAGATTCAACCCATAGGGACATCTTAGGAACATATACCTCAAACTTTAGGAGTACATAACTCAAGCTCGGAAGCAGAGCATGGTTGACAAAAGCAGGGGATACAATTTACCAAAGGCATTATGTATCCGAGGAAAAGCTCACAAGGTTACTGAATATGAAGGAAGTTGTCGGATAAAACCGAACAAAGGATCTGGTGGTCCACAAGTGATCTGATGTGAGTATCGATACTCAACCAGAAGACGAAAGAATGCAAGGAGATCAGATTATAGAAACAACTGACTAATTCTAAGCTCGAATGCAAAGAGAATTATGATTCCCAAATCAAGGGATCAGAGGCAGAGGCTCTGATCAAAGACAAGTAAGTTGAATAGGCATAGATCAACAATCAATCAACGTTTGATTTGTTGAACACCAGCTCATGTCAGGGGTGACGTATGAGCTGGAAGGACAATTCCAGGGAACAATTGACGATTGCGTGCATTCACACACATAGTGAAACAATAGGGTAAGGATGTCAATCACAAAGGATTTTAATGAATATTACTAGACATATGGAAATAACCATAATGTAAGCAGGTAAGGAGGAACAAGAGTAAAAGGCTACCGAGGATTTTCGGAAGATCGAATAGCATTCCAAAGAATTTTGTGAAACACATGAACAACTGTGGACGAACGGATACTCGGCAAGCGCGACTAATTATCCGTAGGGGTATTCATGCGGCAAGGAACTGCAGGGCAGTAGGCATAAAGGATTCTCGGAACATCAGAGAATATTTCAGAACATCTTGTAATAACAAGAGCAACTGGGGATGAAGGTATGAAAGACAATGTAGGTAGTTACGCATAAGGATTCATCAGGGGTAGGGATCGCAGCGGCGAAGGGCACAAGGGTCTCGCGAAAACATCGGAGAGTATCTTCAGAATCTTTTGGTGCACCAAGCAATCATCTGGAGTGAGGGGCTCTGTAGGAGAAAGTATTTACGAGAACCTGGAGTTAGAGTTAGTAAAATCATTTAACCCGAATAGAGGAGAGATTAGAGCCCTAGAGTATAGATGAGGAGTAAAAGATCCTAATACCACCCATTGGCGACGTGGGCCCGTAAGCCACACAGCCATGTTACTAAATCAGTTTTTCAAAGACTAGACTCAACTTCGGCCAAGGAGTTGGAAAGGGGGTTCCTACAGGCAGTTGGCTCTGATACCAACTTGTGACGCCCCCGATACGACCGTACACTAATCATACACGCAAATATGTACGATCAAGATCAGGGACTCACAGGAAGATATGACAACACAACTCTAGACACAAATTGAAATAATACAAGCTTCATATTACAAGCCAGGGGCCTCGAGGGCTCGAATACAAGCTCGATACACAAGTGTCAGCGGAAGCAACAATATCTGAGTACAGATATAAACTTAGACAAGACTACCTTAAGAAGGCTAGCACAAAAGCAACAACGATCGAAGAGGCAAGGCCTCCTGCCTGGGACCTCCTAACTACTCCTGGTCATCGGCGGTCTTCACATAGTAATATCCGTCGGCGGTGGCATCTGGCTCCAGGGATCCACCATCTGGTTGCAACAACCGGAAAGAAGGAAGAAGCGGAAAAAGGGGGAGCAAAGCAACCGTGAGTACTCATCCAAAGTACTCGCAAGCATCAGATCTATACTAAGTATGCATTGGTATCAAATGGAAGGGATGTATCTGTGGACTGAACTGCAGAATGCCAGAATAGAGGGGAAGGCCTAGCCTATCGAAGACTAGCATCTTCAAGCAGATCCAAGCATCTTGCAGCATGTAGAAGAGTAAATAATAGCAGTTTTATATTTAGCAAACATGTTGTAGCATTAACGCCCAGAGATCCTTCCTCGACTCCCTGCGAGAAAGCAATCCCGGAGCCACATATCCATCACATGTCTCAAGTAACCAGTTCTAGTTATAATAGATCAGGATACAAGTCTGAACATCCATTACCATGAACACGGTATTCAAATATATAACTTCCTTGCAGGGGTGCACCACATTACCCAACACGCTTGATTACTCTGGCCGGACACACCTTTCTGGGGTCAATGCCCGGCCTCGGAAGATCAATACGTCGTAGCCCTACCTAGGCTCAGCAGAGAGGTCCCCGCCGGTCTACATCCTAAGCACTCCGGGGTCTTGGGCCCATCGCCCGTTGCACTCCGGGTCATTGTGTGCAGGGTGGATACCTGCACCACCTCGGATGGCCAGCATGATCCGACCGTGCCACAATGCTGAACTGGACGTCTGACAAAGCTTCGGCTGATACTACGACCTCGCGTGGTGGTTAGTGCGTAAAGGCCAGAGGCTAACTCAGAACAAATACCCAAACCTGTTAATGCATTGGGGGCTCGCGGAGATGAGCAGAGACTCACGATAATGTGACTTCGTCGCCCCGTCTCATGGACTTACGGCAAGGGCCCAGACTTCCCGGCCGTGCCATGTAGAAAACTCACAGGTGCTCTACAGGCCTGCTCGACTTTCACATCAACTCGCGGGTACCCCTCAGAGCCGACCCGACTTCAAAAATGGTCTCAAGTAAAGTCCGGGTAACCGTGTGTCCAAACATCAAGGGGAAAACCCGAGGAATCACCCCGGTGAATTCCACTCGATGTCAAGGTGAACGTAAGAGGAACCACCCTTGAGGTTCACACTTGAGGGGCTGCACGACAGAGCCGTATCAGGAGTGGTGAAAGAGGAACCACCATTATTGACCACGACCAGATAGCTACACTACAGAGTTGTCATCGGGAGTGCGTTGTGAGGTCTCACCCTCGGCACTCGATAGTAGCTCTACAGAGTCGAGCAACAAAAGGGGCGTGATGTGATGTGAGGTGTCGGACTCTGGTCGTCGATCACGTTGATCGAGTCGTCGATGTTGAAGCAGGGCAACAAGGACAAGGTGGGGGTCACAGATGGACCACTAACCAACCTATACTAAGCAGTTTAGGATAAGCAGGTATGGTACAATGAGCCAGAGTCGGACTCCTCCTCAGACTCCACCTCTGTCTCCTCAGAAGCAGACTCCTCCTCTGAATCCATCTCCTTGCCAACAAAAGCACGAGCCTTGCCAGATGAGCTCTTATTGTATGATGAAGACTTGGACGAAGACTTGGAAGAAGACTTTGAGGATTTCTTCTTCTTGTTGTCATCAGAATCATATTCCTTGCTCTTCTTCTTCTTCTTGGTCTCATTGTCCCACTATGGACACTTAGAGATGTCGTGACCAGGTTTCCTGCACTTGTGGCATGTTCTCTTCTTGTGATCATGAGTGGAAGCTTCATCATTTCTTGAGCTGGATCTTGAAGACTTTCTGAAGCCTTTCTTCTTGGTGAACTTCTGGAACTTCTTTTGAGGAGCTGTCACATTCTTTTTCAGAAGAGGAAACAACCTTTGCCTTCAAAGCACGAGTTCAGCCATAGTTGGGACCATAGATATCTCTTTTCTCAGATTGTTGGAACTCATGTGTGTAGAGCCTCTCAAGTATGTCAGACGGATCGAGAGTCTTGAAGTCAGAGCGCTCTTGAATCATCAGGGCCAGGGTGTCGAATGAGCTATCAAGCGATCTCAGAAGTGTTTTGATGATTTCATGCTTGGTGATCTCAGTGGCGCCGAGTGCACGAAGCTCATTTGTGATATCAGTGAGGAGATCAAATGTGAGCTGGACATTCTCATTGTCATTTCTCTTGAAGTGGTTGAAGAGGTTTCGAAGAACACTGATCCTTGAGTTTCGCTGGGTTGAGACGCCTTCGTTGACCTTGGAGTGCCAGTCCCATGCTAGCTTTGAAGTTTCCGGAGCGCTCACACGACCATACTGTCCTTTGGTCAGATGACCACAGATGATGTTCTTGGTAGTAGAATCTAGTTGAATGAACTTCTTGACATTAGCAGGGGTGACACCTTCATCGGCCTTGGAACGCCGATCTTGACGACATACCAGACGTCGACATCAATGGCTTAAAGATGCATGCGCATCTTATTCTTCCAGTAAGGGTAATCAGTGCCATCAAAGACAGGTCACGCAGCAGAGACTTTGATTATCCCTGCAGTTGGCATAGCTAAAACTCCAGGTGGTTAAACCGAATCACACAGAATAAGGGATCGCCTTGCTCTGATACCAATTGAAAGTGCTAGTTATCGACTAGAGGGGGGGGGTGAATAGGTGATTTTTATGAAAGTCTTCAAAACACGGGTGCTTTGAAGACAAACAATAGAAATGAACCTATTGACATGCAGCGGAAGGTAGACTACACTAGACAAGCCATAGTCAAGTAAGCAATGAAGTGAAAGCACGAAGACTATAAGCAGCTAGATAGTATGGATCAGGATGGAAGATAGTATGAAGCCAAACAACAATAGTCGTCAATCAGATCAGCCAAGCAGGCAAAGACTTCACACAGACAAACTGTGAGTAAAGAGAGGGAGGAGATAGAACCAGGTGCTCGGTGAGGACAAGGATTTGTTGGACCAGTTCCAGTTGCTGTGACAACTGTACGTATGGTTAGGGAGGCTGAGATTCAACTCAGAAGACCGCGTCTTCACCTTATTCCCCTTGAGCTAAGGACACTTACTCCTCGCCCAATCACTTTGGTAAGTCTTCAAGGTAGACTTCCAAACCTTCACAGACTTCATTCACCGGCAATCCACAATGACTGTTGGATGCTCAGAACACGACGCCTAACCGGCTGGAGGATTCACATCCTCAAGTGTAATAAGTCTTCGAGATCACGCGACGTAAAGACTTCAGTGATGCCTAACACACTTTGGCTCTGGGTGTTTTGGGCTTTGTCCTCGCAAGGATCTCTCTCTCAAATGCTTCGGAGGTGGGTTGCTCTCAAACGACAAAAACCGTGCACTAACTCTGAGCAGCCGCCAATTGTGGTGTAGTGGGTGGGCTATTTATAGCCAGGAGGCAACCCGACCTGATTTGTCCAAAATGACCCTGGGTCACTAAGGAGCTGACACGTGTCCAACAGTCAGATTTCAAACACACGCTGCAGCTTGACTTGGGCTACAAGTAAAGCTGACTCATCCAGCTCTGGATAAGATTTGCTCTCATTGTCTTCGCTTGAAGACATAGGATTTAGTTGAGCATCACATCAGTCACTCTGACGTTGTTTACTTGGACCCCACTTAACAGTACGGTGGTTCCTATGACTCAACAAAGAAGAAAAGGAACCTACAAAACAACTATGTCTTCGCACTCCATAGTCTTCATGCGATGTCTTCTCAGGTCATAGTCTTCAATATGAATCTCTTCATAGACCACCATTGTCTTCACACATTTTTAGGGGTCGTCCCTGTTAGGTAAACCAAATCAATGTGAGACTACTACATGTGTTATCCTGCAATTCTCACAAACACATTAGTCCCTCAACCAAGTTTGTCATCAATACTCCAAAACCAACTAGGGGTGGCACTAGATGCACTTACAGTCTCCCCCTTTTTGGTGATTGATGACAAACTGGTTGAATTTTTCAATGGGGATAAAAGTATGTGAAAGTTTAAGGATTAAAGGCATTGTCTTCATAAGTAGCAAAAGGCTCCCCCTGAAGATGTGCATATAAGTAGTTTGCTCTTGAATGCAAATGCACATGGCAGGTTTTACTGGTGGAGACCCTCTTCAGCTTATGAAGACAATTCATCATGCATAAAGAGATATATAACGAAGATAATGACATGCATAATGAAAAATGGACGTCTGTGGAATGACTACATGCGGAATTTATCATTGCATCACAGAGTAGCAGAAAATGTAGCAGGCGACCATCGAGTTTAAGTGTTACAACCCAAAGAACCAAATCTATCAAATACGAGAGTTGTAACCACTTGGCAAAAATATAGCAACCACCCATATGGACCCGCTTGAAGACTATCAACTCGTATGCTTCTCCCCCTTTTGTCAGTAAGGACCAAAAAGGTTTGAAGACATAGAGTGTCTACTCGTTCCCATTAGGAGTAGCAGAAGGTGCAGGGTCGACGTTGGAGTCTTGTGGTGCAGAAGGGCCAGGTGCAGTGTCGAGATGCGGCAAAGTCATGGTTGGGGAAGTGGCATCGTCTTTGTCATCGATGACTCTCGCAACAACAGTTGCAGCCGAAGATGAATACTCAGAGTCTTCTATGGAAGGAGTCCGACGCAAGACGACATTCCGAGGAGGCGTGGAATCAAATTTGAAGCGCTTTGTGAAGCCATCTTCGCGAAGATCGTCTTCGGAGGTTAGCAATGTCAGACTCTTCCAAGACATCCGACAGGCTTCATGTGATACGAATGCGTTCTTGGTGGCAAGATTGCGAATGCGATTAATGTCCACCTAGAGGCTCTGCATCTGACGCTTTAGCCAGTCATGGTGTCTATCCTGTTTCTGATGTAAGGCCACAATAAGCTCTCGGTCATTGAGTACACGAGATCGCTTTCGAGGCCTTTGAGCAATGGTGCTTTCAGTGGCTTTAGTGGTTGCATGATGAGGTGCACGTGTATTTCCAGCCAGAGGATAGACACGAGTTGCAGCAAGAACGCCCTCTATTGGTTGCGAGAAGCTTTAGCGATCAACATTATTAAGATAAAGTGGCTCCTTGGCAGGCTCAGGGTAGATGGCTTCGACAGACATATCAATCTCAGGCAAGAAGATAAGATGGTTGCGCGCTGAGGGCTGATAGTTGACAGAAGAGTGAAGCTTGATTAAGCGCATCACCCATGGAGTGAGGGCTGATAGTCTTCATGGTGCCTTCAAGTTTGGCTGCAGGAGAATGTCCCTTGACAGGCCATAGAGTTCGCCTCACAATGTGATAAATGGTACGGGGCAGATACTCGAGGTCCTCGACAAAGAATTGGGATATTTTGCGTCTTGCGGCAATGGCTTCATCATGCTGAGCATTTGACTCATGTTTGGCTCAGGCTTCTGAAATATACTCTCCAGTGCATTCTTGTGTAGCTGACAACCAGGTTCATAGAGATCACCTGGAGTGGGCAGGGAAGTAAGCTCGATGATATCTTGAGCTTTGGCTTCATGGTGCACATCACCTGTCTCAAGGACCCAAGTCTTAGGATCCCTGTTGTAGCCACGACTGTGAAGAGTGGCATAGAACTGCAGCAGAAGCTCTTCGTTCCAATGCTCTTTGTCAGTGATGAACTGCAGAAGTCCAGCATCTCTGAAACAGTCTAGAGCTTCTTCCAAGTAGGGCAGACCAGCAATGGCTTCACAATCCAG
Organism: Aegilops longissima; assembly: GCA_021605205.1. NCBI lineage: Eukaryota > Viridiplantae > Streptophyta > Magnoliopsida > Poales > Poaceae > Aegilops > Aegilops longissima. Next base: position 283,885,122 of record CM038676.1, read on the forward strand.
ACGCATGTGTGGAAAGATGTGCCCTTGATTGTATAATACACATGAGTAATAACTGCGCTGCTGATAGCTCCAGAAGCGATAAGATGAGATCTTTGGCTTCGAGTAAGGGTTCTTGGCACTGTCAAAGAACGTGTTGTGTGCCCTGAAGCTGTTTACATTGAACGATCCCGGCGATGTTGTAGCACCGGGAAATCTTGTCAGTCTGGGCTTTGGCTTCTGGACCTGAGGCCTTTGCTCCACATGATAATCATATTGTGGTCTGGGAGCAAGAGGAGGAACCAGAACATGCCATCGGACAGTGATAAGTTGGCCGTGATCATATGCCTGCTCAATAGTGTGAAGCCTTGGGGGTGGAATAGCAGCTTCGGCATTGACTGTGGCTTCAGGTTGCATACTAGCTTCAGGCGCCACATTGTCTTCAGCCATGACAATGTCATTGGCTTCAGTAGTATTGTTTGTGGCCGCCTCAATGTTTTCAACCTCCGTTTCAGGAGCAGGAGGGTCGGGCATAGACACGTTGTCCTCGAGAACAACTTCTTGAGTGACAGGGGGAGTGCAAGTCTTTCTTCTTCTCGTGGTTCTTGATGGCCATCGGCTGATGCAGCCGAAATGTCTTCAGTAGCTTTGGCTTCGGACTCAGAAATATTCACGGTAGGGGTGGCTTCAGGAAACACTTGACGTGCTACTGAGTTTTGAGGTGCTTCCCCTTCCGGAATGCTCGACATGGCGACCTGTGGCTTAGGGCCTTTGCGAAGCCTGCAGAAAGCGGGCGACGCTTGTGGTGATGGAGTGGTCTGCACCATGTAGTTGTCATCAAGCACTGGAGTGGTGACTTGAGGTGGTGGAGTACTGGGTGTGTCATCATGACATGGGGTGTCTTTTTGTGGGTGATCGGCCCATGATGCATCCTGAGCAATTGGCGTCAAGGGACGACCAATGCTGATGAGTTCGATATTCGTTAGAACAGGTGATGATACCAGTTGGTGCTCGATCTGAGGAAGGACTTCATCATCTTCTACATTGTCATCATGACCAATGTCTTCAGCTATGATGGGGTCGACAGCTGGAACTTCTTCATCTTCAGGAGCCTCTATGAAAGCAGGCTCGTGAACTACAAGTTGATGCTCTTGGTTGGTGGAAGCAGGACGAGCAACAGAGATGGGCTCAACAACAAGAGGCTCAGAGGCTGCAACACGATCTTTCTTCGAAGACTTCTTTATTTTCTTCTTTGATGGAGCATCATCAGAAGTATTCATGTGCTTGCGCTTCTTGGCTTCGGCTTCGGCTGCCCTTTTCTTCTTTAGTTCTGAAGCTGCTGTGTGGACCTTAGGCTTCGAGCCTGTCATGCTGGCAGGGAAGACAATGCGAGTGCTTCCTGCCTTGATGCTTCAGCTTGCGTCACAGCAGGCTTCTTCTTCTTCTGTTTGGCAGCCATCTTGGGGTTAATGCCAGGATGCCCAAGTGCCTTGCGCTTCTCTGCCTCATTGTGAGCTTGAACACATTTAGCAGCGAGGTATTTCATCCGCTCTCTTGAACCTTTGGCTTCTTCACGCTTCTTGTGAAACAGCTCTTTGAGCTCATGCGGCATTTTCTTGAAGCTTTGAACATCTGCCATGCTGATCTTGGCCATGTTCTTCTTGAAGAGAGCTTCTCATAGTCAATCTTGTTTTTCAGCTCAACAATCTTCTGAGCCAGAGTCAGCTCATTAGCAATGGCTCCATGGAAAGTGACACTGATGTCAATTGGCAGTTGAAGATCATCAATGCTGAGACTGGGGTTGTCAAACCATTCGTCAATGAAGTTATTCAGAATATCTACATCAAAGAGGGGTAGATCGTTGAAGATCTCCGCCTCTTGCTTTCTCTTGATCAGAAGCTCAAGGGCATCATCACCAAGATCTTCATCGCTGGATAGATCAATGGTGGTATCCTCATTCCGCACAACGGTAGGAGGGGTCAGTTCTTGCGCGGAACTCTTGATGAGCTTCTTCTTCTTCTTGGACTTCTCTATCTTCTTGGAGACACGAGAGAGACCTTCAGATTGCACACTGGCTTCAGGAGGTGCAGTGGCCAATGGCTTCGCACATGAAGCTTTTGGTGCGGCAGAGGGCTTTGAAGCCTTTGATTTCATATGCTTCTGCGGCTTAGGAGGAGGTGGTGCTTCATCAGAATCTGCGTCATCGGCTGAGTGCTCCACGGCGGCCCCCTGAACAGCTATGTGGGTGAGAAGGCCGTCGAGGTTATAAAAGGGGCCGATGACATTAGGATTGGCATTGCGGGTGCCATCAGCCCTTGGAGCAGATGGACCAGGGTTGAAGTTGGGTCCAAATGCTTTCTTGTTCTTTGCAGCAAACTCCTTTGCAAACTGTAAGTTGCGCTTGAAGAGATTGTCTTCATGACACCATAGCAGAGATGATGGGTCGGCATTGTCTGGCTGCGGTCCATGGACCATGCAAGGGTAGAAGCCTTGAGCAATGGCTTCAGACTGGGACTTGGGCAGCAAACCTCTGTATACAATATCTCCCCATGGTCGTTTGATGGTGTTCTTTTCAGCATACTCAGCAGTGACAAATCTGTACTTGAACCATTCCTCTACCCAACATCTTCAAATCCATTGGATTCGAGTCTTGCGCTGATTGTAATTCTCTTCAGGATCTATCTTGTACATTTCAAAGAGATCTGGTGGAAAATCCTTGGCTGTATCCCCACGGCACTGCCTGCCGCCCTTTCTTGCTGACTTGTCAGTAGCCATGCTATTCAGACTGAAAGGCTTCAATACAGTGAATGTCTTCCTCTTTCTGGTCAGACAGGAACTAGCTTGTGGTGAGTGAATGTGACGCTGTAAGAACTCTACAAATGAATGCACATTATGAGAGCCAAGGGATTCTCACACGGACATGTACCTGTGACAACATTAGATGTGCGAGGGAAGGGAAGAGGTCATATGCATTCTCAGAAGATTTTGTAGATAAATCAGTTTGAAGACACTGACCTCATCGCGCGAAGACATTCACTTATTTGATGAGAGTTGGTTCCAGATTTGTACGAATCCAAGAATAAGTACAAGTGAGTAATCTAACTAGTTGTGAAGCATAAATGAATATACTTGGCAAGATACGAGATGCAGAAGTAGACATATCCAGTTTTGGAAGTTAAGAAACCACTTTTGGTTGAAGTCGATAGATCTGGTGGATCAAAAAGGCAGTAAAAAGTAAATTTTAATTACCTTAGACGAACTGCTAGATGTGGCGAGGAGGAGGCCAAGCAGTTCAATCACCCACGCCCTAACTTGGCGGCGGAAAACACCTACGGCGACAGTGGAGAGTACGAGGTCTGCGGCTGGCGTGAGGACGACATCGAAGAAGTCGCGGCAGCTAAGCGCTTCGTCTCCGGCGTCGACGCGAGCTAGCGGAGGCGCTAGGGTTTGTGCGAGGTGGTGAGGTGGAAGAAGAAATAATGACCGCGGTGAGTTGTGTATATATAAGGAAAGGGACAGCACATCGTAATTACGCAGGTGCCCCTGGCGGTTCACATCTGAAGGACACGTGGCATGCATGCAACACATTGGAAGTTGTTACATGTTCCCATGCACGCCTGGACTATCGGGTGGTCGTTCCGGCTTCTCCGGGTTTCAGGCAATAAGGATATAGCATTAAAACAGATTCAACTTTTGTCTTTGTATCTTCTGCTGACAAGGACGCAGAGAAGACATTCGACAGATCCAATAGAATGCATATGACTTAGATAGATAGAATCTAAGGTAGAAGCATAGAAGGGGGGTTAGGGTCCGATCACATTCACTTAGATCAAAAGATTCAAACATGAAGACATAGCTATAAGTGAATGCTGTAGAGGACATAACACAAATATATGTATATATTAGTATAAGACTAATTCAACATTGCGAAGATAAACATGAAGTCAAATCAATGTTGAAGACAAACCAAATGCGAAGACTTTGCAAACGTGATGCCAAATGAAACACCTCAAACAAGAATTTGGTGGTGGCGTTACCCACCGTATAGGAAGTATTAGACCCAGACACGACGCACAATTATCGTGGCACTCCGAAGTCAAATTCTGCATTAATGTATTCACACTTCGTGTGTTGCACATCTAAGTCATCAATATGCATAAGCGTTAGGACGTGTGTCCAATTACAGGGCATTTGAGGATTCCAAGATATTTAGCTCACACCGAAACTTGCAAAACCTTTTTCTCATCCAAGGGCTTTGTGAAGATATATGCCAATTGCTCTTCAGTGTTGACGTGAATGATATCAATATCTTCCATCATGACATGATCTCTGAGAAAGTGATGACGGATCTGAATGTGCATTGTCTTCGAGTGCTGAACTGGGTTGTTGGCAATCTTGATGGCGCTTTCATTGTCGCAGTAAAGTGGCACTTGCTTTAGATAGATGCCATAGTCCTTGAGAGTTTGCTTCATCCATAGAAGCTGAGCGTAGCAAGGTCCGCAACAATGTATTCAGATTCAGCAATGGAGAGAGACACACAGTTCTGCTTATTTGAAGACTAACAGACAAGAGATCATCCAAGAAAGTGACATGTGCCTGATGTGGACTTGTGATCAACCTTGTCACCAGCATAATCAGCATCTGAGAATCCAACTAGATCAAACTCTAAGCCCTTTGGATACCATAATCCTAGTGTTGGGGTGTAAGCCAAATATCGAAGAATTCGCTTCACTGCTAAGTGATGCAATTCCTTTGGTGCCGCTTGGAATCGGGCACACATGCAAACGCTAAGCATGATATCTGGCCTAGATGCACATAAATAGAGTAAAGAACCAATCATGGAGCGGTATACCTTTTGATCGAACTCTTTACCATTGTCGTCAGGACCCAAGTGACCTTTGGTTGGCATTGGCGTCGTGTACCCTTTGCAGTCTTGCATCCCAAACTTCTTCAGGCAATCTTTGAGGTATTTCTCTTGAGATATGAAGATGCCATTGCTCTGCTGATGGATTTGAAGACCAAGGAAGAACTTCAGCTCACCCATCATGGACATCTGATATTGCTCTTGCATCATGTGCCCAAACTCATCACTGTATCTTTTGTCAGTGCAGCTGAAGATAATCTCATCCACATAGATCTGGCACATGAATAGTTCACCATCGTATGTCTTCATGAGAGAGTGGGATCCAGGGAACCATGTTTGACGCCTTTGCTCTTCAGGAAGTCTTTGAGTGTGTCATACCAAGCTCGAGGGGCTTGTTTGAGGCCATACAGTGCCTTGTTGAGCTTGTATACCATATCAGGATGTTTTAGATCTTCAAAGCCAGGTGGTTGTGCAACATACACTTCTTCTTCAATCTTGCCATTTAGAAAAGCACTCTTCACATCCATTTGGTACAGGAGGATGTTGTGATGGTTGGCATAGGCTAGAAGTATGCGAATGGCTTCAAGCCTAGCCACCGGAGAAAATGTTTCATCGAAGTCAATCCCTTCAACTTGAGTGTATCCTTGAGCAACGAGACGAGCCTTGTTTCTGACAACTTGACCATGCTCATCTTGTTTGTTGCGATAGATCCATTTGGGGCCAATGATATTGTGCTTGTGAGGGTCAGGACGCTTGACTAATTCCCACACATTGTTCAGCTTGAACCGTTGAAGCTCTTCTTGCATAGCTTGAATCCATTCAGGTTCCATGAAGGCTTCAGCAACTTTCTTGGGTTCAGATATAGAGACAAATGCAAAGTGCCCACAGAAATTTGCTAGCTGTGTTGCTTTTGAACGAGTGAGTGGACCAGGTCCATTGATGCTATCAATAATGTTCTCAATCTGTACTTCGTTTGCAACACGAGGATGAACTGGACGAAGATTTTTCCTTGCTGACCATTGTCTTCTTCTTCAGCATTGGCTTCAGGCTGAGCAGTGTCTTCAGGTTGGTTAGGCGCATAAATGATAAGTTCCTCTTCAGCCTGTGCCTCTGAAGGTATGATTTCTCCAGTACCCATAAGCTTAATTGATTCACTAGGAGGGACTTCATCTAGCACATTTGGCAGGTGCTCTCTTTGCGAGCCGTTAGTCTCATTGAACCGCACATCCACAATTTCAACCACTTTATAGTGAAAGAGGTTGAAGACTCTGTAGGAGTGTGAATCCTTTCCATAACCCAGCATAAAACCTTCATGTGCTTTCGGTGCAAATTTTGAAGTTTGGTGTGGATCCTTGATCCAGCACCTAGCACCAAATACTCTGAAGTAACTAATGTTTGGCTTCTTACCTGCCAGAAGCTCATAGGATGTCTTCTTCAGAAGCTTGTGAAGATAAACACGGTTGATGACGCGGCATGCAGTATCAATGGCTTCAGGCCAGAACTTCCTTGGAGTCAGCATCGTCCGAGCCATCTCAATGAGTGTTCTGTTCTTGCGCTCAATGATGCCATTCTGCTGGGGTGTGTATGGAGCAGAGAACTCATGAGTGATGCCCAATGTATCAAGATAGGTGTCGAGGCCTATGTTCTTGAACTCTGTGCCGTTGTCACTTCTGATGTGCTTGATCTTGATGCCATAGTTCGTCATGGCACGATTGGCGAAGTGTCTGAAGACATCCTGCACTTCATTCTTGTAAAGGATTATATGCACCCAGGTGTATCTTGAATAGTCATCAACAATGACGAAGTCATAGAGGCAAGCAGTGGTAGTGAGAGTTGAGTAGTGAGTAGGGCCAAATAAGTCCATGTGAAGCAGCTCGAAGGGTTGAGATGTCGTCATGATTGTATTCGAGGGATGCTTGGCCCTAGTCATCTTCCCAGCTTCGCAGGCACCACATAGATGATCCTTCTTGAACTTGACGCCCTCAATGCCTACAACATGTTTCTTCTTCGCGAGAGTGTACAGGTTACTCATGCCAGCATGCCCTAGCCTCCGATGCCAGAGCCAGCATTCTGAAGCTTTTGCTAGAAGACATACGGCCATCTGTGGTCCTGCTGAGAAATCTACCATGTACAAATCGACCTTTCGATATCCTTCAAAGACTAGAGATTTGTCAGACTCCATAAGCACAAGGCAGCGATATTTTCCAAATATCACAATCATGTTCAAATCACAAAGCATTGAGACAGACATTAAGTTGAAACCAAGGGATTCAACAAGCATCACTTTATCCATGTGCTAATCCTTTGAGATTGCAACTCTACCTAGACCCAATACCTTGCTTTTACCAGTGTCAGCAAATGTGATGTGACTCTTGTCAGATGGACGTAAGGTTGAGTCCATGAGAAGACTTCGTCACCAGTCATGTGGTTAGTGCATCCACTGTCCATAATCCACTCAGAAGCCTTTGGTATCGTACCCTACAGTGCAGTTAGGGGGATAGGCTTCACTAAGGGAAATGTGAAGCATAAACATTTGACGGATAAGCATATTATCAAAGTTCAGATCCTGGTTAGGGTAGATAGGATGACTGTCAAGGAAATCTGGAGCAAAATACATAGTAAGACCATTTGGGCATTTTATCTTGCGCCCCACAAGATGTTTTAGGTCCCCCGCAATATTATTAGACGCCTTTTATTTCCGGTTGGAGACCTTTCCCTGCAAGAGAAAGTTAATTTTTCTTAACCAACCACATTTTCAGGGGTGGCTTCGAAGCAATGAGTCTAAGTGCAGCATCTGAGAACTTCGGCTTTGGAGCCCTAGCAAATAGCCTTGCAGGAGGTGAATAATACTCATATGAATAAGCAGAATAGTTCTTGGTATTATGAACATAACGTTTTGATGAAACATGCTCATATTCATAAGTCTGAGTATGATTTCCCTGCAAAACATTGGCGTTAGGGTGACTCTGGTGAGTCCTCTGTGTGGATGAAGCCTTTGGACCAGATGAAGCCTTTGGTCTGGGGTTTGTCTTCTTCCCAGGTGGTGTCATGATGACATTCACAGGAAGATTCTCAAGACAACTTTTGGGTACCCAGATCTTCTTCATAGGTGGTCCATTCCTGCAGTTAGTACCAATACCTGGCAAACACTTCGCCATTCTGATTCTTAAACAGTTTATAGTTTGCATCAAAGGATTCATCAATGATAATCAGGTTAGCACAAGTGAAGCCAGATAAGGTGGATGGATCCATTTGAAGGTCCCTTTGCAAAGAACCCATGTGGTTTTGGGGTACTTGCTCAGGCTTCCAAAGAGGAACCATCAACATTCATTTTCCTCTCGAACCCAACACCCTCTTTCCTAGGGTTTCGGTTCAGAATCTGCTTTTTTAGGACATCACATAGTGTTTGATGCCCTTTGAGACTTTTGTACATTCCTGCTCAAGCAATGTCTTCAACCTGGCATTCTCATCAACAATAGTAGTGGCATCCTCAGTAGAGGGGTTAGTTACCACATCAGCAATTGAAGATATTGCAACAGTAGCAGCAGTATAACATTCAGCAACAGAGGTAGCGTTATCACGCTCAAGGCATTATAACATGGTGGTTCAAATCGTTCCTGAGCGGAACTAGCCCGTTGAGCGTGGAGTGACTCATTCTCTTTTTGAAGATCTTCATGAGCCGTTCTCAAGTTCTCAAGTTCTTGCTTCCTTTGAAGATAATCATAGGAAAGCTTTTCATGAGTTGTTGAGAGAATTTCATGACGACTTTCGAGTTCCTCGTACTTAACATGCAGATTTTTTATGTCCTCAATTAAGGACGGAGATCGGGTCATTTCCGCGTCCAACAGGTCATCGCTTTTGTCTAGCAATTTTTGGATATGTTCCATGGCATTCTGTTGTTCAGTTGCAATTTTAGCAAGTGTTTTGTAGCTAGGTTTAGATTCACATTCAGAGTCATCTTCACTTGATGTTTGAAAGTAAGCATCGCGTGAGTTTACCTTGGCACCGTGTGCCATGAAGCAGTAGGTGGGAGTAGAGTCGTCCTTGTCATTAGCATCAGCGTTGGTGACGGAGCCATTGTCTTTAGTGTTGAAGATGGACTTGGCAACGTAGGCTGTAGCTAGAGCCAGACTTGCAACGCCAGAGTCAGACTCCTCCTCAGAAGCAGACTCCTCCTCTGAATCCATCTCCTTGGCAACAAAAGCACGAGCCTTGCCAGATGAGCTCTTCTTGTATGATGAAGACTTGGACGAAGACTTGGAAGAAGACTTTGAGGATTTCTTCTTCTTCTTGTCATCAGAATCATATTCCTTGCTCTTCTTCTTCTTCTTGATCTCATTGTCCCACTGTGGACACTCAGAGATGTAGTTACCAGGTTTCTTGCACTTGTGGCATGTTCTCTTCTTGTGATCACGAGTGGAAGCTTCATCATTTCTTGAGCTGGATCTTGAAGAATTTCTGAAGCCTTTCTTCTTGGTGAACTTCTGGAACTTCTTCACAAGCATAGCAAGCTCCTTTCCAATGTCTACAGGATCCTCAGAACAACTGTCAGATTCTTCTTCAGAAGAGGAAACAACCTTTGCCTTCAAAGCGTGAGTTCGGCCATAGTTAGGACCATAGATATCTCTTTTCTCAGATTGCTGGAACTCATGTGTGTTGAGCCTCTCAAGTATGTCAGACAGATCGAGATTCTTGAAGTCAGGGCACTCTTGAATCATCAGGGCCAGGGTGTCGAATGAGCTGTCAAGCAATCTCAGAAGTGTTTTGACGATTTCATGCTTGGTGATCTCAGTGGCGCCGAGTGCACGAAGCTCATTTGTGATATTAGTGAGGCGATCAAATGTGGGGCTGGACATTCTCATTGTCATTTCTCTTGAAGCGGTTGAAGAGGTTTCGAAGAACACTGATCCTTGAGTCTCGCTGGGTTGAGACGCCTTCGTAGACCTTGGAGAGCCAGTCCCATACTAGCTTCGAAGTTTCCAGAGTGCTCACATGACCATACTGTCCTTTCGTCAGATGACCACAGATGATGTTCTTGGCAGTAGAATCCAGCTGAATGAACTCCTTGACATCAGCAGGGGTGACAACTTCACCGGCCTTGGGAACGCCGTCCTTGACGACATACCAGAGGTCGACATCAATGGCTTCAAGATGCATGCGCATATTATTCTTCCAGTAGGGGTAATCAGTGCCATCAAAGACAGGGCACGCAACAGAGACTTTGATTATCCCTGTAGTCGGCATAGCTAAAACTCCAGGTGGTTAAACCGGATCACACAAAACAAGGGAGCACCTTGCTCTGATACCAATTGAAAGTGCTAGTTATCAACTAGAGGGGGGGTGAATAGGCTATTTTTATGAAAGTCTTCAAAACACTGGGGCTTTGAAGACAAACAATAGAAATGAACCTATTGACATGCAGTGGAAGGTAGACTACACTAGACAAGCCATAGTCAAGTAAGCAATGAAGTGAAAGCACGAAGACTATAAGCAGCTAGATAGTATGGATCAGGATGGAAGATAGTATGAAGACAAACAACAATAGTCGTCACAGAGTGAAGTCAATCAGATTAGCCAAGCAGGCAAAGACTTCACGAAGACAAATTGTGAGTAAAGAGAGGGAGGAGATAGAACCAGTTGCTTGGTGAGGACAAGGATTTGTTGGACCAGTTCCGGTTGCTGTGACAACTGTACGTCTGGTTACGAAGGCTGAGATTCAATTTAGAGGACCGCGTCTTCACCTTATTCCCTTGAGCTAAGGACACTTAGTACTCTCCCAATCACTCTGGTAAGTCTTCAAGATAGACTTCCAAACCTTCACAGACTTCATTCACCAGCAATCCACAATGACTCTTGGATGCTCAGAACGCGACGCCTAACTGGCTGGAGGATTAACAGTCCTCAAGTGTAATAATTCTTCAGATCACGCGGACAGAAAGACTTTAGTGATGCCTGACACTCTTTGGCTCTGGGTGTTTTGGGCTTTGTCCTCGCAAGGATCTCTCTCTCAAATGCTTCGGAGGTGGGTTGCTCTCAAACGACAATAGCCATGCACTAACTTTGAGCAGCCACCAATTGATGGTGTAGGGGGTGGGCTATTTATAGCCAGGAGGCAACCCGACCTGATTTGTCCAAAATGACCCTGGGTCACTAAGGAGCTGACTCGTGTCCAACGGTCAGATTTCAAACACACGCGGCAGCTTGACTTGGGCTACAAGTAAAGCTGACTCATCCAGCTCTGGATAAGATTTGCTCTCATTGTCTTCGCTCGAAGACATAAGATTTAGTTGAGCATCACATTAGTCACTTTGACTTTGTTCACTTGGACCCCACTTAACAGTACGGTGGTTCCTATGACTCAACAAAGAAGAAAGAAAGAAGTCCAAATAACCCCCCAGGGTTTCACAAACCGGCTAGTTTACCCCCTGAGGTCTAAAACCGGGTATTTAACCCCCTAAGTTTTCCAAAACCATGTGAATCACCCCTAAGCCTAATTAGAATGGTTTTGCAGGCAATTTTGGTGATGTGGCATGGTGCACCTCGTTCTTAACCTACACCCAGCCTCGTCCATTCTCATCCGAGCACGAGTGAGTGTCACCACCTGGGACGCATCGCGTCTATGCCTGACATTGCCACGCAGCTCGCCGAGATCCATTCTTCTAACTCTGTGACCTTATCGGTGATGAGCCTCCCGGGGTTGCTCTGTTGCCAGGCAGCACGAGGCCAGCATGCCCACTGCGGTTCGTGGCCGTCTGCACCGTCGAGCACCTCCTCCGTGGATGCAGCGGCTGCGCCGCAATGCACAAGCAACCTGCCAACCGACGCAAGTTCTGGCCTTGGTGACCCCTCGTCATCCGTGCCCAGTACGATAGTACCTCGTACTCAAGCTCTCCAAGGCAGACTGGTTGGGCGGTCGAGGCCGTCGGCGAGCAGGTCATTGGCACAGGAAGCAGCGAGGAAACAGAGCATCGCTCACGAGGCGCACGTAATCTCTTTCGGCTACAACACAAGGTCCTTCAGATGCAATACGCACGTACCGATCTGCTGGACTGATTCCAGGACAAGCACTGATGTAAACACAAGAAGTACATGCTGCAATGTCTAAGCCTTATAGGACTTAACCTAATCATCATTAGCTCTAACAGTGGACGTCATCATCTGTTGGAAGCCGCAGGCGCCACAGGTGAGTAGTTTTCGACGGCGGAAGAAGCGGACGCGGCCCGTGAGAGCGAAACTGAGGCAAAGGCGCATAAGGGACGTGATGGCAAGCCGAGATTGCATCAAAGCCAAAATACAGCCGGCTGCTGGCTGGTGCTGCTTTCCATCAGTACCTCAACACTGCATTGTTCTTATGGGACCTCTTTGGTCTGTGCCGTTCAATGAGTGGTTTGGGCGGGAGGACGTGAGCGACGCCATATACACGGCCATGGCATAAGGATGGGAGGGGGAGAGAGGAACTGTGCGGAGTTGCCGTGGTACCGCAACCTTGCCACGTCAACAAAACCGCCTGCAAAACCACTCTAATCGGGATTAGGGGGTGATTCACATGGTTTAGAAAAGCTCAGGGGGTTAAATACCCGGTTTTAGATCTCAGGGGGTAAATTTGCTTGTTTGTGAAACACCGGGGGGTTATGTGGACTTCTTTCAAGAAGAAAAGGAACCTACGAAACAACTATGTCTTTGCACTCCATAGTCTTCATGCGATGTCTTCTCATGTCATAGTCTTCAATATGAATCTCTTCATAGACCACCATTGTCTTCACACATTTTTAGGGGTCGTCCCTGGTAGGTAAACCGAATCAATGTGGGACTACTACCTGTGTTATCCTGCAATTCTCACAAACACATTAGTACCTCAACCAAGTTTGTCGTCAATACTCCAAAACCAACTAGGGGTGGCACTAGATGCACTTACAACAATGAACATGTTACAAAAGCAGGCTATGCATCAGAATAGGAGCAATCAATTACAGTAGCAAAATCTAATGCAAGCATGAGAGAATGGAATGGGTGATATCGGGATGATCAAAGGGGGGGGGGGGCTTGCCTGGAAGCTCCCTTGAAAGGGAAGAAGGGTTGTCGTAGACGTAGTCGATTACAGCGGCATCGGCAGCCGTCATGGGGTCTACCGAAGAGAAGAGGGGGGGACAGTAAATACATAGAAAGCAAGTGCATAATGGGACAACAGGCAGAGCTAGACGTGTTCTAACGCGGTGCTACACGATACAGGTGAAGTGGGAAACATCTGGGAAAGTTTACCGAAGTTTGGCTTTTTCGGACAGACAAACCGGAGGGGAAAGGTTGCATGTTCGCTATGCTAGGGGCATGCGACACATGAACGGACCGTGTATTCGGATTCGTCTCGTCGTTCTGAGCAACTTTCATGTATAAATTTTTTTCATCCAAGTTACAGATTATTTTCTATGAATTTTAAAAGATTTAAACATTTTTGGATTTATCTAAATTAATATAAATGGAATTATGACGTTGGCATTGTATGGGGATGACATCAGCAGTCAACAGATTCGCTGACTAGGTCAAACCTGGCCTGTGGGTCCAGTGGGACCCACATGTCAGCCTCTGTTAGCCTAACAGTGGATTAAACTAACTAAAATGAGGTTAATTAACAGCTGGGCCCCACATGTTAGTGGTAGATTAGATTACTAATACTTTTAATTATAAAAACATTTTAATTAGCTTAATTATGTGGTGGGGCCAGCATGTCAGTGGTACTGGGCTGCCCAGTCAGCAGTTGACTGGGTCAACCTAGTCAACTGGGGCCCATGGGGCCCGCTGGCAGCGACCCAGGGGGTGGCCCAAGGTGTGCCACATCGGCGGTGGTCGGCGGCTCAACGCCGGCGACGCCAAACGCGGTGGTGCGGCTCGGACCTCACCGGAAACGCACCAGAGAGAGCCGTCTCGAGCCAGGCCGGGCTCGTTCGGACGCAGGAGGAGCGGCGCATCCAACTGCGGCCTTAGCTCGGGCTGGGGTAGGCTGCAACGATGACGGCGTCGAGCGGGGCGGAAGGCAGAAACGGGTATTGCCGGGGATCGGGCTACGGGGCTCGGCGGGAGCAGCACACGCGCGCGTTGGGCCCCTGGGAACCCCAGGAGCATGATGCGGCGCTCGGCCGCATGTGAAGGCGACCATGACCACGGCGCCGAGCTCGTCGGCGGCAACGCGCTCGGGCGATGGCGGGCGAGCTAGGAGGCTCGCGAGAGTGAATGGAGAGGGGAAGAAGGGGAAGAAGCTCATGGAGCCCTGTAGTTGTGCAAAAGCGAGCTCGGGGATGCTGAAGAGGCTCGGGGTGGAGCGGATCGAAGACGGCCGACGGTGACGGCCCGAGATGAAGACGATGTGGGCGACGGAGATGGGGGCTCTCGGCTCCAATCCAGTGTCGTAGAGGGCGAGGTAGACGACGGCGGTCCTCCAGGGCTCGTCGGCGTGGCGAGGGAGGGTCGGTGGCCAGGTGCACGACGGCGACTCGATGACGACCGCGTCGGGCGCGGCTGAATCTGGGTGAGAGAGACGAGATGGGGATTGGGACGAGTGTGGCAAGTGGGGGGAGTGGGTGGAGCAGGGGGAAGGAACCCGAGGGGTCGTCCTTATCCCCTCCCGGCGCCGGCGCCAGCGAGGTGGTTCGGTGGCGACCGCCCTGCACTGATCTGATCATGGAATGTAAACAACCGATGGGGAGGGAAAGGTAGGTGGGCGGTCTGTCAACAGGGTGGCGCTGGGCCAAGTGGCCCAGGGGGGAGATTTTGTTTTGCTTTTTATCTCTCCCTTATCTCTTGTGTTTATTATTTTTAACCTCAGTTTTGCATTTTCTTTAAGTACCAAATGAGTTTGTTTTGAACAAAACTTGGCACATAATTCTAACACAATATACTGAGATGGAACAAAAAGTATGGGTGTCAAAAGGAGTTGTCTAACCATTTTAGAAATTTAAAAGGCCAATTTAAATGTTGCTGGACCAAAAACTAATTCCCAGGGGCTTTTGGGAATTCAAAAGAGGTTGGTTCCAATATGGAAAATATCAAGGGATTATTTGCCACACTTTGAACATTTTATTTTTACTGCTTGAAGAATTAATTTATTTGACTTTTTTTGAAATTGAATTTCAACGGGGATTTGAATCAAGCGAGGATTAGCAACAATAATGTGATGACAAGGAACCATTAGCAGAGGATTACTATAGCTTAACTATCAGGGCGTCACAGAGGGCCTATCCCCGACGATTTCTGGGTCGTGTGGGAAGGAGCCCCCTATCGCCCACACTCACTTGGCGACGGTTCCAAATGTTGTCGCGGAAAGGGGTTAAAAACCGTTTGTTTAGGACCGACGCGTACCAGTGGTCCATGAAAGCATTAGGTTACCTTGTCCTTTGACTTACCAACAAGAGGGTTTATGACTCCTTGAACTAGTGCAAGATGTGAAAGTTGATTGCACTTGTTCTTGCCGAAATGAATATGAGTGAAGTATGTTGACGGAGTCACCCTCAAGAACTCTCTAGTTCTTCTTCTTCCTGATCCACATCATCTAGATGGGAATCCTTGGAGTCGTAGTCGTACTTGATGAAGTAGAACTTGATGTAGTCTTGAGAACCCACTTGACCAAAGCTTTAGGAGCTTCTTCAAATGCATCAATCTCCTCTTGAAGCTTGTCCTGGCCTTTTAGCTTGTGGTCTTGTGGTGGAAGATCATCTTGAGCTTGTGTCCCCTTGAAGGAAGTAGGATCATACTTCTCTTGTTGAGGAACAAACTTCATCTTGGGGTATTGATCTTCTTCCCACTCAACTCCATTGGTATTGAATTTTCGTTCAAAACCAACACCTTGATTCTTCCGGTGCCTTCCTTGCTTGCGTACAATTTCCTCAAATTGCTTACTTTCGGCAAGGATCTTGTAAACACCTTTCTCTATGATTCCCTTCAATAAGCTATTTTCTTCCTCAAGTGTAACTTGGCTAAGAGAATCATTAGTGGAATCAAGAGAACTACTAGAAGCAACAATATTGGATTTAGCATGATTATTGTTACTACTAGAAGAAGAATCTTTCTTGCTCTTGTTGCTAGATTTTACTTGTGGCATGTAAGTGGACAAGAGTAAACTCTTGGCAATGTAAGTAGAACTTTTCTTACGAAGATCATCATTGATTGCTTTTAAGAACCCATGCTCTTGCTCTAGGTTGAGCTTTTCAAAGCATAGCTTCTCATGCATCTTTAAAGCTCTCGATGATATTCTAAGGTAATTTCATGAGCTAACTAAAGAGTGTTTAGTTCTTTAGTTAGACTCTCAATCTCCTTCTTATCATCGTCATTCGTTTTATCTCTATTAGCATGATTAATAGCAAGTTCATCATAGTTTTCATCACTAGAGTTGTCAACAAGTAAATCATCATCACCTAGCAAATCATCTTCATCACTATTGAAATCAACATACTCGGGATGTGATACCCTTGGGACTTTAGCCATGAAGAATCTTCCAATTCCTTCATTTGGTGAGTCAAATATGTCATAGGAGTTGGTTGACACAAGTGCTATACCGGCAACACCTTCATCTTGAGTATATTCAGAGTCAGAGTGATAACTTCTCTCGGAGTGGTTGTCGGAGTCGGAACCGGATACCCATTCACCAACATGAGCTTGGTGTCTTCGTTTTGTATAGCTCTTTGATGACTTGTCCTTCCTTTCCGAATCCTTGCTTCTACGAGAGGTTCTTCATTCATAACGATCATCTCTACTCCTTCTCTCTCTTGGAGGTGATTCTTCCATTTTGCTTCTCCTTTTAGGTGAGTCTTCTCTTCTTTTGTAGGGAGCCGTAAGTAGTGTCTGGGTCTTCCACAATTGTAGCAATTACGTTCATGACTAGAAGATCTTTTGTCATTGTAGGACCTTGACTTGGAACTTCTTTCTTTGCTTCTACTCTTGTAGAACTTGTTGAAGTTCTTCACCATTAAGCTCAATCCCTCATTGAAGACTTGTTCCTCACTTGATGATGTAGGAGCATCACATGAAGCTTTGTAAGCACCACTAGACTTGTTGTGAAGCTCTTATTTATCCTTGAGTGACATTTCATGAGCAACAATTCTACTAATGACTTCCGTTGGTTTGAGATCTTTGTAATTGGGCATCATTTGGATCAATGTGCACACGGTATCATGTTTTCTATCCAAGGCTCTTAGGATCTTCTTGATTATGAATCTATTGGTCATCTCTTCACTTCCTAAGCCGGCAATCTCATTTGTGATGAGAGCAAGCCTAGAGTACATTTCAGCGACACCTTCACCATCCTTCATTTTGAACTTGTCAAGTTGACTTTGAAGCACATCCAATTTGGATTCCTTGACGGAGTCGGTACCTTCGTGCTTATCAATCAAAGTATCCCAAATTTCCTTTGCATTCTCAAAATGGCTGATTTTGTTGAATTCTCCGGGGCACAATCCATTGAAGAGAATATTGAGCTTGAGCATTGTATTGCAACATCTTCAATTTTCAGCGGTAGCTTCACGGTTCGGTTCCCTTCCATCGAAGAATTCACCTTGCAAACCAATACACACGATAGCCCAAACGACGGGGTTATGTCCAAGAATATGCATTTTCATCTTATGCATCCTACTAGCAAAATTAGTACCATCAAAGTAAGGACCTCTACGGTGGTAATTTCCCTCGCTAGACGCCATACTCTCCTAGGTTGTGTGACCAAGGCTATGATCACCAAAGCTATGGAAATCAAGGCAAATGGAGACCAAAGCTCTGATACACTTGTAGGATCGAAATTATGTCTAGAGGGGGGGTGATTAGACTACTTGACCAAATAAAAATCTAGTATTTTCCCAATTTTATATCTTGGCAGATTTTAGCAACTTAACACAAGTCAAGCAATCAACCTACACATGCAATTCTAAGAGTATAGCAGCGGAATGTAAATCATTGCATATGAAGGTAAAGGGGAGGAGTTTGGAGGGAGCAAACACAATGTAGACACGGAGATTTTTGGCGTGGTTCCGATAGGTGGTGCTATCGTACCATGGCCATCACCCACGAAGGCCTTGCCTCACTTGGGTAGGTCTTCACGAAGTAGGCGATCACCTTGCCCTTACACACTCCTTGGTTCAACTCCACAATATTGACGGAGGCTCCCAAGTGACACCTAACCAATCTAGGAGACACCACTCTCCAAAAGGTAATAGATGGTGTGTTGATGATGAACTCCTTGCTCTTGTGCTTCAAATGATAGTCTCCCCAACACTCAACTCTCTCTCACAGATTTGGCTATGGTGGAAAGATGATTTGAGTGGAAAGCAACTTGGGGAGGGCTAGAGATCAAGATTCTTGTGGTTGGATTGGAATGTCTTGGTCTCAACACATGAATAGGTGGTTCTCTCTCAAAAAATGAATGCTGGAAGTGTAGGCACGTTCTGATGGCTCCTGAATGGAGAAGGGGGTGGAGGGGTATATATAGCCTCCACACAAAATCTAACCGTTACACACAATTTACCAAACTCGGTGGGACCAAATAGTGGAACTCGGTGAGACCGACCTGGTTCAAAATGTGAACTTTAGGCTTTTCGATGGGACTGACATGATCAACTCGGTGGGACCGATGTGCTCGGGTTAGGGTCAAACCTCATCTCGATGAGACCGATCACATGAACTCGGTGAGACCGATTTCAGTAAGAAGCAAACAGAGGCTTGGTCAGCAAACTCAGTGGGACCGATCGCTCATTTCGGTGAGACCGAACGTTACGAAATGGAAATAGAGAGTTTTCATTGCCAACTCGATGGGACCGATCGCTCATCTCGGTTAGACCAAAACATTACAAAGGGAAACAGAGAGTTTGCAATCCCATCTCGATGAGACCGTGATCCCTATCAGTGAGACCGAACTGATTAGGGTTTCTGGCTATGGCTATGTCAAGTGAACTCGGTGGCGCCGGATAGATCAAATCGGTGGGGCCGAGTTTGACTTTAGATTTAGGACACGTGTGGAAATGAGAGAGTGGTTGAGGGCTTTTGGAGCATATCACTAAGCATTTTGAGCAAGCAAGCCATTAAGCAATAGTATTGGCTTTTCCTATGGACTCAATGTGATCTTGGATCACTAAAATTAAAGTGTAGAGTCTTGAGCTTTTGCCAATATGCGTCCTTAGCATTTTGAGGGGTCCACATCTGTCGTCCATGCCATGCCAATTATTGAACTTTCTGAAACATTGATCTTGAATGGATATTAGTTCAATGAGCTATATGTTGTTATGAATTACCAAAACCACCCGAGGATTAGTTGCACTTTCAGAGTTATCTTGCCCCTTGTCATACTTTCTGATAAGCCTGTAAGTTGTCATTATCATTATGATCACCGTGTTAAAGATGAGAAACCCTAAAGTGTAACATCTGGCACGAAGTGACTCGATACTCTCATGGTTTAAGAACTAGGCATACATTAAATCTCCGTGTTACTGACTGCATTCTCGTGATGATAACATCACCAAATATAACAAACAACTTGGGGCAATTTAATATGATCGTTCTTCTAACAACATACTCTCAATGTTGTCGGATTCCTTGTTACGCTTAATGTATGCCTATGATAAGAAAAACATAACCATCAGGCAACACTTGAGCTAGTCCTAGAGGCAAGACTAGGAATCAGTTTACCTGTTTATTACTCTACACGTGCTTATGGGTTTTCCTCTGAATCACATATTCAACAACCATATCAGTTACAACATAGAATATAAACATCTAATTATAAACATGCAAATAAATAATACAATTATTGCCTCTGTAGCATATTTCCAACAAACATGGTGAACAAATTACTGTTGTGTATCTATGAAATTGCTTTTTTATAACTATGATTATTCATGGCATAATTGCATATAAGCATTACGTCGGTACATCTATGGAACGTCAATCCAACTCCATCTATAGCTAATACTGCACCCCCAAGACTACTATGAGTACATGACTACCTTGGATACGACCAAAAAATTTGCAAAGATGCATATTTGTGAGGTGATTCCTAATGCAAACTATGCAATAATTTATTTATATTATTCAGGACAAAAATACTTCACAGACTTTTGTGCCACGTCTAATTGCAGGTGTATGGGACATTTGTACAATCCACATACGAAGATAAGGGGAAAAGACAAGTTTAGGTGATGTTCAAAAAGTTCTCTCACGTCGCTTTTGGGCCAAGAGAAGATAGAGTCCTAGTCTCTCACGTTTTGAACTCAGATTCGGACCGCACAGACATATCTGACTCAAAACGCCAAGAACTCTTTCATCCGAACTCTGAATTTGGTGATTCTTTTCTTGCTAGAAAGTAGATTTTGTGCTCTTTCAAACCCAATTGGATTCACCTTCAAATTCGTCCAGAGCGTTGAGATATTGACGAAAGAATCAGACGCGAAAATGCAACTATTCCCCGGGTGGTTTTGGTAAATCATAAGAACATATAGCTCATTGAACTAATATCCATTCAAGATCAATGTTTCAGAAAGTTCAATAACTGGCATGGCATGGACTACAGATGTGGACCCCTCAAAATGCTAAGGACACATATTGGCAAAATCTCAATACTCTTGATTTCTGTTTTAGTGACCCAAGATCACATTCAGTCCATAGGAAAAGCCAATACTATTAAAAGGGGATAAGGTGTTGCTTCATGGTCTACTTGCTCAAAATGCTTAGTGATATGCTCCAAAGCCCTCAACCACATTCTCACTTCCAAATATGTCCAAAACCTAAAGTCAAACTTGGCCCCACCGATTTGATCTATCCGGCGCCACCGAGTTCTTTTGACATAGCCATGGCCAGAAACCCTAGACAATTCAGTCTCACCGAGATGGCGTTGCAAACTCTCTGTTTCCCTTCATGATGTTTCGGTCTTACCGAAGTGAGCGATCGGTCCCACTGAGTTCACAATGCAAACTCTTTGTTTCCCTTCATAACGGTTCGGTCTTACTGAAATGAGCGATCGGTCCCACCGAGTTTGCCTGACCAATTCTCTGTTAACTCATTGCTAAAATCGGTCTCACCGAGTTTATGCAATCGGCCTCACCGAGATAAGGTTTTGCCCTAGCCCTAGCACATCGGTCCCACCGAGTTTATCATCTCGGTCCCACTGAGATTCCTAACATTCACATTTTGAACAGAATCGATCTCACCGAGTTCTCTTATTCGGTCTGACCTAGTTGGGTCAAATGTGTGTAACGGTTGGATTTTGTGTGGAGGCTATATATACCCATCCACCCCCTTCTCTACTCAAGAGAGAGCTATTAGAACGTGCCTACACTTCTAGTACTCATTTTCTGAGAGAACCACCTACTCATGTGTTTAGTCCAAGACATTCCAATCCAACCACAAGAATCTTGATCTCTAGCCTTCCCCAAATTGCTTTTCACTCAAATAATCTTTCCACCATGGCCAAATCTGTGAGAGAGAGTTGAGTGTTGGGGAGACTATCATTTGAAGCACAAGAGCAAGGAGTTCACTGATACGTCTCCAACGTATCTATAATTTTTGATTGCTCCATGCTACTTTATCTATTGTTTTGGACAATAATGGGCTTTATTTTCCACTTTATATATTATTTTTGGGACTAACCTATTAACCGGAGGCCCAGCCCAGAATTGTTGTTTTTTTGCCTATTTCAGTGTTTCGAAGAAACGAAATATCAAACGGAGTCCAAACGGAATGAAACCTTCGGGAATGTGATTTTCTCGCCGAACGTGATCCAGGAGACTTGGACCCTACTCCATGGAGTGCCAGAGCCAGTCACGAGGGTGGGTGTAGCGACCCGACCTCGGATGGTCAAGTCTCTGTGCTTCTGTGTCATCCCTGGACCGGTAATGCTGACACACATAGTACTCGAAGGATTTATAACAGAGTAGCAATCACACACTTATTACATCGAATGTCTCACAAGAGAACTTATTACAAAAATATGGCTTAAGGCCATCTAATGCGATAACAGCGGAAGGCTTGGAAGACAAAGTGAGTCCATCAACTCCAACGGCATAACTGAGCTGCACGGCAACGACCTACACTCCTTACTCCTCGTCTGAAACTTCTGCAACATAAAATGTTGCAGCCCGAGAACGGGTCAGCACATGGAATATGCTGGCAATGTAACACATAGAGAGTAATGAAAGAATAAGCTATACTACATGCATATATGGCTGGTGGAAAGCTCTATGGTTACAGTTTTGCATAAAGCCAATTTTTCCTATATCAAAGGAATAAATTTTATTTTAACTATCATGGTGGTTGAAACATCATTGAGAAGGTATAGCCCCATCTCAATCCCAATTAAAGTGATTAACAACCCAACAGTATTAATTTAGAGTGATGAGATACATGTGAATACTCAAGTACTAGATACTCAGAATTGTCCATAACCGGGGACACGGCTAACCATGATTAGATTGTACACTCTGCAGAGGTTTGCGCACTTTTCCCCACAAGACTCGATCGCCTCCGTTGGTTTCTCGCACAGCATGGTGTTTGAGAAACGGATGACCGAGACACAGTCTTTCAGAAACATTAACTCTCTACTCCGTATAGATCATACCAAACCTATAAAACCCACTACCTGCTGATCTACCTCTTCGAAAGCTTCATGTAACTTACTCAACTATGCTAGAGCCCATAATAGCTTGTGGCTGCACACGAAGTTTCTAGCATGAATAATCCCAGCCCCTTTGAGCACTGGTGGCGGTCCATAGGAAGATCACACGGATACCCCGGATTTCCAAAAATAAAAATATACAACACTGGGTTCCCCAGGTGCCTCAATCCACCCAGATGTGTATTTAAGTTGCCACCTTAAGGTAAACCATTAATCTCACATCTGTCATGAATATCTCTCAAACCCAAACCACGTCTACGAGCAGAGCATGGCAATATAAGCATAACGTAGAAGTAACTCCCAAGGGTTTGATAGTAACAGGACAATAGGTTCCTACCTCATCATCTACTTCTCAACCCACAAATTAATGACATCCTAATCATGCAATGTTTTGAGTATTGAGCTAATGCACAAAAACTGGGTATGAAAAGGTATGATCAAGTGTTACTTGCCTTGCTGACGATCCGCGAATCCTAGAGACTCGTAGTAACACGCTTCGCACTCCGGGAATTCTATCGCAAGCAAACAATACATACATAAGTAACAAACAAAGATGCACAAACGAAACTCCAACTGAAAGAGGTTGACCGGAGAGTTCAACTTAAGAACTCCGGTTTGCAAAAAAGAATCAAACCAAACGGAACAACAAAACTCAAACGGCAAGAAAAACAAGATCCGCTTACTAATCTGAACTAGAGTCAAATTTTACAAAGATAAAAACTGGTTTAAGTTGACTATTCAGAAAGAGGGTTTCGAGATGAAACTCCAGGCACTTGAATCGCCTGATTCCGATAAACGAGCGAAAAGTTATACTAATTTGAACATTGGTTCAGAAATCGAATTCGGAATAATCGCGGAATAAAACCTCGATAAAAGAAAACGATTTAACGTCTAAGCGAACGAACGTTCGTTAGCAGAAACTAAACGATTTAACGGTTCAGAAAAGCGAACGAACGGGTGAACGTTCTCAAAATAAATAAACCGGAAATAAAACCGATCTAATAAAAACGGCTAGGGTTTTCCAAAAACCGAAGGTTATTATTTAAAAAAAAAAAAGCTGGCGACGGGCTACCTCCGGCGATCGTCTCGGCTGGCGGGCGGCGGCTCGGCGGGGTCTCTGGGCGGCGAGGGGCGGCTAGGGCGGCGGCTCACGAGGGGGTGCGACGGCGGGAGGCGGCGGCGACGGCAACAGGCGACCAAGGGCGGCGGGCGGGCTCGGCTCGGCTCGGGCTTCCCGGTCCCAAGGGCGGCGGGCGATGGTGGCGGTGGGGAGGGGGCTATTTAAAGAGGGAGGGAGGTGGCTTGGAGGAGGGGCAGGCGGCGGGAGGAGTCCGCTCGGACTCCATATCCGGCAAGGCGGCGGCGCAGCGCAGGAGGCGGCGGCTTGCTTGGCTTGCTTGCTCGGTGGGCCGTTAGCCCGATCGGGCGCGATTCTCTTTTTTAACATTCCACTAAAATTGTAAAAATCCTAGAGAAATAAATAAAATCTAAAATGCCAAAACAAGTTTTCTTTGCCTAAATAAAATATTTAGAAAAAGATGAACTTTTCTTGGCCCCTAAAATGCAATTTTAAATATATGCAATTTTTTCTCTAGGCAAATAAAAATTCCATATAAGTAAAATGAAATCCAAAAATGATTTTAACATTTTCCTCCGTATTTCAATTATTTTGGAGAAGTCATATTATCTCCTCTCGCTTATTTTTAAACATGAAATATTTTCCGGAGAAAAATTATAAAATCCAATATCCTCGCTCTTTCACTATTTGATAAAATTCAAATATGAAAATCGGAAAATCCCAACTCTCTCCGAGGGTCCTTGAGTTGCTTAGGATTTCGAGAATAGCAAATGAAAATGCAATAAAATATGATATGCATGGATGACTGTGTATAACATGCCAAATTGAAAATTTGGGATGTTACAAACCTACCTCTTAAGATGAATCTCGCCCTCGAGATTCGGGTTAACTAGAAAATAGGTGCGGATGGTCCTTGTGAATATCATCTTCTCGCCCCCGTGGCTTCCTCCTCGTGTGGTGGCTCCACCGAACTTTACAAAACTTGATAACTTTGTCTGCAGTGACTCGGCCGTCAAATCCAAAATCTTTACTGGCTTCTCCTCATAAGTCAAATTACTGTCCAATTGTATCGCCTCCAGGGGCATGTATCCTCTAATGGTATGTCGGCCATCTCAGCGTGGCACTTCTTCAGTTGTGACACGTGAAACACATCGTGAACTCCTGACAGTCCTTCGGGTAACTCCAGTTTGTAGGCAACTTCTCCCATTCGTCCCAAAACACGATACGGTCCTACAAATCTTGGGGCTAACTTTCCTTTTACTCCAAAACGCTTCACTCCCCTCAGGGGTGATACTCGCAGATAGGCTCTGTCTCCGACTTCATAGGTTACTTCCTTGCGTTTTGAATCTGCATAACTCTTCTGTCTAGACTGAGCAATCTTTAGTCCATCTCGATCGCTTTAACCTTCTCCTCGAGTCTTTGATCAAATCTAGTCCAAACAACCGACGGTCTCCGACCTCATCCCACATCAAGGGTGTTCTACACCGCGTCCGTCTGAGCTTGAACGGTGCCATCTTCAAACCGCCTCGTAGCTGTTGTTATATGAGAATTCTGCGACGGCAAATTGTCCTCCCAACTAGATCCATAATCTAGTGCACAGGCTCTTAACATATCCTCCGAATCTGGTTAACTCTCTCTGCATCCATCCATCATGCAGGGTGGAACGCGTACTAAACTCCAATCTGGTACCCAAAGTCTGGTGTAGTTGATGCCAAAACTTTGAAGTAAACTGTGTTCCTCTATCTGATACGATGCTCCTCGGAACTCCATGCAAACATACGATTCTGGTTATATATATATCTTGGCCAACTTGGCACTTGTATAAGTTGTTTTCACTGGGATGAAGTGAGCTACTTTGGTCAAACGATCCACAACTACCCATATTGAATCATATCCTGCTTTGGTTCTGGGTAATCCGGTGATAAAATCCATGCCAAGTTTGTCCCACTTCCATTCGGTATTGGCATAGGCTGCAACATCCTGCTGGCTTTTGATGCTCGCCTTCACTCTCGACATACATCGCAAACGGCTACATACTCGGCAATATCCTTCTTCATACCAGTCCACCAGAAACGTTCCTTCAAGTCCAAATACATCTTGGTGTTTCCGGGGTGAATCGAGTATGGTGAGTCATGGGCCTCTTGTAGTATTAACTTCCTGATCTCCGAATTGTTGGGCACATAAATCCGATCCTCAAACCACAAGGTATCGTGCTCATCCTCGCGAAAACCTTTGGCTTTTCCTTTGCCCATCTTTTCCTTTATCTCAGCAATCTCTTTATCCTCCTTTTGAGCGTCTCGAATCTTGTCTAACAAGGTCGACTGAACCTCCATTGTGGCAAGAAAACCTCTTGGAACAATTTCTAACTGAAGTTCCATAATATCCTCTGCTAACTCCTTTGGCAGTCCTCTACTTTCAAGGATATTGGCATAACTCTTCCGACTCAAAGCGTCTGCTAGGACGTTGGCTTTTCCTGGATGATAGTGTAGCTTCATGTCGTAATCCTTTATAAGTTCCAGCCATCTCCTCTGTCTGAGGTTTAACTCGGCTCGGACTCCATGTCCAGCGCGGCGGCGGCGCGCGCAGGGAGGTGGCGGCGGCTTGGGCCGGCCTGCTCGGCTGGGCCGTTGGCCCAGTCGGGCGCTGTTCTCTTTTTTTTTAAAAAAAAACATTCCTCCGAAAATTGTAAAAATCCTAGAAAAATAAATAAAAATCTAAAAATGCCAAAACAAGTTTTCTTTGCCTAAATAAAATATTTAGAACAAGATGAACTTTTCTTGGCCCCTAAAATGCAATTTTAAATATATGCAAATTTTTCTCTAGGCAAATAAAAATTCCATATAAGTAAAATAAAATCCCAAAATGATTTTAACATTTTCCTCCGTATTTCAATTATTTTTGGAGAAGTCATATTATCTCCTCTCGCTTATTTTTAAACATGAAATATTTTCCGAGAGAAAATTATAAAATCCAATATCCTCGTCTTTCACTATTTGATAAAATTCAAATATGAAAAATCGGAAAATCCCCAACTCTCTCCGAGGGTCCTTGAGTTGCTTAGGATTTCGAGGATAGCAAATGAAAATGCAATAAAATATGATATGCATGGATGACCTGTGTATAACATGCCAAATTGAAAATTTGGGATGTTACAAACCTACCCCCCTTAAGATGAATCTCGCCCTCGAGATTCGGGTTGGCTAGAAAATAGGTGCGGATGGTCCTTGCGAATATCATCTTCTCGCTCCCAGGTGGCTTCCTCCTTGGTGTGGTGGCTCCACTGAACTTTACAAAACTTGATAACTTTGATGCGAGTGACTCGGCTGTCGAAATCCAAAATCTTTACTGGCTTCTCCTCATAAGTCAAATTACTGTCCAATTGTATCGCCTCCAGGGGCATGTATCCTCTAATGGTATGTCGGCCATCTCAGCGTGGCACTTCTTCAGTTGTGACACGTGAAACACATCGTGAACTCCTGACAGTCCTTCGGGTAACTCCAGTTTGTAGGCAACTTCTCCCATTCGTCCCAAAACACGATACGGTCCTACAAATCTTGGGGCTAACTTTCCTTTACTCCAAAAGGCTTCACTCCCCTCGGGGTGATACTGCAGATAGGCTCATCTCCACTTCATAGGTTACTTCCTTGCGTTTGAATCGCATAACTCTTCTGTCTAGTCTGAGCAATCTTTAGTCTGTCTCTGATCAATTTAACCTTCTCCTCTGAGTCTTTGATCAAATCTAGTCCAAACAACTGACGGTCTCCAACCTCATCCCACATCAAGGGTGTTCTACACCTGCGTCCGTACAGAGCTTCGAACGGTGCCATCTTCAAACTGGCCTGGTAGCTGTTGTATATGAGAATTCTGCGTACGGCAAATTGTCCTCCCAACTAGATCCATAATCTAGTGCACAGGCTCTTAACATATCCTCCAGAATCTGGTTAACTCTCTCTGTCCGTCCATCCGTCTGTGGGTGGAACGCGGTACTAAACTCCAATCTGGTACCCAAAGTCTGGTGTAGTTGATGCCAAAACTTTGAAGTAAACTGTGTTCCTCTATCTGATACGATGCTCCTCGGAACTCCATGCAAACATACGATTCTGGTCATATATATCTAGGCCAACTTGGCACTTGTATAAGTTGTTTTCACTGGGATGAAGTGAGCTACTTTGGTCAAACGATCCACAACTACCCATATTGAATCATATCCTGCTTTGGTTCTGGGTAATCCGGTGATAAAATCCATGCCAAGTTTGTCCCACTTCCATTCGGGTATTGGCATAGGCTGAAACAGTCCTGCTGGCTTTTGATGCTCTGCCTTCACTCTCTGACATACATCGCAAACAGCTACATACTCGGCAATATCCTTCTTCATACCAGTCCACCAGAAACGTTCCTTCAAGTCCAAATACATCTTGGTGTTTCCGGGGTGAATCGAGTATGGTGAGTCATGGGCCTCTTGTAGTACTAAATTCCTGATCTCCGAATTGTTGGGCACATAAATCCGATCCTCAAACCACAAGGTATCGTGCTCATCCTCACGAAAACCTTTGGCTTTTCCTTTGCCCATCTTTTCCTTTATCTCAGCAATCTCTTTATCCTCCTTTTGAGCGTCTCGAATCTTGTCTAACAAGGTCGATCAACCTCCATTGTGGCAAGAAAACCTCTTGGAACAATCTCTAATCAAGTTCCATAATATCCTCTCGCTAACTCCTTTGGCAGTCCTCTACTTTCAAGGATATTGGCATAACTCTTCCGACTCAAAGCGCCTCGCTACGACGTTGGCTTTTCCTGGATGATAGTGTAGCTTCATGTCGTAATCCTTTATAAGTTCCAGCCATCTCCTCTGTCTGAGGTTTAACTCCTTCTGGGTGAAAATGTACTTTAAACTCTTATGATCCGTGTACACATCACAACGGTTTCCCATGAGATAATGTCTCCAGGTTTTCAACGCATGTACTACAGCTGCTAACTCCAAATCATGTGTGGCATAGTTCAACTCATGAGGCTTCAGTTGTCGTGAGGCATACGAAACAACTTTTCCGTCCTGCATAAGAACACATCCAAGTCCCAAGCGAGAGGCATCACAATACACTTGAAACTCATTATGTATATCTGGCAATGTCAGCACTGGGGCTGTAGTCTACCGTTTCTTCAACTCTTGAAAGCTTGTCTCACATTCCACTGTCCATTTGAACTTGGTATCCTTCTTTAGCAATTCTGTCATTGGTTTAGCAATCTTGGAAAAAAATTCAATAAATCTCCGATAATATCCTGCCAGTCCAAGGAAACTGCGAATCTCGCTGATTGAAGTGGGTGCCAACCATTCAGTGACTGACTGAATTTTACTGGGATCTACTGCTATACCTACTCCTGATATAACATGCCCAAGAAATCCAACTTCCTTCAACCAAAACTCACACTTGCTGAATTTGGTGTATAACTGGTGTTCCCTGAGTTTCTCAAGAACCAAACGTAGGTGTTCTGCGTGCTCCTCTTCGTTCTTTGAGTAAACCATAATATCATCGATAAACACCACAACAAACTTGTCCAAATACTCCATGAACACTTTGTTCATCATACTCATGAAATAGGCAGGGGCGTTAGTCAGTCCAAACGACATGACCGTATACTCATATAATCCATATCGAGTGGTGAATGCTGTTTTTGGTATATCCTTCTCTCGGATCTTCAACTGATGGTATCCTGATCGTAGATCAATCTTAGAAAACACCTTAGCTCCTTGCAACTGATCAAACAGATCATTTATCATCGGTAAGGGATACTTGTTCTTTATCGTTACTTCATTCAGAGCTCGGTAATCAACAACCATCCTTAGGGATTTATCCTTCTTCTCCACCAAAAGCACTGGGGCTCCCCAAGGTGATGAGCTTCTATGAATGTAACCTTTCTCCAATAGCTCCTTGATCTGCTTCTTAATTTCCTCCAGATCATTTGTGGGCATCCAATAGGGTCTCTTGGATATTGGCCCTGTACCTGGCATTAGTTCTATCAGAAACTCGATGTCTCGATCCGGTGGTATGCCTGGTAACTCTTCGGGAAAAACACCTGGATAATCCTTCACTACAGGTACTTCCTCTTGTACAACTCCCGTGAGGGTATTTACTTGGCTCCTCCTAGGCACATGCCTATATACATACTTAATCCTTTTTCCCTCTGGGGTGGTAAGATAAATTGACTTGCTAGCACAGTCAATACTTCCTCCAAACTTCGACATCCAATCCATACCTAATATCACATCCAATCCTTGCGACTCCAAGATAATTAGGTCGACGGAAAAACATGCGTGCCAATGATTAGGGTATCTGGGTGCACCACTTGCTAGCCATGTACTCGCTGCTCGGCGTAGCTCACTAAAAGAGGGTCCTAAGGGTGCAGGTTGGTAACTTAAACTTATCCACAAATCCCCTTGATATGTATGAATGCGATGCACCAGTATCAAAAAGAACAATAGCGGTAAATGACTGAACCATAAACTTACCTATTACCGCGTCCGGCTGCTCTTCAACTTCCTCCACGTTGACGTGGTTCACTTGTCCTTTGTTGAATGGATTGGGCTTCTTCCCAGCGCTCCCATTTCCATTTCCATTCTTTCCTTCAGGGCAGTCATTGGCATAATGCCCTGTCTTCCTGCACTTAAAGCAAATAACTTGGCTCAAGTCTCTCTTGGCGGGTGTAGCTGGGTTTGAGCGATTCTGATTATTGTTGGCTGCATTTCCATTCCCATTCTTCGCACCATTATGCGATCCTCCTCCAGTATGGTTATGTCCTCCATGGTTATGAACTAGTCCTCCCGAGTTCGGGGTTAAGCGAGGCTTCTGGTGAGCTCCTGAGTTATACTTCCCTTGTCCATACTTCCTCTTACGACTCGCAATTTGCTGCTGCTTTCCTTCAATCATTTGGGCCTTATCTACGAACTCCTGGTAGTTGTTGAAAGTTGCCACCATCAACTGCATACTCATCTCATCATTCAGCCCTTCCATAAACTTCTCCCCTTGGCGGCATCCGTGGCCACATCATCGGGGGCATAGCGTGATAACTTGCTAAACTCATCCACGCATCGAGCCACAAGACGGTTCCCTGGCGTGGTTGCGGAACTCACGCTTAATCTGCATGGCTCCAGTTGAAACATGGGCCGTCTGAAAAGCTTGTTGAACTGGTCCCAAGTGACATTGGCTATAGGAAAAGTAGTCGTAATTCTCCCACCATGCGGCTGCTGGTCCATCCAATTGATGTGCGGCAAAGCGCACCTTTCAACATCCGTGCATCCCGCGGTGGTTAACTCCTTCCAATACGGCGCAACCAAATATCTCGCAACTATTGGCTCGGTGCTACCGAAAACACCGCGGTTGTAACCTTAGAAAACGGGCTAAATTGTCCACTGGCGGCGGGTTGTTATTGTTGTTGTTGGCATTGCCCTGGTTCTGAACTAGCAATTGCATCAATGCATTCTGCTGTTGGATCAACTGAGTGAGCTCCGGTGGGAACACAAAACCGGGGTCACGTCTCGGAGGCATCTGAAGGTTTAGATGGGAGAGATTAGAATAGAAAGAGGTCTAGTGAGAAAACACTACCCATATGCACATGAGGCAAACACACATTCATTCAATCAAGCAAGCAACGGCATACAAAACGATCTAGGACTATCGCATAAGTGCTCAACTACTACTAGTTACATGGGGGTAATACTACTATTATATGGTGGTCATCTAGAAATTTTGATCGGTGGAAGACTCCATGATATCTGCTCCAGCTTCGTCTTCATAGTCATCATCACTTGGATCTGAGTCGGTGTCGTTAATGATGATGTAGTTGTCTGGACAAGCGGGATCTTCTTCCTCTTCTTGCTCCTCTTCCTTGGGTGCTGGTCCTCCCATGATAACTCCAATCTTCTTGACTAGGTCGTCGTTCTTCTCCAGTAGTATCTTGATTTCTTCCTCATATCCATCACATGTAGACTTGAGTTCTTCCTCCATCTCGATGATCTTAGTTTTCGCCTTCTTCAAATCCAAGATGTCTGCGCACATCCGGTTCTCATGACGCCGAATGTGCTGGTTTAGTTCTGGATGTAGGCTGCAATGGATCTATCCTTCTTGGTGCTGATTACTTCCCATTGCTCATCTCGGCGCCCACATATTTGGTATATGGTGTCTTTAAGCTCTTCATTGTAGACTTCTCCAATGCGTCCCATGGTAATGTGAGCTGCCATACTCTTTCCCAAACTCCATGTTGGTGCATTGAAAACACATACTATGGGCTCCGTGCTTGGCGCAAATGTCCTTCCGGGAACTAGAGCTTGAATCTTCCAGCATTCTTCTTCTGGTAAGGTGGCGTTGTACGTCCCGGTGAAGCTTGGTATTCCGATATTCAGGTACCTAGTGACTTCCTTCAAGTGGCGTCTGAAAGGTGTGTCTTCATCCGGTTGGGCAAACTTGTACTTCATCTCCGTCATCCTAAAGAGTGGAAAAATGGAGAGGGGTCAGAAATGAGTAGAGAGGAGTGACCTATGGTTTTATTTTAGTGGTCGTGTCCTACACTCAGCGTGTGCTCTGATACCATCTTGTAGCGACCGACCTCGATGGTCAAGTCTACGTATTCGTGTCATCCTGGATCGGTAATGTTGACACACATAGTACTCGAAGGATTTATAACAGAGTAGCAATCACACACTTATTACATCGAATGTCTCACAAGAGAACTTATTACAAAAATATGGCTTAAGGCCATCTAATGCGATAACAGCGGAAGGCTTGGAAGACAAAGTGAGTCCATCAACTCCAACGGCATAACTGAGCTGCACGGCAACGACCTACACTCCTTACTCCTCGTCTGAAACGTCTGCAACACAAAATGTTGCAGCCCGAGAACGGGTCAGCACATGGAATATGCTGGCAATGTAACACATAGAGAGTAATGAAAGAATAAGCTATACTACATGCATATATGGCTGGTGGAAAGCTCTATGGTTACAGTTTTGCATAAAGCCAATTTTTCCCTATATCAAAGGAATAAATTTTATTTTAACTATCATGGTGGTTGAAACATCATTGAGAAGGTATAGCCCCATCTCAATCCCAATTAAAGTGATTAACAACCCAACAGTATTAATTTAGAGTGATGAGATACATGTGAATACTCAAGTACTAGATACTCAGAATTGTCCATAATCGGGGACACAGCTAACCATGATTAGATTGTACACTCTGCAGAGGTTTGCGCACTTTTCCCCACAAGACTCGATCGCCTCCGTTGGTTTCTCGCACTGCATTGTGTTTTGAGAAACGGATGACCGAGACACAGTCTTTCAGAAACATTAACTCTCTACTCCGGATAGATCATACCAAACCTATAAAACCCACTACCTGTTGATCTACCTCTTCGAAAGCTTCATGTAACTTACTCAACTATGCTAGAGCCCATAATAGCTTGTGGCTGCACACGGAAGTTTCTAGCATGAATAATCTCAGTTCCCTTTGAGCCTGGGTGGCGGTCCATAGGAAGATCACACGGATACCCCGGGATTTCCAAAAATAAAAACAGACAACACTGGGTTCCCCAGGTGCCTCAATCCACCCAGATGTGTATTTAAGTTGCCACCTTAAGGTAAACCATTAATCTCACATCTGTCGTGAATATCTCTCAAACCCAAACCACGTCTACGAGCATAGCATGACAATATAAGCATAACGTAGAAGTAACTCCCAAGGGTTTGATAGTAACAGGACAATAGGTTCCTACCTCATCATCTACTTCCCAACCCACAAATTAATGACATCCTAATCATGCAATGTTTTGAGGATTGAGCTAATGCACAAAAACTGGGTATGAAAAGGTATGATCAAGTGTTACTTGCCTTGCTGACGATCCGCGAATCCTAGAGACTCGTAGTAACACGCTTCGCACTCCGGGAATTCTATTGCAAGCAAACAATACATACATAAGTAACAAACAAAGATGCACAAACGAAACTCCAACTGAAAGAGGTTGACCGGAGAGTTCAACTTAAGAACTCCGGTTTGCAAAAAGAATCAAACCAAACGGAACAACGAAACTCAAACGGCGAGAAAAACAAGATCCGTTTACTAATCTGAACTAGAGTCAAATTTTAAAAAGATAAAAACTGGTTTAAGTTGACTATTCGGAAAGAGGGTTTCGAGATGAAACTCCAGGCGCTTGAATCGCCTGATTCCGATAAACGAGCGAAAAGTTATACTAATTTGAACATTGGTTCAGAAATCGAATTCGAAATAATCGCGGAATAAAACCTGATAAAAGAAAACGACGAACGTCTAAACGAACGAACGTTCGTTAGCAGAAACTAAACGACGAATGGTTCGTAAAAACGAACGAACGGGTGAACGTTCTCAAAATAAATAAACCGGGAAATAAAACCGATCTAATAAAAAAACGGCTAGGGTTTTCCAAAAAAAAACAAAAGGGTTATTAATTTATTTAAAAAAACCGGCGACGGGGCTACCTCCGGCGATCGTCCGGCGGGGCGGGCGGCGGCTCCGGCGGGGTCCTGCGGGGCGGCGAGGGGCGGCTAGGGCGGCGGCTCGGCGAGGGGGGGCGACGGCGCGGGCGGCGGCGGGCGGCGACGGCTCGGCTCGGCTCGGCTTCCCGGTCCCAAGGCGGGCGATGGCGATGGTGGCGGTGGGGAGGGGGGGCTATTTAAAGTGGGAGGGGAGGTGTCTTGGAGGAGGGGGCAAGGCGGCGGGGAGGAGTCCGGCTCGGACTCCATGTCCGGGGCGGCGGCGGCGCACAAGAAGGAGGCGGCGGCCGGTCAGTAGCAGTTCTCTTTTTTAAAACATTCCACGAAAATTATAAAATCCTAGAAAAATAAATAAAATCTAAAATGCCAAAACAAGTTTTCTTTGCCTAAATAAAATATTTAGAACAAGATGAACTTTTCTTGGCCCCTAAAATGCAATTTTAAATATATGCAAATTTTTCTCTAGGCAAATAAAAATTCCATATAAGTAAAATAAAATCCCAGAAATGATTTTAACATTTTTCCTCTGGTATTTCAATTATTTTTGGAGAAGTCATATTAACTCCTCTCGTTTATTTTTAAACATGAAATATTTTCCGGAGAGAAAAATTATAAAATCCAATATCCTCGTCTTTCACTATTTGATAAAATTCAAATATGAAAAATCGGAAAATCCCCAACTCTCTCCGAGGGTCCTTGAGTTGCTTAGGATTTCGAGGATAGCAAATGAAAATGCAATAAAATATGATATGCATGGATGACCTATGTATAACATGCCAAATTGAAAATTTGGGATGTTACAGTGGGGGGCGCGCCCCTCCCCAGGCGCCGCCACGCCTCGTGGGCCCCGACGCTCCACCGACGTACTCCTTCCTCCTATATATACCTACGCACTTCAACAGATCGGGGCGGAGCCAAAACCTAATTCCACCGCCAGAACTTCCTCAGATCCACGAGATACCATCTTGGGGCTGTTCGGAGCTCACGGAGGGGCATCCACCACGGAGGGCTTCTACATCAACACCATATCCCCTCCGATGAAGTGTGAGTAGTTTACTTCAGACCTTCGGGTCCATAGTTAGTAGCTAGATGTCTTCTTCTCTCTTTTTGGATCTCAATACAATGTTCTCCCCCTCTCTCGTGGAGATCTATTCGATGTAATCTTCTTTTTGCGGTGTGTTTGTTGAGACCGATGAATTGTGGGTTTATGATCCAGCTTATCTATGGAAAATATTTGATTCTTCTCTGAATTCTTTTATGCATGATTAAGTTATCTTTGCAAGTCTCTTCGAATTATCCGTTTGGTTTGGCCAACTAGATTGGTAGTTCTTGCAATGGGAGAAGTGCTTAGCTTTGGGTTCAATCTTGCGTGACCTTACCCAAAGGATGTAAAGGGTTGCAAGGCACGATTGTATTGTTGCCATCGAGGATAACAAGATGGGGTATTTATCATATTGCATGAATTTATTCCTCTACATCATGTCATCTTGCTTAAGGCGTTACTCTGTTTTTAACTTAATACTCTAGATGCATGCTTTGGATAGCGGTCGATGAGTAGAGTAATAGTAGTAGATGCGAATCGTTTGGTCTACTTGTCACGGACGTGATGCCTATATACATGATCATTGCTCGGATAACCTCATAACTATGCTCAATTCATCAATTGCTCAACAGTAATTTGTTCACCCACCGTAGAATACTTATGCTCTTGAGAGAAGCCACTAGTGAAACCTATGGCCCCCGGGTCTATTCTCATCATATCAATCACCATCACTTTATTTACTTGTTTTTCTTTTACTTTTTACTTTGCATCTTTATACCAAAAATACCAAAAATATTATCTCTATCAGATCTCCCTCTAGTAAGTGACCGTGAAGGGATTGACAACCCCTAAGCGTTGGTTGTGAGTAGCTATCATTTTGTGCAGGTACGAGGGACTTGCGCGTGGTCTCCTACTGGATTGATACCTTGGTTCTCAAAAACTGAGGGAAATACTTACGCTATTGTGCTGCATCATCCTCTCCTCTTCGGGGAAAACCAACGCAAGCTCAAGACGTAGCAAGAAGGATTTCTGGCGCCGTTTCCGGGGAGGCTTACGCAAAAGTCAACATACCAAGTACCCATCACAATCCCTATCTCTCGCATTACATTATCTGCCATTTGCCTCTCGTTTTCCTCTCCCCCACTTCACCCTTGCTGTTTTATTCGCCCTCTCTTTCCCAATCTCCTCCTCTCTTTTGCTTGCCCTTTCGTTTCTCGTTTGGTTGGATTAGATGTTTATTTATTCCTAAACAAAGAAGCCAATATCTGTGGATCCTGATCCGCTTGCCAATCTTTTTAAGAGATCCAATTATGATGAACCAATTCCTAGTGATTTGGATGCACTAGATTATCTTTATAAGGTTTTGCCTGAAATCCGTGAAGTGACTCACGATAGATCTTTGAATAAAAAGCATGATTGCAATGATTTTATTATAAATTCTTTTGATGTCAATTGTGCTAATAAGATGCAAAACCCTAAGCTTGGGGATGCTAGTTTTGCTATGTCTACTACTTGTTGCAATGATCACGATTGGGGTGATTCTTCTTATGATCTTGAAAATTTATTTAAGCCCCATGATAAATATGAGATTGATAATATTGTTTGCAATAATATTGAATGTGGGTTTGGAAGAGTGTCAACTTTAGATCCCACATATTTGGAGAATGTTCAATCTTATGAAGTTTTTGATAAAAGTGGGTTTGGAAAGGTCATGACTTTAGTTAATGATAATCCCACTATTTTGAAAGAGTTTCAACTTTGCATGCATGTGGATCGTGTTGAGAATATACTTTGTGATAGCTATTTTGTTGAATTTGCCTATGATCCTACATGTAATTATTATGAGAGAGGAAAATATGGTTATAGAAATTTTCATGTTAATAAATTACCTCTCGTTATGTTGAGATTGCTATTGTTCCTTTCCGCTTCCTTGCATATGCTAGTTTTTGCTTGCTACGATAATTTGTTTGCCAATAATATGCCTATGCATAGGAAGTATGTTAGGCTTAAGTGTGTTTGTCACATGTTTTATGATGCTCTCTTTGTGCCTCAATTCTTGTCTTTCTTGTGAGCATCATTGAATCTCAATGCCTAGCTAAAAAGGTTTTAAAGAAAAGCGCTTGTTTGGAGACAACCCAATATTTTTCCTTGCTCCTTAGTAATAAATAATCCATCTAGACTCTGTTTAGATGTGATTTTATCTTTTAATTA
This sequence comes from Aegilops longissima, assembly GCA_021605205.1. Taxonomy (NCBI): domain Eukaryota; kingdom Viridiplantae; phylum Streptophyta; class Magnoliopsida; order Poales; family Poaceae; genus Aegilops; species Aegilops longissima. Next base: position 283,922,441 of record CM038676.1, read on the forward strand.
GTGTTTGTGCCAAGTTGGACCTATTGGATCTTCTTGGACGATAGTTATTTGATCTTGCTGTAATTTCCAGAATCTTTGTGCTCAGTGCCCGAATTGTTAAAAATCACCAGAACGTGATTAAATAATGATTTCAATTGCTGCTGATCAATAAATAAATTTTACAGGTCTTATAATTTTGGTAGAATTTTTTGGGTTCCAGAAGTTTGCGTTAGTTACAGATTACTACAGACTGTTCTGTTTTTGACAGATTCTGTTTTGCGTGTGTTGTTTGCTTATTTTGATGAATCTATGGCTAGTAAAATAGTTTATGATCCATAGAGAAGTTGGAATACAGTAAGTTTAACACCAATATAAATAAATAATGAGTTCATTACAGTATCTTAAAGTAGTCTCTTGTTTTCTTTCTCTAACGGAGCTCACGAGATTTCTATTGAGTTTTGTGTTGTGAAGTTTTCATGTTTTGGGTGAATTCTCTTGATGGATTATGGAACAAGGAATGGCAAGAGCCTAAGCTTGGGGATGACCATGGAACCCTCAAGATAATATAAGGACACCAAAAATACAAAGCTTGGGGATGCCCCGGAAGGCATCCCCTCTTTCGTCCACTTCCATCGGTAATTTACTTGGAGCTATATTTTTATTCACCAACATGATATGTGTTTTGCTTGGAGCGTCTTGTATTATTTGAGTCTTTGCTTGTTAGTTTACCACAATCATCCTTGCTGTACAAATCTTTTGAGAGAGCCATATATGAATTGAAATTTGATAGAATACTCTATGTGCTCCACTTATATCTTTTGAGCTTGATAGTTTGCTCATAGTGCTTCACTTATATCTTTTTGAGCGTGATAATTTTTGCTCTAGTGCTTCACTTAGATCTTTTAGAGCACGGTGGTGGATTTGTTTTAAAGAAACTTGATCTCTCATGCTTCACTTAGATTATTTTGAGAGTCGTTAATAGCATGGTAATTTGCTTAATGTTGATATACTTGGTGTTCAAGATATGTGAAACTTTCTTTTGAGTGCGTTGAATACTAAGATAAGTTTGATGCTTGATAATTTTTTTGAGATATGGAGGTAATAATATAAAAGTCATGCTGGTTGAGTAGTTGTGAATTTGAGAAATGCTTGTGTTTAAGTTTGTAAGTCCCGTAGCATGCACGTATGGTTAAAGTTGTGTAACAAATTTGAAGCATGAAGTGTACCGGCTTGTGCATCCTTATGAGTGGCGGTCGGGGACGGCGATGGTCTTTTCCTACCAATCTATCCCCTAGGAGCATGCGCGTAGTACTTGAATTTTGATGACTTCTAAATTTTTGCAATAAGTATATGAGTTCTTTTGACTAATGTTGAGTCCATGGATTATACGCACTCTTACCTTTCCGCCATTGCTAGCCTCTTGATGCCGTGCATTGCCCTTTCTCACATTGAGAGTTGGTGCAAACTTCGCCGGTGCATCCAAACCCCGTGATACGATACGCTCTATCACACATAAACCTCCTTATATCTTCCTCAAAACAGCCACCATACCTACCTATTATGGCATTTCCATAGCCATTCCGAGATATATTGCCATGCAACTTTCCACCGTTCCGTTCATCATTATTACGGCATACTTTACTTTTGTCATATTGCCATTGCATGATCATGTAGCTGACATCGTATTTGTGGCAAAGCCACCATGCATTATTTTTCATACATGTCACTCTTGATTCATTGCACCATCCCGGTACACCGCCGGAGGCATTCATATAGAGTCATACCTTGTTCTAGTTTCGAGTTGATCCTCATGTTGTAATCAATAGAAGTGTGATGATCATCATTATTAGAGCATTGCCCAAAAAAAAGAGAAAGGCCAAAAAAAAGGAAAGGCCCAAAAAAAAAGAAAAAGAAAAGGGCAATGCTACTATCTCTTTTTCCACACTTGTGCTTCAAAGTAGCACCATGTTCTTCATGTAGTGAGTCTCATATAATGTGCTTCAAAGTAGCACCTTGTTCTTCATGTAGTGAGTCTCATATATTGTGCTTCAAAGTAGCACCATGTTTTTCATATAGTGAGTCTCATAAGTTTTCTTTTTCATACTAGTGGGAATTTTTCATTATAGAACTTGGCTTGTATATTCCTACGATGGGCTTCCTCAAATGCCCTAGGTCTTCATGAGCAAACAAGTTGGATGCACACCCACTAGTTTTCTTTTGTTGAGCATTCATAGCTCTAGTGCATCCGTTGCATGGCAATCCCTACTCCTCATGTTGACATCAATTGATGGGCATCTCCATAGCCCGTTGATTAGCCTCGTCAATGTGAGACTTTCTCCTTTTTTGTCTTCTCCACACAATCCCCATCATCATATTCTATTCCACCCATAGTGCTATATCCATGGCTCACGCTCATGTATTGCGTGAAGGTTGAAAAAGTTTGAGATTATTTAAGTATGAAACAATTGCTTGGCTTGTCATCGGGGGTATAGAAGTTGGGAACATCTTTGTGTGACGAAAATGAAGCATAGCCTAACTATATGCTTTTGTAGGGATGAACTTTCTTTGGCCATGTTATTTTGAGAAGACATAATTATTTTGATTAGTATGCTTGAAGTATTATTATTTTTATGTCAATATGAACTTTTGTCTTGAATCTTTCAGATCTGAATATTCATATCACAATTAAGAAGATTTACATTGAAATTATGCCAAAGTATCACTCCGCATCAAAATTCTCTTTTATCATTTACCTACTAGAGGACGAGCAGAATTAAGCTTGGGGATGCCCGATACGTCTCCAACGTATCTATAATTTTTGATTGCTCCATGCTACTTTATCTATTGTTTTGGACTATAATGGGCTTTATTTTCCAATTTCATATTATTTTTGGGACTAACCTATTAACCGGAGGCCCAGCCCAGAATTGCTGTTTTTTGCCTATTTCAGTGTTTCGAAGAAACTGAATATCAAACGGAGTCCAAACGGAATGAAACCTTCGGGAACGTGATTTTCTCGCCGAACGTGATCCAGGAGACTTGGACCCTACTCCAAGGAGTGCCATAGACGGTCACGAGGGTGGGGGCGCGCCCCCTGCCTCATGGGCCCCCTAACGCTCGACGGACGTACTCCTTCCTCCTATATATACCTACGTACCCCCAACAGATCGGGGACGGAGCCAAAAACCTAATTCCACTGCCGTAATTTCCTGTATCCACGAGATCCCATCTTGGGGCCTGTTAGGAGCTCACGGGAGGGGCATCCACCACGGAGGCTTCTACATCAACACCATAGCCCTCCGATGAAGTGTGAGTAGTTTACTTGGACCTTGGGTCCATAGTTAGTAGCTAGATGGCTTCTTCTCTCTTTTGGATCTCAATACAATGTTCTCCCCTCTCTCGTGGAGATCTATTCGATGTAATCTTGTTTTTTGCGGTGTGTTTGTTGAGACCGATGAATTGTGGGTTTATGATCCAGCTTATCTATGGAAAATATTTGATTCTTCTCTGAATTATTTTATGTATGATTAAGTTATCTTTGCAAGTCTCTTCGAATTATCCGTTTGGTTTGGCCAACTAGATTGGTAGTTCTTGCAATGGGAGAAGTGCTTAGCTTTGGGTTCAATCTTGCGGTGACCTTACCCGATGTGATGAAAGGGTTGCAAGGCACGTATTGTATTGTTGCCATCGAGGATAACAAGATGGGGTATTTATCATATTGCATGAATTTATTCCTCTACATCATGTCATCTTGCTTAAGGCGTTACTCTGTTTTTAACTTAATACTCTAGATGCATGCTGGATAGCGGTCGATGAGTGGAGTAATAGTAGTAGATGCAGAATCGTTTGGTCTACTTGTCACGACGTGATGCCTATATACATGATCATTGCCTGGATAACCTCATAACTATGCTCAATTCATCAATTGCTCAACAGTAATTTGTTCACCCACCGTAGAATACTTCGCTCTTGAGAGAAGCCACTAGTGAAACCTATGGCCCCGGTCTATTCTCATCATATCAATCACCATCACTTTATTTACTTGTTTTGCTTTTACTTTTTACTTTGCATCTTTATACCAAAATACCAAAATATTATCTCTATCGATCTCGCTCTCGTAAGTGACCGTGAAGGGATTGACAACCCTAAGCGTTGGTTGCGAGTAGCTATCGCTTTGTGCAGGTACGAGGGACTTGCGCGTGGTCTCCTCTGGATTGATACCTTGGTTCTCAAAACTGAGGGAAATACTTACGCTCTTGTCTGCATCATCCTCTCCTCTTGGGGAAAACCAATGCAAGCTCAAGGCGTAGCAAGAAGGATTTCTGGCGCCGTTGCCGGGGAGGCTTATGCAAAAGTCAACATACCAAGTACCCATCACAATCCCTATCTCTTGCATTACATTATTTGCCATTTGCCTCTCGTTTTCCTCTCCCCCACTTCACCCTTGCCGTTTTATTCGCCCTCTCTTTCCCAATCTCCTCCTCTCTTTTGCTTGCCCTTTCGTTTCTCGTTTGGTTGGATTAGATGTTTATTTATTCCTAAACAAAGAAGCCAATATCTATGGATCCTGATCCGCTTGCCAATCTTTTTAAGAGATCCAATTATGATGAACCAATTCCTAGTGATTTGGATGCACTAGATTATCTTTATAAGGTTTTGCCTGAAATCCGTGAAGTGACTCATGATAGATCTTTGAATAAAAAGCATGATTGCAATGATTTTATTATAAATTCTTTTGATGTCAATTGTGCTAATAAGATGCAAAACCCTAAGCTTGGGGATGCTAGTTTTGCTATGTCTACTACTTGTTACAATGATCACGATTGGGGTGATTCTTCTTATGATCTTGAAAATTTATTTAAGCCCCATGATAATTATGAGATTGATAATATTGTTTGCAATAATATTGAATGTGGGTTTGGAAGAGTGTCAACTTTAGATCCCACATATTTGGAGAATGTTCAATCTTATGAAGTTTTTGATAAAAGTGGGTTTGGAAAGGTCATGACTTTAGTTAATGATAATCCCACTATTTTGGAAGAGTATCAACTTTGCATGCATGTGGATCGTGTTGAGAATATACTTTGTGATAGCTATTTTGTTGAATTTGCCTATGATCCTACATGTAATTATTATGAGAGAGGCAAACTCAGGTCAGGTCAGATTCGGGAGCTTGAGCTACATCATGGATATCTGCGGAGACTTGATCTTCGACGGATTCAAGATCATGGCAGCCGCTCCCCGCCACCACGATGAACATGACTTAAATCTGTCATCGGACCATACCCAGGAGATAGCACCTGTATCTGCTCTGGCCATAGATCTGGAGCAGATCGCGCCATCCGAAGACGGGAAGCTCAACACCGCCACAGATGTCGCAGTCCCAGCGGCGTCAGAGCCGCACACAGACCCAACCTCGAGTGGAATCTGTGTCACCGGAGCCTCGAACTCGTTTTCGGCTACAGGTTCTGAACCATGTGCGTCCACGTGCGTCGAGCTCGATCAGTCTTCGATCATCGAATTCAGCTCCCCGGACATTTTTCGGCACTCGCCTTTGGGCGACGTGTTAAACTCATTAAAAGCACTATCCTTAGCGGGGGGCTCGCAGCCGAATTATATCCGGTTCAAACTGGAGGCTGATGACAGAGAACATCGCTTCCCACCCACCACCCACTTCATAGCCACTGTCGAAGATTTAACCGACATGCTCGATTACGGCTCTGAAGACATCGACGGTATGGACGACGATGCCGATGAGGAGCAGGGCCAAAACCCGCCGTTTACCGGATGCTGGATGGACACCTCTTCTTACGACGTGTACATGGTGGATACACCTAAAAGAACTAACGACGATGACAAAGAAGCTCCAGTTGAGGATGAACCTCCTGTGATACAGCCAAAACGCCAGCGTCAGCGGCGCCGCTCTAAGTCACGTCGTGGAAAAGACAGCAATACTGGCACGGGAGAAAACAATACTCCGGACGATGCCGAAGATAATGAAGACCCCGTTGCGATAACTTCCGAACAGGAGGAATGGGAAAACGGGCAAGTTAGCCCTGATGAACAGGCCATACACGACGAATCGGAGGACAGTAATTATCTTCCACTCTCCGAGAATGAGGTGAGCCTCGGCAACTAGGATTTTATTGTGCCTGAGGAACCTCTTGAGCAGGAGCGCTTTAAGCACCGGCTAATAGCCACTGCAAGGAGCCTGAAAAAGAAGCAGCAATAGCTTCAAGCTGATCAAGATCTGCTCAATGATAGATGGACTGATGTCCTAGCTGCCGAAGAATACGGCCTCAAGCGCCCAGCCAAAAGTTACCCGAAATGCAAATTGCTACCTCAGTTCGATGATGAGGCACCGGAGCCAGTACCATCATCGCGCTATGCGGCTGACCGACCACCACGAGGTCAGGATAAAGCGACAACTCAAGCCGAACACCAGCCCGCCCCGCCTCATCGTAAAGGCAGAGATAAAACAACTCGTGGTTATACATATGACCTTCGGCAGGAACTGGACAATAGAGCAGGACATACCAGATCGATCTACGGATAGCGAGGACATGCCCCGACACGTGACGACGGCTATCTATTCGAACGTGACAAGCCTAGTCACGCCCGGGCCGAAAACCACAGACAGACTCCATCGGAGCTACGTCGCGATGTGGCCTGATATAGAGGCGCCGCACACCCTCTTTGCTTCACTGACGAAGTAATGGAGCATGAATTCCCAGAAGGGTTTAAACTCGTGAATATTGAATCATACGATGGAACAACTGATCCCACAGTGTGGATCGAGGATTTTCTTCTCCATATCCATATGGCTCGCGGAGATGACCTCCATGCCATCAAATACCTCCCGGCTAAACTCAAAGGGCCAGCTCGGCACTGGTTAAATAGTCTGCCTGAAAACTCTATTGGCAGCTGGGAGGATTTGGAAGACGCCTTCCGCGACAACTTCTAAGGTACATATGTCCGGCCACCAGATGCCGATGACTTATGCCACATAGTTCAACAGCCCGGAGAGTTAGCCAAGAAATGTTGGACTAGGTTCCTAACTAAAAAGAACCAGATCATTGACTGTCTGGATGCCGAAGCCCTAGCGGCCTTTAAACACAGCATCCGCGACGAATGGCTCGCCCGCCGCGTCAGCCAAGAAAAGCCGAAGTCCATGGCAGCCCTCACGGCACTCATGACCCGCTTTTGTGCGCGTGAGGATAGTTGGCTGGCCCATAGCAAAAACACGGCAAGCGAAGCGGGCACCTCCGAGGTCAAAAACAACAACAGCAAGCTCCGAGGCAACAGGCACAAACGTCGAAGCAATGGTGATAACACCAATGACACTACAGTCAACGCCGGATTCAGTGGCTCCAAGTCCGGTCAGCGGAAGAAGCCATATAAAAGAAACAACCTGGGACCATCCAACTTGGACCGCATACTCGACCGTCCGTGCCAGATCCATGGCACCCCAGACAAACCAGCCAATCATACCAACATAAATTGTTGGGTTTTTAAACAAGCCGGCAAGTTAAATGCCGAGAACAAGGAGAAGGGATCGCAAAGCGAGGACGACGACGAGGAGCCCCGGCACCGAACAAAGGGGGACAGAAGAAGTTTCCCCCTCAGGTCAAAACGGTGAACATGATATACGCTACCCACATCCCCAAGAGGGAGCGCAAACGCACGCTCAGGGACGTCTATGCGGTAGAGCCAGTCGCCCCAAAATTTAATCCATGGTCGTCATGCCCGACCACCATCAATCGTCGGGATCATCCGACCAGCATCCGTCACGGCGGTTAGGCCGCACTGGTCCTTGACCCAATAATTGATGGATTCCACCTGACGCGAGTCCTCATGGACGGTGGCAGCAGCCTCAACCATCTCTATAAGGATACAGTGCGCAAAATGGGCATTAATCCATCACGGATCAAGCCCACAAAGACTACCTTTAAAGGAGTCATACCAGGTGTAGAGGCCCGCTGTACGGGCTCAATCACACTATAGGTTGTCTTCGTATCTCCGGACAACTTCCGAAGCGAAGAGTTAATCTTCGATATCGTCCCCTTTCGCAGCGGCTATCACGCACTGCTTGGACGAACCGCATTTGCTCGATTCAAGGCGGTGCCACACTATCCTTACCTCAAGCTCAAGATGCCCGGACCACGCGGTGTCATAACAGTTAATGGAAACACGGAACGCTCCCTCCGCACCGAGGAGCACACCGCTGCCTTAGCAGTAGAAGTACAGAGCGGCCTTTTCAAGCAGAACCTTAATTCGACGACCAAGCTCCCGGACACTGTCAAGAGAGTCCGGACTATTCTACAATAGGGCAGCTCGGCTCGTCAAGAGCTTGACTAGCAATTCGGCCTCCGTCCCAGTCCCGATCAAGTGGCGGCATTCGTACGTGATGACTCTGGCAGCACCATTCGAGGAAACGCAGACGAGCCCATGCTGGCGGCGGCCACGACGGCGTTGACGAGCCCTTGCTCGCCAGGGTTTAACCCTAGGTAGATCAGGGCCTCCCTCGTTGCCGTCGCGACTCAGGCATTGGTTTCCTCCTGCTGTGCTGCAGCAGTGAGGGCGGCGACGGTCGCTGCTTCGTCCCTTGCATCCGCCGCGTGCCTCCGGCCCTTCCTCTTGGGCCGACTGCACTGCCCGCTCCTCGGGCATCAGCTGCTTCTTCTTCTTCTTGGGCGGCGTGGCGGTCTTGTGAAGGCGCGGGGCTTGCCTTTGTCGGAGGGGGCGGAGGCGAGGCCGGCGGCGGCATCGAGGGCGTCGTCCATGGCGAGCGGCCAGGAGCGCGAGCGGGCGGAAGGAAGGGAAATGGTGGATGCTTTGCCACCAACTGGCGGGCCAGGGGGGAATAGTTCGCGCAGGGCCTGTCTCGTGTCTGCGCCGACGCAAATCAGGCTTAAAATTGGGCCGGGAACGGGTCGGCTGGCGGATGAAAATCAGACGCGCGTCCGTTTGGGTCGACACGTTGGACCAACTTTTCTGTCTGCCATACACGTAGATAAAATGGGTCGACGCGTTGAGGTTGCTCTTAAAGGCTCATGCTCCGTTTTATATATAAATCAATGGAAATCATACCCTGAAACACACTGGAGCTAAAAATCCTCTGAATCGCCATAATTGGAAAAACACGCCACGTTGCCCTGCTTAAACACCATTTGTCGAACGCAGGTGAAAATAAAAAACCAAGAAAAATATAAGCAGGAAATCTGAAGAAGCTTCTCATGAGCCCCCTCTCGCTATAAAACCTCCGCTCCTCCTTCCACTTCCTCAAAACCTTTCCATTAATCTCGCATCCACACCAACCCGGCAACCCCACTCCACACTATCTATAGCCTGTTACTCCATTAGAGTAGGAGGTCCATAGGTCTAAGCTCTCCCAGCTCTCGCCTCCATCTCCATGAGCGGGAACCACGCACATTGCGCATTGGCAACTCCGTCGCCATACACCTAGGTTGTCTAGCTAGCAATCCCTGCCGGCCTCGATTCACAGATCTCTCCTCGCTGGTAAACATGGAGCTGGCGACGATGGTGACGCTGACGCTGCTGGCCCTCTCGGCGGCGACGCTGGCGCGGCTGCTGGTGGAGCGGGCGCGGCGGCGGCGGTGCTATCTGCTGGACTACGTGTGCTACAAGGGGACGGACGACCGCAAGCTCCCCACGGATCTGTGCGGCGAGATCATCCAGCGGAACAAGCTGCTGGGGCTGGAGGAGTACAAGTTCCTGCTCAAGGTCATCGTCAACTCCGGCATCGGCGAGGAGACGTACGGCCCGCGCAACATCATCGCGGGGGGCGACGCGAGCCCCGACCGCGTCGCCGAGGGCATGGAGGAGATGGACGAGACGTTCCACGCCGTGCTCGACGAGCTGTTCGCCAGGTCGGCCGCGCCGGGCGGGCTGGGCCTGCGCCCAGCCGACGTGGACCTGCTCGTCGTCAACGTGTCCATGTTCTCCCCGGCGCCGTCCCTGTCGGCGAGGGTGGTGCGCCGCTACGGCCTCCGGGAGGACGTGAAGGTGTTCAACCTCACCGGCATGGGCTGCAGCGCCACCCTCATCGCCCTCGACCTCGCCAACAACTTCTTCAGGTGCCCTTAGTTTTCTCCCCGCATCTCCAACAAGCATTATCTTCTCTGTTGCGCAGCTAATACAACGGGCTAGTGTCCAATAATTCAACGGCCTGGATTGATTCAAGCAGCACTACCAATTGTTTGGTACGCTCGGCTCTCGCTCGATCCGGGTCCGAGCGTAGTAGTACGACAAGTCGTGCAGTCGGTGAGAGTTTGAGACGCTCGAATAGTGTACTGCGTCAGTAAATAACGTTGTGGCAGGCAAAAGCCTAAAGTTGGGCCGCAGTGGCCCCTAGCAATTTATTTGCTGTATGGTCATCCTTCTGGTGAGAGCTACTCTCTCCTTTTTGGTTTATAGGACTCAATTAAAAAATCTCACCGATCAAGATAGATGGTGAGTGGTGGAATATGTTTTGAAATTTGCAAAAGCATCTAATTAATGCTTTTGTTTTTCTCAAAAAATTATGTCTATCAATGTATTAATTGCAATGCATGCATATGTATTGGTCAATTTTTTTTAATACTTACATGCAATGATTTAATGCACCTTGAAATCTGAACTTATGATAGAGAACAACCAAATTAAGACTTATAAAATAAAAAAAACTAAGATTTTGAGATAAGTCCTACTCCCTCCGTCTCATAATATAAGACTTTTTTAACACTACACTAATGTCAAAAAACGTCTTACATTATGGGACGGAGGGAGTATAAACAAAAAGACTAAACCAGAAAGGAGGGAGTATTCTGATCCTGATCAGACCATTTATCTTCTCCACTGTAGGGTAGTCGAGTACAGCTTGCTGCTGAACTGAGCTAGGAGTAGATGGCAGTAGGTAGGTAGATATTGAGTCAGTACCATTTCCTCTGTCACCCGGGAAGAAGAAGAAACTCAATGAGAAATGTATATGGCCATCACGTGCCCGTGATAAGGACTTCCGCTTGACACGAGATTGCATGCAGCACTCAGTCATCCCGCATGCTCTCTCTGAAAAGATGTACGTATTTTCCCATCCGTAAACTTTGAAGCTCACAAAGAAAGTAGACACAACCGCAGTACATTACACTTTGCAGTACGCCGCGCAGTAAATTCCGTGCCAACTCACCTGCCTCCCAAAACGAGGGGATCGATCTTACCCTGTAGTTCCATATGACCATATCCATCATGTGATGCTAGATAAGTCATGTGATGAAGGGCCAAGATCGACGCAGAATAAATGTTAACAGCGGGGTGGTGAAGTTACCTGTCCCCGCCTGCATCGTGCAGTGTAGGCACCAGCTCTGCATGTTAGCCAACTACCCTACCACTATTAGTAGTAGTACAGTACTGTGTAGTTTGTCCTGCATCGCTTCAATGCCGGCTCGCCAAGTTTGGTTCGCTTTTAGTAGCTGCAGAGCAGCGGCAGTAGCAGATGGGTGCACGGAGACGGTGGGTGAATATGTTGACGTGGACGGTGGACGGACGAACCTCCTCTGCCTCTTCTCTGGCTCTTGCGCCATAGTGAAGAGCAGAGTAATGGCGTCGGGCATGGCAGACTGGACATCTGTGTTCATGCCAAATTGCCAGTGTACTGTTCCATTGGCCTCAAGAATTTGAGACGGAAATGTTTCTTGTTTTTCGCTTTGCGAATCTGTACTTTCTAGTCTAGGGGTGAAAAATGATCTGTGTTTACAATGCGCATGGTAAAAATTGGTGTGCAGAACGCACGCGAACAAGGTGGCGCTGGTGATGACGTCGGAGTCGATCGCGCCCAACTGGTACCCGGGGAACAGGCGCTCCTTCATGCTGGGGAACTGCCTCTTCCGCTCCGGCGGCTGCGCCTACTTCCTCACCAACTCGCCGCGGCTGCGCCCCCACGCCAAGCTGCGCCTCCGCCACGTCGTGCGCACGCACACGGGCGCCTCCGACGAGGCCTACAACTGCGCGCTCCAGATGGAGGACGACGCCGGCCGCCCCGGCTTCCACCTCGGCAAGGAGCTCCCCCGCGCCGCCGTGCACGCCTTCGTCAAGAACCTCCGCGTGCTGTCGCCCCGCGTGCTCCCGCTCCCGGAGCTCCTCCGCCTCGCCTACGCCACGCTCTCGGCGCGCTTCCTCACGCGCACCAACAAGAAGAAGTCCTCCTCCGCGCTCACCATCCGGATGAAGGCCGGGGTGGACCACTTTTGCGTGCACACCGGCGGCGCCGCCGTCATCGACGGCGTCGGCAAGGGGCTCACCCTCACGGAGCACGACATCGAGCCGTCGCGCATGACGCTGCACCGCTTCGGCAACACCTCGGCCAGCAGCGTCTGGTATGTGCTGTCCTACATGGAGGCCAAGAAGCGGCTCAACAAGGGCGACCGCGTGCTCATGCTCACCTTCGGCGCCGGGTTCAAGTGCAACAGCTGCGTCTGGACGGTGGAGAGGCCCGGCACCGACGCCGGCGTGTGGGCGGACTGCATCCACGAGTACCCGCCCAAGGAGATCAGGAACCCCTTCATGGAGAAGTACGGCTTCGTCAAGGACATGAGCGCCTTGTGATCCCGTCCAGCAACTTCACGTACATGATCATCACTTAATTTCTGCGTATACTCCGTTGATTTTTAAGATGAAATAGTACAAGAAGGACAAGACGAGGAACAAATAGAGTTGAGCTAAGGATTCATTTGCAGGTATACATCTATAGCTTATGATTCTTTTTTATGGCGGCCGTGATGGAGGAGCGGCGCATTATTGTACACTTCTGTGGGCCGCGGGAGATATGTTGTTCTCTACTTTAAATTTTCGGTGTCCATGTGTAGTTTTTTTCCTGAAGAATTGGTTGTGTTGTTTCGTCGGTGTCGATGGATCTGAGTGTCAGGTTAATTAATCAATGGAATTTTTTTTGTAACGATGTCTTGTCAATGAAGGTCATACCATATAGTAGTACTATACTGCAAAATCTACCGGTACTCAATCATGATTGGTGGTATATTGGTCTTGCGGATATACCTTGTCTTCATTTTCTTCTTTTTGTTGTTGTCAACAGACACCATGACAGACGTGTAAGGGCATCTCCAACGGTGCACAAGTGGTGCATCCGTCCGTGGACAATGGGACTAGTCCGCGGAATATGGATGCGAGAGCCTGCCATCCAACGCTGTTCGCATACATCCGGACAACAATTTAAACTAATTGAACGAAATTTGTTTAAATCGGACGGATTTCATTGAAGTTCGGACATAATTTACATAAAAGATCGATATTTTGACCGTTTAACAAAAGAAAAAGAAAAAAAATACATAAACCCTATATCAGACGACCACCTCGTACGTGTGGCCGTCTTGCCCTGCCGTCGTCGTCGTCGTCGTCCCTCCAGCGGCGCCGGAGGGCCGCGACAGCCTTGTCTGGTGCCTGCCTGCCGCTCGCGGAGGAGCCGCTCCGCCTCCCGCTGCACGATGCGGAGTGCCGCCACGACCACTGCTGACATGGCCTTCGGAGCCCTGGCGGCTGCCTTGCCGCGATCGGTGCTGGCATAGTAGTCGCTAAGCCACTCCTCGTTGATCTTGGCAAGCTCGCTGTCAATGCGACGGTGGCGCCTGACGGCCGTCTCCGCGGTGGTCACGGAGCGGTCGAGTGCCCCCCGCGGCGGCGAGGTCAGGGTCGTTGCGGAACTAGTCTGGCGCCACATCGCTCTTGGCGAACGTGGAGTGGCGACCGGCCACGTCGCTCTTGGCGATCGCGGATTGGCGACCGGCATTTGCGCCGGTCGTACCTCGTCTGCTGCCTCGCCCCGCGCTCCTCCTTGGAGACGACGGCCCTCGAGCCCGATGCGCCGCTGTAACTGCCTCCTCTGGGGTAGTGGATGAGGCGACCCTGAGCCTTCTTGATGGCGGGCGGAAACTCCTCCTTGACGGTGAGGCGGTGGCGGCGCGGCGACAACGATGACGCGTCCATGCGGCTGTACCGGTGATACGTCCATTTTTCATCATGTTTTCCTACTGTTATTTATTATATTTTAGGTCATTATTTCACTTTATGATACTATTCTTATGTCTTTTCTCTCTTATTTTGCAAGTTTCACATGAAGAGGGAGATTGCCGGCAGCTGGAATTCTGGACCGAAAAATGTTGGGGAACATAGTAATTCAAAAAATTCGTACGATCACGCAAGATCTATCTAGGAGATGCATAGCAACGAGACGAGAGAGTGTGTCCACGTACCCTCGTAGACCGAAAGCGGAAGCGTTTAGTAACGCGGTTGATGTAGTTGAACGTCTTCACGATCCAACCGATCCAAGTACCGAACGTACAACACCTCCGTGTTCAGCACACGTACAGCACGATGACGTCCCTCGAGCTCTTGATCCAGTAGAGGGTCGAGGGAGAGTTCCGTCAGCATGACGGCGTGAGGACGGTGTTGGTGATGTGATACGCGCAGGGTTTCGCCTAAGCGCTGCGACAATATGATCGAGGTGGTAAACTGTGGAGGGGGGCACCACACACTGCTCAGAAACAACTATTGTGCTTTGGGGTGCCCCTTGCCCCCGTATATAAAGGAGGAGGGGAGGTGGCGGCCGGCAAAGGGGGCGCGCCAAAGGGGGGAGTCCAACTTGGACTCCCAATCTTAGTTGGACTCCCTTTCCTTTTCCGAAGAGGGGGAAAGAGGGAAGGGAGAGGAAGAGGAGAAAGAAAGGGGGGGGGGGCACGCCCCCCTCCCTAGTCCAATTCGGACTCCCTATAGGAAGGGGGCGCGGCCACCCCTTGTGGGCTGCCCCCCCTCTCCCCTATGGCCCATGTAGGCCCAATATTCCCCGGGGCTTCCGGTAACCTCCCGGTACTCCGAAAAATACCTGAACCTTCCCGAAATCATTTCGGTGTCCGAATACCTTCGTCCAATATATTAATATTTACATCTCGACCAGTTCGAGACTCCTCATCATGTCCGTGATCTTATCCCGGACTCCGAACAATCTTCGGTCACCAAAACACATAACTCACAATACAAATCATCATCGAACGTTAAGCGTGCGGCCCCTACGGGTTTGAGAACTATGTAGAAATGACCGAGACACATATCCGGTCAATAACCTATAGCGGAACTTGGATGCTCATATTGGTTCCTACATATTCTACGAAGATCTTTATCGGTCAAACCGCATAACAACATACGTCATTCCCTTTGTCATCGGTACGTTCGATCGTCTGTATCATCATACCTAGTTCAATCTCGTTACCAGCAAGTCTCTTTACTCGTTCCGTAATGCATCATACCGCAACTAACTCATTAGTCACATTGCTTGCAAGGCTTATAGTGATGTGCATTACCGAGAGGGCCCAGAGATACCTCTCCAATACATGGAGTGACAAATCCTAATCTTGATCTATGCCAACTCAACAAACACCTTCGGAGACACCTGTAGAGCATCTTTATAATCACCCAGTTACGTTGTGATGTTTGATAGCACACAAGGTGTTCCTCCAGTATTCGGGAGTTGCATAATATCATAGTCAAAAGGAATATGTATATGTCATGAAGAAAGCAATAGCAATAAAACTAAACGATCATTATGCTAAGCTAATAGATGGGTCTTGTCCATCACATCATTCTCTAATGATGTGATCCCGTTCACCAAATGACAACACATGCCTATGGTTAGGAAACTTAACCATCTTTGATTAATGAGCTAGTCAAATAGAGGCATACTAGGGACACTCTGTTTTGTCTATGTATTCACACATGTACTAAGTTTTCGGTTAATACAATTCTAGCATGAATAATAAACATTTATCATGATATAAGGAAATATAAATAACAACTTTATTATTGCTTCTAGGGCATATTTCCTTCAGTCTCCCACTTGCACTAGAGTCAATAATCTAGATTACATAGTAATGATTCTAACACCCATGGAGTCTTGGTGCTGATCATGTTTTGCTCGTGGAAGAGGCTTAGTCAACGGCTCTGCAACATTCAGATATGTATGTATTTTGCAAATCTCTATGTCTCCCTCCTTGACTTGATTGCGGATGGAATTGAAGCGTTGATATGTCTCCGTCGTATCTACTTTTCCAAACACTTTTGCCCTTGTTTTGGACTCTAACTTGCATGATTTGAATGGAACTAACCCGGAGTGACGCTGTTTTCAGCAGAATTGCCATGATGTAGTTTTATGTGTAGAAAACAAAAGTTCTCGGAATGACCTGAAACTCCACGGAACATCTTATAAAAATAATAAAAATCCTCGCTAAAGATGAAGACCAGGGGCCCACACCCTGTCCACGAGGTGGGGGCGCCCCCTACCTCGTGGGCCCCACGAGACCTTCCGCGCCAACTCCAACTCTATATATTTGCTTTGAGGAGAAAAAAATAAAGAAGAAGAAATCATCGCGTTTTACGATCTGAAGCCGCCAAGCCCTAAAACCTCTCGGGAGGCTGATCCGAGTCCATTCGGGGCTCGAGAGAGGGATTCGCCGTCGTCATCGTCAACCATCCTCCATCACCAATTTCATGATGCTCACTGCCGTGCGCGAGTAATTCCATCGTAGGCTTGCTGGACGGTGATGGGTTGGATGATATCTATCATGTAATCGAGTTAGTTTTGTTAGGGTTTGATCCCTAGTATCCATTATGTTCTGAGATTGATGTTACTATGACTTTGCTATGCTTAATGCTTGTCACTAGGGCCCAAGTGCCATGATTTCAGATCTGAACCTATTATGTTTTCATGAATATATGTGAGTTCTTGATCCTATCTTGCAAGTCTATAGTCACCTACTATGTGTTATGATCCAGCAACCCCGAAGTGACAATAATCGGGACCACTCCCGGTGATGACCATAGTTTGAGGAGTTCATGTATTCACTAAGTGCTAATGCTTTGTTCCGATTCTCTATTAAAAGGAGGCCTTAATATCCCTTAGTTTCCACTAGGACCCTGCTGCCACGGGAGGGTAGGACAAAAGATGTCATGCAAGTTCTTTTCCATAAGCACGTATGACTATATTCAGAATACATGCCTACAATATATTGATGAATAGGAGCTAGTTCTATGTCACCCTATGTTATGACTGTTACATGATGAACCGCATCCGGCATAATTATCCATCACTGATCCAATGCCTACGAGTTTTCCATATACTGGTTTACGCTTATTTACTTTCCCGTTGCTATTGTTACAATGACTACAAAACACCAAAAATATTACTTTTGCTTCCTTTACTTTTGTTACCGTTACCAATACTATCATATTACTTTGCTACTAAATACCTTGCTGCAGATATTGAGTTATCCAGGTGTGGCTGAATTGACAACTCAGTTGCTAATACTTGAGAATATTCTTTGGCTCCCCTTGTGTCGAATCAATAAATTTGGGTTGAATACTCTACCCTCGAAAGCTGTTGCGATCCCCTACAATTGTGGGTTATCAAGCGTCTCTTGATGTGTTTGGCTTTCTTGTGAAATCTGGTTTCCTTCGCCAAGGCAATTGCTCCAGTATTGTCACAAAAGATTTTCATTTGACCCGATGCACTGGGTATTACACCTAGATCGGATATGAACTCCTTCATCCAGACTCCTTGATTTGCTACTTCCGAAGCAGCTATGTACTCCGCCTCACACGTAGATCCCACCACGACGTTCTGCTTGGGACTGCACCAACTGACAGCTCCACCATTCAATATAAATACGTATCCGGTTTGTGACTTAGAGTCATCCGGATCAGTGTCAAAGCTTGCATCAACGTAACCATTTACGACGAGCTCTTTGTCACCTCCATAAACGAAACATATCCTTAGTCCTTTTTGTTGGAAATATGCCCTAAAGGCAATAATAAAATGGTTATTATTATATTTCCTTGTTCATGATAATTGTCTATTGTTCATTCTATAATTGTATTAACCGAAAACCGTAATACATGTGTGAATACATAGATCACAATATGTCACTAGTGAGCCTCTAGTTGACTAGCTCATTGATCAATAGATGGCTATGGTTTCCTGACCATGGACATTGGATGCCATTGATAAGGGGATCACATCATTAGGAGAATGATGTGATAGACAAGACCCAATCCTAAGCATAGCACAAGATCGTGTAGTTCGTTTGCTAGAGCTTCTCTAATGTCAAGTATCATTTCCTTAGACCATGAGATTGTGCAACTCCCAGATACCGTAGGGATGCTTTGGGTGTATCAAACGTCACAACATAACTGGGTGGCTATAAAGGTGCACTATGGGTATCTCCGAAAGTGTTTGTTGGGTTGGCACGAATCGAGACTGGGATTTGTCACTCCGTATGACGGAGAGGTATCTCTGGGCCCACTCGGTAATGCATCATCATAATGAGCTCAATGTGACTAAGGAGTTAGCCGCGAGATCATGCGTTATGGAACGAGTAAAGAGACTTGACAGTAACGAGATTGAACGAGGTATGGGGATACCGACAATCGAATCTCGGGCAAGTAACATACTGATAGACAAAGGGAATTGTATACGGGATTAATTGAATCTCCGACATCGTGGTTCACCCGATGAGATCATCGTGGAACATGTGGGAGCCAACATGGGTATCCAGATCCCACTGTTGGTTATTGGCCGGAGAGATGTCTCGGTCATGTCTGCATGGTTCCCGAACCCGTAGGGTCTACACACTTAAGGTTCGGTGACGCTAGAGTTGTTATAGGAAATTGTATATGGTTACCGAAGGTTGTTTAGAGTCCTGGATGAGATCCCGGACGTCACGAGGAGTTCCGGAATGGTCCGGAGGTGAAGATTTATATATGGGAAGTCCAGTTTCAGTCGCCGGAATGATTTCGGGGGTTATCGGTATTGTACTGGGACCGCCGAAAGGTGTCCGGGGGTCCACCGGGTGGGGACACCTGCCCCGGAGGACTTAATGGGCTGAATATTGGAGGGAACCAGCCCCCTAGTGGGCTGCTGCCCCCAAAGGGCCCAAGGCTCCTAGGGTTGGAAACCCTAGGGGAGGGGGCGCCTCCCACCTTGCTTGGGGGGGGCAAGTCTCCCCCTCCTGGCCGCCGCCCCCCCTCTAGATGCATCTAAGGGGCCCGCCCCCCTCTTCAATTCCCCCTATAAATAGTGGGGGGGGGGGTGGTAGGGCAACCGCACCCCTTCCCCTGGCGCAGCCCCTCCCTCCTCCAACAGCCCTCCTCCTCTGTAGTGCTTGGCGAAACCCTGCACGAGAACCGCAAGCTCCACCACCACGCCGTCGTGCTGCCGGAGCTTTCCCTCAACTTTTCCTCTCCCCTTGCTGGATCAAGGAGGAGACTTCCCCGTGCTGTAAGTGTGTTGAACGCGGAGGCGCCATCTGTTCGGCGCTAGATCGGATCTTGCGCGATTTGAATTGCCACGAGTACGACTCCATCAACCGCGTTCTTGTAACACTTCTGCTTAGAGATCTTCAAGGGTATGAAGATGCACTCCCTCTCTCTCTCGTTGCTAGAATCTCCTAGATTGATCTTGGTGACACGTAGGAAAATTTTGAATTATTACTACGTTCCCAAATAGTGGTATTATGAGTTAGGTCTATGCGTAGATTCTATGCACGAATAAAACACAAAGTAGTTGTGGGTGATGATTTGGTCAATTTGCTTACCGTTACTAGTCTTATCTTGATTTGGCGGCATTGTGGGATGAAGCGGCCCAGACCGACCTTACACGTACGCTTATGTGAGACAGGTTCCACTGACTAACATGCACTTGATGCATAAGGTGGCTAGCGGGTGTCTGTCTCTCCCACTTTAGTCGGATCGGATTCGATGAAGATGGTCCTTATGAAGGGTAAATAGAAATTGGCATATCACCATTGTGGCTTTTGCGTAGATAAGAAACGTTCTTGCTAGAAACCCATAGCAGCCACGTAAAACTTGCAACAACAATTAGAGGACGTCTAACTTGTTTTTGCAAGGTATGCTATGTGATGTGATATGGCCAAAAGGATGTGATGAATTATATATGTGATGTATCAGATTGATAATGTTCTTGTAATAGGAATCACGACTTGCATGTCGATGAGTATGACAATCGGCAGGAGCCATAGGAGTTGTCTTAATTTATTGTATGACCGGTGAGTCAATATAAACGCCATGTATTACTTTACTTTTTGCTAACCGTTAGCCATAGTAGTAGAAGTAATAGTCGGCAAGACAACTTCATGAAGGCACGATGATGGAGATCATGGTTTCACGCCGGTGACGATGGTGATCATGCCGCGCCTTGAAGATGGAGATCAAAGACACAAGATGATATTGGCCATATCATGTCACTTTATGATTTGGATGTGATGTTTATCATGTTTACATCTTATTTTCTTAGAACGACGGTAGCATAAATAAGATGATCCCTCACTAAAATTTCAAGAAATGTGTTCCCCCTAACCGTGCACCGTTGCGAAGGTTCGTTGTTTTGAAGCACCACGTGATGATCGGGTGTGATAGATTCTAACGTTCGCATACAACGGGTGTAAGCCAGATTTACACATGCGAAACACTTAGGTTGACTTGACGAGCCTAGCATGTACAGACATGGCCTCGGAACACGAGAGGCCGAAAGGTCGAACATGAGTCGTATAGTAGATACGATCAACATGGAGATGTTCACCGTTGATGACTAGTCCATCTCACGTGATGATCGGACATGGCCTAGTCGATTCGGATCATGTATCACTTAGATGACTAGAGGGATGTCTATCTGAGTGGGAGTTCATTAAATAATTTGATTAGATGAACTTAATTGTCATGAACTTAGTCTAAAATATCTTTACAATATGTCTTGTAGGTCAAATGGCCCACGCTAAGATTGCCCTCAACTTCAACACGTTCCTAGAGAAAACCAAGCTGAAAGATGATGGTAGCAACTATACGGACTGGGTCCGTAACTTGAGGATCATCCTCGTAGCTGCCAAGAAAGCATATGTCCTTGAAGCACCGCTAGGTGACGCATCCAGTTTCCCAGCAACTTAAGACGTTATGGACGCCTGGCAGTCGTGTAGTGATGATTACTCCCTGGTTTAGTGCGGCATGCTTTACAGCTTAGAATCGGGGCTCCAAAAGTGTTTTGAGCAACACGGAGCATATGAGATGTTCCAAGAGCTGAAAATGGTTTTTCAAGCTCACGCCTGGGTCGAGAGATATGAAGTCTCCGACAAGTTCTACAGTTGTAAGATGGAGGAAAATAGTTCTGTCAGTGAGCATATACTCAAAATGTCTGGATTGCACAACCGCTTGTCTCAGCTAGGAGTTAATCTTACAGATGACTCGGTCATTATCAGAATCCTCCAGTCGCTTCCACCTAGCTACAAGAGCTTTGTGATGAACTACAATATGCAAGGGATGGAGAAGTCCATTCCTAAGTTATATTCAATGCTGAAATCAGCTGAGGTGGAGATCAAAAAGGAACATCAAGTGTTGATGGTGAATAAGACAACTAGTTTCAAAAAGGCAAGGGTAAGAAGAACTTCAATAAGGACGGCAAGGGAGTTTCCATGCCCGGAAGTCAGTTGCCGGGAAGAAGCCAAAGAATGGACCCAAGCCTGAGACTCAGTGCTTTTATTGCAAGGGAAATGGTCACTGGAAACGGAACTGCCCCAAGTACTTAGCGGATAAGAAGGCCGACAACGCCAAAGGTATATATGATATACATGTTATTGATGTGTACCTTACCAGCGCTCGTAGTAGCTCCTGGGTATTTGATACCGGTGTTGTTGCTCATATTTGTAACTCAAAACAGAGCCGCGGAATAAGCGAGATCCGGCGAAGGGCGAGGTGACGATCTTGCGTCGGGAATGGTTCCAAGGTCGATGTGATCGCCGTCGCACACTACCTCTACATCTACCTTTGGGATTAGTTTTAAATCTCAATAATTGTTATTTAGTGCCACTTTGAGCATGAACATCGATGTCGGATCTCGTTTAACGCGATATGGCTACTCATTTAAATCCGAGAATAATGGTTGTTCTATTTATATGAGAGATATGTTTTATGGTCATGCCCCGCTGGTCAATGGTTTATTTTTATTGAATCTCGAACGTGATGTTACACATATTCATAGTGTGAATGCCAAAAGATGTAAGGTTGATAATGGTAGTCCCACATACTTGTGGCACTGTCGCCTTGGTCATATTGGTGTCAAACGCATGAAGAAACTCCATGCATATGGACTTTTGGAGTCTCTTGATTATGAATCGTTTGACACGTGTGAACCATGCTTCATGGGCAAATATGACCAAGACTCCGTTCTCCGGAACAATGGAGCAAGCAACCAACTTGTTGGAAATCATACATACTGATGTGTGCGGTCCAATGAGCGTTGAGGATCATGGTGGCTATCGTTATGTTCTCACCCTCACCGACGACTTAAGTAGATATGGGTATGTCTACTTAATGAAACACAAGTCTGAGACCTTTGAAAAGTTCAAGGAATTTCAGAGCGAGGTAGAGAATCAACGTGACAGGAAAATAAAGTTCTTACGGTCAGATCGTGGAGGAGAATACTTGAGTCACGAGTTTGGCATGGACTTAAGGAAATGTGGAATTGTTTCACAACTCACACCGCCTGGAACACCTCAGCGTAATGGTGTGTCCGGACGTCGTAAACGCACTCTATTGGATATGGTGCGATCTATGATGTCTCTTACCGATCTACCGCTTTTTTGGGGCTATGCTTTAGAGACTGCCGCATTCACTTTAAATAGGGCTCCGTCGAAATCCGTTGAGACGACACCGTATGAATTATGGTTTGGGAAGAAACCTAAGCTGTCGTTTCTAAAAGTTTGGGGATGCGATGCTTATGTCAAGAAACTTCAATCTGAAAAGCTCGAATCCAAATCAGAAAAATGCGTCTTCATAGGATACCCTAAGGAAACTATTGGGTATACCTTCTACCTCAGATCCGAAGGAAAGATCTTTGTTGCCAAGAATGGATCCTTTCTGGAGAAAGAGTTTCTCTCGAAAGTGTTGGAGATATGCCCTAGAGGCAATCATGTATGATGATATTTCCTATGTGTTTATGAATAAAGATAGTCCTTGGACATTATCAATGATGTATATCAGCAAGTACGTGACTTGTTTGTGGGACTATGCATTGTATGATTACTGTCCTAAAAGGTCCATAGTCGAAAGGGTTGTGTGGACGCGCAACCGACTAGACTAGCATATGACACGGTCGATGGCTTGGTCTCACTAGCCATGGAGCATTGGATGCTGACCGCATAACATGGACTTGGAAGGATCTGGTTGGATTCGACATAGTCGGATCCGAGTCGAGATAAGGTCTGAGTCGGACAGACCCAACTATGAGACACAACGATATGTCATTTGTGAGTCTCTAGTACAACCTACGTTCTATATCCTAAGACCTGAGCTGGCGCATGTACTCGAGATGGTGATAGACCTGCTTTGGGCCGACCAAACGCTACTCCATGACTGGGTAGTTACAAACGTAGGTTTCGGGCTTGTCCAGACCCATGTTGCGAGACATGGTCGAGCAAGATGGGATTTGCACCTCCGATCAAGAGAGATATACTCTGGGCCCCTCGTGTGATCCGACCAGGATAAGCATGGCCATGCGACAAGGATTATGAGATAATCTAGTTTGTGGTCGGGCTAGCACAAGGATGACAGACTCGCCTTGAGCCCGACAACATATATCGTGTGGCAAAAGGAATGAAAATATGATGTACATGTTCGCCTAACCAGCTTCATAGTCTGCTTGGTGTTCGGCATCCCTTGCTAAGGGCCGCTACTAACCGTGCAGTTAGGAGGTGATCCGAACTGCGACCAAGCCGGCTTGAACCTAAGGGGTCGCGCGCTTAAGGGAAGGAACCTACGAGGTCGGATCCGAGGACACTGGTCAGATATGATCCGAGCTGTATTCGGATTGTGGCCGAGTAGACTTATGGGCTTTAGGGTCCGTGCGAGGCCCAAGTGTTGAGTCCGCGACGGACGCGTATATAAAGTGGAGGTGCCGCACACTCATGTGGTTGATCGCTTCGGCGCTGTTGCTACCTCTTGAGCATGTGTTGGTTTTCCCTTGAAGAGGAAAGGGTGATGCAACAAAGTAGCGTAAGTATTTCCCTCAGTTTTGAGAACCAAGGTATCAATCCAGTAGGAGACAACGCACAAGTCACCTAGTACCTGCACAAACAATCAAGAACCTTGCAACCAATGCGATAAAGGGGTTGTACATCCCTTCACGGTCACTCGCAAAAGTGAGATCTAATAGAGATAGTAAAGTAAATATTTTTGGTATTTTTGTTGTATAGATTGGAAAGTAAAGATTGCAAAATAGTAAATGAGATGCGATGTAAATAAAAGAGATGCAATATAATAGGAAACAGACCCGGGGGCCATAGGTTTCACTAGTGGCTTCTCTCAACATAGCTTGTATTACGGTGGGTGAACAAATTACTGCCGAGCAATTGATAGAAAAGCGCATAGTTATGAAGATATCTAAGGCAATTATCATGAATATAGGCATCCCGTTTGTGTCAAGTAGACCGAAACGATTCTGCATCTACTACTATTGCTCCACACATCGACCGCTATCCAGCATGCATCTAAAGTATTAAGTTCATAAGAACGGAGTAACACATTAAGCAAGATGACATGATGTAGAGGAATAAAATCAAGCAATATGATATAAACCCCATCTTTTTATCCTCGATGGCAACAATACAATATGTGCCTTGCTGTCCCTACTGTCACTGGGAAAGGACACCGCAAGATTGAACCCAAAGCTAAGCACTTCTCCCATTGCAAGAAAGATCAATCTAGTAGGCCAAACTAAACCGATAATTCGAAGAGACTTGCAAAGATATCAAATCATGCATATAAGAATTCAGAGAAGAACCAAATAATATTCATAGATAATCTTGTTCATAAATCCACAATTCATTGGATCTCGGCAAACACACGCAAAAGAGTATTACATCGAATAGATCTCCAAGAACATCGAGGATAACTTTGTATTGAGAATCAAAGAGAGAGAAGAAGCCATCTAGCTAAAAACTATGGACCCGAAGGTCTGTGGTAAACTACTCACGCTTCATCAGAGAGGCAATGGTGTTGATATAGAAGCCCTCCATGATCGATTCCCCCTCCGGCAGATCGCCGGAAAAGGCCCCAAGATGGGATCTGACGGGTACAGAAGGTTGCGGCGGTGGAAAAGTGGTTTTGTGGCTCCCCTGATGTTGCTAGGGTATAAGAGTATATATAGGCGAAAGAAGTACGTCGGTAGAGCTACGAGGGGCCCATGAGGGTGGGGCACGCCTACCCCCCTGGGCGCGCCCTCCTGCCTCGTGGCTTCTTCGTGGAGTTCCAGACTTCGACTCCAAGTCTTCTGGATTGCTTTCGGTCGAAGAAAGGTCATCGCGAAGGTTTCATTCCGTTTGGACTCCGTTTGGTATTCCTTTTCTGCAAAACTCTAAAATAGGCAAAAAAAACAAAAATTGGCACTGGGCCTCCGGTTAATAGGTTAGTCTCAAAAATAATATAAAAGGGCATATTAAATCCCATTAAACATCCAAAACAGATAATATAATAGCATGGAACAATAAAAAATTATAGATATGTTGGAGACGTATCAGCTGTCACTAGGGTTTGCATGTGTTGCGAATAGCCACCTCCGCTCGTCGCCGACTGTGTGATCGGACCTAGCAGTCCGTTGCACGGTGTTCCTCCTGCACGCGCGAATACCGTTAGAGCCGGTGCACTTGCGCCGCTCCGGCGAACTTGTACGTGGGATCCGACGACTGGCTGTTCGAGGGAGATCGGACGAGGAGGAGATGATCCACGCGGACGCACTGCCCCAAGTCTTCTTCCGCTACACAGCACTGCGCGTCTAGTGGTAACGATCTGTGATCCATCTCCCGTAGCATGTTCTTGGTTGTTCTATGTGTAGGAAATTTTAATTTGCAGTCGACGCACCCTACCGTAGAACCTAACAGAAAGAAGTAAGTGGGAGGAAAGTAGAACTTGACGAGGTACCCCCTCTTGAACCGGAGAGTAGCACAGATCAGGAAGATGTTTCTGTGGTGCCTGCACCGACTAGAGAGGAAGTTAATGATGATGATCATGAAACGTCGGATCAAGTTGCTACTGAACTTTGTAGATCCACAAGGACACGTTCCGCACCAGAGTGGTACGGCAACCCTGTCCTGGAAATCATGTAGTTAGACAACGGTGAACCTTCGAACTATGAAGAAGTGATGGCGGGCCCGATTCCAACAAATGGCTTAAAACCATGAAATCCGAGATAGGATCCATGTATGAAAACAAAGTATGGACTTTGACAGACTTGCCTGATGATTGGCAAGCCATAGATAATAAGTGGATCTTTAAGAAGAAGACTGACGCGGATGGTAATGTGACCGTCTATAAGGTTCGGCTTGTCGCTAAGGGTTATCGACAAGTACAAGGGTTTGACTACGATGAGACCTTCTCACCTGTAGCAAAGCTGAAGTCCGTCCAAATCATGTTAGCAATTGCCGCATTCTATGATTATGAGATATGACAAATGGACGTGAAAAGGGCATTCCTTAACGGTTTCCTTAAGTAAGAATTGTATATGATGCAACCGGAAGGTTTTGTCGATCCTAAAAATGATGACAAGGTATGCAAGCTCCAGCGCCCCGGTGTCGCTTGAAGCTACGTCGGTATTTCCCCAAAGAGGAAGCGATGATGCAGCACAGCGGCGCTAGGTATTTCCCTCAGAAATGAAACCAAGGATATCGAACCAGTAGGAGAACCAAGAAACACAACGTAAACAACCCTTGCACACAAATAACAACACCTCGCAACTCGACGTGTTAAAGGGGTTGTCAATCCCTTTCGGGGTACAGCGCCAGAAATTGCGTGTTGACGGGAGAAAGTTGTAATAGATTGAAATAATAGATCATAAATAAATAAAGTGCAGCAAAGTATTTTTGTATTTTCGGTTTAATAGATCTGAGTAAAAAGTGCAAATAAAATAGATCGCAAAGCAAATATATGAGAAGGAAGACCCGGGGGCTGTAGGTTTCACTAGTGGCTTCTCTCGAGAAAGATAGAAAACGGTGGGTAAACAAATTATTGTTGGGCAATTGATAGAACTTCAAATACTCATGATGATATCCAGGCAATGATCATTACATAGGCATCACGTGCAAGATTAGTAGACCGACTCCTGCCTGCATCTACTACTTTTACTCCACACATCGACCGCTATCCAACATGCATCTAGTGTACTAAGTTCATGGAAAAACGGTGTAATGCAATAAGAATGATGACATGATCTAGCCAAGATCCGTTTATCTATGGCGGTAGATATAGATCCCATCTTTTTATCCTTAGTAGCAACGATACATACGTGTCGGTTCCCTTTCTGTCACTGGGATCGAGCACCGTAAGATCGAACCCACTACCGGGCACCTCTTCCCATTGCAAGATAAATAGATCAAGTTGGCCAAAGAAAACCCAAATATCAGAGAAGAAATACGAGGCTATAAGAGATCATGCATATAAGAAATCAAAGAAACTCAAATAACTTTCATGGATATAAAAGGATATAACTGATCATAAACTCGAAGTTCATCAGATCCCAACAAACACACCGCAAAAGAGTTACATCATATGGATCTCCAAGAGACCATTGTATTGAGAATTCAGCGAGAGAGAGAAAGCTATCTAGCTACTAACTACGGACCCGAAGGTTTACAAAGAACTACTCACGCATCATCGGAGAGGCACCAATGGAAGTGGTGAACCCCTTCCATGATGGTGTCTAGATTGGATCTGGTGGTTCTGGACTCTGCGGCGGCTGGATGCATATTTCGTCAACTCCCCTAGGGTTCTGGGATTTTTGGGGTATTTATAGATCGAAGGGGCGGTCCCGGGGGCACCCAAGGTGGGCATAACCCACCAGGGCGCGCCTGGGCCTCCTGGCGCGCCCTGGTGGGTTGTGCCCCCCCTCGAGGCACCCCCATGTGCAACCAGGGCCCATTGCCTTCCTTCTGGCCCATAAAAAATCATCGTGGAGTTTCGTGGCAAGTGGACTTCGTCTGATATTGATTTCCCGCGATGTAAAAAACATGGAAAAAACAGCAACTGGCACTTGGCACTATGTCAATAGGTTAGTACCAAAAAATGATATAAAATGACTATAAAATGATTGTAAAACATCCAAGATTGATAATAAAACAGCATGGAACAATAAAAAAATTATAGATACATTGGAGATGTATCAGCATCCCCAAGCTTAACTCCTACTCGTCCTGAAGTAGGTAAGTGATAAAAACAAAATTTTTGATGTGGAGTGCTGTTCATCAAGTCATATCATACTCTTTTCTTTATAGCATGGACATTTGGACTTTTATGTGATTCAAAGCAATAGTCTAGTTTTGACATAATAATTTAGTTACTCAAGCACATCAACAAGCAACCATGTCTTTCAGAATATCAACGCTAAAACAAGTTATCCCTAGCCCATCATGCTCAAACATTGATCCGTTCATGGAACACACTCGAATATTAACTACACCCAATACTTAAGCACGATCATATTGCCTCCTAGTTGATGCTTTTATAAGAGAAGATGGAGACTCAAATTTCAAAATAAAAATTGCATAAAGTAAAAGAAAGGCCCTTCGCAGAGGGAAGTAGGGATTTGTAGAGGTGCCAGAGCTCAAAGCGAAAAATATTTGAGATAAAAACATTTTGAGAGGTGTATCCATCCCACCAACGAAAACGACGAAGAGCTACGAACACTTTCCATGCTAGATATGCCATAGGCGGTTCCCAAACAGAAAATAGAGTTTATTCCTTTTTCCGCCATACTTTCACTTTCCATGGCTAACCGTATCCACGGATGCCCTCCATACCAACAATTTCCAAGGAATTTATTATTTGACAACATAAAGTAAATTCATTTTTGCATTTTGGGACTGGGCATCCCTAAAACCTTTGCCTTACTCTCGTGCAATGACAAGTGAATAAACACTCATCGTGAGAATAACACATCTAGCATGGAAAATATTAGCCACACGTTACCGTTCCGCGAGCAAAACAAACACACAAAAGAGAAGTTTAGTTTGAAAATTAGAGATGGCACATGAAAATTTGCTTAGAACAGCAAAAGAATACCGCACATAGGTAGATATAGTGGAGTCATGTGGCAAAACTGGTTTAAAGGATTTTGGATGCACAAGTAGAGGTCATACTTAGTGCAAAATGAAGGCTAGCAAAAAGATTGAGAAGCGACCAACCAAGAATATCATAAGCAAGTATTAAGCATCATTAACACCGAATAATGCACCACAAGTAGGATATAATTTTCATTGCATGATTATTGACTTTCGTGCATGCATAGGGAATCACAAACCTTAACACCAATATTCTTACTAGAGCACAATTACTCATCAACATAACTCACATATCACATCATCATATCTCAAAACTATTACTAAGAATAAAGTTTATTTTGTCCAATGATCTTGATGACATTTTTTCTTTATCCTTCTTGG
Source organism: Aegilops longissima (assembly GCA_021605205.1). Taxonomy (NCBI): domain Eukaryota; kingdom Viridiplantae; phylum Streptophyta; class Magnoliopsida; order Poales; family Poaceae; genus Aegilops; species Aegilops longissima. The sequence continues at coordinate 283,951,969 of CM038676.1, forward strand.
ATATCTATCACTTTGGGACTAATTTTCATGTGTTGCTTTTCATAAGCTCAAACACATATAAGTGAAGATCATGAGCATAACAAATTTTCTTTCTCTCAAAATAATTTAAGTGAAGCAAGAGAGAATTTCTTGAAAATTTTACTAATTCACAAATAAATCTAAGTGAACCAAGAGAGAATTTCTTCAAAAAATAACAAAGAACACCGTGCTCAAAAAGATATAAGTGAAGCACTAGAGCAAGTCCTAGCTCATAAAAGATTTTAGTGAAGCACAGAGAGCAATTCTAACAAGTCATGATATAATTTTAGCTCTCTCAAATAGGTGTGTCCAGCAAGGATTGATGACTTAAAATAAAAAAATAAAACAAGCAAAGACACATATCATACAAGACGCTCCAAGCAAAACACATATCATGTGACGAATAAAAATATAGTCTCGAGTAAAATATCGATAGTTGTTGGAAGAAAGCGGGGATGCCACTCGGGGGCATCCCCAAGCTTAGTTGGTTGCTCATTCTTGGATAATAGCTTGGGATGCCGGGGCATCCCCAAGCTTAGGCTCTTGCATCCTTCCTTCATCCATCGTAAGATAACCCAAAACTTGAAAACTTCAATCACACAAAACTCAATAAAACCTTCGTGAGATCCGTTAGTGTAAGAAAAATAAATCACTACTATAAGTGCTGTATCAAACCAATTCATATTTTGTTTTTGTATTGTATCTACTGTATTCCAACTTTTATATGGCAAAAACTCATCAAAGAAAACAATAGAGCCATCAAAATAAGCACACAACACAAAGAAAGCAGAATCCGTCAAAATAGAACAGTCTGTAGTAATCCGACTTTAGAGAATACTTTTGTAAATCCAACAATTATAAAAAATTAGGAAGACCAGGGTAATTTCTATATTAATCTTCTACAAAAAGAATCAGAGCAAAAGCTATTTTCTGTGATTTATGAAAATTATTTTCGTGAGCACAAAGTTTTTGTCTTTTTCAGCAAGATCAAACAACTATCACCCAAGAAGATCCTAAAGGCTTTACTTGGCACAAAAACTAATTAAAACATAAAAACACAATCATACCAGTAGCATAACTGTGCTAACACACAAGAACAGAAAGGAAAAAAGGAAAAATAAAATTTATTCATTGGGTTGCCTCCCAACAAGCGCTATAGTTTTACGCCCTTAGCTAGGCATAATTTTTATTGATGCTCACAAGGATGATAATAATTGAAACACAAAAAGAGCATCATAAAATATGTGACGAACACATTTAAGTCTAACATACTTCCTATGCATAGGAATTTTATAGGAAAACAAATTAGCAAGACAAGCAAGATCTACCATATGCATGGAAGAAAACAATAGCAATCTCAACATGAAGAGAGGTAATTTAGTAACATGAAAATTTCTACAAGCATATTTTCCCCTCTCATAATATAACTATCACATAAAATATTCTCTTCATGATCCACATGCATGCAAAGTTGACACTCTTCCAAAATAGTGGGATTATCATCAAATAAAGTCATGACCTCTCCAAACCCACTTTCATCAAAAATTTCATAAGATTGAACACTCTCCAAATATGTGGGATTATTTTTACTTAAAGTTGACGCTCTTCCAAACCCACTTTCAATATTATTGTAGATAACATATTCATCATGAGGCTTCAATAAATTTTCAAGATCATAAGAAGAATCACCCAATCATGATCATTACAATAAGTAGTGGATATAGCAAAACTAGCATCCCCAAGCTTGGGGTTTTGCATATTATTAGCACAATTGACATTAATAGAATTTATATTAAAATCATTTCAATCATGCTTTTAATTCAAGGAGCTACCATGAATCACTTTACAAATTTCATCATCACAATTTTCAGATTCACGGATCTCAAGCAAAAATTCATAGAGATAATCTAGTGCACTCAAATCACTAGCAATTGGTTCATGATAATTGGATCTCTTAAAAAGATTAGCAAGTGGATGAGGATCCATATCAATAAATTTTTAGAAAGAGAAGATGCAAGCAAATAGAATGCACATGGCAGCACATGGCAACACAAGCAAACATGAGATCTGACGAGAAAAAGGCAAACGAAAAAGAGAGCGAATAAAACAGTGAATTTTTGTGAAGTGGGGGAGAGGAAAACGAGAGACAAATGGCAAATAATGTAAATTGCAAGGAGATGAGCTTTGTGATTAGGAACCTAGCTATGTTGAAGATCCTCCTCGGCAACGGCGCCAGAAATTCCTTTTGATGTCGCTTGAAGCTACGTCGGTCTTTCCCCAAAGAGGAAGGGATGATGCAGCACAGTGGCGGTAGGTATTTCCCTCGGAAATGAAACCAAGATTATCGAACCAGTAGGAGAACCAAGCAACACTAAACAGCCGCTGCACACAAATAACAACACCTCGCAACCCGACGTGTTAAAGGGGTTGTCAATCCCTTTCGGGGTACGGTGTAAGAAATTGCGTGTTGACGGGAGAAAGTTGTAATAGATTGAAATAATAGATCACAAATAAATAAAGTGCAGCAAAGTATTTTTGTATTTTTGGTTTAATATATCTGTATAAAAAGTGCAAATAAAATAGATCGCAAAGCAAATATATGAGAAGGAAGACCCGGGGGCCGTAGGTTTCACTAGTGGCTTCTCTCGAGAAAGATAGCAAACGGTGAGTAAAAAAATTACTGTTTATCTATGGCGGTAGATATAGATCCCATCTTTTTACCCTTAGTAGCAACGATACATACATGTCGGTTTCCTTTCTGTCGCTGGGGTCGAGCACCGTAAGATCGAACCCACCACAGTGCACCTCTTCCCATTGCAAGATAAATAGATCAAGTTGTCCAAACAAAACCCAAATATCGGAGAAGAAATACGAGGCTATAAGAGATCATGCATATAAGAGATCAAAGAAACTCAAATAACTTTCATGGATATAAAAAGATATAACTGATCATAAACTCGAAGTTCATCAGATCCCAAAAAACACACCGCAAAAGAGTTACGTCATATGGATGTCCAAGAGACCATTGTATTGAGAATTCAGCGAGAGAGAAAGCCATCTAGCTACTAACTACGGACCCGAAGGTCTACAAAGAACTACCCATGCATCATCGGAGAGGCGTCAATGGAAGTGGTGAACCCCTCCGTGATGGTGTCTAGATTGGATCTGGTGGTTCTGGACTCTGCAGCGGCTGGATGAATATTTCATTGACTCCCCTAGGGTTCTGAGATTTTTGGGGCATTTATAGAGCAAAGAGGCGTTCCGGGGGGCACCCGAGGTGGGCACAACCCACCAGGGCGCGCCCTGGTGGGTTGTACCCCCCTCGGGGCACCCCAAGGTGCAACCAGGGCCCATTGCCTTCCTTCTGGCCCATTAAAAATCATCGTGGAGTTTCGTGGCATTTTGACTTCGTCTAATATTGATTTCCTGCGATGTAAAAAACATGGAAAAAACAGCTACTGGCACTTGGCACTATGTCAATAGGTTAGTACCAAAAAATGATATAAAATGATTGTAAAACATCCAATATTGATAATAAAACAACATGGAACAATAAAAAATTATAGATACGTTGGAGACGTATCACGCTCCATCTATGGGCTGGTGCAAGCATCTCGGAGTTGGAACATTCGCTTTAGTGAAATGATCAAACCGTTTGGGTTTGTACAGACTTATGGAGAAGCCTGTATTTACAAGAAAGTGAGTGGGAGCTCTGTAGCATTTCTCATATTGTATGTGGATGACATACTATTGATTGAAATGATATAGAACTTTTGGAAAGCGTAAAGGCCTACTTGAATAAGTGTTTTTCAATGAAGGACCTTGGAGGAGCTTCTTACATATTAGGCATCAAGATCTATAGAGATAGATCGAGATGCCTCATTGGTCTTTCACAAAGCACATACCTTGACAAGATATTGAAGAAGTTCAATATGGATCAGTCCAAGAAGGGGTTCTTGCCTGTATTGCAAGGTGTGAGATTGAGCATGGCTCAATGCCCTACCTCGGCGGAAGATAGATAAAAGATGAGTGTCATCCCCTATGCCTCAGCCATAGGCTCTATTATGTATGCCATGCTGTGTACCAGACCTGATGTGAACCTTGCCATAAGTTTGGTAGGGAGGTACCAAAGTGATCCCAGTATGGAACACCGGACAGTGGTCAAGAATATCCTGAAGTACCTGAAAAGGACTAAGGATATGTTTCTCGTTTATGGAGGTGATGAAGAGCTCGTCGTGAAGGGTTACGTCGATGCTAGCTTCGACACAGATCTGGATGACTCCAAGTCACAATCCGGATACGTGTACAATTTGAATGGTGGGGCAGTCAGCTGGTGCAGTTGCATGCAAAGTGTCGTGGCAGGATCTACATGTGAAGAATTATACATAGCTGCCTCGGAGGCAGCACAGGAAGCATTCTGGATGAAGGAGTTCACCACCGACCTAAGAGTTATTCCCAATGCGTCGGGCCCGATGACTCTCTTCTGTGACAACACTAGAGCTATTGCCCTTGCCAAGGAGCCCAGGTTTCACAAGAAGACCAGGCACATCAAGCATCGCTTCAACTCCATTCGTGAATATATTCAAGATGGAGCCATAGATATTTGTAAAGTGCATACGGATCTGAATGTTGTAGTTCCATTGACTAAACATCTTCCATTAGCAAAACATGATCAACACCAGAACTCTATGGGTGTTCGATTCATCACAATGTAACTAGATTATTGACTCTAGTGCAAGTAGGAAACTGTTGGAAATATGCCCTAGAGGCAATAATAAAATGGTTGTCATTATATATCCTTGTTCATGATAATTGTCTATTGTTCATGCTATAATTGTATTAACTGGAAACCGTAATACATGTGTGAATACATAGATCACATTATGTCCCTAGTGATCCTCTAGTTGACTAGCTTGTTGATCTATAGATGGTTATGGTATCCCGACCATGGACTTGGATGCCATTGATAACAGGAGCACATTATTAGGAGAATGATGTGATGGACAAGACCCAATCCTAAGCATAGCACAAGATCATGTAGTTCGTTTGCTAGAGCTTCTCTAATGTCAAGTATCATTTCCTTATACCACGGGATTGTGCAACTCCCGGATACCGTAGGAATGCTTTGGGTGTATCAAACGTCACAATGTAACTGGGTGGCTATAAAGGTGCACTACGGGTATCTACAAAAGTGTCTGTTGGGTTGGCACGAATCGAGACTGTGATTTGTCACTCCGTATGACAGAGAGGTATCTCTGGGCCCACTCGATAATGCATCATCATAATGAGCTCAATGTGACTAAGGAGTTAGCCGTGGGATCATGCATTACAGAACGAGTAAAGAGACTTGCCGGTAACGAGATTGAACGAGGTATGGGGATACCGACGATCGAATATCGGGCAAGTAACATACAGATAGACAAAGGGAATTGTACACGGGATTAACTGAATCCCCCACATCGTGGTTCATCTGATGAGATCATCGTGGGGCCAATATGGGTATCCAGATCCCGCTGTTGGTTATTGGCTGGAGAGATGTCTCGGTCATGTTTGCATGGTTCCTGATAACCCACAAGTATAGGGGATCGCAACAGTTTTCAAGGGTAGAGTATTCAATCAAAATTTATTGATTCGACACAAGGGGAGCCAAAGAATATTCTCAATTATTAGCAGTTGTGTTATCAATTCAACCACACCTGAAAACATAATATATGCAGCAAAGTATTTAGTAGCAAAGTAGTATGGAAGTAACGGTAACGGTGGCAAAAGTAACAGTAACACTTTTTGTAGCAATCGTAACAGTGGCAACGGAAAAGTAACTAAGCAAAGATCAATAGGTGAAAAGCTCGTAGGCAATGGATCAATGATAGATAATTATGTCGGATGCGATTCCTCATGCAACAATTATAACATAGGGTGACACAGAACTAGCTCTAGTTCATCAATGTAATGTAGGCATGTATTCCGAATATAGTCATACGTGCTTATGGAAAAGAACTTGCATGACATCTTTTGTCCTACCCTCCCGTGGCAGCGGGGTCCTATTGGAAACTATGAGATATTAAGGCCTCCTTTTAATAGAGTACCGGAACAAAGCATTAACACTTAGTGAATACATGAACTCCTCAAACTACGGTCATCACTGGGAGTGGTCCCGATTATTGTCACTTCGGGGTTGCCGGATCATAACACATAGTAGGTGACTATTGACTTGCAAAATAGGATCAAGAACTCACATATATTCATGAAAACATAATAGGTTCAGATCTGAAATCATGGCAATCGGGCCCTAGTGACAAGCATTAAGCATAGCAAAGTCATAGCAACATCAATCTTAGAACATAATGGATACTAGGGATCAAACCCTAACAAAATTAACTCGATTACATGGTAAATCTCATCCAACCCATCACCTTCCAGCAAGCCTATGATGGGATTACTCAAGAACGGCGGTGAGCATCATGAAATTCATGATGGAGGATGGTTGATGATGACGACGACGACGGATTGCCCTCTCTGGAGCCCCGAACAGACTCCAGATCATCCCTCCCGAGGAAGATTAAGGTTTGGCGGCGGCTCCGTATCATAAAATGCGATGAATCCTTCTCTCTGATTTTTTCTCCCCGAACATGAATATATGGAGTTGGGGTTGATGTCGGTGGAGTCCCAGGGGGCCCACGAGGCAGGGGCGCGCCCCAGGGGGGGCGCCCTGCACCCTCGTGGACAGGGTCTGGGCCCCTTGATGCTGATTCTTTCGCCAGTATTTTTTATAAATTCCAAAACGTGTCTTCGTGGATTTTCAGGTCATTCCGAGAACTTTTATTTCCGCACAAAAAGTAACACCATGGCAATTCTGCTGAAAACAGCGTCAGTCCGGGTTAGTTCCATTCAAATCATGCAAGCTAGAGTCCAAAACAAGGGCAAAAGTGTTTGGAAAAGTAGATACATTGGAGATGTATCAGTTCCCGAACCCGTAGGGTCTACACACTTAAGGTTGGATGACGCTAGACTTGTTATGGGAAATTGTATGTGGTTACCGAATGTTGTTCGGAGTCCCGGATGAGATCCTGGACATCACGAGGAGTTCCGGAATGGTCCAGAGGTGAAGATTTATATGTGGGAAGTCCAGTTTCAGTCGCCGGAATGGTTTCGGGGGCTCTTGGTATTGTACCATACCACCGAAAGGTGTCCGGTGGTCCACCGGGTGGGGCCACCTGCCCCGGAGGACTTAATGGGCCGAATATGGGAGGGAACCAGCCCCCTAGTGGGTTGGTGCACCCCCCAAGGGCCCAAGGCGCCTAGGGTTGGAAACCCTAGGGGAGGGGGCGCCTCCCACCTTGCTTGGGGGGCAAGTCTCCCCTTCCTGGCTACCGCCCCCTCTAGATGCATCTAAGGGGGCCGGCCCCTCTTCCCTTCCCCCTATAAATAGTGGGGAGTGGGAGGGCAGCTGAACCCCTTCCCCTGGCGCAGCCCCTCCCTCCTCCAACACCCCTCCTCCTCCATAGTGCTTGGCGAAGCCCTGCAGGAGAACCGCAAGCTCCACCACCACGCCGTCGGTGCTGCCGGAGCTCTCCCTCAACTTCTCCTCTCCCCTTGCTGGATCAAGAAGGAGGAGACGTCCCCGGGCTGTACGTGTGTTGAATGGAGGCGCCGTTCGTTCGGCGCTAGATCGGATATTCCACGATTTGAATCGTCGCGAGTACGACTCCATCAACCGCGTTCTTGTAACACTTCCGCTTAGCGATCTTCAAGGGTATGAAGATGCACTCCTTCTCTCTTGTTGCTAGCATCTCCTAGATTGATCTTGGTGACACGTAGGAAAATTTTGAATTATTACTACGTTCCCCAATACTTTTCAGGTATTTCAGGATGTTCTTGACCGCTGTCTAGTGATCCACTCTTGGATTACTTTGGTACCTCACTGCTAAACTTATAGCAAGGCACGCATCAGGTATGGTACACATCATTGCATACATGATAGAACCTATGGTTGAGGCATAGGGAATGGCTTTCATTTTCTCTCTATCTTCTGAAGTGGTCGGGCATTGAGTTTGACTCAACTTCACACCTTGTAACACAGGCAAGAATCCTTTCTTTGACTGATCCATTTTGAACTTCTTCAAAACTTTTATCAAGGTATGTGCTTTGTGAAAGTCCAATTAAGCGTCTTGATCTATCTCTATAGATCTTGATGCCCAATATATAAGCAACTTCATCGAGGTCTTTCATTGAAAAATTCTTATTCAAGTATCCTTTTATGCTATCCAGAAATTCTATATTATTTTCAATCAACAATATATCATCCACATATAATATTAGAAATGCTACAGAGCTCCCACTAACTTTCTTGTAAATACATGCTTCTCCAAAAGTCTGTATAAAACCATATGCTTTGATCACACTATCAAAGTGTATATTCCAACTCCGAGAGGCTTGCACGAGTCCACAAATGGATCGCTAGAGCTTGCACACTTTGTTAGCACCTTTAGGATCGACAAAACCTTCTGGTTGCATCATATACAACTCTTCTTTAAGATATCCATTAAGGAATGCAGTTTTGACATCCATTTGCCAAATTTCATAATCATAAAATGCGGCAATTCCTAACATGATTTTGACAGACTTAAGCATCGTTACTGGTGAGAAGGTCTCATCGTAGTCAACTCCTTGAACTTGTCAAAAACCTTCCGCAACAAGTTGAGCTTTGTAGACAGTAACATTACCGTCAATGTCAGTGTTCTTCTTGAAGATCCATTTATTTTCTATGGCTTGCCGATCATCGGGCAAGTCAACCAAAGTCCACATTTTGTTCTCATACATGGATCCCATCTCAGATTTCATGGCCTCAAGCCATTTCACGGAATCTAGGCTCATCATCGCTTCCTCATAGTTCGTAGGTTCGTCATGGTCAAGTAACATGACCTCCAGAACACGATTACCGTACCACTCTAGTGCAGATCGTACTCTGGTTGATCTACGTGGTTCGTTAGTAACTTGATCTGAAGTTTCATGATCATCATCATTAGTTTCCTCACTGATTGGTGTAGGAGTCACTGGAACTGATTTCTGTGATAAACTACTTTCCAATTCGGGTGAAGGTACAATTACCTCATCAAGTTCCACTTTCCTCCCACTCACTTCTTTCGAGAGAAACTCCTTCTCTAGAAAGGATCCAGCCTTAGCAACGAATATCTTGCCTTCGGATCTGTGATAGAAGGTGTACCTTGTCGTGGTTCTAAGTCTGACAGTAGAATGGGGGGTAGGTGTGGAGAGGCAAGATCCTAGCTATGGAGTAGTTGTATACGCAAGGGATTTACGAGTTCAGGCCCTTCTCGGAGGAAGTAACAGCCCTACGTCTCGGAGCCCGGAGGCGGTCGACTAGATTATCTGCGTATGTGTTACAGGGGTGCGAACCCTTCTATCTGTGGAGGGGGTGGCTTATATAGAGTGCGCCAGACCCCAGCCAGCCCAATGTAGTAGAGGGTTTAAGGTGCGTTAAAGCTAAAGCGTTCTTGCGCATCGCAACGCCTTACATAAAGTGTCATTAAGGTCGAAAGAATATTTAACTACTGCACCGCTTGGATACCGAGTGGCTCTTGGACTCCTCGGTGGTCGAGTGGATCTTCGTAGTCGAGTGTCTTTGAATCATCCGAGTGGACACCTACACGGTCATCGGAAGGTTGCTTCTCTTGTGAGTCTCCTTGTGGAGGGTACCTTTGGGCAGGTCTATGACCCTACCCTGTACATGACTTCATCATTAGCCCCGAATGGATCGAGGTTTGAGTGAGGAAGGAGTTGATAATCTTTCCGACCTGTTCTTCGTGTTGTGAGTGCGTCTCACAAAGGATCAACGACCTTTTAGTGATGGCATCAACTTCTTTTGACGCCTTGATCCATTCTCCACGCTTGTCGAGTGAACTTTGTGAACTGAGGATTTCGAGCGACGGATCGGAGGAAATCTGTTGTCTGACGAGTTGTTCTGCGGTTAGCGGATTTCCCGGGATCCGAATTTTGGGAAGCGCGCGAATCGGAGAAAACTGCGGCACTCAGATGGGATAAGACGATGATGCCTCGATCTTGGCGCGCCTTTTTTTCGCCATGTATCGTGAGCGCTACCGTTATGGATTGCGACGGGATTGCTTGGGCCTACCGTCAGCCACTCGAAGCGGCCCCATATAAAGCGCTGTTCGGGGTATTTTGAACAGGCGACCTCGCACTTCCCTTCTCTCCGCCTCAAACCTTCTCGCCGCTCTTCGTCATCCAGCGCTGAAGCATGGTACTTTTCTCGCTTGGCACCATGGTGAAGGACAAGACCGCCACCTGCACGGGTGAAGAAGGCGGGCGAAGGCCAAGGGAGAGTGCCGGTCGGGCGGTTCCTCTTCAGGGTCCAAGCTGCCGCAGGCTGGGTCCAAGGATATCGGATCCGTCGACCATCACCGAGAAAGATCTCACCGATCCGCCAACGAAGGACTGATCCCCATGGGTCGGCGAGGCTTCCGGCATGGAGTGGCAACCGCAGCTGAAGAGGGTGAGTCGCCCTCCCGCCACCCACGAGATAGGGGTTTTTCTAAGTCCGACAAGAGAATGGGGGTAGGTGTGGAGAGGCAAGATCCTAGCTATGGAGTAGTTGTATATGGAAGGATTTACGAGTTCAGGCCCTTCTCGGAGGAAGTAACAGCCCTCGCCCGGAGCCCGGAGGCGGTCGATGGATTATCTCACGTATGTGTTATAGGGTGCGAACCCTTCTACCGTGGAGGGTGGCTTATATAGAGTGCGCCAGACCCCAGCTAGCCCACGTAGTAGAGGGTTTAAGGTGCGTTAAAGCTAGGCGTTCTCGGTAACGCCTTACATAAAGTGTCATTAAGGTCATAAAGACTATTTAACTACGCACCATTTGGATACCGAGTGGCTCTTGGACTCCGGTGGTCGAGTGGATCTTCGTGTCGAGTGTCTTTGAATCTGTCGAGTGGATACCTACACGGTCGATTGGAAGGTTGCTTCTCTTGTGAGTCTCCTTGTGGAGGGTACCTTTGGGCAGGTCTATGACCCTACCCTGGTACATGACTTCATCATTAGCCCCGAATGGATCGAGGTTTGAGTGAGGAAGGAGTTGATAATCTTTCCGACCTGTTCTTTGTGTTGTGAGTGCGCCTCACCGTGGATCAACGACCTTTTAGTGATGGCATGAACTTCTCTTTCATCGCTTTGATCCATTCTCCACGCTTGTCGAGTGAACTTTGTGAACCTGAGGATTTCCGAGCGACGGATCGGAGGAAATCTGTTGTCTGACGAGTTGTTCTGCGGTTAGCGGATTTCCCGGGATCCGAATTTTGGGAAGCGCCAAGCGTAGAAAACTGTGGCACTCGGATGGGATAAGACGATGACGCCGATCTTCGCGCCGCTTTTTCGCCACGTATCGCGCGCGCGCCGCTCTTGGGATTGCGACGGGATTGCTTGGGCCTACCGGTCAGCCACTCGAAGCGGCCCCATATAAAGCGCTGTTCGGGTATTTTGAACAAGGCGACCTCGACTTCCTTCTCTCCGCCTCAAACCTTCTCGCCAAGGCTCTTAAATGCATCCAGCGCTGAAGCTCGGTACTTTTCTGCCGGCGACCATGGTGAAGGACAAGACCGCCGCCTGCACGGGTGAAGAAGGCGGGGCGAAGGCCAAGGGGAGAGCGCCCAGTCGGGGCGGTTCCTCTTCGCGGTCCAAGCTGCCGCAGGGCTGGGTCCAAGGATACTGGATCCGGCCGACCATCACCGAGAAAGATCTCACCGATCTGGCCAACGAAGGACTGATCCCCCATGGGTCGGCGAGGCTTCCGGGCATGGAGTGGCAACCGCAGCCTGAAGAGGGTGAGTGCGTCCTCCTGGCCACCCACGTAGATAGGGGGTTTTTCTAAGTCTGACAGTAGAATGGGGGGTAGGTGTGGAGAGGCAAGATCCTAGCTATGGAGTAGTTGTATATGGAAGGGATTTACGAGTTCAGGCCCTTCTCGGAGGAAGTAACAGCCCTACGTCCCGGAGCCCGGAGGCGGTCGATCGGATTATCTGCGTATGTGTTATAGGGTGCGAACCCTTCTACCTGTGGAGGGGGGTGGCTTATATAGAGTGCGCCAGGACCCCAGCTAGCCCACGTAGTAGAGGGTTTAAGGTGCGTTAAAGCTAGGCGTTACTAGTAACGCCTTACATAAAGTGTCATTAAGGTCATAAAGACTATTTAACTACAGACCATTTGGATACCGAGTGGCTCTTGGACTCCTGGTGGTCGAGTGGATCTTCGTAGTCGAGTGTCTTTGAATCTGTCGAGTGGATACCTACACGGTCAACTGGAAGGTTGCTTCTCTTGTGAGTCTCCTTGTGGAGGGTACCTTTGGGCAGGTCTATGACCCTACCCCAGGTACATGACTTCATCATTAGCCCCCGTATGGATCGAGGTTTGAGTGAGGAAGGAGTTGATAATCTTTCCGACTGTTCTTCGTGTTGTGAGTCGCTCTCACTGTGGATCAACGACCTTTTAGTGATGGCATCAACTTCTCTTTCATCGCCTTGATCCATTCTCCACGCTTGTCGAGTGAACTTTGTGAACTCGAGGATTTCGAGCGACGGATCGGAGGAAATCTGTTGTCCGACGAGTTGTTCTGCGGTTAGCGGATTTCCGGGATCCGAATTTTGGGAAGCGCCAAGCGAGAAAAACTGCGGCACTTCGGATGGGATAAGACGATGACGCCGATCTTCGCGCCGCCTTTTTCGCCACGTATCGTATGCGCGCCGCTATGGATTGCGACGGATTGCTTGGGCCTACCGTCACCACTGAAGCGGCCCCATATAAAGCGCTGCTCGGGTATTTTGAATAGTGCGACCTCGATTTCCTTCTCTCTCCTCCAAACCTTCTCGCCAAGCTCTTTTCGTCTCCGGCCAGCGCTGAAGCTCGGTACTTTTCTCGCCGGCGACCATGGTGAAGGACAAGACCGCCGCCTGCACGGGTGAAGAAGGCGGGGCGAAGGCCAAGGGAGAGCGCCCGTCGGGTGTTTCCTCTTGAGGTCCAAGCTGCCGCAGGCTGGGTCCAAGGATATTTGGATCCGCCGACCATCACCGAGAAAGATCTCACCGATCCGCCAACGAAGGACTGATCCCCATGGGTCGGCGAGGCTTCCGGCATGGAGTGGCAACCGCAGCCTGAAGAGGGTGAGTCGCGCCCTCCCGGCCACCCACGAGATAGGGGTTTTTCTAAGTCCGACAAAGAGAATGGGGGTAGGTGTGGATAGGCAAGATCCTAGCTATGGAGTAGTTGTATATGGAAGGGATTTACGAGTTCAGCCCTTCTCGGAGGAAGTAACAGCCCTCGCCCGGAGCCGGAGGCGGTCGATTGGATTATCTGCGTATGTGTTACAAAAGCGAACCCTTCTACCGTGGAGGGGGTGGCTTATATAGAGTCGCCAGACCCCAGCTAGCCCACGTAGTAGAGGGTTTAAGGTGCGTTAAAGCTAGGCGTTCTCGTAACGCCTTACATAAAGTGTCATTAAGGTCATAAAGACTGTTTAACTCATCGACCATTTGGATACCGAGTGGCTCTTGGACTCTGGTGGTCGAGTGGATCTTCGTGGTCGAGTGTCTTTGAATCATCGAGTGGATACCTACACGGTCGATCGGAAGGTTGCTTCTCTTGTGAGTCTCCTTGTGGAGGGTACCTTTGGGCAGGTCTATGACCCTACCCTGGTACATGACTTCATCATTAGCCCCGAATGGATCGAGGTTTGAGTGAGGAAGGAGTTGATAATCTTTCCGACTGTTCTTCGTGTTGTGAGTCGCCTCACTTCGTGGATCAACGACCTTTTAGTGATGGCATCAACTTCTCTTTCATCGCTTTGATCCATTCTCCACGCTTGTCGAGAACTTTGTGAACTCGAGGATTTCGAGCGACGGATCGGAGGAAATCTGTTGTCCGACGAGTTGTTCTGCGGTTAGCGGATTTCCGGGATCCGATTTTGGGAAGCGCTTGAAGCGTAGAAAACTACGCACTTTCGGATGGGATAAGACGATGACGCCGATCTTCGCGCCGCCTTTTTCGCCACGTATCGTCGCGCGCTACCGCTATGGATTGCGACGGATTGCTTGGGCCTACCGTCAGCCACTGAAGCGGCCCCATATAAAGCGCTGTTCAGGTATTTTGAACGGTCGACCTCATTTCCTTCTCTCCGCCTCCAAACCTTCTCGCCAAGGCTTCGTCTGCCCAGCGCTGAAGCTCGGTAGTTTTCGCCGGCGACCATGGTGAAGGACAAGACCGCCGCCTGCACGGGAAGAAGGCGGGCGAAGGCCAAGGGAGAGCGCCCGATCGGGCGGTTCCTCTTCATGTCCAAGCCGCCGCAGGCTGGGTCCAAGGATACCGATCCGTCGACCATCACCGAGAAAGATCTCACCGATCCGCCAACGGCGACTAATCCCCATGGGTCGGCGAGGCTTCCGGCATGGAGTGGCAACCGCAGCTCAAGAGGGTGAGTGCGTCCTCCTGGCCACCCACGTAGATAGGGGGTTTTTCTAAGTCTGACAGTAGAATGGGGGGTAGGTGTGGAGAGGCAAGATCCTAGCTATGGAGTAGTTGTATATGGAAGGGATTTACGAGTTCAGGCCCTTCTCGGAGGAAGTAACAGCCCTACGTCCCGGAGCCCGGAGGCGGTCGACTGGATTATCTGCGTATGTGTTACAGGGGTGCGAACCCTTCTACCTGTGGAGGGGGGTGGCTTATATAGAGTGCGCCAGGACCCCAGCTAGCCCACGTAGTAGAGGGTTTAAGGTGCGTTAAAGCTAGGCGTTACTAGTAACGCCTTACATAAAGTGTCATTAAGGTCATAAAGACTATTTAACTACTGACCATTTGGATACCGAGTGGCTCTTGGACTCCTGGTGGTCGAGTGGATCTTCGTAGTCGAGTGTCTTTGAATCTGTCGAGTGGATACCTACACGGTCAATCGGAAGGTTGCTTCTCTTGTGAGTCTCCTTGTGGAGGGTACCTTTGGGCAGGTCTATGACCCTACCCTGTACATGACTTCATCATTAGCCCCGAATGGATCGAGGTTTGAGTGAGGAAGGAGTTGATAATCTTTCCGACCTGTTCTTCGTGTTGTGAGTGCGTCTCACTTTGTGGATCAACGACCTTTTAGTGATGGCATCAACTTCTCTTCGATCGCCTTGATCCATTCTCCACGCTTGTCGAGTGAACTTTGTGAACCCGAGGATTTTGAGCGACGGATCGGAGGAAATCTGTTGTCCGACGAGTTGTTCTGCGGTTAGCGGATTTCCGGGATCCGAATTTTGGGAAGCGCCAAGGTAGAAAACTGCGCACTCGGATGGGATAAGACGATGACGCCGATCTTCGCACCGCCTTTTTCACCACGTATCGTATGCGCTACCGCTGCGGGATTGCGACGGATTGCTTGGGCCTACCGTCACCACTGAAGCGGCCCCATATAAAGCGCTGTTCAGGGTATTTTGAACAAGGCGACCTCGCACTTCCTTCTCTCCTCCTCCAAACCTTCTCGCCAAGCTTCTCTCGTCATCCAGCGCTGAAGCTCGGTACTTTTCTGCCGGCGACCATGGTGAAGGACAAGACCGCCGCCTGCACGGGTGAAGAAGGCGGGCGAAGGCCAAGGGAGAGCGCCTGTCGGGTGTTTCCTCTTCATGGTCCAAGCTGCCGCAGGCTGGGTCCAAGGATACTTTGGATCCGGCCGACCATCACCGAGAAAGATCTCACCGATCCGCCAACGAAGGACTGATCCCCATGGGTCGGCGAGGCTTCCGGCATGGAGTGGCAACCGCAGCTGAAGAGGGTGAGTCGCCCTCCCGCCACCCACGAGATAGGGGTTTTTCTAAGTCCGACAAGAGAATGGGGGTAGGTGGAGAGGCAAGATCCTAGCTATGGAGTAGTTGTATATGGAAGGATTTACGAGTTCAGCCCTTCTCGAGGAAGTAACAGCCCCACGCCCGGAGCCCTGAGGCGGTCGATTGGATTATCTACGTATGTGTTACGAGGGTGCGAACCCTTCTACCGTGGAGGGGGTGGCTTATATAGAGTGCGCCAGACCCCAGCTAGCCCACGTAGTAGAGGGTTTAAGGTGCGTTAAAGCTAGGCGTTCTCGTAACGCCTTACATAAAGTGTCATTAAGGTCATAAAGACTATTTAACTACGCACCATTTGGATACCGAGTGGCTCTTGGACTCTCGGTGGTCGAGTGGATCTTCGATACGAGTGTCTTTGAATCATCGAGTGGATACCTACACGGTCGATCGAAGGTTGCTTCTCTTGTGAGTCTCCTTGTGGAGGGTACCTTTGGGCAGGTCTATGACCCTACCCTGGTACATGACTTCATCATTAGCCCCTAATGGATCGAGGTTTGAGTGAGGAAGGAGTTGATAATCTTTCCGACCTGTTCTTCGTGTTGTGAGTCGTCTCACCGTGGATCAACGACCTTTTAGTGATGGCATCAACTTCTCTTTCGACGCTTTGATCCATTCTCCACATTTGTCGAGTGAACTTTGTGAACTCGAGGATTTCGGCGACGGATCGGAGGAAATCTGTTGTCCGACGAGTTGTTCTGGTTAGCGGATTTCCGGGATCCGAATTTTGGGAAGCGCTTGAAGAGAAAACTGCGCACTTTTCGGATGGATAAGACGATGACGCCTCGATCTTCAGCGCCGCCTTTTTCGCCACGTATCGTGCGCGCGCCTGTTGCGGGATTGCGACGGGATTGCTTGGGCCTACCGGTCAGCCACTCGGAAGCGGCCCCATATAAAGCGCTGTTCAGGGTATTTTGAACAGTGCGACCTCAGACTTCCCTTCTCTCCTCCTCCAAACCTTCTCGCCATTTCGTCATCCCAGCTGAAGCTCGGTACTTTTCTCGCGACCATGGTGAAGGACAAGACCGCCGCCTTTGTACGGTGAAGAAGG
Source organism: Aegilops longissima (assembly GCA_021605205.1). Lineage (NCBI taxonomy): Eukaryota > Viridiplantae > Streptophyta > Magnoliopsida > Poales > Poaceae > Aegilops > Aegilops longissima. The sequence continues at coordinate 283,968,931 of CM038676.1, forward strand.
CGGGGCGAAGGCCAAGGGAGAGCGCCAGTCAGGCGGTTCCTCTTCAAGGTCCAAGCTGCCGCAGGCTGGGTCCAAGGATATGGATCCGCCGACCATCACCGAGAAAGATCTCACCGATCTGGCCAACGAAGGACTGATCCCCCATGGGTCGGCGAGGCTTCCGGGCATGGAGTGGCAACCGCAGCCTGAAGAGGGTGAGTGCGTCCTCCTGGCCACCCACGTAGATAGGGGGTTTTTCTAAGTCTGACAGTAGAATGGGGGGTAGGTGTGGAGAGGCAAGATCCTAGCTATGGAGTAGTTGTATATGGAAGGGATTTACGAGTTCAGGCCCTTCTCGGAGGAAGTAACAGCCCTACGTCCCGGAGCCCGGAGGCGGTCGACTGGATTATCTGCGTATGTGTTACAGGGGTGCGAACCCTTCTACCGTGGAGGGTGGCTTATATAGAGTGCGCCAGACCCCAGCTAGCCCGTAGTAGAGGGTTTAAGGTGCGTTAAACCTAGGCGTTCTCGTAACGCCTTACATAAAGTGTCATTAAGGTCATAAAGACTATTTAACTACGCACCATTTGGATACCGAGTGGCTCTTGGACTCTGGTGGTCGAGTGGATCTTCGTGTCGAGTGTCTTTGAATCGCCGAGTGGATACCTACACGGTCGATCGGAAGGTTGCTTCTCTTGTGAGTCTCCTTGTGGAGGGTACCTTTGGGCAGGTCTATGACCCTACCCTGTACATGACTTCATCATTAGCCCCGAATGGATCGAGGTTTGAGTGAGGAAGGAGTTGATAATCTTTCCGACCTGTTCTTCGTGTTGTGAGTCGTCTCACTGTGGATCAACGACCTTTTAGTGATGGCATCAACTTCTCTTTGATCGCCTTGATCCATTCTCCACGCTTGTCGAGTGAACTTTGTGAACCCGAGGATTTCGGCGACGGATCGGAGGAAATCTGTTGTCCGACGAGTTGTTCTGCGGTTAGCGGATTTCCGGGATCCGAATTTTGGGAAGCGCGAAGCGAGAAAAACTGCGCACTCGGATGGGATAAGACGATGACGCCGATCTTCGCGCCGCCTTTTTCGCCACGTATCGTCGCGCTACCGCTATGGGATTGCGACGGATTGCTTGGGCCTACCGTCAGCCACTCGAAGCGGCCCCATATAAAGCGCTGTTCAAGGTATTTTGAACAGGCGACCTCGACTTCCCTTCTCTCCGCCTCCAAACCTTCTCGTCGCGCTTCGTCATCCAGCGCTGAAGCTCGGTACTTTTCTCGCCGCGACCATGGTGAAGGACAAGACCGCCGCCCTTATGTACGGTGAAGAAGGCGGGGCGAAGGCCAAGGAGAGCGCCAGTCGGGCGGTTCCTCTTCAGCGGTCCAAGCTGCCGCAGGCTGGGTCCAAGGATACTGGATCCGCCGACCATCACCGAGAAAGATCTCACCGATCCGCCAACGAAGACTGATCCCCATGGGTCGGCGAGGCTTCCGGCATGGAGTGGCAACCGCAGCTGAAGAGGGTGAGTCGTCCTCCCGCCACCCACGAGATAGGGGTTTTTCTAAGTCCGACAAGAGAATGGGGGTAGGTGTGGAGAGGCAAGATCCTAGCTATGGAGTAGTTGTATATGGAAGGGATTTACGAGTTCAGGCCCTTCTGAGGAAGTAACAGCCCTCGTCCGGAGCCCGGAGGCGGTCGATTGGATTATCTGCGTATGTGTTATGAGTGCGAACCCTTCTACCGTGGAGGGGGGTGGCTTATATAGAGTGCGCCAGACCCCAGCTAGCCCAATGTAGTAGAGGGTTTAAGGTGCGTTAAACCTAGGCGCATCGGTAACGCCTTACATAAAGTGTCATTAAGGTCATAAAGACTATTTAACTACTGCACCATTTGGATACCGAGTGGCTCTTGGACTCTGGTGGTCGAGTGGATCTTCGTGGTCGAGTGTCTTTGAATCTGTCGAGTGGATACCTACGGTCGACCGGAAGGTTGCTTCTCTTGTGAGTCTCCTTGTGGAGGGTACCTTTGGGCAGGTCTATGACCCTACCCTGTGTACATGACTTCATCATTAGCCCCCGAATGGATCGAGGTTTGAGTGAGGAAGGAGTTGATAATCTTTCCGATCTGTTCTTCGTGTTGTGAGTGCGTCTCACTGTGGATCAACGACCTTTTAGTGATGGCATCAACTTCTCTTTCAGTCGCCTTGATCCATTCTCCACGTTTGTCGAGTGAACTTTGTGAACCTGAGGATTTCCAAGCGACGGATCGGAGGAAATCTATTGTCTGACGAGTTGTTCTGCGGTTAGCGGATTTCGTGGGATCCGAATTTTGGGAAGCGCTTGCGCGAGAAACCGCGCAACCGGATGGGATAAGACGATGACGCCTCGATCTTCGCCGCTTTTTTCGCCACGTATCGTCGGCGCGCTACCGCTTGGGATTGCGACGGATTGCTTGGGCCTACCGTCAGCCACTGAAGCGGCCCCATATAAAGCGCTGGTGAGGGTATTTTGAACATCGCGACCTCAGACTTCCCTTCTCTCTGCCTCCAAACCTTCTCGCCGCGCTCTTCGTCTGTCCATCGCTGAAGCTCGGTACTTTTCTCGCCGGCGACCATGGTGAAGGACAAGACCGCCGCCGAACAGGTGAAGAAGGCGGCGGCGAAGGCCAAGGGGAGAGCGCCCAGTCGGGGCGGTTCCTCTTCGCGGTCCAAGATGCCGCAGGGCTGGGTCCAAGGAGACTGGATCCGGTCAACCATCACCGAGAAAGATCTCACCGATCTGGCCAACGAAGGACTGATCCCCCATGGGTCGGCGAGGCTTCTGGGCACGGAGTGGCAACCGCAGCCCGAAGAGGGTGAGTCGTCCTCCCGCCACCCATGTAGATAGGGGTTTTCTCTGCCGCCAAATCCTTTTTTCCGGGGTTTCGAACTTTTTGGGCGCAACTCCACCATTTCACCCCAAACTCCATTGTGTATCTTGTTGCTTTCGTTTAGCTCTGCGAATTTCTTGGGTTGTCGACGCATTAGGGTCTCTTCAAGCACATATGCACTGTCGCTCTCGGGCGGTGAAGAAAACGAGCCCGAATGACGAGAGGACCCAAGTAATCCAGATGTGTGGGGACTCGGGGTCAGATGAGGGGAAGAGCGCCTTTCCAGCTATGACTCTTCCCGACTTGGTTAGAGGGTGGCAATCGACCTGGTTTTATCGCCAAGAGCAGCCGACGCCGGGCGGTCGACTGGCTCCCTCCTTTCTCCATGAGTCGATTGAACAAGTCATCTTCCACAAGGTGTTACCAGAGGAGAAGGCCCAAGTAAAGCTGCTGATGGAGCGTAGTCCAGCTTATTCGCGATGGGGTGACCGCATGGATCTCTGGAGGTTTTTCTCCGACGGCGATTCAGCCACTCCAATACCGAGGACATCCGATGTGGATGTACTGCACGAACGATACCACTCGGGTCCATCCAGAGGAGTTCGATGGTGCCACGCTGGAGAAGTGGATGACTGCTATCACAGAAACAAGGACAATCCTCGCGAGCTAGGAGGATTCCACCACTCGACCAGAGTTACCAACCGCATAAGGTATAGCCGCTTATCTCCGATCGTGATTCTGCTGCATTTATTCTGTTTTGATGCCAATTGCCGATTGACTTTCACCTTGTTTTGTTGTCTTCTAGGTCACCACTGATATGTACTCGATGCCCAACGGGGCGCAGGAAACAGTCGAAGAAGAAGAAGGAAGTGGAGGTGAGAGTCCAGAGGAATGGGAGTCCAACGGCGAGGAGGATGAGGAAGATGATGGCTCTGATGATGAAGAGGAGGAGGTGGAAGAGGAGGAAGACGTCGATCCTCCTCGCTCGGAGGGAAGGCCCAAGTTGACGCACGACCCGACGGCCGGGCGTGGTAAAGTTGTTGTGCCCACCGGTCAGTCGACGAAGCGACCTAGGACAACTTCTCCCGCGCCGACTGAGAAACCGCCGAAGCAACCTCGAGCGACATCATCAAAGCCGGCAAAGGCCCTGCCCAAGATGCGAATGGTCATCCCCACCATCTCCGGGTAACTAACAGAACCTTGTATTTCCTTATTCAACATGAGTGAACTTTTGGTCGACTTGACGACTGATCAGCCGATTCTTGAAATCTACAAATACCGCTACCTCCGAGACTTCAGCCAAGCGGAAGATCAGGAATGGAGGATGCGGTCACCTCCAACCTTGGTAAGATCTTTGAGGTTTCGCTTTTAGTCGACTGGAGCTTTTAGTCGATTGGACTTCCATGTTTACTTCTGAATCTTTCTTGTAGTTCCGCCTCACGTCATTGATCTCCCCGATGATGATGAGGAAGCGCCATTAAGGAAGAGGAAGGACAAGAAAGCGCTTGCTGGCAAGGCTGCTCAAGTCGCGGCGATTCCTGAGACGCTGATTTCCGAGGGAGGCAACCCCACTCGGACTTCTGTGTCTTTCGTTGTACCGCTGACAAGTGCTCAACCCACTTCGTCGACCGCTGATCCACCATCTCTCTTTGCTACCCACCACGTCCCGGAAGACCAAGTAAGTGCTGCTAAGGAGGCCATACGCTAGGCAGGGATCATGATGGAGCAGGTGAAAGCGGCTCGAGAGGCTAGTCAGGCGGCCTATGATGCCAGTTCAGCTCTCCAGAGCAATGTCCAAGTAAGTCGACCGTCGCTTGCTTTGTTAGGATATACTATCCAAACTGCTTTCTTCCGAGATTTCCATCTCGTACACCCACCGGGTGTGTGTGTCGTTGAACTTTTGTGGGGCACGCTGAGTGCACCCACCGGGTGTAGTCCCCGAGACTATGGTTGACTGCGTGCGATCGGCTATAGTCTTTATGCTGTGATCTTCTTCACTTTCGACCGGACGGACCAAGTCGAATGGAATCAGAAACCGGTGGGGCACGCTAAGTGCACCCACCGGTGTAGTCCTCGAGACTATGGTCGATCGCGTCAAATCGACTATAGTCTAAAGAACTGTTTTTTTATCGCGGTGACCACGACAATTAGCCATGTTTTTAGAATCATAACCTTTTGCCTCTTTTGGTCGATTGATCGAACCAAATTGGTAAACCAAATGGAAGTCGATCGATGAAGAACGACAAGAATGTTCTGTCGACAAGGTTGGCTAACCGGCGGGAAGCAAAAGCGACACGGAGATTTATCTTGGAGGGTTCGCCAAGAAGCCGTTTCTCATGCTTGAAGGTAATCTCTTTTATCCGATTGTCTTGCTCTCACCGCTCATCACATGATCTTTATTTTGAGTCTGAGTTGTGTTTTCAGAATTCTGCCAAAACTTTGAAGAAGAAACCACCGTCAGTGGAAACCAGCTTGGACCCCATCAACTCTCCCGTGAAGGACGGCTGCTATGAATGTGCTCCGACCGAGTCTCGTGTTGCTAGCGTGGTGGATTATCTTGCTCGACCGAAAGTTGCGATGTCGCGGATCGACTCGACTCTCCGCCGTAATGCACTCTCCGAATGATCTTGAATCTCGATGACTCGATGAATGAGATTCCAAGTCGAGTGCAAGAATGGAAAAGTCATCTGCCGTGTGGTGCTGATGTTGCTCTATCTCTGGTTCGTGTCCACCGCAAAGAAGCGCAAGAGGACAAGCTGGTGTCTCTCAAGGTTGCCAATACCAGGAAGCACGACTTGGATCTTTCATGGAGACTTTCATCGCTGCTGCTACCCGTATTGTTGACGGAATCGACCTCGACCAGTTTGTTGCACCTTCCATCCTCCGCCGGAGGAGTAAAAACTTCTAAGTCCCACTTTAAATTTGCCTCGGAATGCCGAGTGGTTTCAGAATCGATACACTATAACGGGCTTAACGCCTGAGCGCCTTTGGATCCGTAGGACATTTATCCGAACTTGATTTTTCCTTTAACATGCTTTGCTTGCCTTCGAGAGAACTTTATTCCTCATTCGGAAGATATTCCGTTGAAATTCCGATCGACTTGTGCTTCATCTATCCTGCAGGTAGAGGTGGAACACAGACTGCGACTGACCTTGTCGTCCTTACGGATCGGGACGAACCGCACGTTGTGCTTGTGGCGAAGCTCCGAAGGAGGAGGTTGCAGTCGACCTGCACCTCATCGTCCTTGTGGATTGGGATGGACCGCACATTGTACTTGTGGCGAAGCTCCGAAGGAGGAGGTAGCAGTCGACCTGCACCTCGTCGTCCTTGCGGATTGGGATGGACCGCATGTTGTACTTGTGGCGAAGCTCCGAAGAAGGAGGTTGCAGTCGACCTGCACCTCGTCGTCCTAATTCCTTACTTAGGCGAGCACTGGGCTGCAGCTAAGCCCCCGAGTGGGAGGTTTGCTCTCCACTCGGTAGGATTTTTATTACTTAGGCGAGCACTGGGCTGCAGCTAAGCCCCCGAGTGGGAGGTTTGCTCTCCACTCGGTAGGATTTTATTACTTAGGCGAGTCTTGGGCTGTAGCTAAGCCCCGAGTGGGAGGTTTGCTCTCCACTCGGTGGGATTTTATTACTTAGGCGAGCACTGGGCTGCAGCTAAGCCCCGAGTGGGAGGTTTGCTCTCCACTCGGTGGGATTTTTATCACTTAGGCGAGCACTGGCTGCAGCTAAGCCCCAGTGGGAGGTTTGCTCTCCACTCGGTAGGATTTCTATTACTTAGGCGAGCACTGGCTGCAGCTAAGCCCCAGTGGGAGGTTTGCTCTCCATTCGGTGGTTTTTTATCACTTTGGATGTTTTAAGGCTAATCCTTGGGCTGTTATAAGTCCCCGTGGGAGGCTGGCTCACCACTCGGTGGGATTTGAATACTTAGGCGAGTACTTGATTGCAGCTAAGCCTCCGAGTGGGAGGCTGGCTCATCACTCGGTGGATTTTGTATACTTAGGCGAGTACTTGGACTGCAGCTAAGCCTCCGAGTGGGAGGCTGGCTCGCCACTCGATAGGATTTTGTATACTTAGGCGAGTACTTGGACTGCAGCTAAGCCTCCGAGTGGGAGGCTGGTTCGCCACTCGGTAGGATTTTTGTATACTTAGGCGAGTACTTGGACTGCAGCTAAGCCTCCGAGTGGGAGGCTGGCTCGCCACTCGGTAGGATTTGAATACTTAGGCGAAGCGGATTCGCAGCTAAGCCCCCGAGTGAGATACTGGCTCGCACTCGGAAAGGATTTTTTTTACAAGCTTAGGCGAATCGGATTCGCGACTAAGCCACCCACTGGGGGAAATTTCAACAAAAAGCAATAACAATCACTGGGAAAATTATAACATTCTTGTCTTGGATAAACAAACTTCAAAAGCACTTTTATTACATCTCAACCGAGTGAGTTTTTAAGTGTAAAAGGGGTGGAGCAGCTCCGCGTTCCAAGCTCGAGGCTCGTCGATCTGGCGATCAACGTTGTAGAGATGATATGCTCCATTGTGGAGGACTCTCATGACGATAAAGGGACCTTCCCAAGTGGGAGCAAGCTTGTGTGGTTTCTGTTGATCCACTCGGAGGACCAAATCTCCCTCTTGGAAGGCTCGACTCTTCACATTTCTGGCATGGAATCGACGCAAGTCTTGCTGATAGATAGTCGAGCGGATCAAGGCCATCTCTCTCTCCTCTTCCAAGAGGTCGACTTCATCTTGCCGGGCTTGTTCCGCTTCTTCTTCAGAGTATAGCTCGACTCGAGGCGCATTGTGAAGCAGGTCACTCGACAGAACTGCTTCAGCTCCATAGACCAGGAAGAATGGAGTTCTCGATCGACCGATTAGGAGTGGTCCTCAATCCCGTGAGAACTGATGGAAGTTCGTCGACCCAAGCTCCTGCTGCGTGTTTGAGATCACGCATCGGCCGAGGTTTTAGCCCTTTGAGAATGAGGCCGTTTGCACGTTCTGCTTGTCCATTCGACTGAGGATGAGCCACTGAAGCATAGTCGACCCGCGTGCCTTGAGAGGCGCAGAAGGCTTTGAAATTGTCATTATCGAAGTTTGACCCATTGTCGGTGATGATGCTATGCGGAACTCCATATCTGAATATCAACTCTCTGATGAAACTGATAGCAGTGCATGCATCGAGGTTCTTGATGGGCTTGGCTTCAATCCACTTGGTGAACTTGTCGACTGCTACTAGCAAATGGGTGAAACCGCTTCTGCCAGTTCTCAACAGTCCAATCATGTCCAATCCCCAAACAACGAAGGGCCAAACGAGTGGAATGGTCTTCAAGGGTGAGGCTGGCTTGTGCGACATGTTGGAATAGAACTGACATCCTTCACACTTGTCGACTATTTCTTTTGCCATTTCATTTTCTTTCGGCCAGTAAAATCCCGCTCAGTATGCTTTAGCCACAATGGTCCGAGAGGACGCATGATGGCCACAGGTTCCCGAGTGGATATCCTCAAGAATTATCTGACCTTCTTCTGGCGTGATACACTTCTGGCCGACTCCAGTCGCGCTTTCTCTGTACAATTGTCCCTTGATCATTGTAAAGGCCTTGGATCGATGGACGATCTGTCGAGCCTCTTCTTCATTCTCTGGGAGCTCTTTCCTTAGGATATATGCGATGTACGGCACTGTCCAGTCGGGAGTGATGACCACAACTTCCATAATCAGGTCGACCATGGCTGGGACATCAACTTCAGTCGGATCATTGGCACTCTTTTGTTGTGGGGCTTCTTCTGTGAAAGGATCCTCCTGCACTGATGGAACATGAATGTGTTCTAAAATACATCACTGGGAATGGCTTCCCTCTTGGACCCTATCTTCGCCAAATCATTCGCAGCTTGATTTTTCAGTCGGGGTATATGATGAAGCTCTAACCCCTCGAATTTCTTCTCCGGCTTTCTCACTGCATTACAATAACCTGTCATAGCTGGGCTTCGACATCCCACCTTCATCACTTGATTAACAACCAGATCCGAGTCGCCATAGACCATAAGGCGACGGACGCCGAAAGTGAAATGGCCATGCGCAACCCATACAGAGTGCTTCATATTCGCTTCGTTGTTGGAAGAATCAAAGTGAATCTGGAGAACATACTTGAGCCTATCTCCTCGGGGAAACCAATACAACCCCTGCACTGTAACCGTTCAAAGATGTTGGAACCATCGAAAACATAGTCCAAAGTTCCGAGTGAACTTGGGTCGAAGTTGTTTATTCATCCACTCGGCGAGGAAATCTGCTATTGCTTGGGACTTGATGGCTTTCTTTGCCTCGAATTTGATATCAAGGGAAGGAGTTCAATCGCCCATTTTGCCACTCGACCGCTTGCATCTCTGTTATGAAGAATTTCCGACAAAGGCGTCACGACGCAGTAATGGAATGATCGAGAAATAATGAGCAACCTTCTTCGTGGTCATATAGATCCCATAAACAAGCTTCGATAGTGAGGGTATCTTTGCTTTGATGGGGTCGATGATTTGTAAAGATAATAAACTGGGCGTTGAACTTTGAAGGTTTTCCTTCTTCTTCCCGCCGACCGTAAATACGGTCTCGACGACTTGTCCGAAGGGCTGCAATGTAAAGCGAAAAGGCTCCTTGCTGATTGGAGCAGCAAGCACCGGTTGGTGGAGAGCAGAGCTTTGAGCTCGCAAATGCTGCATCAGCTTCTAGAGTCCACTCAAACTTGTCGACTTCTTCATCGATCGGTAAAGAGGCAATGCCTTTTCACCGAGGCAAGAGATGAATCAACTTAAAGCGCCAAGCATCCAAGAAGTTTCGGACATCGTGCACGCGCACAAGGCGCTTCATTCGAGTATGGTGCCAACCTTTTCAGGTTAGCATCGATTCCTCGCCGTAAACGAAAACCGAGTAAATTTCCACCAGAACTCCAAATGTACACTTTGATGGATTAAGCTTGATATCATACCTCCCGAGATTGGCAAATGTTTCAGCAAGGTCACCAACAGGTCGGAACCCTTTCGTGACTTGACCACTATATCATCCATGTATGCTTCCACATTCCGACTGATTTGAGTGAGCAAACACTTCAATCGCCCTCATGAATGTGGCTCCGGCATTCTTGAGACCGAATGGCATGGTGACATAACGAAGCACCGAATGGAGTGATGAACGCTGTTTTATCTCATCGGGTCCATACTGACGGATCTGATGGTACCGGAATAGGCGTCTAAAAAGACAACCTCTCGTGATGTCGCAGCTTGAGTCGACTATTTGGTCGATGCGAGGAAGAGGGAATGATCTTTCGGGCAGGCCCGATTGATATGCTTGAAATCGATGCACATGCGAACGACTTGTCCTTCTTGGGGACCATGACAACGTTGGCGAGCCACTCGGAGTGGTAGATCTCTCGATGAACTTTGCTGCTAAGAGCCGAGCCACCTCCTGCCAATGGCCTTTCTCTTACGGATGGCGGACCGCGAAGATACTCTTTAACTGGTTTGAATTTTGGGTCGACTTGTGGCGATGCTCAGCCAGCCCACGAAACACCCGCATGTCGCCAAGAGGCTTCCATGCAAAGATGTCCCGATTCTCACGGAGGAACTGGATGGCGCTTCTTCCTATTGTGAGTCGAGTGTTGTTGAGATGTTGGTCGAGCAGCATCGGGATCATTCGGTGAATGTGAACCTGTTTCGTGTCGCCAATCATTGAATGTCGACCAGTGGCGGGCTTCTTAGCTCGCAACAAATCACTCGGATCTATAGTTTTCGATACTCTTGTAGCTCTACCATCGCCAACCGAGCATCAGCGATCTTAGAGCCTTCGGAAGCACTCTTACGCCTTCTTCCGATTGCTCGTGGCGGTGATCACGCCCTTGGGACCAGACATCTTGATTTAAGATACACGTAACATGGTCGGGCCATGAAACGTGCATAAGCTGGTCTCCCAAAATAGCGTGATAAGCGCTCTGAAATCCACGACCTCAAAGGTCAACTTTTCTTTCCGGAAATGCTTTGAATCACCAAAACTACATCAAAACAATTTGGCGAGTGACTCAGCCTTCTTTCCGTGAATGACTCCGTGGAAGCTCATATTCTTGGGTCTCGAGTCCGGACATCGAATGCCCATCCCTTTCAACGTCTCCGCGTATAATATGTTCAAACCACTACCACCATCCATCGGGACTTTGGTCACCGAGTGCCTTCGACAACTGGGTCGACCACCAATCCTTGCCTCCTAGGGGTGGCAATGTGCGTCGGTGATCGACCGGTCAAATGTGATGGCGGTGCAGGACCATTTCGGATAATTGGGAGTCGCCGAGCAACCAAGTTTACTTCCGATTGATAACCTTCAATCGACCTTTGCTTTCGGCGTTATCAAAAATCATCGTGGTGGAATTGACACGGGATATCCACCATCATCGTCATCTCTGCCCTCAACTTTGTCATCTCCTTATCCTTATCCTTGGGTTGTTTCCCTTGGGCTGCTGAATCAAGAGCCGACATCGTCGAGTGGTATGTTTCGGTAAATGAGTTTACCCTCTTCATCTTTCTTTGTATGAATATGACATGGTAAATCCAACACGTCGTTCCCATCCTGGTCTTTCACCTTCTTAGGGTTCCAAGGACCCTTGGGTTTCCCCTTGAACTTTCACAGGGTCCTTTGCCAAGGCCTCTCCGGAGCCATTGGCTCGACTTTGCGCTTCGCTCGATTGGAATTTCCTCTGCCGGTCTCATTGGCGGCGATTTATATTTACCACTTCGAGCCGATCCTCTTCTTCACCATTTGCATATTTGGTGGCAATCTCCATCATCGACTCGTGGTCATATCTCGGTTCGACCAAATTTCAAACTCAATTCTCTGTTCTTGACACCTTCCTTGAAGGCACAGATCGCCTGGTGATCGATACATTCTCGTGTGTGGTGCAAAGTGATCCGCCTCTGGATATAATCTCTCAAAGTTTCACTGGACTTTTGCACGCACGACTGCAACTCTGTCAAACCTGCTGGTCGTTTGCAAGTTCCTTCAAATGTCACGACAAACACTCGGGCAAGATCTTCCCAAGTGTAAATCTGTTGGGTGCTAATCGATTCAACCACGCCTACGGCTGAACCCTCCAACATAAGAGGTAAATGCTTCATGGCTACCTCATCGTTGCCACCGCCGATCTGAACCGCCACTCGGTAATCTTCAAGCCAAGTGTCAGGCTTGGATTCTCCAGTGAACTTACTGACTCCAGTTGCCAACCTAAAGTTGGGAGGAATCACTGCGCCTCGATGGCTCTGCTGAAACACTCGGTCCCGAGACATGAACTCTACTCTGGAAGGAACATCTCTATCATGGCCGTCTCGGTGAGCTCGTTCTGTCGACCAAACCTTGAACGATAATAGATCTCGCATCAAAGCCTGGTTCCCTGGGGTCGACTGGAACTCTTCGCCCAACACTGTTTTGGCGTCTGTCGTCCTGCTGCCGAGGAGCGTATGATCCACCCCTTGGGGGAGGAGTGGGCACTCGACGTCGATCGTTGCGATCGAATCGGTGCTCATACTGCTCGCGGCCCTTGTATTGATCATCACGCCGGCCCCCACGTTCCTCACGCCTCGGGGGCGATCTTGGACTATGGGCCGACTGGAATGAATTCGCAGCGACGGATCGGTCAGTGAACCTGTTCCGCGATCGATACAACTGAGTTTTGATCTCCTGCCGCCGGAGCAAATCCTGATTTGTTGCAAACCTCTACCGCCTCCGACCGAAGGCTGAATTGACTCTGCTATCTGGGCGGCATGCTAAATTCTGAATCGGAGTTCGATATACAGGTTGGCGGTTGAAAGAGTGGCGTCCGATGGATTCTAGAACCCTCGATCGCAGACGCTCGTCGAGTACTCGCTGAAGGCTCTCGGTCGAAAAGCGCTCAGCCAGGTTGCCGCGCGCATCCTCCAAGGCGCGAGCCTCGGGGGTTTCTCCAACGATAGGAGTGTGAAGTGCATCCATGTTCCAACGACGAAGCTCCTCTCTCTGGAGCGAAGTGAGGGGCTCGGGCAAGTACTCTTCCTGGGCTTGCACCGGATCACCTCCACCGCCACCTTCGTTGGTGCGGGTGAATCCAGGGACTCGTGGTCCATTGACCATCGTAACCTCTGCCGCGGTCATCGCTATCGCGCATTGGACGCAGATCTCTCTGGAGCCATTCGATGGGTCGAGCAGGCCGTAGAGAGATTCGTCGGGCTCGATCGCGCGACTTGGGGATGGCCGACTGGCGGGCCACCGCATGCCTCACCCACCACTGAAGCCTCGACCGACCGGAACGCTTGCGTCGGTGGGAGACTGGGAGTGAAGACAGCGCAGGAGCCAACCCGTACTGGGTCGACGGTTGCCGCAGGAGGACGCCGCAGACACACACGCGAAAGTGCGTCGCCCCGCGGATGGGGAGCGCGTCCACGTCGAATGGAGCCTCCTGAAGCCAAGCGGAGTCGTCGGCGATTTAACGTGAGCGCACCGAGACGGATCTCGTGGCCGTCGACCGAACTCCACCGAAACCATGATGCGGAGATCGAAAGAATCCCAACTTCTCCAACAATTAGCTAGAACACCTGCCCCACGGTGGGCGCCAACCGTCGTGGTTCTAAGTCGATAGTAGAATGGGGGTAGGTGTGGAGAGGCAAGATCCTAGCTATGGAGTAGTTGTATCGCAAGGGATTTACGAGTTCAGGCCCTTCTCGAGGAAGTAACAGCCCTCGTCTTGGAGCCCGGGCGGTCATTGGATTATCTGCGTATGTGTTACGGGTGCGAACCCTTCTACCGTGGAGGGTGGCTTATATAGAGTGCGCCAGACCCCAGCCAGCCCACGTAGTAGAGGGTTTAAGGTGCGTTAAAGCTAGGCGTGACTGTAGCATTACATAAAGTGTCATTAAGGTCATAAAGAATATTTAACTACAGACCGTTTGGATGCCGAGTGGCTCTTGGACTCGGTGGTCGAGTGGATCTTCGTAGTCGAGTGTCTTTGAATCATCGAGTGGATACCTACACGGTCACTGGAAGGTTGCTTCTCTTGTGAGTCTCCTTGTGGAGGGTACCTTTGGGCAGGTCTATGACCCTACCCCAGGTACATGACTTCATCATACCTGACAGTCTCCTTTGGGTATCTTAAGAAGACACATTTCTCCTATTTGGGTTCGAGCTTATCAGGATGAAGCATTTTCACATAAACATCACAGACCCAAACTTTAAGAAACGACAGCTTAGGTTTCTTGCCAAACCACAATTCATCTGGTGTCGTCTCAACGGATTTAGATGGTGCCCTATTTAACGTGAATGCATCTGTCTCTAAAGCATAACCCCAAAATGATAGCGGTAAATCGGTAAGAGACATCATATATCGCACCATATCTAATAAAGTACGGTTACGACGTTCGGACACACCATTACGCTGTGGTGTTCCAGGTGGCGTGAGTTGCAAAACTATTCCACATTGTTTCAAATGAAGACCAAACTCATAACTCAAATATTCACCTCCACGATCAGATTGTAGAAACTTTATTTTCTTGTTACGATGATTTTCCACTTCACTCTGAAATTCTTTGAACTTTTCAAATGTTTCAGACTTATGTTTCATTAAGTAGATATACCCATATCTGCTCAAATCATCTATGAAGGTCAAAAAATAATGATACCAGCCGCGAGACTCAACACTCATAGGACCGCATACATTAGTATGTATTATTTCCAACAAGTCATTTGCTCGCTCCATTGTTGCGGAGAATAGAGTCTTAGTCATCTTGCCCATGAGGCATGGTTCACAAGCATCAAGTGATTCCAAAAGCCCATCAGCATGGAGTTTCTTCATGCGCTTTACATCAATATGACCTAAACGGCAGTGCCACAAATAAGTTGCACTATCATTATTAACTTTGCATCTTTTGGCTTTAATATTATGAATATGTGTATCACTACAATCGAGATTCAACAAAAATAGACCACTCATCAAGGGTGCTTGACCATAAAAGATATTACCCATATAAATAGAACAACCATTTATTCTCTGATTTAAATGAATAATTGTCTCGCATCAAACAAGATCCAGATATAATGTTCATGCTCAACGCTGGCACCAAATAACAATTATTCAGGTCTAAAACTAATCCCGAAGGTAGATGTAGAGGTAGCGTGCCGACTGCGATCACATCGACTTTGGAACCATTTCCCACGCGCATCGTCACCTCGTCCTTAGCCAATCTTCGTTTAAACCGTAGCCCCTGTTTCGAGTTGCAAATATGAGCAACAGAACCAGTATCAAATACCCAGGCGCTACTATGAGCATTAGTAAGGTACACATCAATAACATGTATATCAGATATACCTTTCACTTTGCCATCCTTCTTATCCGCCAAATACTTGGGGCAGTTCCACTTCCAGTGACCAGTCCCTTTGCAGTAGAAGCACTCAGTTTCAGGCTTAGGTCCAGACTTGGGCTTCTTCCCGGGAGCAACAACTTTCTTGCTGTTCTTCTTGAAGTTCCCCTTCTTCCATTTGCCCTTTTTCTTGAAACTAGTGGTCTTGTTAGCCATCAACACTTGATGCTCCTTCTTGATTTCTACCTCCACATACTTTGGCATCATGAAGAGCTCGGGAATCGTCTTATCCATCCCTTGCATATTATAGTTTATCACGAAGCTTTTATAGCTTGGTGGCAATGATTGAAGAACTCTATCAATGACACTATCATCAGGAAGATTAACTCCCAGTTGAATCAAGTGGTTGTGGTACCTAGACATTCTGAGTATATGTTCACTGACAGAACTATTCTCCTCCATTTTGCAGCTATAGAACTTATGGGAGACTTCATATCTCTCAATTCGGGCATTTTCTTGAAATATTAACTTCAACTCCTGGAACATCTCATATGCTCCATGACGTTCAAAACGTCTTGAAGTCCCGATTCTAAGCCATGAAGCATGGCACACTGAACTATCGAGTAGTTATTAGCTTTGCTCTGCCAGGCATTCATAACGTCTGGAGTTGCTCCTGCAGCGGGTCTAGCACCTAGCGGTCCTTCCAGGACATAATTCTTCTATGCAGCAATGAGGATAATCCTCAAGTTATGGACCTAGTACGTGTAGTTGCTACCATCATCTTTCAACTTAGCTTTCTCTAGGAACGCATTAAAATTCAAAGGAATGGTAGCATGGGCCATTGATCTACAACAACATAGACATGCAAAAACTATCACGTACTAAGTTCATGATAGATTGAAGTTCAATTAATCATATTACTAAAGAACTCCCACTTAGATAAACATCCCTCTAGTCATCTAAATGATCACGTGATCCATATCAACTAAACCATGTCCGATCATCACGTGAGATGGAGTAGTTTTCAATGGTGAACATCACTATGTTGATCATATCTACTATATGATTCATGTTCGACCTTTCGGTCTCAGTGTTCCGAGGCCATATCTGCATATGCTAGGCTCGTCAAGTTTAACCCGAGTATTCTGCACGTGCAAAACTGGCTTGCACCCGTGGTATGTGAACGTAGAGCTTATCACACCCGATCATCACGTGGTGTCTCGACACGACGAACTGTAGCAACGGTGCATACTCAGGGAGAACACTTATACCTTGAAATCTAGTGAGGGATCATCTTATAATGCTACCGCCGTACTAAGCAAAATAAGATGCATAAAAGATAAACATCACATGCAATCAAAATATGTGACATGATATGGCCATCATCATCTTGTGCCTTTGGTCTCCATCTCCAAAGCACCGTCATGATCTCCATCGTCACTGGCTTGACACCTTGTTCTCCATCGTAGCATCGTTGTCGTTTCGCCAACTATTGCTTCTACGACTATCGCTACCGCTTAGTGATAAAGTAAAGCAATTACATGGCGATTGCATTTCATACAATAAAGCGACAACCATAAGGCTCCTGCCAGTTGTCGATAACTTTTACAAATCTTGATCATCTCATACAAAAATTTATATCTCATCAAGTCTTGCTCATATCACATAACAACATGCCCTACAAAAACAAGTTAGACGTCCTCTACTTTGTTGTTGCAAGTTTTACGTGGCTGCTACGGGCTTCTAGCAAGAACCCTTCTTACCTACGCATCAAAACCACAATGATTTTTTGTCAAGTGTGCTGTTTTAACCTTCAACAAGGACCGGCCGTAGTCAAACTTGATTCAACTAAAGTTGGAGAAACAGACACCCGCCAGCCACCTGTGTGTGAAGCACGTCGGTAGAACCAGTCTCATGAACGCGGTCATGTAATGTCGGTCCGGGCCGCTTCATCCTACAATACCGCCGAATCAAAGTAAGATGTTGGTGGTAAGCAGTATGACTATTATGTCCCACAACTCATTGTGTTCTACTCGTGCATATCATCTACGCATAGACCTGGCTCGGATGCCACTGTCGGGAACAAAGTAATTCAAAAAATTTCCTACGATCACGCAAGATCTATCTAGGAGATGCATAGCAACGAGACGGGAGAGTGTGTTCATGTACCCTCGTAGACCGAAAGCGGAAGCGTTTAGTAATGTGGTTGATGTAGTCGAACGTCTTAACGATCCAACCGATCCAAGTACCGAACGTACGACACCTCCATGTTCAGCACACATTCAGCACGATGACGTCCCTCGAGTTCTTGATCCAGTAGAGGGTTGAGGGAGAGTTACGTTAGCATGGCGGTGTGACGACGGTGTTGGTGATGTGATCCGCGCAGGGCTTCGCCTAAGCACTACGACAATATGAGTGAGGTGGTAAATTTTGGAGGGGGGCACCGCACACGACTAAGAAACAACTGTTGTGCTTTGGGGTGCCCCCTGCCCCCGTATATAAAGGAGGAGGGGAGGAGGCTGCCGGCCTAGGGGCGCGCCAAAGGGGGGAGTCCAACTAGGACTCCCGATCTTAGTTGGACCCCCTTTCCTTTTCCGGAGAGGGGGAAAGATGGAAGGGAGAGGAAGACGAGAAGGAAAGGGGGGGCGCCCCTGTCCCTAGTCCAATTCGGACTCCCTATAGGGAGGGGGCGCGGCCACCCCTTGTGGGCTGCCTCCCCTCTCCCCTATGGCCCATGTAGGCCCAATATTCCCCCGAGGGGATCCGGTAACCTCCCGGTACTCTGAAAAATACCCGAACCTTCCTGAAACCATTCCATGGTCCGAATACCTTCGTCCAATATATCAATCTTTACCTCTCGACCATTTTGAGACTCCTCGTCATGTCGTGATCTTATCCGGGACTCCGAACAATCTTCGGTCACCAAAACACATAACTCATAATACAAATCGTCATCGAACGTTAAGCGTGCGGACCCTACAGGTTCGAGAACTATGTAGACATGACCGAGAAACATCTCCGGTCAATAACCTAGATGATCATATTGATTCCTACAT